>PHFN01000004.1:0-600000 GCA_002796735.1 Alternaria brassicicola
CCCTAACCCTAACCCTAACCCTAACCCTAACCCTAACCCTAACCCTAACCCTAACCCTAACCCTAACCCTAACCCTAACCCTAACCCTAACCCTAACCCTAACCCTAACCCTAACCCTAACCCTAACCCTAAAATTCTTATAAGTTTTTTTAAAAGAACTTTCTATATCTATTTAAGATAGTAGAAGTTTAAGTACACTTTTAGTCTATATATAATATACTTTATAGATATATACTTATAGTTACACAAATTATTTAATTCCTATTTCTCTTCTTATAATTTATTCTTCCTTTGTAGAACTTATTTTTTATAGTACTAGTTCTATATTATTATAAGTAATATCTTTGCGTATATATACATATACTTTATATTACTTATAACGTCTTAGTAAATATACTTCTATATTAACTATCTTCTATAGAACGTAAGAAGTACTTAAACTTCTATTACTTAGATATTTTATACTATACTCTAGTTTATATAATTCTTTTCTTACTAAAGTAGTAAATACTATCTAAGTCTTCTAATATAAACTAGACCCTTAGAAAGATTAATAGTATTTATAATATACTATACTCAACTACTTTTACTTCTTTTATTATTATTTATATCTATAGTATACTTCTAGTATATATTACTTACTTATTTATATTCTACTACGTACTCCTAAACTTTATTTTCTATACTATAATTAATATACTACTTAGCTTATATAGAGAGTATATATATATCTCTTCTTAATATAGTAAGATACTAATTGTATATACGCTTTTTTATTCGTATTTACAACCTTAGTTTTCTTCTTCCTTAGAATAATAGACGCTTAGACGCTGTTAGTAAATAGTTCTTTTAGCCCTATACCTAAGTATATATAGATAGCTACGTACTCTTAAGCTTTACTTTTTATTTAATATAATTGTAGTATACTTATATAGTAGCGTCTAAAGCGTCGTCCCTTATACTAAAACCTTTACTATAAATTTCTTATACTTAGTTTTTTCTACTTCTACTTTTAAAATAATAAACTATATACCTACTATTATATATATCTCCTTAAAAATTCCTTACA
Organism: Alternaria brassicicola; assembly: GCA_002796735.1. Classification (NCBI taxonomy): domain Eukaryota; kingdom Fungi; phylum Ascomycota; class Dothideomycetes; order Pleosporales; family Pleosporaceae; genus Alternaria; species Alternaria brassicicola. The sequence goes on from PHFN01000004.1 coordinate 1,070, forward strand.
TCTTTTGAAAATCTAACTTCTCTAAACTTCCCCCTTGAATATCTTGGCGACTATACTAGCTAGCAAGAAAAGGAGCACACCGTTAGATTCGCAGCGAAATTCTCTACAATTTGGCTTCTTAGATTATTTTTTATTGTTTGTTGTTGCGCGTGCACTCTCCCTTTCTCCCTTCCTACCTTTGTTGTACTGTATTTTTTTCCCTGCACGCGCCAGCCTTAAGCGAGGCGTAGCGTTAGAATCGCGCGGCTTTTCTAATTAAAAGGGTGTAGCTAGAGACTGTCTACAGTGGCTGTGCGCGCCGCAGTTATGTGAGGAACACCAAAACTTCCGCCTACCTTCGCACCACGATAACTCTACAACGAAAAGAGATATTAAGAATCCAAGTGGACTGTTAGAATCGCACGGCAAATCTGCACAAAATGGCCTCTTTAGATATCTACTATCTGCTCTGGTGGTTGCGGAATCCCACCCCTTGGTTCCACTCGCTTGTTTCTTATCTCTTCTTATCGCCTCCACCTACGAACCTGTACTCCGGTGGAAAATAGTGCAGTCGCATGGAGGTAGGTTCCACTCGCTCGTTTCTTATCTCTTCTTATCGCCTCCACCTACGAACCTGTACTCCGGTGGAAAATAGTGCAGTCGCATAGAGGTAGGTAAGGTAGGAGAAGAGTCCAACAACGGCGTTGACTCCGGTAAGGGCTGAGTAGGTAGTGTTTATGTAGGTTGAAGTGATATCTACTTTTCCTTTGATAAGCGGACCGCCACTAAATATAGAGTTAGCATCGTCTACGGCTGCGAGGTATCCAGATACTACTTTCCCTTTGGTCACGATTACGGCCCAAAGGAACAGGGTGAAGAAGGTTGGCGGCACGACGATACCCTTGATCCAAAAGAGGATGCGCAATTTCGAGATCGGCATGAGGGCAAGCGCAGTCTGAAGGAACCAGGATAAGAACAAGAAAAGCAACCCGGCCTCTACAAGAATCTTAGCAATGTACGAGTACTTTTGCAGAGGGTTGAGCTACAGTCTATACCCGCGCTCTCAGGTAGACGATTCGGAAAGGTGATGAAACTTGGCCAAATTCCTTCTAGACAACGTTGCAGGAAGTTGCTAGCCTGGACCGTGAGGATAGCAGCCCACATCATGGCAACGAAAGCTCGAATACAGATCGCTGGAAATGAGCCATACATGCCAAAGACACTTCGGATGATGACTGGGAAGGAAACGGCGTATGTGGCACCCATCTTGCCAGTGAGCGTTATGACCACGCTGCAGATAACGAAGCCGAAGAACACAATTGGGATTGTTTCTCTAGCCGTGAAACCCAGCGCCATCACACTGCTGACAGTAGACGCCAAAGGAGGAGCCAGCATGTCCGAGCACCAGTACGCCCAGTAGTCAAGCCCACCCCAAGTACGCTGTTCCGCAGGAACCGGATCAAGGTCTGTCGTTGAACTAATGGTTAGTTCAGGTCCGGTAGACACATGTACTGTCAATCACATACCTTTGTTCGACCAGAGCGAGCCATGTTTACCACTTTCAAAGGGCACCCTGAGATGAAGATGAGGTGCAAGCCTAGCTTTGAGCACAGACATGGTCGAATGTAGCATGATACAGCAAGAATATATCAACCAAATGGGAATACATTTAGCCCTTATGAATCTTCAGGGTTCCTGCGCTCCGAGCCGTGATAGCTATATGCACCGCCATATCAAGGTCGCCTCCAGCTTGATAACACACAATCGCATGTCCACCACTCGCTCACGTACCCTCATCTTCTGCTCCTGTATACGACAAGGTCATCGCCGAAGGTGCCTTATTAGTAGGGAAGACCAACTTGGATCAGCTCGCCACCGGGCTTGTAGGATGCCGCAGGCCATACGGAATCCCACATTCAGTATATCACAAAGACTACATAAGCGGTGGATCAAGCAGCGGCAGCACAGTATCAGTGGGAGCCAGCCCCGTTTCGTTCTCGCTGGCAACAGATACGGCCGGGTCAGGCAGAGTACCTGCTGGTTTCAATGGCATTGTGGGATACAAGCCCACAAGAGGAACAATCTTCTTCCGGGGTATCACACCAGCATGTCTGTCCCTAGACTGTGTCGCACTCTCCGCCAAAACCGTATCCGACGCGCGAGCCCTATGGCAGATGCTCGAAGGCCACGACTCACTCGACCCCTACGCGAAACCCGAAATAGTATTCGAACGCCATATCAACAGTATCGGTCGTCAATTATGCACTTTCAAATTCGGTATTCCGCCACCCGAAGCACTTGCCATCTGTTCGATACCCGCTCGCCGCATGTTCCATGAGGCGGTATCGAGACTACGAGCAATCGGCGGTATCCTCACACCAATCGATTGGTCACCCTTCCAGAAAGCCAGCCAACTACTATACGACGGCACGTTCGTTTCCGAACGCCTAGCTTCCCTACCCGACAACTTCCTCGAGAAGAACCGCTCAGCACTGCATCCCCTGACCGCACAACTTATGGACGCCGTCATCACACGGAAGAGCTCGGCTGTAGATGCATACCGCGATCTGCAAGCCCAAGCCCTCTACACCCGCCAAGCAGAGCAAGTCTTCGCATACTCCGCTTTTGGCGTCGATGTCATTATTGTGCCAACGACGCCTACACACTGGAGGATAGACGAGGTGCCCGCTGATCCGACCAAGAAGAATAGTATATTGGGTGAGTTTACGAGTTGTGGGAACGTGCTGGATTTGTGTGGTGTGGCTGTTCCAGCGCGGACGTATCCTGTCAAGGAGTTGAGCGGGAAAGAGGCTGATGAGGGTGTATTGCCATTTAGTGTGACGTTTCTGAGTGGGTCGAGGTTGGATGCGGAAATGTTGGAGATTGCTAGGCGGTTTGAGGAAAGTATGAAGGTCTGAGATTACTCTCTGGTTGTTCATTCTGGCTCCCTGGCCGTATATGTTACACGAATCTCGCATGCGAAGATTTTTTACTCTCGTCGCACTCGGAGCAAGACAATACAGGTGTACTAGAATGTCTTATCCCCAATCTTACATTTGTTTCTCAAGATACCCAAAGAGTAAGCCTAAGACATCTGGAGATATCAATTGTATTGTGTCACTCATACCGCCTATTGTCAAACCATTCTCTTTGAAAAGCGTTTGTTAGACCATACAATGGCTCCCACAGCGGCCAACAGGAAGCAGAAAGCAGACCTATCACTCAACATATCTTCCACGAACCCGCAATCGCGCAGTAATGATTGTCGCTCCCTGCCGCAGAGCCGGAACCCTGGCTTCCGCTCCTGAGTTAGAATGGTGTAAACTTGCTATCCCTTGCGACTCCACCATGCCAGCCGACTCTCCAGACCAGCGTCCTGTCATCCGCCCAGTCAACTACAAAGGCGAACGATGTCCAGATAAGCGCACCCACCCAAAACTTCGCGACCACGGCCTCAACCGGTGCAACTCCACATCGCAACCATCCAGCCCACACAAAGCCGGACCCTCCCGTTCTCCTTCGCCGTCTCCCCCAGAGCAACCCCATCCCACCTTTCCAAACAACTCTGACAAAGACCCCGTCATCTCATACATAATCAAAGCACTAGACTTGTCTGTATCACGCCAGCACTACCTCCCCGCCCGGACTACGTTACCTGACGCCCTCCCCTTCCTCCGCACACACGGATCCAACGACAAAGAGAAGAACACGAAGAGGACGAAGAAGAAGTACAAAAATTCCCGCCAGACAAGTAAACACAGCACCAAGACCATAACGAAGAACAAGACTTGGGCTCTCAACAACAAGACGGCAGCTACCAGGGAGAACAAAAAGCCAAAGTGCAAATATGGTAATCGGCGGAAACTTGATCATCCGAGGGATGATGTGAAGGGGAAGGTGTGCTGGTTTCATAAGAGCAAGCGGGGTGAGGATCGGAAGGATGAGAATTGCCGTTGAGAGTGAAAGTGAAGGTAGACCACAATCCTTGTGTTGTGCGTTCGTAGAGGGGTTGGCATAGTTGGGGTTGGTTTCTGTGGAGTTACAGATGGTTCGGCGTAGTGATACATTTCGGAATACCAAAGGTTAGGCATTATGGTAATTAGCTAGGAATATCTTCACACGTTTTCTTGCATAAACACAATAGATAAAAATCAACCGTCACAATCTCACAATTGTATGAATAATAACAAAAATGCTATGCACAAGAATAGGAAATTCAATACCAAGCAGACTATGCCGCTATGCCGAACCCCAGATTATCCCAAAAAGAACAAGCAAACATCGTACCTCGTATACATTCATCTCAACCTAGCACCGTAATGTCGACCATCAATTCTTACAAAGATAGCGCGACAGCAGCAAACAGCGCAACAACAAAGCTAACCGTAGCCCCGCTGTTCAGCTTACCACCCGCACTGTCTCCGTGAATTCCCAAGATCTCCGCCTGCCTCGAGAAAGTAACATTCTGCGGGATCGTCTCATTCAAACACTGTCCATTGACAATATCCAATCCCGCCAGATCATTCGGCTCACGGAAGAACATGTACCTTCCGTTGTTCAGGCCCTTGAAGCCCTCAGTGTTGTACGGGAACCACATATCGCCATCGGTGGCAGAAGTGTTGCGGAGGAAGATACATTGGACTTGGTTGGGGTAGTCGTGAGCGAGCTGCGGGTAGGCCTTCATAACGTCGCTGTTCGAGGTATCGGCTACGAGAACGAATTTGCGCTGGGGGAAGGTCTCGAAGACTTTTGTAAGGAGATATTGGCGGATGGAGAGGGTGGCGGAGATGTCGGAGAAGTTAAGCGGGCGTGTGTCGAAGGAGCCGCCGGGGTAGGTCTTGTAGATGAAATCCATGTAGAGACGGGTAGCTTGCTCGGGGGTCGTGGTTAGATAGTGGAAATGCGTGTTGTTGGGGAGAGTCTGCGACCAGTTTGCGTAGATCTCGGGCATGTTCATCCAAGGGGTAAAGGGACGGGCGAAGGAGTTGAGGAGACCTTCCTTGGGGTCATAGATCTTGGTGACACGTAGGATGTCGTCGATGTCAGAGATGAAGGTGATACCCTCGGATGGTACGAGGAACGCAGTCGCATTGCCGCTCATGGTGCCGTTGGTGTAGACGTTCAGGCGCTGGACGTTGTTGGTCTCGTTGCCGGGAAGGAGGCCGTTGGACTGGATCGGTACGAAGACGTCAAAGTCACCTAATTCCGTCGTCTCGTAGGGGAGAGTGAGGTTCTGAACGCCGCCGGGAGCCTCGATGGAGTTGCCGCCTCCAGGCTCACCGTCACCACCCTGCATAGGCGCGGGCTCGAGCGACATGGAGACATTGACATCGCCTTGCTGGACAATGAAAATGGATCGCGTAAGGTTGCGTGCCTGGGCTTTCTGGTCGTCAGGCAGCTCGGCCACACTTGTGTCGATCAAAAAGACGTTGGCCAAGTCGTCGACCTTGCTCTGCTCGATGTCCGGGAACTTGTAGACATTGCCGTGGAAGCGCACATTCCAGCCCTGTTCGGTCCAGTTTGCATAAGGAGGAACGTTGAGGACCTCAGTGGGCTTCGCAGCCAAATCGTCGTCGCCGATGCCGAGACTTGAGAGGACTTCGCTGCCGGTGGGCAGGCCTTCAAACCAGCCGGGGATGCCTGGTGACAAAAGCGTCAGCACAAGCCTCACTAGCGCGAAGCTTGCTTTGCAAGTATTTGCTTACCTTCTGTGAAGAAGCTGGGCAGGTCTGTTCCCAGAACGCTTCCTATCGAGTTTGCATAGTTCTCTACGCCGTTCTTGATATCATCGAGGAAATCTCTCTTCTGCACGTAGCTATGCCGCCCGTCAAACCGGATGGCCGCGGGAGTCACAACAGGCGCCCGAACTTCGACCTTGGCGGGGACAGCTGTCGGCTCTGGTACGGCGATTGCACCGGCGAGACCAAGTGTCGCGCTGAGCAGTAGAGCTCGCTGAGATGCGCGTTGATGCACCATCTTGGTGGTGCTATTGTTGTGATGACAAGGTTTGAGGTCTAAAGGGGCCCTCGCGTGCAGGTCGCGTGTCGGGAAGTTAGATGTCGAAGCGACAGACTGAAAGGAATAGAAAGAGATGCACGAGGAGAAAGAGGAGTAAGCCCCGGAGAGAGCTTGGAAAATGGCGATATCGAAACCGCGCTTGTCGTGTTTCGTCTCGGGCTAACAGCAGGTTTACAGCGCAATGGTGGTGTTGGTTGCTGCAGGTACAGCTAGCATGATGTCATTGTGGCTGCTAGCGCATGGGACTGTGCTTAGTGGCTGTGTTAGTATGGTTGATCGTCTCCCGAGATCCACCGCGATTACACTCCGCAACTCAAACATTCCCTCGGAACTCGGCAGCCACAGATACCTGGCGAGACACATTTGATGCAAATGAAAACTCAGTGATTGTTTCCTTATGTCATTCGTAGGAACTATGGTGCGGCCGGAAGATACGATAACTACGCAGTGATTTGCGACCCATCAACGACAACTCAAGGCTCGGACGGCGTCATCTGTTTTAGCCATTCCCCCATTTTTAGATATTCCTCCCTAAACGGCCAACAAATTTTCGGAGGGTCCAACTGACTCAAGTCGCAACGTCTCCGATAATCGTCCAATGCTTCCCATAGTACGCCGTGCACCCTGTCGTTAAGCGCTGTGTAGTTGATAATATTCCAAAATCCTTCCATACAATACTTGACCTGCTCTTTGTCACCAGTCATGTAAGGGTTTTTCTCCCACCATCCAGGAAGGGTAGACGCCCAGCGTGTACCTGATGGCCATCGCACTTCTTCGCCGTACCACCCTATCATTTCCAAAGAGTAGTATAGTACTGTGGAGTCCCATTCGTAGAGCTTCTTCACGGGTCGAGTGATAGTTGCGCAGATTTTCTCCTCGTCCTTTCGATCTATCATCGTCTTTTCATTGCGTAGAAAATGTCCGTGGACCTTACGGACGAGGCTGGATTTTGCGAGGAGATCTGCGCGCTCCGAGTCACAGAGGATTGTGTTTGTACCGCTTGGTACGGGAATGTCGTAGAGGGCTGCGTTCAATTTATCGAAGTTGACCTTGAACGTGATTGCAACAATCTCGATGAGGTATCGACGCACCTGCTCGGTCTTGCACTCTGGTGGTTGAGCTTGTGATGGAGCGTGATACTTGGTTTCGATATCGACTGTGTCGGTATATTCAGGCGGCGGAGATGAAGGTAGGGTATGGTGCTTTGTTGGCGGAGATGAAGGTAGGTTATGGTGCTTTGTTGGCGGAGAAGACCGTGAGGTGTGTGAAGGAGGAAGACGGGATATCTGGAAGCGACCTAGACGGCCTAGACTGAAGGTTGGCATGATGGAAATATCTTAGTGCAAGTGAAAAAGTATTGGGTATTCATGAGATGGGAGGAACCAGGAGCATAAGAGAAGGGTTTTGTACATCTGACGAGAGCGCACTAGTGAAACCAGAGTTCACGGTCGCCTAGGTCAGTAAAGAGGGGCCCTGTACCAAGATAAAGTACATGTGCGGGTCCAATCGTATGAAGGTAAATAAGAAGTGACTGGCTGGAGACTTTCGTTGGTTTCCTCGAACGGTACGACCTATCTATGCTATCTAGTGGTTACATACATGATCCGGAGACAAGTAGTGATGTTGTACCAGGGCCCTTGGAAAGACGTTTCGATTTCTGATGCGTTGATCAGAGCAAGTGTGAGGGCTTTGCAACGACTGAAAGCGGGACAAAGTGCGGTAGTGCGAGCAGCGGAGCAACTTTGGTACCAAGACGAAAACATACTGGGTGTATGTGAGCCCGTGAAAGAGCTAGAGAGCGTTGTGGCTGTGGTAGCAAGGTGCGACATCGACTGGTTGTATAGATAGTCCGAGTTGCGTGTGAGCCGTTGGAAGACCTGAAGTGCGCATTGGTTGTGATGGTCGCGAGAGTGCGGTAGCGAAGGGCTTGACCAGATGTGGAGCCGCATTGTATTGTACAGCAGCTCATTTGGTGTGCTTCCGCTGCTGGCGAGATGTTGAGAGTCCGAACATGTGCCATAGTTGGCGACGACAACGCCTGCGAGAAGGAGGTTTCCCAGATTTTTTGTTATCCCAGAATACGATATGATGAACGGCGGAAGTCGAGATAGGTGGTTCAGCTCCGGTTGAAGCATACGATGACTTCGCGGATAGGGCTGCTGATAGCGCGTTCTGGATATCTTTGCCAAACCGGAAGAAGCGAGGTATGAGCTGAGACGAGCTGCGCTCTCGATGCTGTCCTCGATGGTGGGTAAAAATAGCCCCCGTTTGCACCACTCCCTTTCGTCATTGGGAGTGGCCCCAGGCCTGACCACGGGGAGGTGGGGGACAAGGCCCATAAGAATGACAATAGTAAAACATAGAAGGGATACAAGAGAAAGGAAATACATGCGATGAAAGGAGAAGAATATCAAGAGGGATTCCGTCTTCGAACCGACGGGCCACCGGCCTGAACACCAGAAGCTGAGACAAAGCCCAGGGCCTTTGCCTCCTCCAACTCCTTGCGGAGGTTGGAGTTCCTCTTCTCCAGGCCGGCGACCACACTAACGTGACGCTCTTCAGCGATGTGCGCCATCACCGCCGCCCGCCCCAGCGCCCGCTCCAAATCTCTCACTCTCTGCTGCAATGCAGCATCCCCCAACTCGATGTTGGCCGCCTCGAGGTCGGCCACTAGGGCGGCCCTCTCTGCCGCCCGCCAAGGCCAATTGACCTTGGCCAAAAATGCCAAAAAGGCAAGAAAAAGGCCCACTGCCCAGAAGATCATGGAGATGGCGAGTTTCACCAGAATGCTGCTCCAGTGGGGCATCTTGTAATAGGAACTAGCTATAACAAGACGAAACAAATTAGCATTTTGAAGCAGCATTAACATTCTGATGTAGTATATCTTGCTCGATAGGAAATGAGTAGTGAAGGGGAAGAGGAAGAAAACATTAACATACCTTTGTTCCTGAGCGTGTTAGCTAAAGAAAAGAAGAGAAAACACCGAGGGAAGAAGTTATTTTATTACATATTCAGAGCCGGCAGTTACTCCTGTGCAGCTGCTACGTTAATTACTTGCAACTGCATTTCAGCAGGCGAAACTGCGACAACAGGCCACAGCGCCTTCTACTTGACGCAATCAACATGGATGTAGTTGCCCTGCACATCCGTCACATCTCAGCATGTTCCCGTAAATATCTCCGTAGTAGCCAAGCTGGTATAACAGAAAGCAGGCACATTTAGCATTTTCAAGCTACAACAACCCAGACAAACGAGGAAATGGGGTATCATATCAAAACATAGTGACTTTAGTCTTTTCCCTTTCCCAAAAAACGCCCATCACATGACCCTGCAAAACGTACTAGCGCCCAGTGCCCACCCTCCCTTGGCCTTTACTCACCTTCTTCCCTACACCCAAGTCGTCAATGTCGCTCTTCTTGTGGTAGTGCGGTGCGGCCTCGACCAGCCAGTCCGGCTCGATAGGCGCAACGTTCCTAGCCCATTCTTTGGATGTCAGCACGAGCTCGGCATAGCAGATCAACTTCGGTCGTGTCTTGCTAAGGCAAGAAGAGGGGTGGATATGAATGGAAAGGCCTCCTTTCAGGCTGCGGTAGCTCATCCCATCCTTGTTGAGAACTGCAGCATTGGCAAAAAAGCCAGAACAGAAGCTCTTCAAGATCTTGACATGGTCTTGTATGCCACAGCTCGAATGCGCAATCTCCACCCGGTCACAAAGTTTTTGCAGCTGGTCTCTTACATCGCGAATTCTGTTGAGACTGCGGTATTGGACAAAGTTCTCCTTGCACCAAAGCACGCTGTATTCGTTTTCAACGAATTCATCCCATACTTTGAGGAGACTGATGAGATCGCCTCCTTCAGTGCTAGAAAAGTGCTGTCGAGCCATATCTGCAGCAGCCTTCTTGTCTTTGGGAGAGAAGAAGAGAGTCCCTGCTTCTTGTACCATGGCGACCAATGTGATTGCTTCATCTACGCAGCCTAATTCGTCGGCTGCAAGAAGAACCTTGGCCAGTCGGGGATCCAGAGGTAGTTCGGTGGCTCGTCTACCCATCTTGGTCACGATACCCTCCTGCTGAATGTATCCGAGGGCGTAGAGATTCTCCAAAGATGCAGCAATCGATTCGACAGGGGGCTTAGCCATAAAGTCGAAAGACAATACGTCGTTTATGCCCATTGCTTTGAGCATCAGTATCGTGCCGTCCAAGTTTGTTTTAAGTATTTCAGGGGGTGTTGATTCCGGGAGCTCGTTGTAAAATGCGTGCCGTGTATACAACCTAAAGGCCATACCAGCCTGCGTGCGTCCAGCACGTCCAGCTCTTTGCTCTGCGCTTGCTCGACTGCATGGTTCGACAACCAAAGAACTCATAAATGAGCGTGGGTTGTATTCCAAACTCTTCTGCAGGCCGCAGTCTATAGTCATAACAATACCATCTATAGTCAGACTGGTCTCAGCGATATTGGTGGCGATGACAACTTTGCGGGTGCCTTGGGGCGCCGGATTGAAGATCTTCTGTTGGTCCTCCGAAGGGAGCGCACCGTAGACAGGGGCGACAATCAGTGGCGGCGCTCTGTTTCCGAGCTTGCGCATTGTCGATTCAATCTGTTCTTGAGCGAGCAGAATCTCGTCCTCTCCAGTAAGGAAGACTAAAATGTCACCAGGAAGTGGTGCTGAGAGATGAAGTTGGAAGACGGTGCTGACGCTTGCCGCAACGTAGTTTGCCTCAGGAGCACTAGTATGCATCTTAGTAACTTCAAAAAGACGGCCAGGAACGTTCATAATTGGCGAGCCGTTGAAGTAGTCTGAGAACTCCGTGGCGTTCATGGTGGCAGAGGCGATGATGAGCCTGAACTCTGGACGGACGGCACAAACATCCTTTAGAAGAGCCATCAAGACTTCTGTGCTAAGCGTCCTCTCGTGGGCCTCGTCGATAATGACAGAAGAGTAATCTTCGAGCAGCACTGATCCAAGACATTGACGGAGCAGAAGACCATCTGTCATGTACTCGATCTTGGTCACCTCCGGCGTCATAGCACTTTCAAATCGTACGGAATAGCCCACTTCTCTCCCAATCTTACACCCGTACTCGGTTGCTACACGTTTCGCCACGGACATGGCAGCGACTCGACGTGGCTGGGTACAAGCGATGCGCCCAGTATTAGCATATCCGGCTTCCGCGAGGAACTGAGTCAGCTGTGTGGTCTTTCCAGATCCAGTGGCACCGACAAGCACAAGGATCTGATGGTCGGCGACGGCTTTGATGAACTCGTCTTTGTACTGATATACCGGCAAGCTTCGTCTGACCTCCTCAATCGACTTTGCGGCAGCCTCTGCCTCATCCAGAGTTGATTGTAGCCTTTGCTTCTCCACGTCCATTGCTCCCATATCAACTTTGCTCATGTCGAACACATTCGCCGACTCGTCGAAAACATACTCATAGTCCTCGGCTTGAACGCGTTCCGCCACCTTGGGCTGACTCTTTATCTTCTTCATCTGCTCCTCCTCCCACAGTTGAACTTCACTCTTCTCGTACCCCTTATCTTTATGTCGCTTGGTAAGGGCCTCGTGCTTATTCGAGTAGTCCGCATCTGGAATTTGAAATATGCCTTCAACATGGTCGTCAATAGCATTGCGCGCCTCGGCCAACTCCAAAGTTTGACGATTTTTCTTGAACTCGGCCCTCTCCCTTTCTGAGAGTTTGTTGCCTAGCCTCGCCTCCTCTTCTGCTTCTTCTGCAACCTGGCGGCGGAGGAGGGCAAGTTGCTGCGCTTCTCGTTCGGCGAGATATTTCTGGCGCGACGCCAGCCTCAACGCGCTGACGTCTTGGTCGCCGGTCCTGCGGCGTTTCGAGTCCATCATGTGTGATATATGCGGTAGTTGCGTGGAGTTTGGCGGTCGCGCAATTCGGCGGTAGTTTGGTGTGTGTCGACTCGGAGATATGGGGGTATGCGAAGTATGTGGTGTGAAGGTTATGACGGATGATTGGAGCTCTCTACGAAATGTTGAAGCTCGGACCAAGTGGCGCTCGTATGCTCGGGATGGTTCGGTACCACTTGAAAAGAGAGCCTATAGGTATTCGCACCCTAAAACGGTTCTGGTCTTCGCGCGCCAAAGTTCTTGCAGTCCTCACGATCAACGGCTGCCGGATAGATTCTTGATGTTTTCGCTGTTGGTATGCGGCAAAGTACAATACACTTATCACACTACACCGTGATCTGGGCTTTCGAGAGGCTTGAGGAAAGTCAAGAAGAAGAGTGTAGGATAAAAGACGAAAGACGAGGGAAGAGGCAGATATAAGACGTCTCCACAGCTGCCGCGAACAGTGGCCTGAAAAGAGACTGTGATACTGAGAATCATAAGAGTTGAAGCATACAAAAGAGCCAAAAGAGTGGATCTGAATGGTACCTAGGCATCCATGGCACGTGAGAGACTGGTAAAGACGGGCATTGAAAAAAGAAAAGAAAGAAGTGTTAATAGTAACAGAGCATGCATTGTGACGGTACTAACGATGACCCGAGTGCTTCAAGGCCTGCGCACGGTGAGAGTTTGACACGTATTGAGTTCATAGCCATCTTACACCCTAGAACTCTGATTGACATGGATGGAGCAAACATCCACAGGTCGGATGCAGTTGGTGCATAGACACTGATAGCTTCATTCGGCAAATCTTCGCGAGGGAAGTCCCGGAAGTTACATGTCACGTTCGCTCTGGGGGTGTTGTATCGTGATGAGAACGTATGTGTGTCATGAACAAACCCACATGAAGGACACAAACAACACAGCCAACTTCAAACAGAAAAAAGCGCAGTGACCAGATGTTCCAAACATAAAGATATCATATTCATCATCATAACCATCAAGCACAAAGCAACAACGCCCACCGCGATGCCACGCTTCTCAAACGCTAGAAACTTTGGGCGAAAAAACAATATGCAAAGCGCCCTCCACCTCCAACACGCACCATACCGATCGAGTCCCAACGATGCTAAACGCTCAGTGACTAATATACTGAAACACAGCACTAACATCCTTCAAGTCATTCGCCGTCTCCTGCCTCAGCAGCAAATCCTGAATCTTGCCCAACGGCCCCGTCTCACCATCATTAACAAAGTGATTCCACGTACTCGTATCGCCATACAGCATAGCCGGCGCCTTGGCCACCTGTCTCCCGTCCTCCTTCCTACACCGCTTACACTTGAACGTGTCGTGCGTGTCGCTCGTAGTGTTATCACGGTACTGGAACAATTCCCTCAGAGAATCGAGACTAAAATGGCGTTCGACGTCTTCTGCGGAATCGACGACACAGTTTGACAACGCCTGTTTATGCGATTGGCGCTGGAAGACCTTCTCTTCAATGGTACCGGTGGTGATGAAACGGTATACAAAACAATCCTTCTTTTGCCCGTCACGCCATACACGCGCAAGCGCCTGTTGATCAGCCGCAGGGTTCCAATCGGGATCGAAGAGGACGAGGCGGTTGGCGCCGATGAGGTTGAGACCGCATCCACCAGCCTTTGAGGAGAGAAGGAAGACAAACTCGGGGCTCTCGGGGTCGTTGAATTTGTCGACTAGTTTTTGGCGTTTACTGACATTCATTGTACCATCCAGACGGAAGCAGCCGTAGCCGCGGGACCGACAGAGCATGGCGAAGATGTCGAGAGTTTGGGTGTAGTTGGAAATCAAGACGATCTTGTCGTTCGTCTCGGCGCGGATGCGAGCCAGCATACGGTCCAGGACAGCCATCTTTCCAGAGTACCAGACCTTGACCTCGCGATCTCTACCTCGCGCATCTTTTTGCACAAAGTCTTCTGGTAGCTTGTCTTCGCAGCCGGGCAAATCTTCGGGCAGGTTAAGGAGGTCGGGGTGGTTGCAGAGTTTCTTGAGCATGCCGATGACTTTGAGGGGCTGCGAGCCCTTGCCGCGGAGGAGACTCTGGACGTCGGGTGACTTGATGAAGTGGTTGTATAAGTCCTTTTGGAAGGGCGCGAGGTTGCAGAACACGACGTGCTCGTACTTGACTGGAAGATACTTGGAGAGGATGTCGTTGGTTCGCCGGATGATGAACTTGTTGACCAAGCCGAGAAGCTCAGTGAGCCGCTCAGTGCCCTTCTTGACGTCCTCATCTGTTCCGTTGGCATCGCGACCTTTCAGGATGGGAATTTCGTAATGCTTGCGGAATTCCATACGTGTACCGAGGTAGTTGGGATTGGCGAAATTAAGTAGCGCAAAGTATTCCGATAGATCGTTCTGGATGGGTGTACCTGACAGTATGACTCGCCTCTGCACGTTCAGGTTGTTGAGCGCAGTAAAAGTCAGACTGTCGCCGTTCTTCAGTCGATGCCCTTCATCGCAAAGCATCAGACCGATGGGTGTCTGTCCAAACTCGTCGGCATAGAGGCGCAAGGTTTCGTATGACACGATGAGGACGGGTCTGACAACTGCGCGTCCAGATGCGATGGACCATTGCCGTATCTGCTGGATAAGCTCCTCTTTTGATGCCTTGCCGTCGATCGCGAAGGGGGTGACAGCGTCCTTTCCAAGCCACTTGACAAGCTCGTTCGCCCAGTTCCTCACTAAACTGGACGGACAAGCGATGACGCACTTTTGTATCGTCGACTTGCCAGCATCGGGTGATTGCTTCAACAGAGTCCACATGAGAGCAATACACTGCAATGTCTTTCCAAGACCCATCTCATCTGCCATGATGCACCCGTTCGCCTTGGGGTCGATCATACCCGTGGTAGCGCGATACAAAAACTTTACACCCTCGACTTGATGCGGTCGTAGAACTTTGGCAAGTCTTGGATCTATGACGACGGGCACGCGCGGTCGTTCGTTGTCCACCTTCTTCTTCAACCCCAGAATCTCCGCCAAACTCTTGTGTACGAGCGGAGCCTCCATCTCCTTCTTCTCTGTTTGACTCAACTTCGGCTCCGCTTCTTCCTTTGGTACCGGCTTATCGTCGACTGTGGGGTCGTAGAGTACTATCGCGAACTCTCCGCTGGGGTCGTGCAGCGGTCGCGCAACAAAGACGGTTCCTGTCCGCATACCAAGCAGTGGCGCTGGTCGGTTCGGATTATAAGCTCCGACATCCTTGTTGACTAGAGGTACGATAAACTTGGTCTTGAATGCGGTATCTTTGTCTTTTGGCTTGAAGACGGGAAATCGGTTTGCGTCTCGTGTGGCGAGGGCTAACCGGTCCTCATTCGAATATGGCTTATCACTCTCTCCATCTTCACCCCCAGCACCAGAGTAATCCACCTTCCTCCTCTTCCTTGCAGGTTTTGTCGAGACACTGGATACTGTTGCTGAGCCGGGACACCGAAAGGGCTTGATGAGACGTTCGGTCGACTGCGGAGTGCCACCATATAGACGCGCCGCGGGCTTCGCAGGGGTGGCCTCGCCAGCTGCGAGTGTTTTCGGTCGATGCATGAGGAATTGGCACGTTTGATAGGCAGTCTGAGGGTTTCCAGCCTATGTTCAGCCAATGTGGCGGGACTTGAGAGGAGAGCGAGTGTCGTGCGGAAATGCTGATCAATGCTCTCAGGTGGCGGAATTGCGACGCGTCGATTGCTAGCTTCCTCACGTCGTCACGTGAAGCAACAGGCATCATCGTCATCCCACCAACATTCAGAATTTCCGTCATATCTAGAGATACCATCTCCATCCTCCTCTGCTCGAATTCCTGTCGTTGTTATACGTCTGATGCGTCCATTATAACTCTGCATTTTTTTTTTCGTGGAAAACCTTGTGACCGACACCTCCGAGCCCTCTCCGCAAATTCCCCAGTCGCAGAGCCGCGCACCCACCCCAACACCAAACCACAAACCCCCACCCACATCATGGCGCGGAAAGCAATCGCAAAAGACCAAATCGTCAAATTGATCGTGGGCGCAGGGCAAGCATCGCCCTCGCCGCCCGTCGGTCCAGCGCTCGGAAGTAAAGGTGTCAAGAGCATGGATTTCTGCAAAGTATGTACTACCAACCTTCGCATGTCGCATGCCTATACAGCATCTAACAATGCCATAGGAATTCAACGCACGAACCGCCCACTACACAACCGGCACGCCCATCCCCGCCCGCATAACAGTCCGGCCAGACCGCTCCTTCCACTTCCAACTCCGCACACCACCTACAGCCACCCTGCTCTTGTCCGCCGCCGGCGTCCTGCCTACGAAGAACAAGATAAGAGGTGCTGGAAATGTTCCTGGACCGATGAACAATCATGATGGACAAAAGGGCAAGTCGTCGACGAGTAGTCCGACGGTGGGGAATGCGGTGAAGGGCACGGTGGGCACTGTGTCCTTGAAGCATGTGTATGAGATTGCAAAGATTAAGCATAGCGAGACAAGGTTGAGTGGCTTGAGTTTGGAGGGTGTAGCAAGGAGTGTGGTGGGCCAGGCGGGGAGTATAGGCGTGGTCGTTGTACCGTAGATATGGTTGGGGCAGAATATCAAAGAGATGGCATTGCAGAAAATACCTGTTGCTAGGTGAGGCAGATATCAAAGCCGGCGGAAGAAAGAACCGAGAGTCAACTCCGAATTGCGTGGAGGATTCTAAGGAGCAGCAACGACGTAACGAGGCCTTACAATAGGTGTATATTTGGATGGGATGTTTCACTACTTCCTTGGGGAGAAGCGATTGTACCAACACTGTATACTTGTATTAACTCACGATGCATGATCAGTTTTGATTATATACAAACTCGAGTGTTATGATGGATTTGTGGATATCTTTTTCAATTGATTGATAACAGCACGGCTGCTCATCAAACGCATATACGCCCATGTGTAAACCCCAACCACGATAACCTACTAATAAGCCTCCCTACCCTCCCATCTCTATCTCTGCCCAAGCCAACCAGAATACCTAGCTAAAACAGATCCGGTGCTATGCGCTACACCCCTTCCTTCATCATTGCTTGGTTCGTTACTATTAACCCCCCATGCCGTTTTCAAAACACTGCCACCACCACCCCGCTCCCACACTCTCCCCCTTCCATTCCATCAAGAAAACCCATAAACGCCCCCTTGTTCCTGAAACCTCAACTGATGATCCCTCAAATCCGCCCAAAGCCTCAACTCACTCTCCTCATCAAGCGCACCATTCGGATCATTAGCCTCAGGACTCACCCTCTCCAACTTGCTCAATATGTCGAGAAACTTGTAAAGATAGTCTTGGTGCTGTACTGCAACGCTACCCCGCCTCTCCTTGGGCACTTCAAGCAGCGTGCTGGCGATACTGCGTATCTTCTGAGTCTGCGCAGGGAAGAATCGTAAGCTTGCGATCGGGCTGATGGTGTTTGGGCGAAAGAAATTCCGTGTCGACATGGCGATGACGTAGTACTCATCGTCGACTTCGGGTTGATAGAGAAAATCAGAGTTTTGCAAGTAAACGTAAAGACTTACAAAGGAGTCGCCATTGGGCTCCATATTGACCATGTCGATGCTGCCCAGTACCATCAGAAGGTCTTTGACCACTTGTTCGCGTTCTTCTGACATTGCTTTTTCGAGCTGCTCGGCTGAGGTGGTGGTTCCGGATACAAACCTGTCTATTCCAGCTGCGAGGGCGTTGACGGTGGGTTGTGTGCCTGCTTGGCCCTTGAATGTCTGGTACTTGTCTAGTTGGAGAAAGTACTTTTCCACAAGGTGGGAGCGAGTAGATAGGTGGCTGGCGTATATGTTCGCTTTCTGAATCTCGTAGCGCCGTAAGTCGTGTGACTCCGGTTTGTGGTGCATGTCCATGGCGGGATCTCGCATCCCGGGGTACTCTGGCATGGGCGGGTAGTAAGGTTTTTGCTGCTCGAGACCAATGTCTTTACTGAATTTTGGTTGCACTTTAAGGATTTCTGGTAAGCTCTCCAGGATCTGCCTGCAGCGCTGCAAGCTCTGCGCGAAGATTTGTTGTTGTCGATCCCAGTCAAATATCTCATCAATGCCAAATGCCATCTCTGCTGTCGCTAGCGACGAGTAGGATAGGTAGATGCGTACGTTGGTGTTGAACCCGGTGATCATGGAGACGACGCCTTCGCGTTGCGGTTGGATTTCATTCGGGAAGATGTGCACATCATCGACTTCGCGGGGTAGTGGAGGTAGGGGCTCGGTAGGCGTTGCAGGCGCAATCATCAGCTCTCCGAATGAAGCGCCTAGTTGTTGTATAGTCCTAGTCAAAGTCAGTAATGGTCGACATTGAGCAAGTATGAGAACCCACCGCACGCCCACAAATACCGTCCAGAAGACGCGTCGACCAATCTCCTCGGTGATGTAGTCTACTTTGAACTCTCTGGAGCCATCATAGTTGGGTCCATTGGAACCCCACGCTTGCGGCATGCCACCAAGATAGGTGTAGCCCTGAGCCTCTGGTTTGTGTAGACCCAGTGAGCGTATGATGGTCAAACATTCGGCCAAGTACAATCGTAGTGGCCGCCACTGGAACACGTAGGCTCCAGTCAAGCCCAGGAAGTAGCTGGTACACGCATCGTATACATTCAGAGAGGGCCGATCGAGATAACCAGGCCCTCGCGCCCGCGCGCACACATCTCTACACTTGTTGACCAGGGAGAGATGGTTTGGGTATTCGCGCCGCGTCTGGGTGTTGAGATGTAGGCGTGGTTTTCGAGGGAAGGAAGCAACCAGGACGGCGATCATGGACGCCAGCAGGGCAAGAAACGAGGGATTCGACAAATCTTCCCTCTGGCCCCATGCTTCGCGAAACGACGGCTCGTGCGGGAAGGGACATAACGGGTGTATGTGTGTGAAGAAGTCGTCGATGAGGGCGTTGAGGGTGGGGAGGGCGCATATCTCCTCGGCAGAGAGCTGGGCTGGATGCGACGACTGCAGCTGGGCCAGCGCATGGGCGGCATTGGTGGGAGACTGCGGATTCGATGAGCCAGAGCCTACATCGCCAATCCTTCGCTTCTTGATCGCTTCGGCATGCCTATTAGGCGGTCCGCGTCGTCGGCTCGGGCGCTCAAATGTACATGGAATCTCTAGAGCTAAGCAAGCTCTACACGGTGGTCCAGATTCGTCGCACTGCCGAGGTCAGTATGCTTACTATATGAGTAGAGCAATGCAAATACCTTGACCTTGCGTATGCTGCATGAATCGCAAGCTTTGCGCAGGCGGTTCGGCTTTGATTGTTGGGGCAGCGGAGGATTAAGGGCGCGATTCGCTTGGAGGGCCTGTTGCGCCTGGAGCACCTCGTTGATATTCTCGAGCTTCGGGTAGGCGGCTTCAGTCGGGTAAGCGATGCGCGGTGATGTCTGACCGTCCAGAACCTGCCCGTCGGGATACAAGGGCGTGTAATTATGCGGGTCCTGGCCGTCTGGTGGTGCAGCATACTGCGACGCACGCGGAGAAGTCATGGGCGTAGCCGCAGTTCTACCGTGACGAAGGAAGGACGTTGGCTGACCTCCCGTTAGCTTCCGGACAAAGAAGCGTTTGCAAGGTAGCGTCCAGATGTAGCTTTCTGGGCCAGGGCGTATTACTACCTGGCGTCCGAGGACAGGTCTAACAGAGCTTCTGGAGTCTAGAAGGCTTGCTTGCACATGAGTTTCGCGGTCCGATCAGACGCGGCAATTACCGATGCGATCGGATACGGGGACACGGGGACTTGATCTGAGGCCGTGTATGGTATGCAATCGATGGTAGTAAGAAGAGACGTAACAACTGAACGACGTTAACAATTCAGAGTCGAGTTGGTGTTGTGAGACAGTGCGTGCTCATGACTTTGAAGAATGGGCAGCTATTTCAAGCTACAGATCATGTTAGGGCAGGAGCGATCCGCAAGGACGAAAATGTTTTCAACCCTTCCGCCCCATTGCCGTCGCTCGTTGTAGTACTTATTTCTGCTTCAATGGAGACGCGGTGCTAGACACTGTCGCGTCCCGATTTCAATGCCCATCAATGACGCAACTCGTGTGATCTTCTAGCGACGTCGATCTTGTCGCAAAGGGTATCCTCCGAGCGGGAACCCATGTTCCCGGTCTGACTGAATTGTGTGGGTCCGACCGGTCATGTTATATACATCTCCTTTGTGACAACTTGATTGCAAATAAACATGTTGTACCGAACAAGTTCTCTTCCCCAACGCCCGCTAAGCGCTTCAAATTGGTATATATGCTCTTGTCACCATGTCCATCACGATTCAACCCACCGTATCCGAGCTCACCATACCACCTATCCCAATCCTCCATCATCACCGCCTTTTCTCCATATCACTACTCACTGAGAACTTTAGTCAAGGCCAGTCGAAGCACAAGTCAACAACCGACACCCGCTCATATCCCTAACCTCCCCCCTACGCCCAGGCTGGCACGTCCCACTCCCCATCCACATCCACATCCGCCCGTACCTGTCAGAGATCGCTATCATCACTCCCCGGCTCACTCCTACTTGGCGGCCTCGAACTCCGGCTCAACGAGAAATCCAAAATGTCCGATTTGGAGCCCGCATCGATAAACTTCCTCAAACACCACCCGATCTGTACCGCCGTCGACGTTTCGTTGCCTAGTGGATCGATCTGACGGCCCTTGACGAAGACTAGATGGTTGCGAGGTTAGCAAAGACTCCTGTACCATGAGGTTCAAGGCAAGTACATACTGATCTGGTTCTGGCTATCCTCACGGTCGTAAACCTTGTCCGAACTCCCAAACGCAATAATCCCCAGCTTGGAACTCCTCCCTTTCTCCTTTGCATTACTCGCACTACGCTCAAAGCCCTGTTGCGCTAGCCCAGCAAGTAAATGCTCATATATCTTGCGCGACAACTTTGTCGAACTCGGGCTATTTGTAGGCCACGTTGTAATATTCAGCGTAGCCAGGTCCTTTAAATCACCGAGGCAGTTCTCAAAGTTGACGAAGCTGTCGTTTTTGCTGCGGATGACGCTGACGCTGGGGAAGGCCACGGAGATTTGCTCGAGGAGTGTGCACTCTTTGCAGATTTGCGAGAAGGAGACGTAGTCGTAGATGAGCTCTTCATCGCACATGTCAGGGCCGGTGCTAGCATGTATGTTGAGGCTCTTCAATGTCTTGCTGTGGCGCACGATTCCCGCGGCAGCCGGTAGGGCTTTGACGTATGTGAGGTCGAGGGTGAGTGTTTTGATGCCTGAGACGAGACAGAGGAAGCCGTCAATGGCGCCTAGACCGTCGTTTTCTGCGTTGTCGTCGTGTTTGAACTCGAGCGTTTCTAGCTTATCGGGCAGCTTGGAGCTTTTGCTGAGTTCGGCGAAGAGGGCGTCGGCGCCCGAACAGCCAAAGATGCGGATGCTCTTGATGGACTGGAAGTCGATCAGCTTGCAGTATGTCTCCGCTGCATAGCGTAGGTGGAGCTTCTGTAATGTGATCTCGTTGAGTGCGATGGGTGTGCACTTTGCGAACGGCTGCATATGGCTGAACATGGTCGAAGTAATGAGTCCCGGTTCATTGACAGTGTCGTTTAGCTCGCGCGTAGTAATCGTAGGGTCCATCTCATCGAAACTCGCGTGCAGCGTAATCTTCTCCAGTTTGCGACCAGCCACATTCTTCAGCAAGAAGTGACAAAAGTCCAGGACCTCCCGCGAGTCTGGGTATAACCCAAGCTTCCGTACCTCCTGAAAGCACTTTTCGATGTTCGGGAGCCTTTGGAGTTCGGGCAAGACATTGCGGTCTAACGAGATACTCTCCAGCCAGCGCATGCGCTTCTGCTTCCTATACAGCAACACCAGGTTGTCTCCAGAGAACGGCGACCACGGATGCCACGAGAATTTTTCCAGTTGGTTCTCCGGTAGCAGTTCCAAGATCATGCGAATAGCAAAGTTGGCTTGTTGTTGCTGATTGCATTTATCCAGGACGTCTGCGAGGTAGAGGTCCAGCTTCCGGACATGTTGTAGGCCGATGTTCTTGGGATTGAGGAAGGCAGCGAGGCGCGTATCGTAGGATGAACCGACGTCGAGGGTTACTTCGTAGTAGAGTTGGCGGACGGCGATCTCGTGGAGTTGTTTGCAGGTGAGGCAGACATTCTTGAGGTCGGTTGGGCGGTTGATCTGAGGGGGGGTGTAGTGTCAGCCTCGTGCTTCTCTCCAAGAACTTGATGCTGAAAATGAAGCCGGGACACTTTCGCGTCCTTCGAAGGCGCAAAACACCCATTCGAAAGGTATGCCAGAAGGCTCTTATGTCTGTCTACCCCACAGCGCCAACCCCTCCTCCAGCGGCGCCAGCCAACAACCCATCAATCCAAAAGAAGACTTACATGCTGAACAATCAACGTCTTGATATCGACCGACAGGTCCATAAAAGCCAACCTCGGCGCCATAATGTACGTCCCTTTCCCACGCTGTCGTGATATCGCAAAGAGTAGCCGGTAGTGCGTTCGTCCTCGCCGCCTTTATTGATACGCTTGGCCGTCCATGTAATGGCAACCGTCGTGTTCGCAGCTCCTCCAAAATACTCCTCTTCCGTGTTGCCTAATCGCCAGCAATACACACAGCTGCACAAGTTCCCAATGTCGTCCGGCGAACTGACCGGTAAGAGTAGAGCTGCGGCAATAGTTGGCACATGGGGGAAAGGCAACAAAAAGAAAGTAAGCAAGCAACCCTCCAGCCTCACTTGTGTCCCGCCAAACGCGGACCCCACATACACATACGCCGATTTAGCTCCGCGCAAGCAAGGGCCTACGCGGGACGGGGGTGGCAAAAAAACAGGGGCGCTAACGTAGGCGACAAACTGGGGTAAGCGCTGCAGAGAGCGATGACATGGTGAAACAAACACCACGAGACGACCTCAGACTCTTGTATCTCAATCTTCCTGTATCATGAGCAACGAGAACAATACCATGCATCACATCTCCACCCACAGCTGCTAATCGTTTCCGCATGTTCTCTTGATCCCTTCCATCACCAGCGGAGGTCCTGCTCCGCCAACACCACTATCCTCGCCTGGAACAACCATCTTGATATAAAGCTGCATCTGTTCAGCTACCTGCTGTCAGCACGGCTAGGCAACAACAATCAAGACCACCAATAACCATGAATGCCCACATAGTCTCACACGACATCACGTTGGTAGTAAAAACAGAGGTATCAAGCCTTCCATTCGCAGGAGACGAAACTCCCTCGTATAATAGCATAGCAGATAGCTTCGTGAATGCTCCCAATCCCCTCCCCCAAGCCATGCCTCCCTTCAAAAGAAGACAATGCTAAATGTGCTGTCGTAAAACGCCGAATAGCCAAACACCTCGCTATGCAGGTAGGTGAAAAAGCAATGCCGCATGCGCAGCAGAAAACTGCAGTCCACCTTTACATCGTACAGGGCGAAGAAGAAAGCGGAGAGAAATCCTACTTCTCATCACTATCCCCAAACCCTGCCAGCAATTCCGCTTCCAATCCATCGTCGTAATCATCTTGGAGATCTGGCGCAGCGCCATTTGCTTCAGGGTTCTTCTCCATCACCTGCCCGTCAACTTCGTCTCCCTGATCTTCTTCTGGACCTGTCGTCTCCGGACTCGGTAACCCGGAGCTCTTACTCTCGGCCAACACAACATTCGTCAGTGACGTAACGCGCTCCATTGTCCTCTTCTTCCGCCGTTGCAGCCGCGACGTCGTGCTATTCACACTGCTATCGCTTCTGTCGCTTTCTGCACCGTTCTCAGCTTCACTTCCATCCGCCGAATGGGTACTGGTGCGTTTCCGTTTCTTCTTGCCGCCGTTTTGTTTCAAATCGGTTGCTGTGGAAGCTGTGCTATTCTCCGACCTCACACTATCAGTATCCGACTCGCTGGCTTCTGAATCCGTCGCGTTCATGAAATCCGCCAACTCATCATCCAATTGCGCCCAGTCGTCATTTGACATTTCGACAATCGGAGAATGCGATGCGCCGTCGTCTGCAGCTTCATCTCCCGTACCATTGATGCTTTCGTCTTCGAGGTCCGCGACGGGTGAGCCAGCTGCCTCTGTCTCGATGATATAGGGCGTCTCGTCCACACGCTCCCATCTGGTGCAGCACTGGAACATCCATTCTGGATTCACGATTTTGATGTGGGGGTAACGCGCGGCGCGCTTTACTTTGGTTGTCTTGCGATCAGGGTTGGCGATGACATGGGTTGTGCGGCGGGTTACGTTTGTTGTTACCTCTGCGCCAAAGCTCGAGATCCATAGCGCGAAATCAGATCTGGTGAGTGTTAGCTCCGCTCTGTAAACTGATAGTGGGGGAATTACGCCAGGACATCCACACCAAGCGGTATGATGCCGGAAAAGACGACTACGGTTCCATCGAGTACCTCGTGCTTGATGCGCGGCATTATCTCAGCGACGTCAGGGATCACGTCTTCCATGGAGCGTTTCTTTGGGCTCTTCTCGCCTTTCAACGCAGCGACGCGACCATCTGCTGGTACTTTCTTGGCTTTCCTGTACTCGTCGTAAAACGTACGGTGAACGAGGTTGAGATTCCGTTCAATCACGTCCAGTCCCCTATCGTCGTTGTTGAGGATACTATGTCGGGCCTTGGGGTGTTCGATTTGCTGTGAGTCCTTGACGGATACCTCGATATCGTCCGCCTCTTCGTCTTCCTTGTCTTGCATGAGCTGTTGTTGTAGCAGAGGCCGCTCGGTTTGTTGCGCGATGATGAGCTTCTCTTGTTCCCTGGCCTGCTCCTCCAAGTCTTCGGTTGCGGCCAAGGATATAAGTTGCTGTCCCAACTCATTCAGATCACCATTTGTAGCGTCGGTTGAAATTGTTTCGAGCGGTTTGCCCGCCACGGAGACGATGTTTGTAGGCACGGTTTCGATTGTGGTCTTTTTCGGGGTTGGGGGCGATTTGTCCTTGGCGAACGATACTAGCTCCTGCTGCTTAGGTAGGAAGCTTGCGTTGATGTCTCCAGCACCAGGGAAGAAGTTGAATACTGGGACGCGAACGAGGTGCGGGCTAT
The DNA here is from genome assembly GCA_002796735.1 of Alternaria brassicicola. Taxonomy (NCBI): domain Eukaryota; kingdom Fungi; phylum Ascomycota; class Dothideomycetes; order Pleosporales; family Pleosporaceae; genus Alternaria; species Alternaria brassicicola. Next base: position 25,960 of record PHFN01000004.1, read on the forward strand.
ATTGCCAGACATCTGCCCTGTCATCGATAATAACACACATTGCCGTGTTCTGGTAGAAGAGTCGCGTTAGACTCTTCAGCTTGTCTGTGTAGTTCTCGTCGCGGCTGAGAATGCGGTCGCCAAAGTATTTGCGCTCGGGGTCGATGATCTTTGCAACTGCTTGCGCATACGCTCGGGTGGCCATGGTGTAGACGTGCATCTCGTAGAGCTTCGAAACTCGGTCGAAAAAGTCCTTGAGACCTGGGCGCATCTTGACATAGTACCAGTTCGCGGCCACGTTGGAGACATTGTCGTCAGCCAACTGGAAGCCCTGCACGTCCTTGACGGCATCGTGGTTCGGGTTCTCAGGGTCCTTCTTCCACTCGGCAATTGTACGCTCGCAGGTAGTGTGGATGACGGTCTGATCCAGATCAACAATCAGGGTCAGCTTTCGCGCGCTCAATAGGCGCTTCTTCGCGTCTTCCTCTGCAGCTACCGCCTCCTTGTGGCTGACGAGGAGCGCCGTATTGTCGTGGGCCATGTTGACCGTTGCGCGTCCTACATCGAGCTCCTTGGTGAGGTAGTCGACTTGTGTCATATCTCTGCCGCAGTCGACGCAGAGGCCGCCGAATTGTGTTTCGTGCGTGCATGGCTCTTCAATCTCGAGAAGGGGTGTTCTAGAGGGTTGTTAGCATGTCGCGCCTGTAGCAAGCACACATTAATATTACCCATATCTCTCAATGACGGTGCCCGGCTTGATGAACCATCGCGTAATCTTTCCCTCGGTACTCGCGGCAAACGTCTGCCTAAACTTCTTCATCATCGTCTTCTCGCCCCCCCACTTGTCGCCCTCGGTGACGCGACTGTCATAGCTGTAGTTGAACAGCTTCCCCGACCGCTGGACTTGATTGTCGCGCTTCTTGAGGAGGTCGATAACGGTGACGGGATAATTCAAATCTCGGGGCGAAACAATCTTCATCACGAGTCGAGGCAGCCCATGGGACTGACGGCGTGGTGGTGGTGATGGCGGGCGCGTCGTGCTTCGAATTAGCGCATTCGGGACTCCCGCGGGAAGAAGCTCGAGCTTGGTCGCAGGCGAAAGGGCGCTATGACGTTGGTAATCACCCGCGTGAATGTGCAGAGTTTAAGATGTAGGTGAGATTGTTGTTTTCGATTGCCGTGGTTGGAGCGTGGGGGATTGTGCTGCGCGACTGAGCTTGACGTATGGCGTCGCGGCTCGTTTCGCCCCAATTTATACCTTCCAGCCACCACAACTAGCGTGCACTGCCAGTACCTCCAACATGACACAAAGACAAAGGACTCCGCATTTGTCAGGAGTCATTACAAATGCATCAATACGTTCAAGGAAGCCTGATATTGAAGATCATGGTGCTTTTTCTCGCAGTCACTTTACGTGGTAGTTGGGTAGTAGCCTAGTCGCGTCGAGCCCTACGGCGAATACTGCCAAGACATTACCGTTGCGAACACCAGGCTGCGAAAGAGCACAACCTCCATGCTGATTAGCACGAACTGCATTCAACTAATCTCATTCTCGCCTTGGTCTTATTATTAGTGTACTCCAACTGCTTGTACTAGTGCATGCTATCTAGGTCGGAGTCACCACCAAGGAGCTCGTACCGTGTCTGTGCGCAAAATGCGCATGGTCGAGTTTTGCACATCCCACCAAAACTACTACCTTGTTACAAGTAACACGAGGGATTCTCTCCTTAACGTAGGAAGTAGGTTAAGAGTTAACTACGCCTACGTTAGAAGGTAATGATCTACGTAGGGCGTAGGGATTACGTAACTAGCATCCTACTAAGATAATGTAATGGGCTGAAGCCTAGTTAATAGATCCTTAATAGGATCTTAGTTAGCTATAGTTGCGCAAGGCTTAACCTTCTTACCTAAAGGATCCTTAGCCTAAACTGCTAAAACTTAGCCTTATGCTACTCTGCGCTGCCTACGCTAAATATCTTTTAGGCGCGCGTAGTCTGTAGTTCTCTATTATATTAAATGTAACCTTTAGAAATTTTTAGTTTTATTAAAGTAGTAGTTTGTAGTTAAAATATATCTTTAAAATAGTAAAAAGTAGCTTCCTTCTACTTATTAGTCTTAAAAGTTAATGTAAAAAAGATTAGAAACAACGCAACTTAAATAGTAGGCTAATTAGAGCTTTATAGCAAAAACTCTAATAACTATATACTAGAATTAGGGTTATTAAAAAAGCTTAGTACCTAAAAAAAACACCTACTAGAACCTTAGGAGGCCTAATAGTAATTACTAGTATTAGCTAGTAATATAATTATAATATATTATAATAAGAAAGAATATAGTACGTTACTATAGAAGCCTAAAAGTATATACTTCTTCTATAAGCTTACTACTACTACTACTTTTTACTTTTAAAAGCTTCTTCCTATACTATATACTAATAGATCTAAATAAACAAAGCTATATAATATCTAGAAAGCGCGATAACAAAGGCTAGTTACTAATTAGACTATATAAGATATAGTATACCTAGATATTTAAGATACCTTACTTTACTATTATTAGGTAGCCCCCTATAGTAATTTATAAAGAGCTCTAGCTAAAGTAGCTTACACTTATTTAGTAGCTATAGTAAAAGTACTTCTCTAATAAGTATATTATTAACTTATATAGCGTCTACTAAATTACTATATCTACTATTATTAAAAGGTAGTACTAGAACTCTATTTAGTATATAGCTTACGTTAGTTACTATAATACGCCTATAGTATACTGTTACACGGGGTTAGGCTATACTTCTCTAGGCTCGGTCTGTACTAAGGCGAGGTAGACTTAAGCGGTAGGCCGTAAGGGTTGTCTAGCGATTCGTAGTGGAAAAGAGTTATCGAGGTTAACTAAGAGGTAAAGATAATCCTATTCTATAAACGATAGAATAACTAGTTACAATCTAGGTAAGAGATAAACTATTTGAGTTGACTACAACAAGTGTAATAATAAAATCTAACCTATTCTTATACCTATTGTCCTTAGTCCTGTCCTCCCTGGCCTCCCTTCTAAGAGGGAGGTCTAGGAGGACTATAGCCTCCTAATCTTCGCTGGCCTCCCGGAGGCCCTGTCTTGGCGGGATGCTAGTCACGTGATCTCCGCGCCCCGCGTAGATCACTACTTTCTGCCGTGGGTGTAGTTAACTCTTAACCTACCTTCCGTGTTAAGGAGAGAATCCTTTGTGTTATTCGTAACATATACTACCTTACCTACTTCTATCTTCTCTTGTATAGTTAGCTTAGTAAAGAGACCTATAAGTAGCTTTATAAAGAGATAATACTTATATAAGAAGCGCTAGAGGTAGTAAAGCCTACTAACGAGTAATTAGTATTTAGAAGGAACCTATAAGTAATATCTCGCTAAGTATAGATAAAGGTACTATTATTATCTATTTTCCTAGGCGTAGTAGTGTAGGTAAAGGGATAGGTAGTAGTTAAGATATATAGGAATAGTTAGATAGAAATAATAGTAGGTAGAATAGTAGTAGGTAGAATAGTAGTAGGTAGAATAGAAGGCGCGATTTAAGTTAAGGGGTAATATATAGGGTCTTTTGTCTAGTTATATAATATACTAACTAGTTAATAATCTTCTAAATTAGCCTTTAAATAGTATTATAGTAAAAGGGTATCTTAAAGGCTAAAGCTATATAGTAAGTATATAACGTTAAGATAGTAGTTAAGGAGAAGGCTCTTAGCGTTAAGGAAAGGGAGTTTAAACGTATACTATAGGGCTAAGAAAGTAAGGCGTAAATAGCGCTACTACTAGTATTCCTCTATCTAAAGCTAAAGATTTATTAGTAGTAGTATTAAGGATAAGCGCGTTTAAATAAAGTTATAACTACAACTATAATACTACTAAGATAGTAATAAGGGAAGTTATAGTTAGTAGAAATAGTAAAGAGTTAGTATAAGAGAAATAGGTAGTAGTAGAAAAGGACGTAAGTAGTTAGATAGGAATAGTAGTAAATAGAATCAAAAGCGTAGTTTAAGTTAGGAGGTAATATTATCTCTTCTTACTTGAGTATATAATATAACGTGTTTTATAAGTAAGTAGCTACCCTAAGTAAGTAGCTAACGCTAAACTAGCGTACTACCTACGCCCTATTATTACGTAATATCTTAACTACAATATAGCTAAAAGACTTATACTAAAGCTAATATATAGCTTACTATTTTTAATATTAAAGCGTAACGTATTTAAAGCGTAAATTACGCTATAGCTATATATAACGTACTTTAAAAGACTATTAGTAACTAACGCACTAGAAAGCGTATGCGACGCAACTATAAAGTAAACTTAAAGCGCTTAATAAAATTAGAAAAGGAGGCTATAGTATAAATAGTTCTTAACTAGTCTATATAAGGTCTTGCGCCCTTAAGGTCTATTATATAAGAAATAGTAGATAGACTCCTTAGAGCGTAGTAAAGTAACCCTATTAGTAAGAACTAGGTTAATAACTTTATTAAGTAAACTCCTAAGCTCTATAAGCTCTAGAGCTATCTATATAACTATTAGCGAGCTACCTATAAAGATCCTATAGCTGTCTAGCGCTAGCTTAACTTAGTATAGGAAATAAAATAGAAGTATAAGATTATAAATAATAATATTTACAATTTTAATAAAACTAGCTTTATAATAGGCAAGATTTTAGCGTAGATAGTTATTACTAGTTTAGAAGTAGCTAGAAGAAAGAAAGTTATCTAGCTAGGTAACTATAAGTAGGTTACTATTATCTAAGGCGTAGAAGCTATAAGCTACCTACTTCTACCCTTTATTATCTTTGCGGGTAGCGTACTTATTAACGTCTAGTTTAAAGACTTACTACGCAATTAAATTCTTAAAGTAAGTCCTAATAGGTAGATGAATAATTAGCTTACTCTTGCCTAGTTAGAGTACTTTAATAAGTATATAAAGTTAAGCGCTATAGGTACGTACTAGCTACTTATACTTAATAGCTATTAGAGCTATAGCTCGCTAAAATTCTAGAATCTTTATAAGGAGAAGAATATTATCCTTTATTATATACCTCTATATTTATTACACCTACTATAACCTCTTAATATTAGTTACTTCGCGCTATTAAAGCGTATATATAGTAACTAGATCTTAGCCTTAGTATGTAACTATATATATTACATTAGTAAGGAAACTTTCCTCTAAGTATTTAAGCTAGCTTTAGAATAGTCTTTAATAGCTAAGAATATTAAGGTAAGCTTTAGAGGTACTAGACTAGTCCTATGTAACTAAGAAGCTATTCTATTAAAGCTTAATATAAGGTTATAGACTCTAGTACTATTATTACTAGTATAAGGCGTATAAAAGGCGTAGATACTATATAATACGCGTAAGATTAAGGCGTAGACTACGCTTATTTAATAGAAAATATAAAACTGTTATAAGTCCTCTATAAGCTTATTAGATAAAAAGATTACTTAGCTAAGTAAAGGCGCGTAGTAGATTACACATAATATAGTATTATTATAAAAGGAATAGATACGTATATAAAGCGCAATTAATAAGCTTATAAAGCGTTAATTAAGAAAACGTAAGTATATTTAGATAGAGGAGACCCTAATAGTAAGGGAAGTATAAGACTTAATTACTAAGAAGAAAAGTAAGGAGCGTAATACTAGTAAAGGGCCTACGCGTAAGGTATATAGCGTAAGGTATTATAGGCGTTATAGTAAGAAAGGATGTAACTCCTATACTTATAATATAGAGATAGAGGACTCTAAAAATAGTAATAAGTCTAAAGAATAGATTAGCTTACTATAATTTTTAATAAATATGTTGTGCGTTGCGTAATTATTACGCGTAGGTAGTACGCTAGTTTAGCGTTAGCTACTTACTTAGGGTAGCTACTTGCTTATAAAACACGTTATAAGGTCTTTTATCTAGTTATATAATATACTAACTACGTGTTAATTAGTTCTAAATATAGGCTTAGAATAGAGCCTAGGTACCTAGTTAATAATCTTCTAAATTAGTCTTTAAATAGTGTTATAGCAAAAGGATGTCTTAAGGCTAAAGCTACTAAATAATTATATAAAGAAAGTATTTATAAACTAAAGCGCGTTTTATATAAACTACATCTCTACTATTAAAACGTACAAAAGCGTTGTAGTAGATATTAAGATAGCTAATATAAAGAATACCTAGCGCTTATAGTAACTCTATACTATACCTTCTCTAGCTCTAAAGCTAGACTATAATAGTAATATTAATATAGTTTTAGTTACTATAGTAGGCTTATTAATAGTACTACTAGGGGGTAAGTTAAAGCTAAATAAAGTAAACTAAATACCTACTAAGGTTTTTAATACTTATTAGGTTATAAATTTTTAGTTTTATTAAAGTAGTAGTTCGTAGTTAAAATATATCTTTAAAATAGTAAAAAGCAGCTTCCCTCTACTTATTAGTCTAAAAGTTAATATAAAAAAGATTAGAAACAACGCAACTTAATGTAAAAGATCGTCCGAAGATAATCTAGGGTTAGTTCTTAGGAAATAAGTAGGTAATAATAGACAAGGATAGTTATACTAGCACAATTAGTAGATTAATGTAATAGTATAGGGTATATTAGCACAATTAGTAGATTAATATAATAACATAAGGGGTTTAAGAATTAAGTAGTAATCTTTAGATTAAATACAAAGTTAAACATAATAAGCTATAAGAGCTTATTGCCTAATACTATATACTAAGGGTAATAGTTATAATAGTCGCGAGCGCGACTATTAGTAGTAGTAATAGTTACGCGTATAACTAGCAATAGTCTTTAGTATAACTATTAGTTACGTAACCTAGCCTTTCTTTAGGTAGCCTAGCGCCTAGTAATACTATCCCTATTCCGCTATACCTAATAAGGAAGCCTAAGGCTATAGTTTGTAATACTATCCCCCCTCTTTCTAGATTTGTCCTTAGATTACCTAACTAGTAGTATTGCTAGCTTATAAGTAAGGTTACCCTATAGTTATTATAAGGCTAGGGCTTTTGTTATATTATCTAAGTCCTGTAAACGTTAGATTCGCCTTTACTAAGAAATCCTTAACGCTAATACTATCGCTAAAATCGCTTATAATAAGTGTTTTTTTAAAAGCCGTATTTGCTATATTATACTAGACTTATTATTAAAATATGCTAAGTACACTTGTCTAGGGAAGCCTTATATAAACCTGTCCTAGGCGTCCTTAGATAAGACTTGCGAAGAATATTAAGCAAAGGTAAATATAAATAAGAAACTACTAGTAGAAGTTATTACAAGGCTTCTAAGGAATAAGAAGATTTTAGCGTAGGCGTAGGAGCGTACGCGCAAGAAGACGTTGTGTCTAGCGTTAGAGATAGAGGTAAAGGATAAGAAGGTAAATACTAAGGTTTCTAATTACCCTATAGCTTTAGTTAGTATAGAGTTTTCGCCTATAATATAGTCTACCCTTAGAGGTATTAATATAGTAGTCGCGTTGTATAGTTATATAGAGTCCTTATTTAGTAGTATACCTACTTTCTTAGGTTCTTAAGGCTTCTATAGTAGTCTTGTACTAGCTAGTAGTAATTACTAAAATGTATATCTAGTTCCTATATGTTTTCGCTATCTAGGTAGTCTAACTATTTAATTAAGTATTCTTTGCTGTTACCCTTAGTTTAGTACTAGAGGATTTTCTTAACTTAGAAGACGTTGTCTTCTTCTATTTTAAAGTAAAAGGTTTTTTGTAATAGCGTTTCTAGGTCTGCTAGTTCTAATATATTAATGTAGAATCTTAGGTAGATTTTTATATTAGGTAGAAGGTTAAGTGTATAAGTAACTAGTCCCTTCTAGTTTAAAATTAAAAATAGTCTAACCTTAACGTAGTTAAGTCCCTTACTTAGTTACTTAGTACAAAGGTTCTTTATAAGTAAATAAACTTTATCCCCCTTCTTTAGCTAAGGTGCTGTTTTTCGTTTTCTATTAATATATAAAATACTTTAGCGTTAAGCCTTCTTAAGTATAGCTTTAAGCGACTTGTGTACTATCTTTAGCTTATTAGTAGTAGCAATAGCTACTTTTGTTTTCTAACTAGGAAATATACGTGTAAAGAGATTTAGGTGTCTCCTATAGTTTACGTAGAATAGAGTCTATTCTATAGACTCTAAAAGCTTGTTGTTATATAATACTTGTACTATAGGTAGTAGTAATACCTAATTATTTTGTTGTTTGTTAGTATATATCTATAGACAGGCTTTTATTATATAATTTGTTTGCTTAGTTTGTCTATCTATTTGCGGATAGTAAGCTGTTAATAGCTTCTGTTTTGTTCTAATTGTAGTAAGTAATATTGTCTAAAAGTTTAAAGTAAAGAGCTTATCTCTATTACTAATAATTAACTTTAGTATACTATAGTGTCTAATAATTTAATCTTATATAATATATACAAGCTGTACTACTATATAATCTTTTCTAAAGGCAATGTACTTAGCTTGTTTTGTAAATTAATTAACTACTACAAGAATTACGTTGTAGGATACTTTAGTAATAGGGTCTCTTAAGACTAGTAGGCCTATAACAAAGTCTATAAAGATGTCTAACTATAGTATATTAGGTAACTTTATTACTTGTATTTCTCTATATAGTGCGTAGGTACTATGCTTGTTCTTCTAATAGTCTACGCACTTAGTAATAAAGGAGGCGATCTTGTCCTTTATTCCTAGGAACTTGTAATTTCGCTTAATAAGTTCTATTATTCTTATAATACTAGGATAACTATGTACTAGGTTGTTGTAGTGTTATTAAATAATTGCTTTGTGTAATTCTTCTAGTACTTTGTGTATAATAGTTATTATTAGGTTATTTAGCGTTTTAGCTAGTCCTAGTAATCTGTTATTATTATCCTTAAGTATTGTAGTATTAATAATTTCCTTAGTTCTAGCGATATTATGTCTTTAGCTAAGAGCGTCTACTCTACTATTGTCTTTTCCTAGCGTATACACGATCTTAAACTTGTATTATTCTAATATTTCTAACTATTAAACCTAGCGTTAGTTAAGTACTTTAGTAGTTGTAAAGTTAACTAAGTTCTTGTAATCTATAAATATTATTAGTTCTAAGTAGCTTTCTGCGTATACTCTCTAGTGCTGTAAGTATATAAAAATAGCGAGTAGCTCCTTATTATAAACGTTGTATTGTTCTTCTAGTTCTAAGAATTTGCAAGAGTAGTAGGTAATAGGGTGCTATTTACCTTTGTGTAGTTAGCTAGTACAGCCTCCTAGTACGAGATCTAATGCGTTAGTCTTAAAGCGTAGTAGTTATCCTACTTAAAATATTCTAAAGTATAGTAGCTCTATACTTACGTTCTTAAGCGTCTAGAAGGCGTCTTTAGCTTCCTTGCCCTACTTAAAAGGTATGTCTTTCCTTGTAAGTTTAGTTAGTAAGATAGCTATCTTAGAGTAGTCCTTAATAAACTGTTAGTTAAAGTTTAGAAATCCTAGAAAGGACTATATTTCTTTAACTATTTTAGGTTATAGCTATTCCTTAACTACCTTAATCTTTTCTTTGCTTATACGTACTATATTAACCCCTATAATATAACTTAGGAAGTCTACTTCTTTTTTATAGAATTTATACTTCTTTAGTTTTACTTATAAGTTGTAATTGTCTAAGTACCTTAGTACTATATAAACATATTTAATACAGTCTTCTTTGTTCTTAGAGTAGATAAGGATATTGTCTAGGTATATAATAACAAAGATATCTAAGTAAGCTCTTAATACGTTGTTAATAAGTTCCTAAAATATTACTAGGGCGTTTATTAGCCTAAATAGTATAATAGTGTATTTATAGTATCTATATCTTGTATAGAACGCTGTCTTCTATTCTTTACCTTTCTTAATCCTAATAAGGTAGTATCTATCCTATAGATCTATTACTGTAAAGATCTTTGCTTAAGATAATTAATTCTAAAGTTCTGTAATATTTAGCAATAGGTATTAATTCTTTACTATAATGTTGTTTAGTTTACAATAGTCTACACACATTCTTAGTAGTCTATTCTTCTTTAGTATAAAGAGTATAGGAAATCTTACTAGTAACGTAGAGGGTCTAATATATCCTTTCTTTAGATCCTTATCTAGCTTTTCTCTTAATATTTTAAGTTCTATCTCTAATAGTTAATATATTAGCCTAAAGGGTAGAGTCTTCCCTTCTTCTAGGATAATCTTATAGTTCTAGGGTTAGTATTTTAGTAAGGCTTTACTATCTACTACTTCTATAAAGAGGTGCTAAAATTCTTTGTACTCTTTTAGGATATCTAGAGTTACGCGTTTCTCTATTACTCTAACTTCTTAATCTAGGGGTGCCCTTCTAGCATTTGTTAAGTTAAACCCTTATAACTTAAGGCTATTCTTAGTTAAGGTTTGCTTTCCTTTAGCGAGATTATTGTTAGTCTTCCTCTTATCTACTATTTAGTCTTATTAATACGTAGGCTAGCTTGTAGTTGCGACTAATTTATAGTACTTAAATAAAAACGTTTTTAACTTCTAGTTAATCTACAGGTTATGTTCTTATAACTAGGGGAGTCCTAATATAATATTGTAGGTAGCTAGTCTAAAAACGTCTAGGTCTATCTTTTCCTAGTAATCCTAGATGTAGAGCGTTACTTTGTTAACCTTATATATAATTGTAGGTTCGCCTAGTATAGGCTAACTATTAGCAACGTATAGTAGGTAGCTTTCTTCTTTCTTTAGTAGTCTTAGTCTAGCTAAGAATACTACTTAAGTAGAAATGTAGTTTACTTAGGATCCTAAATCTACTAGTACCTATATTTATATTCTATTAAACTTTACTATAAGTTTAAGGAGTGTTAAGGAGTTTATGCTGTTAATCTCCTTAGTAGTTCTAGGTGTATTAGGCGCCTGTCTAAAAAAGACGTATTACTATAACTATAGAACCTTTTTGCGACTAAGTACTTATTGCATTTAATATTAAGGCACGTATACTATATAGGCTAGTTATATTCCTAGGCTATAGTTCTATCTTTCTATTCCCTCTACTACGTAATATACATCTATAGGGTTTCTTATAGGTTGTTATACCTATAGAAGTATAGGCTATATCGCTTGTCCTATAGGTGTATAGCGCAAGAGTCCTTTGTATAATTAAACTATTTAAAAACGCATAATAGTATTCCTATAAACTTACGTAGATAGTAGTTTGCACTATTCTTATTAGAGTAATAGATTGTATAGCCATTATATAAGTAAGCTATCTAGCTAAGTTTAGCGTATTCTAGGTTCCTATAATCTATCTAGTAATAGGTATCTTAATTACGTTACTATTATTTATTGTTACGTTGCTATTATAGCTTTGCGCGTAAGTTGTTGTGTATAGTAAGCTATTTGTCTTGTGCTTACTTGCGATAATTTAACTTCCTATAGTCTTTAAGAGCTTAGATTACTTCCTCTCTTTTTTAATTCTTTCTCTAGAAGTAGTATTCTTTGTTTGGCTATATGTTTTGTAGTTCGTATTACTATTTAAGTTCCTTTTTAATTTCCTACTTCTTAATATTAGAGAGTTAATATATAGGCTCTTCCTATAATACCTTAGTATCTTTGTTCTACTACTATACAAATTTGTTATACAAATCTTTGTTAATAGTGTACTTAGTCTTTGTAACCTACTTCTTAAAGTTCTTGTTTTCCTCTAGTATATTTTCTTTAACTAGAGTTACTATAGGTGTTATACCTTAATTACGTACTTCTTTCTCTAGCTCTACAAATTTAGAATATTTCTTAAACTAGGCGTAGAAGTTGTCTTTGTTAGTCTTAACAGGTCTTTTAGTTCTACCTAGTTGTCCTAGTAGAACGTTAATCTTTCTATCTAAGTTAGGTAGACACTAGATAACTTTTATCTTAGAATTAGTTATAGGTTTCTACTACGCGTTAACTACTTAGTTAATCTAGTTTAGCTTGTCTAGTGTAGGTAAGAACTTCTTAATATCTTTAGGTAGTTTGTCCTAGAACTATTCTACTTACTAGAATAGTTTGTAGAAGTCTTATTACATTGCGGCTATAATATCTAGTATCTTACTAGCGTACTTAATAGGTAGCTTCTTAAGGTATCTAAGTAGCTTATTAATTTATAAGGCGAGTGTCCCTTATTATTCTTCTAGCGCGTAAGGTATTAATACCCTATTACTATCTTAGAAGTTAGCTATTTTACTATACTTAGTTTAATTAATTTCTATAACCTCTAGGTCTTTATAGGACTCTAACTTAGAGACGTACTTATCTAAGGTAGGTTCTTCTTTAGTAATAATAGTAAGATTGTTAATTCTATTAACAATCTTATTTGTTTGTCCTAGAACGCTAATAGTAGCTCTTATTACAACATTCTATTTATTATTACTATTATTATTAGTTACTACCTAGTGTAGGATATTAAGTTGTTGTATAACCTTACTTTAGCTTTAGTAGTCCTATTTTATGTAGCCTTCTTTACTACAGGCGTAATAAGTAATCTTCTTCTTATTACCCTTATTGCCCTAAAACTTAGGTTTTCCTAGTCCCTTATTAAGGTTATTAAGGTGTATAGGCTTATAGCTATTAGTAGCGTATACTCCTAGGATCCTAGGTGTATAGCTTTATTAGCGTCCTTAGTTAGGGTGTAAACGTTAAGGCTAGTACCTTAGTTAATTATTTGCGTTCCTAGGTGCTTAAATTCCCTACGTAAATAGCTATTCCTTTAGTATAAGTTTATAGAGTTTGTTGTCTACTTAAATAGCTTCTCGCATAAGCTTGTTAAGCGTTTTAAGGTTAGACCTACTTCTTATAAGTTCTTAGCGTATAGTTAGTTTAAGACCTTAGCGATATATTTATATTAAAGCGTTGTTGTCCTAGTTAATAACTATTTTGTACTACTAGAATTCTATAGTATAATTAGTAGTAGATTAAGTTTATTTAAGCTATTAAATCTTTTGTTCCGCGATTACAAATTCCTTAAATAGTAAAAAGATTTCCTTTATATAGAGCTTAAAAAGGTCCTAGTCTTTAACTAGTTCCTTGTTTATCTAGTCTTTAATAGCGTTGTCTATGTAGCGTTTAAGAATTAGGTTAGCTTATTTTTTAGCGTTGCTATAAAAGAACGTAGTAGTCTATACAACTTTGTTAGCTTTTTTAATTTTGTTATTAAGGTAGAAGTATCTATCTACTTAGAGGATCTATACTTTAAGCTTCTTGCGATTACTATAGTAGGTGTTAGGCTTATTACTATAGATAGTGTTTCCTCTAGTTTAGGAGTTAGTAGGAGTGTCTATTGCAACGTTACTTATCTTAAGGGTATTTAAAGTGTAAAAGATTGTCTAAAGATAATCTAAAGTTAGTTCTTAGAGAATAAGTAGGTAATAATAGACGAGGATAGTTATACTAGCACAATTAGTAGATTAATGTAATAGTATAGGGTGTGTTAGTACAATTAGTAGATTAATATAATAACACAAGGGGTTTAAGAATTAAGTAGTAATCCTTAGATTAAATACAAAGTTAAATACAATAAGCTATAAGAGCTTATTACCTAATACTATATACTAAGGGTAATAGTTGTAATAGTTGTAAGCGCAACTATTAGTAGTAGTAATAGTTACGCGTATAACTAGCGATAGTCCTTAGTATAACTATTAGTTACGTAACCTAGCCTTCCTTTAGGTAGCCTAGCGCCTAGTAATACTATCCCTGTTCTGCTATACCTAATAAGGAAGCCTAAGGCTATAGTTCGTAATACTTAAATAGTAGGCTAATTAGAGCTTTATAACGAAAACTCTAACAACTATACGCTAGAATTGGGGTTGTTAAAAAAGCTTAGTACCTAAAAAAGACACCTACTAGAACCTTAGGAGGCCTAATAGTAATTGCTAGTATTAGCTAGTAACGTAATTATAATATATTGCGATAAGAGAGGACATAGTACGTTACTATAGGAGCCTAGAGGTACGTACTTCTTCTATAAGCTTACTACTACTACTACTTCTTACCTTTAAAGGCTTCTTCCTATACCGCATACTAATAGATCTAAACAAATAAAGCTATATCTAGAAAGCGTAATAACAAAGGCTAGTTACTAATTAGACTATACAAGATATAGTATACCTAAATATTTAAGATACCTTACTTTACTATTATTAGGTAGCCCCCTACAGCAATCTATAAGGAGCTCTAGCTAAAGTAGCCTATACTTGTTTAGTAGCTATAGCAAAAGTACTTCCTTAATAAGTATATTATTAGCTTATATAGCGTCTACTAGATTACTATATCTATAGTTATTATTAAAAAGTAGTACTAGGACTCTATTTAGTATACAGCTTACGTTAGTTACTATAAGGGGCTACGCTTAGGGAGCAGATATATAGGTATACTATTAATTGTATTTAATACAGAAGAGAACTATAGGTAGCTAGCGTTCTAAAGGTTATTTAGAAAAGGTAGTAAATTAGGATAACCTTAACCTAGTGCTAGTATCGCAAGCGCCTCGCGCACGTAACCGAGATCCTATTAAGGATCTACTAACTAGGCTTTAGCCTATTACAGCTACTCAACGCTATTATCTTAGATAGAGGTAGCTAGTTTGTAAGTATACTATAGGAACGCCTATGTAAGATACTAAAAATTAATTAGTAACTATTAATAGCCTTTTACTTATAAATAGATAGTTTAATAGAATAAATAAATAGTATATAAGAAGCGTATACCTAAGCGTTTATTAGCTAGGCGTAAGATAACTAGGCTTTGTACTACCTTATAGCCTAAATTGCAATTAATAGAAGAGACGCAACGTCTATAGGATTTACGCCTTTCTTCCTATAATATAGTTATAATATAGATTTATTATAACTAGAAACCCTACCTAGTATAGAAAGGAGGAAGTATATAGCTGAAGAACTTTTAAGCTATAGAAAAGGTAAGATAATTATTGTAAAGTTCTAATAAGTATTTAATCTTACGTAAGTAAGAATAGTAGAGGCTTAAGTTAAATAAGAGAAGTAGGCTAATAGGTACTACAAGGAAGGCTAATAATATAGAGTAGGTAATAAGGTATAGCTACAATTAGATAAGTAGTATAGGACGGGGTAACTATTAAGGAAGCTTAACTAGAAAAGCGCTAAGTATGTAGTAATTAAGCTAGTTAATAGTTACTTAGCTAAGCTAGATACGCTGCTAGGTTACTACCTAGTATTCTACGTAGATAGGTTACGCCTCGCTAACTTAGACCCCTTACTAAGTTAGAAGTTAGACAACTACTAGCTAATACCCCTTTAGGTTAAAGGAGAGGATAAATAGCTAGTAAAGGAAATTGTAAGCAAAGAATAGCAACGTAGAGGTTGTAGATAGAAGCTATTCTATAAGGTAAAATAAAAAGGTTACTACTAAATAACCCTAGAACTAGCTAAAAATTTTAAAAATACCGCAGCGTTAGATTGTTAGAAGGAGGATATATAGGAATTTTAGGACAAAAAAGGGCGTTTACTAGACAAATATTAACAATAACCCTTTAGAAGGGGGAGAAAGGGGGTAATGTAATAGGCTAAAGCCTAGTTAGTAGATCCTTAATAGGATCTTAGTTACGTGCGCGAGGCGCTTGCGATACTAGCACTAGGTTAAGGTTATCCTAATTTACTACCTTTTCTAAATAACCTTTAGAACGCTAGCTACCTATAGTTCTCTTCTGTATTAAATACAATTAATAGTATACCTGTACATCCACTTCCTAAGCGTAGCCCCTTATAGTAGCTAGTAGTATATAATAACCTACCTAATAAACGCTTAGACTATACTTTCTATTTATATATCTAGTAATAGTATAAAGATTAACGCCTTACTAAGTTTATTTATAATAACTATAAGGTAGCTTATACCTTTACTAATAGGTAATCTATTAATAAAGTCTATTAATATCTTTTTCTATATACGCTTAGGTATAAGTAATAGCTTTACAGATTCTTAAGCGCCTTCTTTCTATAATTTTGTTCTTTTATATATATTATAGTTCCTTACGTATTATCTAATACTATCCAATATACCTAGCTAAAAGAAGTCCTAGGCTAACGTTCTATATATTATTTTATAGCCTAGGTAGCCTACTAAAGGGGAATTATAAACCCTACTAATAATTTAAGTACGTAGACTTTTACTTTTTACTACTTACTTTATTTTTTAATATAATAACTCTTTATAGTTATTAACTATATACTTTATAATTAAGTACTTTACGCTTAGGCTAGAAGGAAACCTTTACTTCTTATTTATAACTACTTATACTACGTCCTTATATTACTAATAATCTTTTAGAGCGTTTAGCTATAGCTCTTTAAGCTTATTCTTAGCTAGTTCTTTCTTATTTACTAAGTTTACTAGCTTAGCTATACTTATAAACGCGTTCTTATAGTATTCTTTTTTATTTACGCTATTACTATTAATAGTAGTTCCTAAATCTAACTACGCTTTAGGTAGTCTATAAGAGTTCCTAACCTTACCTATATATATCTTTGCTCATATTACCTAAGCTCTAGTATAGTTGTTTTAATCTTCTAAAAGTTCTTTATAGTACTAATTTATAGGCTTTAGGATTTATACTACGCGCTTTTATAGGCGTTTATTATCTACGTTTTCTAGTAGATTTTATTCTTTCTATAAAAGCGTATTAGCTCTTACGTTCAAGTTTCCTAGTTAATATAGTATTTCTATATTATACTAACTTAATAGTATAGCCTAGCGTATCTAACGCTTACTTAGTATCTTTAGCTTTATAAACTACTTAAGTAGCTTTAGCTTTTAAGACACCCGTTTGCTGTAACACTATTTAAAGACTAATTTAGGAGATTATTAACTAGTTAGTATATTATATAACTAGATAGAAGACCCTATATATTATATACTTAAGTAGAAAGAGATAATATTACCTCCTAACTTAAACTACGCCTTCTATTCTATCTACTACTATTCCTATCCAACTACTTACGTCCTTTCTAACTACTACCTATCCCTTCTATAATAACCCTTTGTTATTGCCGCTAACTATAACTTCCTTATAGCTATTCTAGTAGTGTTATAATTACTACTTTGTTTAAACGCGCTTATCCTTAATACTACTACTACTAGATATTTAGCTTTAGATAGAGGAATACTAGTAGTAGCGCTATTTATACCTTACTCTATTAACCCTATAGTATATGTTTAAACTCCCTCTCCTTAACGCTAGAAGCCTTCTTCTTAACTACTATCTTAACGTTGTATACTTACTATATTAACTAGTCTATAGTCTTCTTACTAAATCCTCTTATAGCTAGGAAGGCAAGATAACTATACTAGATAAGCTTAACTACGTAGTAGGCGTTAGCCTATATAGTATACTTAGTACTTACTACCTTTTTTATAACTTAGGTTCTAGACTACTTTATAGTCTCCTCTATTACAACGTTGCTAACCCTAGACGCCTTAATAAGATATATGTCGCCTAGTTTACTATTTTATAAGAGCTAGAGGAACTTAGGTAATTACTTATAGAGCTCCCTAAAAACTATAGTAGGTAGCTCCTTAGTGTATACGTAGTGTGCGCTTCTAGTATCTATAAATAGCTTAATAGGCTCTTCTCTAGCTAGTGTACGCGTACTCTTCTAGAAGATCTTTTTAATAACTTCTATTATATTATATATAGTAAGGGAAACTACTTAAGGTATAGTATAGTATAGTAGGGGAAGACATAGTAAGAAATAGCTTAAGGCTTCTATTATAGTATAATACTATATCCTATTGCTTGTAATATATTATAATTACGTCGCTAGCTAATACTAGCAATTGCTATTAGACCTCCTAAGGTTCTAGTAGGTATTTTTTTTAGGTACTAAGCTTTTTTTAATAACCCTAATTCTAGCGTATAGTTGTTAGAGTTTTTGTTATAAAGCTCTAATTAGCCTACTATTTAAGTTGCGTTATTTCTAATCTTTTCTACATTAACTTTTAAGACTAATAAGTAGAGGGAAGCTACTTTTTACTATTTTAAAGATATATTTTAACTACAAACTACTACTTTAATAAAATTAAAAATTTATAAGACTAGTCTAGCACCTCTAAAGCCTACCTTAATATTCTTAGCTATTAAAGACTATTTAAAAGCTAGCTTAAATACTTAGAGAAAGGTTTTCTTACTAACGTAATATATATAGTTACGTACTAAGGCTAAGATGTAGTTACTATACTTACGCTTTAATAGCGCAAAGTAACTAATATTAAGAGGTTATAGTAGGTGTAATAAATATAGAGGTATATAATAAAGGATAATATTCTTCTCCTTATAAAGATTCTAGAATTTTAGCGAGCTATAGCTCTTATAGCTATTAGGTATAAGTAGCTAGTACGTACCTATAGCGCTTAACTTTATATACCTATTAAAGTGCTCTAACTAGGTAAGAGTAAGCTAATTATTTACTTAGCTATTAGGACTTACTTTAAGAATTTAATCGCGTAGTAAGTCCTTAAACTAGACGTTAATGAGTACGCTGCCTATAAAGATAACAAAGGGTAGGAGTAGGTAGCCTATAGCTCCTACGTATTAAGTAATAGTAACCCACTTATAGTTACCTAGCTAGATAACCTTCTTTCTTCTAGCTACTTCTAAACTAGTAATAACTATCTACACTAAAATCTTACCTATTATAAAGCTAGTCTTATTAAAATTATAGATGTTATTATCTATAATTCTATACTTCTATTTTATCTCCTATACTAAGTTAAGCTAGCGCTAGATAGGTATAGAATTCTTATAAGTAGCTTACTAATAGTTGTATATATAGCTCTAGCGCTTATAGAGCTTAGGAGTCTACTTAATAAAGTTTTTAACCTAGTTCTTACTAATAGAGTTGCTTTGTTACGCTCTAAGGAGTCTATCTACTATTTCTTACATAATAGACCTTAAGGGCGTAAGACTCTATATAAACTAGTTAAGAACTATTTATACTATAGCCTTCTCTTCTAATTTTATTAGGCGCTTTAAGTTTACTTTATAGTTGCGTTGTATGCGCTTTCTACTGCGTTAGTTACTAATAGTCTTTTAAAGTACGTTATATATAGCTATAGCGTAATTTACGCTTTAAATACGTTACGCTTTAATATTAAAAATAGTAAGCTATATATTAGCTTTAGTATAAGTCTTTTAGCTATATTGTAGTTAAGATATTACGTAATAATAGGGCGTAGGTAGTACGCTAGTTTAGCGTTAGCTACTCGCTTAGAGTAGCTACTTACTTATAAAACACGTTATATAAAAGTAAAATTATAATAGGACTATTACTAAGCTATTAGGCGCGAAGAAAGGTCTATAAAGCTAGGATTAGCGTAATTAGGCTTTAAGAAGCTACCTAAAGGGGTATTAGCAAGAAAGAAGCTATATAGATTTATTATACCATACCTACTTAGTATAATAGTAACACGAAATTAACTAAGGAACTAAGGATAAGTAGTTAGAAAGATATTTGTCCTTAGAAGAATATAGAAAGCTTAGAAAATATATTAAAGTATATAAAAAGGAGAGTAATAACTCTCCTCTAGAATAATAATTAGTAGCAAAAAAATATAAAAAGTAAATAGTAGTTTTTACTACACGTAGTATTAATACTCTTAGTAGTATTTTTTTATATCCTTATTGTACACATTGCGCGAATAAGCGAGAGCTATCTTATAAAGTACAAGCTAGGTAAAAGAAACTAATTAATTACTAAATAGCTTTTAAAAGCCTATAGTACAGAACAAACTACATCCTTAGTTAAAGCTAAGTAATTAGAAATAGCAAAGACTACTATATGTAATAGGCTAAAGCCTAATTAGCTAGTGCCTTAATAATATCTTAGTTACGTACGCGAGGCGTACAACCTACACTTGCTAACACCTAGCGTGTACGCTACTAGCACTAGGCTAAGGTTATCCTAATTTACTACCTCTTCTAAATAACCTTTAGGACGCTAGCTACTAGTAGTTCTCTTTAGTATTAAATACAATTACTAGTATACCTATATATCTACTCCCTAAGCGTAGCCCCTTACACTATAACTAACTTAGAGAGTTCTACTATTCTAAGGATTACGCTAAAGGCGTCTACAGCTTAGGAAAGTCCTATTAGCTAACCTTAGGATATGGATATAATAAAAATCCTTTAGATAATAGCTACGTTTCTTTAGTAGCTTAAAAGCTATAGCTCTACGCTTACTATATTATAGTAGAGTTTTCTACATAGTGCTAAATACTCTATAGGAACAGGTGCTTAATATAAAAGTGTATATTAGTTATATATATATGTAGGTTGTTGTTTATATTCTATCTAATATCTGTTTTTTATCTCTAATCTTACCCCTAGGTCTAATTAGCCTTTAGGCCCTTAGCAGCACTAGTTACTTAACTACATCCCTTCCTTACTTAAGAAGAAGGCCCCCTCTTCTTCTACTAAAAACAAACCTTAAAACTAAGAAGACTAACAAACCCTTACGCAATATTTGCATCTATTAAGGCCTATAGCTAACTAACTCTTAAAACTAAGTCCTCTTAAAGCTTTAAAAATACAAATTCCTAACTCTCTATTTTAACTCTTTTTACAACCTTCTAAAATCCTTTTAGTCTATACTCTTACTCTATAATCTATTCTTGTGCTTTATATATTAATCTTAGCCCTTGTAAGGCTATATTTTATTCCTAAATTAAAGTTTTTTGTTTGCGACTTGCCAATTGTTACTTAAGTTACAGGACCTAAATATTACTCTTAGTTCCCTCTTGTATATTAGTTAACTTAAATTTTAGATCCTACTATACTAAGGCCTAGCACTATAGCCTTAAACATCTAACCTAAAATCCCTATCTTTCTAATAGTCTCTTAGTAGTCTAGCTATACATTCTAAGAATATTTTAGACTTAGAGATTTTTAATACTTTTACCTCTAGACCCTAACTTTAGGCCGCCCTACTTTTCTAAGTACTTTTAAGCGCCTAGTAATAGAGTAGTAAATAATTAATAATAATATCTTTCTTTTACCCTTACTCTCCTTCTTTTTCTCCTTACGCTACTACTTCTACTCTTAGCGCTTACTACTTCTTTTTATACAGCTTTCTACCTTGTCCTACTAATTGCTTTTGCTTATCTTTAAGATATCTAGCCTATTATAAGTTAGTAAGAACAACAGCCCTTTACCTAAGCGTTAATTAGAACAACTAGCGTAGTTAACTTTACCTTAGAGGGAGTAGCTAGCTAAAAACTCGCCTACTAAAGAGTTTATACTTACTAACAAGTCGCTTACTAAAGATCTCTTAGTTAACACTAAGAGCAACCTAGCTATATAAGTAGAAGAGCTTATTTTTACTCCTCTTATAAGTAATCTTCTACCTTTAGGCTATAAAAGTAATAACTTCTTATACTATAATCTAACTCCTCCTCCTTACTACTCTACTCCGCTACCTACTCCTCTTACCTTAGAGTCTATAGAAACTACTACTTATAATATTAAGCTAATAGACTTTTAGCTAACTACACTAGCTAATAAGGACAACTATAAAAGTGCGCGCCTTAGCTATAATCTTGCTACTAATAAGGGTAAGAACCTTAAGGCTATTAATCTAATAGACGCTAAGGATACTATACTACTACTTTAAGCGCCTTAAACTTCTTAAGCTAGGACTCTAAAGGCACCTTAATAGCCTAAGTTAAAGCAAGCGCCTACTATCTTGCTAATAAAGCGCGTTGTCGCTAGTAGCTATAGAAACATTAGCCTAAGGCTCTATAAGTATCCTCCTACTTCTTTAGGTTATAAATTTATTTATAAGTTCTATAAGTTTCTCTTTTCCTTCTACTTAGCTAAATATTCTTCTAACACTCCTTTTCTTATAGTGCGTAGATACAAGAAGACTACTATTATAATATTATAGCTTTAAGAGTTCTAATAGTATCTCTATAATATTAAGCATGCTAGCTACCTTCTAGGCCCTAGCATCGCTTTTATTACTATTAATAGCGCTAACTAGCGTTTAGACGTTGTAATTAACTAGACTTATCTACTAGGTATTATTAATAGCTTTTAGACTATTAGTGCTTTCTTTCGCCTCTATAGCAACTTAGTGCGAAAGTTCTTTAACTTAGATATTAAGGCTCTTCTACTCTTCTACTCTAATGCGCGTATATATATAAGTAATATTAATAACGCTAATAGTATTTTATATAAAGCCTCCTGCGGTTGCTACTCCTCTATATTGTACACTAAATACTATATAGAGTGTATACAGGTCTACTATAATAGTAAGCTATTAAAAGGTAGTATCTGCACTAACTATATTAAGGCTAGTAACTATAAAGCCTATTCTTTTTGCTATAAGTTACTAAATTCCTTTTAGACAACCTCTTTTCTACTCTTAAGACAACTACTAATTTTTGCTTTTTAGGTGCTTTAGTTATTTATTATAGGGTTTAAGCCTTAGGTATTACTAGTCCTCTTCGCCCTAAGAGGCTGCTTAAGTAGGATTTAGAGCGCCTTTACACCTATTTAGCTACTAGTAAGTTACTTACTAAGGCTACAAAGCTAAAAGACCCTTAGATGTCCTTTACCTAGATATCTTAGTCTAATACTACTAAATATAGTAAGCACCTTATTAATATCTACAAGAATTGCAAGTCTAACTTTAACCCTCTCTAAGACTACATCGCTACTTAGAATAGTACTTAGGCTATAGAGATAGTAATAACTATAACTAGTACTAATAATTAGATTACTACCTAGCCTACAACTCTAACTATCTCTCTAATAAAGTAAATACGTTAGTTTTGTACTCTTTTACTACTTCTATAGCTTAAGCTAGTAAAGCGCGCTCCGCCTAGTAGTAAAGCTAATTATTCGCCTACTAATGTTCCTGCTATTAAGAATAAGGCTAATAGTAGTTCTACTACTAAAGGCTCTACTCCTATAGTAATTTTAAGCGGTAATAAAAGCTCTTCTATAGATTAATAGTTCTAGGCTGTGTGTTTATCTATTTAGCTTTTAGGTTTCTTTGCTAGTGTTTTAGATAGTGTCCTTCTACTCTTCTAAGTGTCTTTTAGCTTAGAAATACAATAATACAAGACTTATACTAGCTTCTTTTCTCTTTGTCCTTTTGCTATATACCTCTTGCTTTTTTAGCTTTAACTATTTGTCTTACTTAAAGTATCTATACTTCCTATTCCTCTCTCCTTTTAAAAAAAAGAAGGTCCTATCTTCTTGTCCTTATAGTTCTAAAAGCTATTTAGACACTAACATCCTATAGGAATATAGCTAGTTGTTGGGCGATATAGCTATTAATCCTATAGATATTAAATTATCCCTAATACAAGATATATAATTCTATAATTTCTATATTTAGTTCTCTTTGTATAGATAGTTAGGATTATTGTTCTACCTCTTAAAATCTTCTAATTCTTAATAAAGATTCTTAAATCTTATAGGAGGATTTTAGATCTTGTATATAGATCTTTAAGCCTTGAATTTTAATCTTTAGGATTACTTTAGATAATCTTTAGGTATGTCTGTAGCTCTTCTCTATTCTAGTTGCTTAATTTTATCCTTTTTGTAAGATTATCTTCTTGTCTTATAGCCTTTGCCTTTCCTAAGTAGTTATTAGTATAGATATATATATCCTACTAAAGTCTATGTCTTAGTCTAGTCTTCTAATAGTCTTTAGGAATATTCTACCTATATTTCTAGCCTTTTTCTAGCTTTTTATCTTATCTTTTTACCTTCTCTTACTTCTATAGAGAGGTTTTATAAGAAAAGTAAGTCTATTACTATAGCCGCGATAGTCCTTTAGGTAGTAAACATTTTAAAATTTTTCTATATAATAATATTCTTAGCTTCTATCCTTTCTCCTTCTCTTCTTCTACTTTATACACTCTCTACTATTAACTATTTAACTTCTCTTACTTATATCTTTCCTCGCTATTACTCTACTTACTACCTCTTATTTATAAGATGTCTAGCTTTACTCCTATTAATAAGTCTGCTCGCCTATTAGCTAAGGGTTAGTTAGAACAGCTACTATGTTAGACCCCTCCCCCTTAAGAGTCTACTACTAAAGTTACGCCTAAAGTTAAAACTACGCCTATTAGTAAGTCTTTTGCTAAAAAGCCTTTAGTTCCTATTAAGCGCCCTACTCTTAGCCTTTTTACTAGCGTTCTACTCTAAGTTTATTATTAACTACACGCAGTGTTTAGTTAGAAGCTTACTAAAGGTAAGGCTCTTGTTATTAATAAGCCTACCCTTCTTTACAATAACATAGCGTCTAAAGGTGTCTTAGCTTAAGACACTATAGTAACTAAGCTAGCTAAAGGTATAACTAAGGCGGATACAACTATTGCGTAGCTTCTCTTTAAGGGTAATATATTTAGTCTATCTTCTACTTATTTAGTAAGCAATCCTAATGCTAAGGAGCTAGCTATTAAGGTTAAGCCTAGGAATAAAACCTTAGGCAAAAGCCTTTTAGCTACTTCTTATACTTACTTATTATCTAATAGTAAGGCCTATAAAGGCCCTCCTCTTAACTTATCCTATTATTCTTGCGTTATTCCTAGGCCTAAGGGTAATACTATCTTAGAGCTTTATAAGCTCCCTACTCTTACCTCTATAGCTAACTATACAGCTAACTTTAGTAAGTTCTTCTTTTACTCTAGGCTTTTCTAAATATCTTTCTAATATCGCGCTTCTTCTAGTTAAGTATTTAAAATATAAGCTGCTTATAGTTAACTAGGTTAGCTATCTTACTAATTTTGTCCGCGCTATTGCTAAGATAGATGTTTCTTCTAGTTCTTACTTTGCTTGTGTTGTTATACTAACCTTTAACAACTTTTTAAAGGCTGTAAGGCTAATTACTAGTTACCTAGACACGTATAAAGATAGCTTAACTATTAGTAAGTTCTTTACGCTAGACTACCCCCGCAACTATAGGCTCTTTAAGCCCCTTATTACTACTCTTATATACTATTACCTTAAGGGCGCTATTATACTAAGCTCTAGAGACAAGGATAATAGTTTTAGTAGCGTAAACTAAATATATAGCTACTACTATAATAACTCTAAGCAGCTTTTTAAAGAAT
Source organism: Alternaria brassicicola (assembly GCA_002796735.1). Lineage (NCBI taxonomy): Eukaryota > Fungi > Ascomycota > Dothideomycetes > Pleosporales > Pleosporaceae > Alternaria > Alternaria brassicicola. The sequence continues at coordinate 51,085 of PHFN01000004.1, forward strand.
ATTACTAGGCTATTCTAAATAGCGTTCTGTTCCTCTAGGGTACTTGTACTAACTACTTTAGTAAGGGGGTAGAAGCCTCTTGTTTAATAACCTATAAGTTACTAAATCTCTTTTAAACTAACTCTTTTTATCCTTAGGACAGTTACTAATATAATTCTTTTAGAAGTCTCTAAGAAATATAGCGCACAAAAGCCGCCTCTACCTCCTAAGAGCAATAATAATAATAATAATAATAACTCTCTTACCCCTTACACTTTTAAGTAACCTTCCTACGCTACCTATCTGACTAGCCTACTAACTAACGTAAGCCCGCTAAAAGCTATTTAGTACCTTAACAAGGATAGTATTACTTAGAGTAAGCTATAACGTTAAGAGTTAAGAGATAACTATAACTATAAGCCTAAGAAGAGGTTCTAAAAGCTAGACCTAGGTAATCTCTCTACTAGGCGCTCCCTAAAGAACAAGCGTAAGATAATTACCTATTTTTAATAAGTAATTAAGGACGTCTAAAACGCCCTAACAGTCTCTCCTACTACTTAGAAGAAGAGGTCTAAGAGCGCTTTAGCCTTCTTACTAACTAAGCGCAAGGCGCCTACTAAAAAGGCGTCCCTTAAGAAACCTACTACGCTAAAGACGCCTACTAAGAAAAGTGCTACTAATAAGCCTTTAGCGCTAGCTACTCCTATAACTTAATCCCTTCGCGCTAATACTAAGCGCCTGCCTCCTAATATCTTTGCTAAAGATAAGGAGGATAATAAAAGTAATAACTACGCTATAGCTAAGTCTAATAATAAATTAGAATTTAAGAGCCCTTCTAAGAGGAAGCGCTATTACTAAAAATAGTTTTTATTCTATTAGCTTGTTATATAGTATATAGTACTTCTATAGATTTCCTTTATCCTAAATTTCTTTAGCTTAAGTTTGTAGAATTTTAATCTTTTGTTCTACCTGTCTCTATTTTTTATACTGTAATGTAAACACCTAATAGTTATTTAGGTTAAATCTAGGTCTTTGTTTTAGCACTACTACTACAAGCTGTTTTAGCTTTACTTTAGCTCTTAAAACGTCTTATTACTTATCTATATCTATTGTCTTGTTCTTGTTTTAGAGTTGCTTACTTCTTCTTATAGGTTTTAAACTACTAGTTGCTTTAGAAATATCTTATCTATACTAGGGTATTTTCTTAACTTCTCTACTACTTTCCTTAGAAGACTCGCTATTATTAGGCTGTTTAGCTGCGCTTTTACTAGAATTACTAGACTAGGAATTAATTTTCTCTAGTTTAGCTACTATTTGTTAATAAAAGGCCTTTAGTTTGTTTTCTAGCGTATAACTTTAGAACTTAGTGCTATTAAGCTCTTCTAACTAGTACTATCCTTTTTCGTTTCTACTACGTATCTAAAATAGGCCTTGCTACTTAGGAAGGAATTTAGTAAGTGTTAATCTATTATTCTTATAGAAAGATTCTCTTAGTAATACTAGATCTCCTACTAAAAGCTTTATTAGCTAAAGGACTTTAAATTATTAAGGTATTCCTTATTCTTATATTACAACTACACTATTCTATTAATAGCTTCTTAGAAGCGTTAGTCTCTTTAATTAAACTATCTTACTTTTATTACTAGAAGCGTAGGTGTATTATAAACTATATTCTATAGAAGCGTTTACTAGGTAGGAATGGAAAGCTCTATTAGTAATATATACTACTAACTAGTAACTAGATAAGCTAGGGTTTTATTTATTAATCTCTTAATAGTAGTAGAATCTACCTATAGAACGTTAGGTAAATTATTAACCTAGTTCCCTAGAAGCTTTTTTAGCGCTACTATAATAGGTGTATAACCTCTTTTAATAAGTCCTTGTCTATAAGGATAGTACGCACTAGAGGTAACTTAATTAATTCCTTATTAAGCTTAAAGGTCCTCTACTAGGCCCTTATTCTCTAGCCTACTATCTACAAATATATCAAGTAGAATACCCTATTCATAGAAAACTTTATGCAATAGGAACTTCTAAACGCTTTTTAAGTTGTTCTTTACTAACGCCTTAGCTTCTTCCTATTAAGAGACGTAGTCACAAGCTACTATAAGGTACTTCTTACTATTACGCCCTAGTAGTATATAGACTACGTTAATTGTAATCTATCTAAATAGGATGTTTAGTAGCTTAGTAGGCTAGAGTTCTTCTTATATAACTACTAATACATGCGATTAGTATTTAGGATAGCTCTTAATATAGTTCTTAACTTAATTATACTAGCCTTTCTAGTAGTATTAGGCCTAGACTTTTCTCTATATACCTTCCTTTCCTTAGTGCCTAGACTTATTATAAAGAGCACGTATTATCTTTAGCTACTAGCTTAGATTATTAACTACTTGTTGCAAGGGTTTACCTCTAGTTAGTAGTGTAAATAAATAACGTTCCTAAATAGTTATCTATAAAGCCTTAGTTTTAAACTTCTTTAACTCTACCTTAGAGAGTCTACTAGGCCTTTTGTAATATAGGAGCTACTTTCCTATTACTTGCAATTCTCTATTATACCCTTCCTCTAGTAGATTCTCCTTAAATAATAGGTTAGCTTAATATATTTTACATATTAGGGTTAGTGCCTTGTTAATTACAAGCTAAATAGCGTTTAGGTAAGTGTTAATAAAGTCCTCTATATTATCTTCTAGTTCCTAGGGTAGTTCCTATCCTTCTAGTTCTAGCTTTCTTAATAGCGTATCTGCAACTATATTTTTCTTTCTAGCAACGTGTACAATATCAAAATCCTATATATTAAGAAGAGCTAACTAGTAAGTAATTAGGGTACCTAGAAGATCTATTGCACTACGCTAAAGTTAGGTAATAAGTGTTTTTGTATCTGTTTCTACTTTAAACTGTACGCTGTAGATATAGGAGCGAAACTTCTTTAGTGTAAGTAATAGCGTCTTACACTTATACTTACTAGAATCCTAGTTACGTTCTATAATAGACTATACCCCGCTTTTAAAGCGAATAGAGTACTAATAACTATTTAAGTTAACCTATATAATAACTATACCCTAGCCTTTCTTACTACTATCTACTACTAGGATAATCTATTAGAGTAGTTCGCTATAATTAATTAATACTAACGCTAGCGTAGTTGTTAGCGCTCCCTTTTAGTGCTCTATTGCCTATATTTGTTTATTTTCCTATTTAAAGGGCGCGTTCTTGCGTAAGAGCTTAAAAAGAGGCGCTGCTATAATAGCGAAACTAAGGACCAAGATACAATAGTACACGTATATGCTAATAAATATTTAGACCTCTTTAGCGTTATAATACTAAGGCTAGTTAACTATTTTGTTAATCTTCTTTTTATCTAGGTAGCAACTGTTCTTGTTAATTTAGTATCCTACTACTATTATAGAGGGATAGCAAAAGTTAGATTTATACCTAGATATAGTAGCGCCTGCTCGCTTAATATCTACAAGGACTTTGTTAATATTTAAAAGGTGTTTAGCAATAAACCTTCTAATACTAGGCTCTATCTCTTTGTTATTATACCTAGTCTTTAGCCCTTTAATACAAACGTTGTCTAGATACAGCATGTATCTATCTAGAATATAATCCCTATAGATTTTAGTTATAACTTAAACAAATTCCGCAATAGAATTAGTAGCTCCTATAGGGAGAGTACACTAGCGAACTAGACCTAATAGAGTAGAGAAAGCTATTATATCCCTAGAGTTTCTATACAATTCTACTTAATTATATCCTAAGAAGAAGTCTAATAGGCTTATAACCACGCAACCTGCAAACTCTTCTAAAAACTTATTAGGATTAGGCGGAGGGTTAGCATCGCAAATTGTAACCCTATTAAGCTTTTGCGTATTATTAATTAGATAGTATCCTTTGTCCTTCTTTGCTACTAGGAACTATAGATTGCAATACTAGCGTTTATAGAGCTTAAGGGTACCTCTATTAATACAATCTTAGATTATATTAATAACAACTTGCTAAAGCTTCCTTAGGACTAGAAATTAGTCTACTCTCTACGCCTAGTGTAGTATAGTATTAATAACTACTAGAGGTATTACGTCCTTACTAACGCGTCCTAACTCTTTAAAATCCTATACTAGCGCTCCTTTTTATTAATACAGAATTTATAGCAATATTTCTCTTTCCTTAGGCTATAGATCTAGAGAGATCTTTATCTCTAATACGCGTTTAGGCGTTATCTATGTACCTCTAGGAAACTCTACACATCGCGGTTCAAAATACTAACTAAATAGAGTAGAGTTACTATTAGTATTTAGCTTCTATTTAGTTACTACTCTTTCTTTCTAATCTAGCTGTCCTTTAATGTCCCTAGATAGTTGTCCTAAATTATTAACAGGTTCTACTTTAATACCTTTGCGCTTATAGGCACTATTAACCTAAAAGTTAATTAGTAAATCCTTAGGGTTAGGCTAATTACAGTAAGTTAGCGCTACTATTATAACTTTAATTAGTAGCGTAGTACTCTTATTAATACTAGTAAGGTTCCTTTCTTAGAATATAGCTTCTATCTCTTTTATTATTTTATCTTCTTGCGTAAGTTGCGTAATCTCCTTAAGGAGTTAGTCTAATAACTATTTATAGCTATCTATAGTAAAAACGTATAAACTGTCCTTATCTCTTAGTAATAGGCTTCTATTAGAACCTTTTCTAATAGATTCTCTATTTAACTAGCGAATATATTACTCCTTTTCTACTAATTAGTAGCTACGTTTACTACGCTTACCTTTTTTATATTTTTACTTATTAGATTTTTTAGTATTCTAAGTACTAATTAGCTTCTTAACTATTTCTATTCTTACTTCTACAAACCTTACTTTACTAAGCGCCTACTCTTCTACTAGTCCTTTAAATAAGTCTAGGAGTAGCGCGCTAGCTACTATACTCTTATACTTTTCCCTACTAATAGATCTACGTAGGCGTTAGGTTTAGTAAGCCTATTACTCCTTGCGTACACAAAACGCGTATTTAATTAACTATTAATGCTAAAGATATAATAGTATATTAAGCTATTTATTGCGTATTTAATACGCGACTAAGATTTAGTTAGGAAAGGATTACCTAATATAATTAGGTTAGTACATAATTCTACAATAAAGAAGTTTATACAAACTTTAATCTAGCCTGTAATAATAGGAACTCCCTAGATAATACCTATAAAGCTTACTACACTACTATTTGCTATAACTATCTAAGTAGCCTTTATACTATTTAGTAGAGAAGTAATTAGTAGTATAGCCTTCTCTACTACTTCTTTCTTAATAGTATTTAGCTCCGTACTTAAGTCTAGGAGAGCGAGGAATAAACTACCCTAAATGTCTATTAGTACCTTTAGGTAGTTCTACTAGAGGTGCTTAATACCTATTAGTTAGTTGTAGGGTTTCTAATTATCCTTTAGTGTTACACGGGGTTAGGCTATACTTCTCTAAGCTTAGTTTGTACTAAGGCGAGGTAGACTAAAGCGGTAAGCTATAAGGGTTGTCTATTAATTTGTAGTAGAAAAGAGTTATTAAAGTTAACTAAGAGGTAAAGACAATCCTATTCTATAAATAATAGAATAACTAGTTAAAAATCTATGTAAGAGATAAACTATTTAAGTTAACTACAATAAATATAATAATAAAATCTAACATATTCTTATACCTATTACTTCTAGGTCCTATCCTCTCTAGCTTCCCTTTAGAGTATACACGTAAGGGAGGTTTAGGAGGCTATAGCTTCCCTTCTCCTTATAGTATCCTAGGCTTAGCGGGATGTAGGCTCTTAGCAGGAGGCTAAGTTACGTAATTAGCTCCCTATAGTAATTATTACCTTCTAATATAAATACTAGTTAGTTCTTAACCCTTAGTCCTATATTAAGGAGAGAATCCTTCTTATTACTTGTAATATTATCCCCTCTCTTAGGCGTATTATCTTAATACCCTAGAATATTATTTTCCTGTGCTACGTGTTAAAGCGTTAGCTATATATAAGGTCTTAGTACGCCTATTATATTATACGCTCGTTTCCCCTTTCTATGCCTTCCTAACTATACCTAAGGTTTAGTCTTCTTATCGCGTTATACTTAAAGTTTAACTTAACAGCGTTAGGCCTGTGCTAACCGCATTTAATAGTAAGGGAATAAGATAACCTTTTGTTATAAGCGCTATAAGGAGAGGAATCTTTGTTATTTTATAGATACTACGTCTAGGAGGTATACTAGCTGTATTTTTGTAAAGGCGGAGTGTAGTCTGTTTATAACTAAGGAAGAGTAAGAAAAGGTTAAAGTAGAGAAACGTAAGAAACGTCTTAAAATTACTTACTTAAAAGCTTAGCGTACGCAGTTAGATGCTTAACTATTATAGTAGGAGTTTAAGCTCCTAGAGGTTAAGGCGTAAGAGCGAGTATTTGCTAATTAAGATTACACTATTCTAAGTCTCTAGAATCGTGCAAAAGAGCAAGCTAAGGGGAATTCTACCCCTAGTATAAACTTTCTAACAACTAAACTATTGCTACCTAGATTAACTAACTTAGGCTAGTTATAGGCTAACGCTTCTTTTAATCTTTCTTTTAATTACTTCCTTTCCCTTAAGGACCTAGTCCTCGCTTCCCTAGGTGTTTCTAATAGTACTTAAGTACCTGTAACTTACAGTTTGTTAAATTTTCCTTTAGTTCCTAAGTGTTCTAGCTTTTAGGCTATCCTTACTACTTAACTAAGTATTTCTACTAACAACTAATTTTCTATAAGTCCCTAATTTCTTTAACCTTATACTTGTTCTCTTTAAGCTCTATATCTATTGCTAGCTTAGTATCTAGAGGTACTCTTTCTAGGAGTTTCTTATAAAAGACAGGGTAGACGCGTATACCTAGTAGTAGCTAGAGTTTATAGTTTATTGTACCTATTTCCTCTAGGATTTTAAATAGTCCTACTTAGAGGTTATCTAGTTTCTTACTTAGCTGTTTAGTTTTTAAGTTCTATTGTAACAGGAAAACTCTATCCCCCTTCTTAAAGGTTAGTCCCTTAATCCTTTGCTTATTAGCTACCTTAGCTATTATAAGGTTCCTGTAAGCAATATTCTTACTTAATTCTTTGTATAGTTCTCGCATTAAGTAGGCTTTATTATCTATACCTACTACAATACTATCTATATCCTTTAGATCTTAATAAGTAACTAGCTTATATCTATAATTTGCGTAGTGCGGTAAGTACTTTGTTGTTACTAACTTAGTACTATTATAGGCTAATTATACTATTAGTAAGAGTTTAACCTAGTTGTCTTGTAGTTTGTTAGCGTACATCCTTAGGTACTATTCTAGTGTCTAGTTTGTTCTTTCTATCTAGCTATCTATTTTGGGGTAGAAGCTAGTTAATAGCTTCTTCTTTACACCTAATTTTGCTAGGAATATATTCTAATACTTAGAAGTAAATAGTTTATTATAATTAGTAATAAACTCTTTAGGTATCCTATATTCTAATATTAGTGCCTTGCTAACCTTGTACGCGCACTTGTCTACTATAATAGTCTCTTCTATAGGCACAAACTTTGCTCCCTTTATATATTAGTATATAATAACTAGGACTATGTTATATAATCTTCTAGATCCTAGTTCTAACAATTTTAGGAGCTTTACTATAAAGTCTATTGTTACGCTACTCTATAGTTTTGTTAGTAGCTATAAGGGTTGTAATAGGCTATAGGGCTTATATCTCTTAGGCTTATTTTAGTAATAAGCTAAATAGTTGCCTAAAACGTCCTGCACCTTCGCTCGCAAGCGTAGTATTGTAAACACCTTAGCTAGTTGTCTAACTATTTCTTTAGTTACTACATGTCCGTACTCTAGGGACTTATATAGTTCCTTATTAAGACTTAATCTTAGATGTAGAGGTATATATATTTGTTTTCCTTAAATTATATCTTAGTACTCTCGCTCGTCCTATAATAGTTTGTTAGAGCTGTTTTCCTTAGGCTTAAACTACTAGTTAGCTACCTTTTGCTACTACTACTATTGTAATGTTTCTACTTACATAGCTACCTTAGCTACCTTAGCTAGTTCTAGCTAGTTATAATATAGACTACTATTAGGCATCTTCTTAAATATAGCGTTATATAGTTCCTTGTAACTTTCTTCGCGCAAGTTAGATCTTTAACTTAGAGCGTCTACTACTCTATTAAGCGTTCTAGCGCGATAGGTTATCTTAAAGTTAAACTAAGCTAATATCTTAGCCTATTAGACTTGTTATCAGTTAAGTTTCTTTGTTGTTATAAACCCTACTAAGTTCTAGTAATTAGTAAAAACCTTAATCTAATGTAGTAGTCCTAACAAATAGACTTCCTACTATTTAAAGGCATTAACTACTCCTAGTAGCTCCTTATTGTAAATATTGTAGTTAAGTTCTACTTTAGAGAACTTCCTTAAATAGTAGAACACTAGTCTCTATTTCTTATTTAGGTACTACTATAATAATATAGCTCTAAGTGCATAGTCTAACGCGTTAGTCTTAACTTACGTCTTTTGTTTTAGGTTATACATTTTAAGTATAGGTGCTTTAAAGAATATCTATTTAATCTAGTTAAACGCTTCTTGCTATTCCTTGTTCTATTTAAACCTTATTTCCTTCTTTATAATCTCTAAGAGGGGTGTTGTAATCTTTAAGTAATCCTTAATAAACTTTTAGTAGTAGTTAGCGAATCCTAAGAAGGATTGTACATCTTTAACTATTTTAGGTTTTAGCTAATCCTGTACAGCTGCAATCTTTTTTAGGTTTATCTTAACTCCCTCTATAGATATAACAAAGCCTAGGAATTCTGTCTCCTTAATATAGAATTCGCACTTCCCTAGCTATAGGTACAGCTTATATTCCTTAAGCTTCCTAAGCACTTTCTTAACATGTTCTACATGTTCCTTAAGCGTTCTACTAGAGTACACTAGTATATTGTCTAGGTACGCTATAGTAAAGATCCTAAGGTATTTATAGAGCGTGTTGTTAATAACTAATTAAAAGGTTGCTAGTGCGTTTATTAAACTAAAAGGTATAACTATGTACTTAAATAGTCTATACTTTGTTTTAAACGCTGTTATCTACTTGTAACCCTCTTTAATCCTAATCTAGTAAAATCCTTCCTAGACGTTAAACTTTATAAACTACTTAGCTCCCTAGAGTTAATCTATAAGCTCTATAATAAGTAGTAAGAGATATTAATTCTTCTATGTTACACTATTTAACCTTCTAAAGTTAACACACAGTCGCTACTTCCCGTTAGGCTTCTTTACAAATAAAATAGGTAAGGCTATTAGGCCTAATTCTAGTTAGATAAATCCCTTCTTTAGATTCTTCTAGATGTAATCCCGTAGCTTAGCGTTGTACTTAGGCGCTATAGGGTATATTAGTCCTAGGCTTAGCTTAGCTCCTTTATCTAGGATAATCTTGTAATCCTATTCCTAATAGTCTGCTAGATCTATAGCCTTGTTTTCTTTAAAGAGTTCCTTAAACTTGTTTGTTTAATACTCTTGTAGTATTTCTAGTAGTAAGGGTCCTTTCTTTGTAGTCGCGACTTGTCTTATCTATATAACTCCTATCTTCTAAGGGTCCTTTGTATAGATTCTCGCGATCTTATATAGTAAGATCTTGCTAAATCTCCTATTCTAGGTTAAGCTCTAATTTGTTAGGCGTATCTCTTTATACACTCTAGTAACCTTGTATATAGGTTCTCTTCTAAGTATTGTTTTTATTTGCTAATTAATAGTAGGGTTATAGGCGTTTAGCTAATTATAACTAATTAGTATGTCTAGTCCTCCTAAATCTATAATATTAATGTTTATTTAGTACTCTATGCCTGCTATTTGTAGCTTTGTTAATTTGGTCTCTAATTGTATTATGCTATTTCTATATTCTATAGGTTTCTTGTTAGTAAGTATTATTAGGATTAGTTTACTTTTAACCTAATATAGTATTTTATATTTCTCTACTACTTATAGGGAGATTATTATTTGTGCGGCCCTACTATCTATAAGCGCCTTAATATTCTAACCTTATACAGATATAGTTATAAGCAACTACTTTACTTAACTATTAGTATTCTGTACTATCTAAAGGGTTGTTTTAGGCATGCCTTCGCTAGTAAGACCCTATCCTTAGTAGTATCCTAGTTTTTTAACTACTTGCCTTTCCTGTACTATAGAAAGTAGCCTATATTATTCTTAGAACTATAGTGCGTTAAGCACCTATTATTGTAATAGAAGCTCTAGTAAATATTTAGATAAGGTATCTCCTCCCTAGTAATCCTCTTCCTAGGTTAAGCCTTCTTAGCCTTGTAAATTAGGTAACCTACGACCTTGTAGATGTTTAATAGTAGTATAGCGTAGTAGTAGTTATTTACCTATTATACCTTATTAAGCTATTCCTAGTAGAACTTACATCTATTCTAATATTACGTCTATAAGAGTCTGTAGTAGATCTCTACCTTCTCTAGTTTGTAGATATAGTAGTTGTCTGCTAGATACTTATCTACCTATAGACTTAAGTAGTAGTACTAATCCTAGTCTACTCTATACTTTTCCTTGTCTTCTTTATAGAACTCGTAATCTATCTTACAATTATACTAATATAACTTTTTGTATTCCTTAGTATCTTCTACTTCGTAAGCTTCTTAGTTTCTAACCTTAGCTAAGAGGTTATTAAAGTAGGGTTGTTAGTATATTACCTAATATCTAACTTCCTTAGCCTTTAGGCTAGTAATTACAATCTAATCTTATTGTAAGCAATTGTTAGCGTAGTATAATAGGTCTCTATACACCTAGTATACGCTCTTTACTAATTGTTCTAATATAATAGTATTTTTAATCTTCTAATTAGTAGCCTTTAGTGTCTCTATTATAAGTATGTTATTAGCCTGCTTTAGTTGTAAAACAATCTTATAGCTATCTAAGCGTGCTTCCTTATAGAGATCTAAGTTGCTTAGATTATTATCTAACTCTTTCTCAGTTAGGTAAGGCGTCCCTTGTCTAATTATCCTAATCTTAATAGCTACCTATTAAACTTGTTCTTCCTTGTAGTCTCTAGCGAAGTGTCTAACTTTACTATAATAAAGACATGCTTTGTTATTATAACGCCTCTAGCGTTCTTCCTTAGAAAGTCTATTGTATCTTTTTCCTTAAGTCTTCTTATCTCTAGCCTTCTCTTGTACCTTGCTAGTTATAATAGCGTTGCTATCCTTATTATACCTTCTACGTTATTTCTTTATATTAGCTACGTTAGGCTAGAAATATTTCTTCTAGTTGTTCTACTCCTAAAGCTAGTTATTGATACGTATTGCTAGCTTAATAAGAGCGTAGAGTAATTTAGGCTTATTATAGTATACTAGGCTATCTTTAATATTTTCCTTAAGGCCTGCTTTAAACACCGTCTAAAGTACTACGTTGTCCTAATTAATCCTTGCTTATAGTTGCTTAAACTCTACTATATAGGCTAATACTAACTTAGTTTACCTTAGCTAAGTAATCCTTTTCTCTACTTAGTTCTTAGTATCTACTTCCCTAAAGATACGTCCTATTTCCTATTTAAACTCTATCGAACCTATAAATAAGGCCTATGTTTCTACCTTTATTCCTCTATATTCTGTATTAAGTAGATAGTCGTCTACATAGGGTTATATCTAGTTAGCGGCCTTATCCTTTATATACGTGCTTGCTATAAGGATCTTTTCTTAGTTATTAAGTACCTTGTTATACTTATAGTACAGGTTAGCGTAGGTAAGAAATATCTACAATTTCTTCTAGTCTCTACTATATTTCTCTAGTAACGCTATCTTAGGTTTTCTTATAGTAGTAGGTTGTTTGTTAGGGGTAGCTATTAGCTAGTTTAAAAGCTAATTAATTATGTCTATTATTAAGGCTATCTGCTGTACCTAGACATAGGCCTGTCGCCTAAGATTCCTAAGTTCTTAGGCACTAGGGTTGTCTTTAGTATTAGAGTTAGATACTTTAAGTATCTCTTTGTTCTCTAGCATTAGGTGCACTAGTATAGAGGGTCCTAGACCCTAGGCTATATTATTCTAAGCAATTCCCTAAGCTACTATTACTAAATCTTAATTAGGCGTCCTTTAGTTAATTTGTCTACTAAATCTGTAGGTAGTTAAAGTATTATGTAGGGTTAGGCTATACATCTTTAAGCTTAGTCTATACTAAGGCGAGGTAGACTAAAGCAGTAAGCTATAAGGGTTATCTAGCAATTTGTAGTAGAAGAGAGTTATTAAAGTTAACTTAAAGGTAAAGACAATCCTATTCTATAAATAATAGAATAACTAGTTAATAATCTATGTAAGAGATAAACTATTTCAGTTAACTACAATAAAGATAATAATAAAATCTAACATATTCTTCTACCTATTACTTCTAGGTCCTATCCTCTCTAGCTTCCCTTTAGAGTATACACGTAAGGGAGGTTTAGGAGGCTATAGCTTCCCTTCTCCTTATAGTATCCTAGGCTTAGCGGGATGTAGGCTCTTAGCAGGAGGCTAAGTTACGTAATTAGCTCCCTATAGTAATTATTACCTTCTAATATAAATACTAGTTAGTTCTTAACCCTTAGTCCTATATTAAGGAGAGAATCCTTCTTATTACTTATAACATTTAGGTACTTGTAATCTTCTTCTTTAATATTATTGTACTTAGTTCCTAGGTTAGTAATAATATACTACTATACGTAGCTTATTTCTAGATCTATCTAATACTTAGCCCTAAGTCTATAACACTTAATAACTTAACTATCCTTAGCTTCTACTAACACATAGTTAGGGAGAGTGCTTAAAGTAAGTACGCTAATCTCTCCTTAGGCGCCTTCCTTAGCTAAGTTAATTTTAAACTTTTTAAACTCCTTATTAGTGTAGCTTAAGCTAAACAACGTTTTGCGCACTTTAGGCATGTTTCCTAGTAGGACTCTAATCTAAAAAGGCACTTCTGTATTAAGGATATTCCTAATTACTAATTAGGTATTAGGCTTAAACTTATTAACTATCTTACGCTTCCTAGGCTACTTTTTACTATTTCTATCCTTGTTCTCTACTATTAGTAGCTAAGAATTATACATATCCGCTTCCTAATCTATAGCATCCTTAGGTTCCTTAAGCTAGACTATTTAATCTTTGTTAATAGCTCTTAAAAGTCCTTTAGACTAGCTCTTATAACCTTTAAGGTGTAGAATATGTTTATTACTTAGCCTTTAAAGGATAGACTTAGGTGCTAGCTTTTAAACCTTGTCTTGCGTAGAGTTACCTTTCTAAGCTTCTATAGGCATATAGGTAATTATTATAGACGTAATAGTATTGTATTCCCCTTATAACCCTAGGCGAGGCTTAAAGTCTAATTTGTCTTTAGTAAAGATATTTAATAGCTTCTAGAACTAATTAACTTCTTCCTCCTAGAGGCATCCTAGCAAGTTAGGTACTAGCTAAATAGATATTACGTTGTTCTCTACTATAGCAACTATAGGCTTATTCTTAAAAGGTAATATAATAGTAAGTAGGTAAATATCCTATTTAAGAAACCTTTTCTTAATCTAAGCTGCAATATTCTCTCCCTAGAGTCGCTAACTAAGGTTTAGTACGCGTCCTTACAAGTTTTCTTCTATTCCCTAGTAGAGAATATTCCTATTATTAAGGTATACCTAGCCTTTATCTATAAACGCTCTAAGGGTAGGGCATTTGTTCTTCTAGTAAGTAGACTTATCATATACCTAGTAGTTTCTATTAGTATTAAAGAACTAACCTTAGCCTTTGTTTTAAATTTAAGCACTATTGCTATATAACTAATTACTATTTAGTTAATAGCTTTAGTACTACTACAGATAGTACTAGTTTACTAGTTAAGGGGCCCTTACGTCCTAACTTAGAAAGGTTCTACTCTAATTCGCCCTTTTAGTAGTTCTTTAGTCTACCTCTATACGAACAGCTAAGTTACTTATTAGCTTAGTTTCTTAGTTAGTCTACTATACTCTTTATAGCTTAATCTCTAAATTTACCTAATCAATCTTTAGATTAAGTATTTTGTTAACTAGTTTGTCTACCTCTATATTAGTAGGAGCCTTACTAGAGGGAGACTAGGTTATCTTATACTTATAAGTATTATTGCGCAGGGGAAAATTAAGCTTTAGCGGCTAGAATACTAGGTTTTGCGTAGTAGGCGTAGCTAGTAGAGTAGGAGTAGTATACTAAAAGGCTTTTAGTACTAGTAGGGTAAACTTAACCTCTAAAGTTGTTTCCTTAATTACCTTAGATAGATTAAGTATACGAGCTTCCTCTTCTACCTTAAGCCTTGTAGTTAGGTAGTTACTAATCTTCTTGTAGCTAAAGGACTTAGGATTATTAGTCTAAAGGGAAAACTTCTCTAACACCTTAGTTACGTGCCTAAGAGGTAATCCCTTTACTAGATAGAATCTACGCCTTTCCTTATTAATTGTAGTAGCTTTAATACACTGTTTACTACAAATCTAGAAATCCTATAAGTATTCCTTAATATTTAGGTTAGAACGTGCTTAGCACTAGAAGAGCTAGTGTTTAAAATACTCTGTATAAGCCTCCTACTAATCCTTATTATTAGTTCTAAAAAGCTTTCTAAGCGTATTATAGAAGTCCTTCTAGCTCTTATTAACTAATACCTTTGCGTATACATCTAAGGACTAAATAATAAACTACTTCTTTAGTTTACAATAAGCTAAAAGACAATTAATTATTATCTTCTTAGTAAAACTGTAGTACTTAGACATATCTTTAAAACGCTTAAGGAAAATAGTAACGTTAGACCTATTAAAAACTAGTATAGTTTCTATAAGATAAGGCGGAAGCTGTGTAGCAAGTATAGGGCTACGGCTTCTAAGTTATTAAAGAGACGTAGCTATTATCTAAAGGATCTTTATTATATTTACATCCTAAGGTTAGCTAATAGGGCTTTCCTAAGCTATAGACGCCTCTAGCGTAATTTCTAGAATAGTAGAACTCTCTAAGTTAGTTATAGTAGTTTTTGCTGTCTCTAATTACTTAGCCTTAACTAAAGGTGTAGCTTATTCTGTACTATAGGCTCTTAAAGGCTGTTTAGCAATTAATTAGTTTCTCTTACCTAGCTTGTGCTTTATAAGATAGCTCTCGCTTATTTGCGTAATATATACAATAAGGATACAAAGAAACACTACTAAGAGTATTAATACTACGTGTAGTAAAGACTACTATTTGCTTTTTATATTCTCTTAGTACTAATTATTATTCTAGAGGAGAATTATTGCTTTCCTTTTTATATACTCTAATACGTTTTCTATATTCTCTATATTCTCCTAAGGACAGCTGTCCTTCTAAATACTTATTCTTAGTTCCTTAGTTAATTTCGTGTTACTATTACACTAAGTAGGTATAGTATAGTAAATCTATATAGCTTTTCCCTTGCTAATACTCCTTTAGGTAGCTTCTTAAAGCCTAATTACGCTGATCCTAGCTTTATAAACCCTTCTTCGCGCCTAACAGTGTAGTAATAGTCCTATTATAATTTTACTCTTGTGTACTTTAGTAGTTTAATTAGTAGTTACTAATTCCTTTAGAGGTTTTCTATTACGCCTACTTTCTAATATACTATCCTTTTGCTATCTCTTTTACTATCTCTTTTTTGTTTACTAAACGTTGTTTAGTATACTTATACTATATTATCTCTCTCTATTACTCTATCTTACCTATTCTTATTACTATATAATCTTATAATCTATTTCCTATCTAAGGCTATAGAACTACGTGTTCTATAAAGCCTTTAGAATATGTTTATACGCGAAATAGTAGACGCGTAGCCCTCTTAAGGCTAGAAGGCTATAAGGTTAGAGTTGTAATTAGTCGCTATATATAGTAGAGTTTTCTGCATAGTGCTAAATACTCTATAGAAATAGGTGCTTAATACAAAAGTGTATATTAGTTGTATATATGTGTAGATTATTGTTTATATTCTATCTAATGTTTGTTTTTTATCTCTAATCTTGCCCCTAGGTCTAATTAGCCTTTAGGCCCTTAGCAGCACTAGTTGCTCGACTATAATATAGCTTCTACCTTATCCTATAGAGACTATACTAGTCTTTAATAGGTCTAACGTTACTATTTTCCTAGAGCGTTTTAAGGACATATCTAAGTACTATAGGTTTACTAAAAAAAAAAAAATTAATTGTCTTTTAGGTTATTATAAACTAAAATAGTAGTTTATTATTAAGTCCTTAGATCTATACGTAAAGGTATTAGTTAATAAGAGCTAGAAGGACTTCTATAATACGCTTAGAAAGCTTTTTAGAACTAATAATAAGGATTAGTAGGAGGCTTATACAGAGTATTTTAAACACTAGCTCTTCTAGTGCTAAGCACGTTCTAACCTAAATATTAAGGAATACTTATAGGATTTCTAGATTTGTAGTAAACAGTGTATTAAAGCTACTACAATTAATAAGGAAAGGCGTAGATTCTATCTAGTAAAGGGATTACCTCTTAGGCACGTAACTAAGGTGTTAGAGAAGTTTTCCCTTTAGACTAATAATCCTAAGTCCTTTAGCTACAAGAAGATTAGTAACTACCTAACTACAAGGCTTAAGGTAGAAGAGGAAGCTCGTATACTTAATCTATCTAAGGTAATTAAGGAAACAACTTTAGAGGTTAAGTTTACCCTACTAGTACTAAAAGCCTTTTAGTATACTACTCCTACTCTACTAGCTACGCCTACTACGCAAAACCTAGTATTCTAGCCGCTAAAGCTTAATTTTCCCCTGCGCAATAATACTTATAAGTATAAGATAACCTAGTCTCCCTCTAGTAAGGCTCCTACTAATATAGAGGTAGACAAACTAGTTAACAAAATACTTAATCTAAAGATTGATTAGGTAAATTTAGAGATTAAGCTATAAAGAGTATAGTAGACTAACTAAGAAACTAAGCTAATAAGTAACTTAGCTGTTCGTATAGAGGTAGACTAAAGAACTACTAAAAGGGCGAATTAGAGTAGAACCTTTCTAAGTTAGGACGTAAGGGCCCCTTAACTAGTAAACTAGTACTATCTGTAGTAGTACTAAAGCTATTAACTAAATAGTAATTAGTTATATAGCAATAGTGCTTAAATTTAAAACAAAGGCTAAGGTTAGTTCTTTAATACTAATAGAAACTACTAGGTATATGATAAGTCTACTTACTAGAAGAACAAATGCCCTACCCTTAGAGCGTTTATAGATAAAGGCTAGGTATACCTTAATAATAGGAATATTCTCTACTAGGGAATAGAAGAAAACTTGTAAGGACGCGTACTAAACCTTAGTTAGCGACTCTAGGGAGAGAATATTGCAGCTTAGATTAAGAAAAGGTTTCTTAAATAGGATATTTACCTACTTACTATTATATTACCTTTTAAGAATAAGCCTATAGTTGCTATAGTAGAGAACAACGTAATATCTATTTAGCTAGTACCTAACTTGCTAGGATGCCTCTAGGAGGAAGAAGTTAATTAGTTCTAGAAGCTATTAAATATCTTTACTAAAGACAAATTAGACTTTAAGCCTCGCCTAGGGTTATAAGGGGAATACAATACTATTACGTCTATAATAATTACCTATATGCCTATAGAAGCTTAGAAAGGTAACTCTACGCAAGACAAGGTTTAAAAGCTAGCACCTAAGTCTATCCTTTAAAGGCTAAGTAATAAACATATTCTACACCTTAAAGGTTATAAGAGCTAGTCTAAAGGACTTTTAAGAGCTATTAACAAAGATTAAATAGTCTAGCTTAAGGAACCTAAGGATGCTATAGATTAGGAAGCGGATATGTATAATTCTTAGCTACTAATAGTAGAGAACAAGGATAGAAATAGTAAAAAGTAGCCTAGGAAGCGTAAGATAGTTAATAAGTTTAAGCCTAATACCTAATTAGTAATTAGGAATATCCTTAATACAGAAGTGCCTTTTTAGATTAGAGTCCTACTAGGAAACATGCCTAAAGTGCGCAAAACGTTGTTTAGCTTAAGCTACACTAATAAGGAGTTTAAAAAGTTTAAAATTAACTTAGCTAAGGAAGGCGCCTAAGGAGAGATTAGCGTACTTACTTTAAGCACTCTCCCTAACTATGTGTTAGTAGAAGCTAAGGATAGTTAAGTTATTAAGTGTTATAGACTTAGGGCTAAGTATTAGATAGATTTAGAAATAAGCTACGTATAGTAGTATATTATTACTAACCTAGGAACTAAGTACAATAATATTAAAGAAGAGGACTATAATTACCTAAAGAATAATTAGAAACCTTATAACTAACTAATAAGTATTAAGTACCTCTAGCGGGATTACCTAAAGGTCCTAATAGATATTTAGGGTAGCTTATTCCTTACTCTCTTAGACTTAGGTGCAGAGCTAAATACTATTAAGAGGGAACTAGTAGAGAAGGCTATACTACTAATTACTTCTCTACTAAATAGTATAAAGGCTACTTAGATAGTTATAGCAAATAGTAGTGTAGTAAGCTTTATAGGTATTATCTAGGGAGTTCCTATTATTACAGGCTAGATTAAAGTTTGTATAAACTTCTTTATTGTAGAATTATGTACTAACCTAATTATATTAGGTAATCCTTTCCTAACTAAATCTTAGTCGCGTATTAAATACGCAATAAATAGCTTAATATACTATTATATCTTTAGCATTAATAGTTAATTAAATACGCGTTTTGTGTACGCAAGGAGTAATAGGCTTACTAAACCTAACGCCTACGTAGATCTATTAGTAGGGAAAAGTATAAGAGTATAGTAGCTAGCGCGCTACTCCTAGACTTATTTAAAGGACTAGTAGAAGAGTAGGCGCTTAGTAAAGTAAGGTTTGTAGAAGTAAGAATAGAAATAGTTAAGAAGCTAATTAGTACTTAGAATACTAAAAAATCTAATAAGTAAAAATATAAAAAAGGTAAGCGTAGTAAACGTAGCTACTAATTAGTAGAAAAGGAGTAATATATTCGCTAGTTAAATAGAGAATCTATTAGAAAAGGTTCTAATAGAAGCCTATTACTAAGAGATAAGGATAGTTTATACGTTTTTACTATAGATAGCTATAAATAGTTATTAGACTAACTCCTTAAGGAGATTACGCAACTTACGCAAGAAGATAAAATAATAAAAGAGATAGAAGCTATATTCTAAGAAAGGAACCTTACTAGTATTAATAAGAGTACTACGCTACTAATTAAAGTTATAATAGTAGCGCTAACTTACTGTAATTAGCCTAACCCTAAGGATTTACTAATTAACTTTTAGGTTAATAGTGCCTATAAGCGCAAAGGTATTAAAGTAGAACCTGTTAATAATTTAGGACAACTATCTAGGGACATTAAAGGACAGCTAGATTAGAAAGAAAGAGTAGTAACTAAATAGAAGCTAAATACTAATAGTAACTCTACTCTATTTAGTTAGTATTTTGAACCGCGATGTGTAGAGTTTCCTAGAGGTACATAGATAACGCCTAAACGCGTATTAGAGATAAAGATCTCTCTAGATCTATAGCCTAAGGAAAGAGAAATATTGCTATAAATTCTGTATTAATAAAAAGGAGCGCTAGTATAGGATTTTAAAGAGTTAGGACGCGTTAGTAAGGACGTAATACCTCTAGTAGTTATTAATACTATACTACACTAGGCGTAGAGAGTAGACTAATTTCTA
The DNA here is from genome assembly GCA_002796735.1 of Alternaria brassicicola. Classification (NCBI taxonomy): domain Eukaryota; kingdom Fungi; phylum Ascomycota; class Dothideomycetes; order Pleosporales; family Pleosporaceae; genus Alternaria; species Alternaria brassicicola. The sequence goes on from PHFN01000004.1 coordinate 70,780, forward strand.
GTCCTAAGGAAGCTTTAGCAAGTTGTTATTAATATAATCTAAGATTGTATTAATAGAGGTACCCTTAAGCTCTATAAACGCTAGTATTGCAATCTATAGTTCCTAGTAGCAAAGAAGGACAAAGGATACTATCTAATTAATAATACGCAAAAGCTTAATAGGGTTACAATTTGCGATGCTAACCCTCCGCCTAATCCTAATAAGTTTTTAGAAGAGTTTGCAGGTTGCGTGGTTATAAGCCTATTAGACTTCTTCTTAGGATATAATTAAGTAGAATTGTATAGAAACTCTAGGGATATAATAGCTTTCTCTACTCTATTAGGTCTAGTTCGCTAGTGTACTCTCCCTATAGGAGCTACTAATTCTATTGCGGAATTTGTTTAAGTTATAACTAAAATCTGCAGGGATTATATTCTAGATAGATGTATGCCGTATCTAGACGACGTTTGTATTAAAGGGCTAAAGACTAGGTACAATAACAAAGAGATAGAGCCTAGTATTAGAAGGTTTATTGCTAAACACCTTTTAAACATCGACAAAGTCCTCGCAGACATCGAGCGAGCAGGCGCTACTATATCTAGGCATAAATCTAACTTTTGCTATCCCTCTATAATAGTGGTAGGATACCGAATCGACGAGAACGGTCGCTACCCGGATGAAAAGAAGATTAACAAGATAGTTAACTAGCCTTAGTGTCGTAACGCTAGAGAGGTCTAAATGTTTATTGGTATATGCGTGTACTATCGCATCTAGGTCCTTGGTTTCGCTATTATAGCAGCTCCTCTTTTTAAGCTCTTGCGCAAGAACGCGCCCTTTTAATAGGAGAAACTGTTGGAGCGTTTTAAACGTCCTCGATTGCTTGTTAAAGACAGGCAATTATCTCGCGCTTATCCTTTAGGGAGCGCCTAGCGGAGAGATTACCTAGGTCTAGCTTTTAGAACCTCTTCTTAGGCTCGTAGTTATGGTCGTCCCTTGACTCTTGAGGTTGTAGCTCACTCCAAGCAATACTGTCCTTGTTGAGGTACCAAACGGCTTTCGGCGGGCTTGCGTTGGTTAGCGGGCTAGTTGGGTGGGCAGCGCGGGAAGGCAGCTTGAATGTACGAGGCGCAGGAGAGTTGTTATTGTTATCGTCGTCGTCGCTCTTAGGAGGTGGAGGCGGCTTTCGTGCGCTATACTTCTTAGAGACCTCTAAAAGAATTATATTAGCAACTGTCCTAAGTATGAAAGGAGGCGGTCTGAAAGAGATTCAGCAACTTACGGGTTATTAAGCAAGAGGCTTCTGCCCCCTTGCCAAAGTAGTTGGTACAAGTACCCTGGAGGAACAGAACGCTGTTTAGAATGGCCTGGCGACATTCTTTGAAAGGCCGCTTAGAGTCGTTGCGGCAGCAGCTACACATCTAGTTTGCGCCGCTGAAACTATTATCCTCGTCTCTAGAGCTGAGTGTAATAGCGCCCTTGAGGTGATAGTGTATAAGAGTGGTAATGAGAGGCTCGAAGAGCCTACGGTTGCGGGGGCGGTTAAGCGTAAAGAACTTACTAACGGTTAAGCTATCTTTATACGTGTCTAACTGACTAGTAATTAGCCTTGCGGCCTTTAAAGAGCTGTTAAAGGTCGGCATAACAGCGCGAGCGAGGCGGGGACTAGGAGGAATATCTATCTTAGCGACAGCGCGGACGAAATTAGTAAGGCGGCTAACCTAGTTAACTGTAAGCGGCGTATGTTTTGAATGCTTAACTAGAAGGGGCACGATGTTAGAAGGATGTTTAGAAAAGCCTAGAGCAAAAGAAGAACTTACTAAAGTTAGCAATGCGGTTAGCCGCAGAAGTAAGAATTAGGAGCTCGTAGAGCTCTAAGACAGTGTCACCCTTAGGCCTAGGAATAACGCGAGAACAACGAGATAGGTTGAGAGGAGGGCCTTTGTAGGCCTCGCCGTCGGACGACAAGTAAGCGCGAGAAGCGGCTAAAGGGCTTTCGTCTAAGGTTTTATCCTTAGGCTTAACCTTAACAGCTAGCTCCTTGGCGTTAGGATCGCTTACTAAATGAGCGGAAGACAGGCTAGACATGTTACCCTTAAAGAGAAGCTAAGCGATAGTCGCATCCGCCTTAGTTATATCTTTAGCTAGCTTAGTTGCGGTGGTGTCTTGAGCTAAGACACCTTTAGACGCTATGTTGTTGTAAGGAAGGGAAGGTTTATTAACAGCGGGAGCCTTGCCTTTACCCTTAGCGGGCTTCTAACTAAACGCCGCGTGCAGTTGATGACAGATTTGGAGTAGAACAGTAGGGAAAGGCCTAAGAGTAGGGCGCTTAACAGGATCTAAAGGCTCTTCGGCGAAAGACTTACTAACAGGCGCGGTATTAACCTTAGGCGCAACCTTAGCGGCAGACTCTTAAGGGGGAGGAGTCTGATGCGGCGGCTGTTCTAACTAACCCTTAGCTAACGGGCGAGCAGACTTGTTAATAGGAGTAAAGCTAGATATCTTATAGACAAGAGGCAGCGAGCAGAGCGATAGCGAAGAAAAATGTGTGTAAGAGAAGTTAAATAATTAAGTATAGGAAGTAGAAGAAGAGTAGGAAAGAGACTAGGTACTGTTAATTATTTTTGTGCGAAAAATTTCGAAGTGTTTGCTGCCTAAAGGACTATCGCGGCTATAGCAACGGACCTACTTTTCTCGCGAGACCCCTCTATAGAAGTGAGAGAAGGCAAGAGATAAGATAAAGAGCTGGAAAAAGGCTAGAAATGCAGGTAGAATGTTCCTAAAGACTATTAGAAGACTGGACTAAGACCTAGACTTTAGCAGGATATGCATATCTATACTAATAACCGCTTAGGAAAGGTAACGGCTATAAGATAGGAAGACAATCCTGCAAAAAGGATAAAACTAAGCAACTAGAACGGAGAAAAGCCACAGACATGCCTAAAGATTATCTAGAGCAATCCTAAAGAGCGAGATTTAAGGCTTAAGGATCTATATACAAGATCTAAAATCCTCCTACAAGATTTAAGAATCTTTATTAAGAATTCGAAGATTTTAAGAGGTGGAACAACAATCCTAACTATCTGTGCAAAGAGAACTAAATATGGAAGTTATGGAATTGCATATCTCGTATTAGGGACAATTTAATGTCTATAGGAGTACTAGCTATATCGCCTAACGACTAGCTATGTTCCTACAGGATGTTAGTGTCTGAATACCTTTTAGAACTGTGAGGACAAGAAGATAGGACCTTCTTTTTTTTACGAGGAGGGAGGGAATAGGAAGTATAGATACTTTAAGTAAGACAAATGGTTAAAGCCGAAAAAGCAAGAGGCATACAGCGAAAGGACAAAGAGAAAAGAAGCTAGTACAAGTCTTGTATTATTGCATTTCTAAGCTAAAAGACACTTAGAAGAGCGGAAGGACACTATCTAAAACACTAGTAAAGAAACCTAAAAACTAAATAGATAAACACACAGCCTAGAGCTATTAATTAGTAGAAGAGCTTTTATTACTACTTAAAATTACTATAGGAGCGGAGCTATTAGTAAAACTACTATTAGCCTTATTCTTAATAGTAGGAATATTAGCAGGCACATAAGTAGCTTTACAGCTAGGTAGAGAGCGCTTTACTAGCTTAAGCTATAAAGGTTATAAAAGGGTGTAAGACTAAAGTGTTTACTTTATTAAAGAGCTAGTTAGAGTAGTAGGCTAGGTAGTAAGCTAATTATTAGTACTAGTTGTAGTTACTACTATCTCTACAGCCTAAGTACCCTCCTGTATAGTAATATAGTCTTAGAGAGGGTTAAAGTTAGACTTGCAATCCTTATAGATATTAATAAGGTATTTACTATATTTAGTAGTATTAGACTAAGATGTCTAGGTAAAGGACATCTAAGGGTCTTTTAGCTTTATAGCCTTTGTAAGAGACTTACTAGTAGCTAAGCAGGTATAAGGGCGCTCTAAATCCTACTTAAGCAGCCTCTTAGGGCGAAGAGGGCTAGTAATACCTAAGCCTTAAACCCTATAACAAATAACTAAAGTGCCTAAAAGTAGAAATTAGTAGTTGTCTTAAGGGTAGAAAAAGGTTGTCTAAAAGGAATTTAGTAACTTATAGCAAAAAGAACAGGCTTTATAGTTACTAGCCTTAATATAGTTAGTGCAGACACTACCTTTTAATAGCTTACTATTACAGTAGACCTATATACACTCTATATAGTATTTAGTATATAATATAGAAGAGTAGCGACTGTAGGAGGCTTTATATAAAATACTATTAGCGTTATTAACATTGCCTATGTACATACGCGTATTGCAGTAGAAAAGCAAAAGAGCTTTAATATCTAAGTTAAAGAACTTTCGCACTAAGTTACTATAAAAGCAAAAGAAGGTACTAATAGTCTAGAAGCTATTAACAATATTTAGTAGATAAGTCTAGTTAATTACAACGTCTAAACGCTAGTTAGCACTATTAATAGCGATAAAAGCAATACTAGGGCCTAGAAGGTAGCTAGCATGCTTAATATTGTAAAGGTGCTATTAAAACTCTTAAAGCTATAATATTATAATAGTAGTCTTCTTGTATCTACATACTATAGGAAAAGAAATGTTAGAAGGATATTTAGCGAGACAAGAGGAAAAAGGAAAAACTTATAGAATTTATAGATAAACTTACAACCTAAGGAAGTAGAAGAATACTTATAGAGCTGTAAGCTAATATTTCTATAGCTACTAGCTACAACTCTCTTTGTTAGTAATATAGCAGGAGCTTGCTTTAACTTAGGCTATTAAGGTGCCTTTAGAGTCCTAGCTTAAGGAGTCTAAGGAGCCTAGGGTAGTAGTGTAGTATCCTAAACGTCTATTAGAATAGCCTTAAGGTTCTTACCCTTATTAGTAGTAAGATTATAACTAAGGCGCGTATTTTTATAATTGTCCTTATTAGCTAGTATAGTAGGCTAAAAGTTTATTAGCTTAATATTATTGTAGGTAGTAGTTGCTGTAGTAGGCTCTAAGGTAAGAGGAGCGGATAGTAAAGCAGAGTAACAAGAAGGGAGAGTAGGATTATAGTATAAGGAATTATTACTTTTATAGTCTAAAGGTAGGAGATCGCTTATAAGAAGAGTAAAAATAAGCTCTTCTACTTATATAGCTAGGTTGCTCTTAGTGTTAGCTAAGAGATCTTTAGTAAGCGACTTGTTAGCGAGTATAAACTCTTTAGCAGGCGAGTCTTTAACTAGCCACTCCCTCTAAAGTAAGGTTAACTACGCTAGTTATTCTAATTAACGCTTAGCTAAAGGGCTGTTGTTCTTACTAATTTAAGACAGGCTAGATATCTTAAAGGCAGGCAAAAGTAATTAGTAGGATGAGGTAGAAAGCTATATAAAAAAGAAGTAGTAAGCGTTAAGAGTAGAAGTAGTAGCGTAAGGAGAAAGAGAGGGAGAGTAGGGGTAAGAAAAAGATATTGTTGTTAATTATTTACTACTCTATTACTAGGCGCTAAAAAGCCCTTAGGAAAGTAGGGCGGCCTAAAATTAGGGTCTAGAGGTAAAAGCATTAGAAATCTCTAAGTCTAAAATACGCTTAGAATGTATAGCTAGACTACTAAGAGACTATTAGAAGGACAAAGCTTTTAGATTAGATATCTAAGGCTATAGTACTAGGCTATAGTATAGCAAGATCTAAAATTTAAGCTAACTAATATCTAAGAGAGAACTGAGAGAGACATCTAGGTCCTATAATCTAAGCAACAATTAGTAAGTTGCAAATAAAGATTTCTATTTAGAAATAAAATACAGCCTTATAAGGGCTAAGATTAATATATAAGGCACGAGAATAGATTATAGAATAAGAGTATAGACTAAAAGGATTTTAGAAAGTTGTAAAGAGATTTAAAATAGGGAGTTAGGGATTTGTATTTTTAAGCTTTAAAAGGAATTAGTTTTGATAGTTAGCTAGCTATAGGCCTTAATAGGTGCAGATATTGCCTAAGGGTTTGTTAGTCTTTTAGTTTTAAGGTTTATTTTAGTAGAAGAAGAGGGGGCCTTCTTCTTAAGTAAGGGAGGGATGTAGTTAAGCAACTAGTACTACTAAGGGCCTAAAGGCCAATTAGACCTAGGGGCAAGATTAGAGGTAAAAAACAGATATTAGATAGAATATGAACAACAACAAACCTAAATAACCTAGAAAAATAACAAATATATATATATACACAAATAATATACTCTTTTGTATTAAGCACCTATTCCTGTAGAGTATTTAGCACTGTGTAGAAAACTCTACTATAGGAGGAGTACTATCTTAATATAATAATAAAGGGATACTACGTCCTTATACGTACTTTCTTAAAGAAGAATAACGCCTATAAGTGTAATTACAAGATCTATAATAAGAAACTATTAGCTATAGTATAATACCTAGAGGAATAGAGCGCTAAACTTTGTTTAGTTAAAAGCTTTAAGGTTATTACTAATTATAAGAACTTTAAGTACTTTATAAAGCTAAAGATACTAAGTAAGCGTTAGATGCGCTAGGCTACACTATTAAGTTAGTATAATATAGAAATACTATATTAACTAGGAAGCTAAAACGTAAGAGCTAATGCGCTCTTATAGAGAGAATAAGATCTACTAGAAAACGTAGATAATAAACGCCTATAGAAGCGTGTAGTATAGATCTTAAAGCCTATAAATTAGTACTATAAAGAACTCTTAGAAGACTAAGACAACTATATAGGAGCTTAGGTAATATTAGCGAAGATACGTGTAGGTAAGGTTAGGAACCCTTATAGACTACCTAAAGAGTAGTTAGATTTAGGAACTACTATTAATACTAATAGCGTAAATAAAGAAGAACGCTAAGAGAACGCGTTTATAAGTATAACTAAGTTAGTAGACTTAGTAAATAAGGAAGAACTAGCTAAGAATAAGCTTAAAGAGCTATAGCTAGACGCTCTAAAGGACAATTAGTAATACAAGGACGTAGTATAGGTAGTTGTAAACAAAAAATAAAGGTTTCCTCCTAACCTAGGCGTAAAGTGCTTAATCGCAGAGTGTATAGTTAACAACTATAGAAAGTTATTATATTAAGGAAGAAAGTAGGTACTAAAGAGTAAAAGTCTACGTACCTAAATTATTAGTAGGGTTTACAATTCCTCTTTAGTAGGTTACCTAGGCCGTAAAATAATGTACAAGACGTTAGCTTAGGACTTCTTCTAGCTAGGTATATTAGATAGTGTTAGATAATATATAAGAAACTACAATATATATAGAAGAACAAAACTATAAAGAGAAGGCGCTTAAGAATTCCTAAAGCTATTACCTATACCTAAGCGTATATAGAAAGAGATATTAATAGACTTTATTAATAGATTACCTATTAGTAAAGGTATAAGCTACCTTATAGTTATTATAAATAGACTTAGTAAAGAGTTAATCTTTATACTATTACTAGATATATAGATAGAAACTATAGTCTAAGCGTTTATTAGATAGGTTATTGCGTACTACTAGCTACTAAACGCTATTATCTTAGATAGAGGTAGCTAGTTTATAAGTATATTATAGGAACGCCTATATAAGATACTAAAAATTAATTAGTAACTATTAATAGCCTTTTACCTACAGATAGATAGTTTAATAGAATAAATAAACAGCGTATAGGAAGCGTACACCTAAGCGTTTATTAGCTAGGCGTAAGATAACTAGGCTCTATACTACCTTATAGCCTAAATTGCAATTAATAGAAGAGACGTAACGTCTATAGGATTTGCGCCTTTCTTCCTATAATATAGTTATAATATAGATTTATTATAACTAGAAACCCTACTTAGTGCAGAAAGGAGGAAGTATATAGCTAAAGAGTGTTTAGACTATAAAAAATCTAAGATAATTATAGTAAAGTTCTAATAGGTGTTTAATTTTACGCAAGCAAGAATAGTAGAGGCTTAAGTTAAATAAGAGAAGTAGGTAAATAGGTACTATAGAAAAGCCTAATAATATAGAGTAAGTAATAAGGTATAGCTGCGATTAGATAAGTAGTATAGGATAGGGTAACTATTAAAGAAGCTTAACTAGAAAAGCGCTAAGTACATAGTAATTAAGCTAGTTAATAGTTACTTAGTTAAGCTAAATACGCTGCTAGGTTACTACCTAGTATTCTACGTAGATAAGTTACGCCTCGCTAACTTAGACCCCCTACTAAATTAGAAGTTAGATAACTACTAGCTAATACCCCTTTAGGTTAAAGAAAAGAATAAATAGCTAGTAGAGGAAATTGTAAGCAAAGAATGGTAACGTAGAGGTTATAGATAGAAGCTATTCTATAAGGTAAAGTAGAAAGGTTACTACTAAATAACCCTAGAACTAGCTAAAAATTTTAAAAATACTATAGCGTTAGATTGTTAGGAGAAGGATACAAAGGAAATTTAGGATAAGAAAGGGCGTTTACTAAATAAGTATTAATAACAACCCTTTAGAAGGGGGAGAAGGGGGGTAATATAATAGGCTAAAGCCTAGTAAGTAGATCTTTAATAGGATCTTAGTTACGTATATAAAGCGCACAACCTATACTTATAAACAACTAGCGTTGCGATACTAGTACTAGGCTAAGGTTATCCTAATTTACTACCTTTTCTAAATAACCTTTAGAACGCTAGCTACCTGTAGTTCTCTTCTATATTAAATATAATTACTAGTATACCTATGTATCTACTCCCTAAGCGTAGCCCCTTATAGTAATCTTTTTATCTAATAAGCTTATAGAGAACCTATAATAGTTTTATATCTTCTATTAAATAAGTATAGTCTACGCCTTAATCTTACGCGTGTTACGTAGTGTCTACGCCTCCTATACGCCTTACACTAGTAATAATAGTGCTAAAGTCTACAACTTTACGTTAAGCTTTAATAGAATAGCTTCTTAGTTATATAGGACTAGTCTAGTACTTCTAAAGCCTACCTTAATATTCTTAGCTATTAAAGACTATTCTAAAGCTAGCTTAAATACTTAAAGGAAGGTTTCCTTACTAACGTAATATATATAGTTACGTACTAAAGCTAAGATTTAGTTACTATATATACGCTTTAATAGCGCAAAGTAACTAATATTAAGAGGTTATAGTAGGTGCTCTAACTAGGTAAGAGTAAGCTAATTGTTTGTCTAGCTATTAGAACTTACTTTAAGAATCTAATTGCGTAGTAAGTCCTTAAACTAGACGTTAATAAGTACGCTACCTATAAAGATAATAAAAGGTAGGAGTAGGTAGCCTATAGCTCCTACGCCTTAAATAATAGTAACCTACTTATAGTTACCTAGCTAGATAACCTTCTTTCTTCTAGCTACTTCTAAACTAGTAATAACTATCTACGCTAAAATCTTACCTATTATAAAGCTAGTCTTATTAAAATTATAGACGTTGTTGTTTATAATTCTATACTTTTATTTTATCTCCTATACTAAGTTAAGCTAGCGCTAGATAGCTATAGAATCCTTATAGGTAGCTTACTAATAGTTGTATATATAGCTCTAGCGCTTATAGAGCTTAGGAGTCTACTTAATAAAGTTATTAACCTAGTTCTTGCTAATAGAGTTACTTTACTACGCTCTAAGAAGTTTATTTACTATTTCTTATATAATAGACCTTAAGGGCGCAAGACCTTATATAGACTAGTTAAGAACTATTTATACTATAGCCTCCTCTTCTAATTTTATTAAGCGCTTTAAGTTTACTTTATAGTTACGTTGTATGCGCTTTCTAGCGCGTTAGTTACTAATAGTCTTTTAAGGTACGTTATATATAGCTATAGCGTAATTTACGCTTTAAACACGTTGCGCTTTAATATTAGAGATAGTAAGCTATATATTAGCTTTAGTATAAGTCTTTTAGCTATATTATAGTTAAGATATTACGTAATAATAGGGCGTAGGTAGTACGCTAGTTTAGTGTTAGCTACTTGCTTATAAAACACGTTAGTAGAGAAAATTATAAGTAAAGAATAGTAATATAGAGGTTATAAATAGAAGCTATTCTATAAAGTAAAATAGAAAAGTTATTACTAAACTATCCTAGAACTAGCTAAAAATTTTAAAAATACTATAGCGTTAGATCATTAAGAGGAGGATACAAATTTTTGTTTTTTATTAAAGTAGTAGTTCGTAGTTAAAATATGTCTTTAAAATAGTAAAAAGCAGCTTCCCTCTACTTATTAGTCTTAAAAGTTAATATAAAAAAGATTAGAAACAACGCAACTTAAATAGTAGGCTAATTAGAGCTTTATAACAAAACCTCTAATAACTATATACTAGAATTAGGGTTGTAAAAAAAAGCTTAGTACCTAAAAAAGATACCTACTAGAACCTTAGGAGGCCTAATAGCAATCGCTAGCTATATTAGCTAGTAACGTAATTGTAATATATTATAAGGAATAGGACAAAGTATTATACTATAATAGGAGCCTTAAGCTATTTCTTACTATGTCTTCCCTTACTATACTATACTACACTTTAAGTAGTTTCCTTTACTATACTATATATAATACAATATAATAGAGGTTATTAAGAAGATCTTCTAGAAGAGTACGCGTACACTAGCTAGAGAAGAGCCTATTAAGCTATTTATAAATACTAGAGGCGTACACTACGTATATACTAAGGAGCTACCTACTATAGTTTCTAAGAAGCTCTATAAGTAATTACCTAAGTTCTTCTAGCTCCTACAAAATAGTAAACTAGGCGACATAAATCTTATTAAGGCGTTTAGGGTTAGTAACGTTGTAATAGAGGAGACTATAAAGTAGTCTAGAACCTAAGTTATAAAAAAGGTAGTAAGTACTAAGTATACTATATAGGCTAACGCCTACTACGTAGTTAAGCTTATCTAGTATAGTTACCTTGCCTTCCTAGCTATAAGAGGATTTAGTAAGAAGACTATAGACTAGTTAATATAGTAAGTATACAACGTTAAGATAGTAGTTAAGAAGAAGGCTCCTAGCGTTAAGGAGAGGGAGTTTAAACATATACTATAGGGCTAAGAAAGCAAGGCGTAGATAGCGCTACTACTAGTATTCCTCTATCTAAAGCTAAATATTTAGTAGTAGTAGTATTAAGGATAAGCGCGTTTAAATAAGGTTGCGACTACAACTACAACACTACTAGGATAGTAATAAGGGAAGTTATAGTTAGCAGAAATAGTAAAGAGTTAGTATAGAAGGAATAGGTAGTAGTAGAAAAGGACGTAAGTAGTTAGATAGGAATAGTAGTAGATAGAATAGAAGGCGTAGTTTAAGTTAGGAGGTAATATTATCTCTTTCTACTTAAGTATATAATATATAGGGTCTTTTGTCTAGTTATATAATATACTAACTACGTGTTAATTAGTTTTAAATATAGGCTTAGAATAGAGCCTAAGTACCTAGTTAACAATCTTCTAAATTAGTCTTTAAATAGTGTTATAGCAAAAGGGTGTCTTAAAGGCTAAAGCTAAAGAGAAGGATACAAAGGAATTTTAGAATAAGAAAAGGCGTTTACTAAATAAGTATTAATAATAACCCTTTAGAAGGGAGAGAAAGGAGGTAATATAATAGGCTAAAACCTAGTTAATAAATTCTTAATAGAATCTTAGTTAGCTATAGTTACGCAAGGCTTAACCTTCTTACCTAAAGGATTCTTAGCCTAAACTACTAAAACTTAGCCTTATACTATTCTACGCTACTTACGCTAAATATCTTTTAGGCGCGCGTAGTTTGTAGTTCTTTTTTATATTAAATATAACCTTTAGTATATCTATATATCTACTCCCTAAGCGTAGCCCCTTATATAAACGCTTAGTGCTTAGTAAGTATAAGTTATACGCCTTGCGTATATAACTAAGATATTATTAAAGTACTAGCTAATTAGGCTTTAGCCTATTATAATACTTAGGCTCTACTTTATAAAAGTTAATTTTACTACCTAGCTATTTAAAGTATACTTTATACTTATTACTAGAATTAGTAGCGTAGCGTTTATAGTCTATAGAAGTTCTCTACTATAATATAAGCTTATCTTAGTGTTAGTAGAGAAGGTAAGTAACTTAGCTTTTAGAGATAGGGTATCTAGTAATATTAGACGCGTAATTCTATACTATCTCTCTTATAGGAGGTAATTCTTACTTAGTTAGCCTCTTTATATACTTTATAAGCTCTACCTCCTATTCTAGCTAAAGATTGCGCCGTGCTAAACTTACTACCGCTTGCGACCTACTATTACCTTAGTGCTTGCGTAATAACGTTAAGCGCGTAATACTATACTTTTTAGCTATTATTGTATAGCAAAACTCTTTACTAGAGTTAAGAGTATCTAGCTCTACAAGGGCTTCTTCTATAGTTATTATAGCGTTAAGTTATAGGGGGGTATAAAGTTAGGACGAAATCGCGATCGCGTGCACTAAATAACAGCGTGCATTAAGTTTAGGGTTAGGGTAGCTTAGTTAGTAAGGATGTTGCTTCGCGGTCGCAGTCGCGTTTAGAGGTCGAGATTACTATCTCTCTTACGCGTCCTAATTATAAACTTATCTATATAATAGTTCCCCGCCTTGTCTACACTCGCTTCGCAAGTTATATAGTCCTAAGGTTACTACCGCGAATTATACACTACCTTAAACTATCTCTCTATAGTACTAATACTTAGATTGTCTATAGTACTTTAGGGGCTTAGCCGTGTACACTCGCTTCGGGCACAGTATAGCTAAGCTAAATAGTAGTTGCCTGCAAATCGAATTATTTACCTACCCGCTCTAAAGCAGTACTTTTAGCCTTACTATTTAGGCTAGTAAGTGTTAAAACGTATGTGTCGCAGGCCAAGCGCTATTAGGGACCTTGTTACTAATAACGCCGTGCGATAACTTTTATATAAGCTTAGCTAGGGGGCTACAAACAATACAACTCGTACACTCTCTCCTAGTTATTCTATACACAATACCCGCGCCTAACTGTGCGACAGTAGGTTAAGGTAGTAACAGCATTTTAGTGTTAAGAACTATCTTATGCCTTCGAAGTCTAGTGTTTAGCACAAACCCAATTTTGCTTAGGGCTTCTACCCTTCGCATCGGTACAGTAAAAGCAAGTAAGATGCTCGCGTCTTATTAGCTGTATAGTACCTACTTCTTCGAGAAATAGCGAAAATCGCAATAATCATCCCCCTTCATTATAGTCTTCGTGCGCTTAAGCTCGATATCACCGCCAATTCCATCGACCATAGCAAAATCCGCAGCGCAGAACAATTGAGATCCTAATCTTGCTTCTCCAATAGACTTGAATAGTTGAGCGTATTGGCAACGTGTCACGTTAACATCGTATCTTTCTGGCGTCCTTCGTAAGACGCTATAAGAACAAGTTCCACCCTGATCAGTGAAGACGGGAAATGCTGCAGCCATCTTCTCAACGGATGTGCCCGTCTCTTTTGCAGCGATCGTGCTACCTAGTAACATCCCAAAACTTCTCACTGCTGTCTGCACCGCCTTGATGACACGCTCCGAACCGAAAGCTTTCTCAGCTTCTTTAATCAAAGGCACCACAGCCTTGACTTGGATTCTTGCCTGATCAAGCATCGGAATGTTCCGGTCTAGGGAGCTCTCAAGTTGAGCCTTGGCCTCGAGATGCAATGGCCAAGTTCCTAAACTCTTTTGGACAACTCTGTTCACCACTTCCATGCCAAACTCTCTTCTCATTACGTCTAGTATCGGAAGCAGATACTCAGCTTGGATTCTTTGGCGTGTTTCTTCGGGAATTGTCGCAAGATTATCGATCGAGGGGTGTATACTCTCCGCCCGAGGAGAAGTTGCTCTCTGCGAAGAGTGCCGGACCGAATCTAGGCGCGGCCCATAGCCGGGGCAGCCGACTTGGAAAGACGACCCGCGAGATGACGCGCGGTGAATCGAGAGGAAACATGGAGATGTTACGCAAGCTCGAGTAGATTGGCGAAATAGCAGCATCGGCTGGTTTGAGTAAACTAATCTCATGGTAATTATATTGTGTTGGCAATGGTATTAGCAAAACATAGATAAGTCGAACCTGAGCAAGCAGCAAATTATGAATGTTAGGAAGGAAGAGTAGATTCTATTCAAAGTTTGGCACCTTTTTTATAGTTCCTGAGCTGTACAACTAGGCTAGTGTGCTTCGATTAACGGTCAAAGTGTCCCGCCCTAATGCTATAGCAGGGTTGTATCGACAAGGGAGGACTTGCCACACATGTCGAAACAGGAGCTACAATGAAGTACGGAGGACCCGCTCAAAAGATACGTCCAATCAAGGCGCTCGCATTATCTTAAGTTCTTGACATGTCGGCATCTACAAGACTCCGCTCACTGCGGAGGTGGCTTTCAAAAGTTCTTGCTGACAGGGATGTCTTGAATACTACCGAAATACGACCAAAATACAGACAGCCCCTCGGTAGATTACCGGAACGGAACGTATCTTGGCGCCGGCTTCCGGGATAGTCGTCGTCTTACATTAGCTTCTCGGTCCTCGCTCTCCGGTCGTATGAATTAAGCTTTGATGTGAAAAGATCGGACGAAATGCGGTGAGGAGGGATGGATGCCTTCTATAGCTGTAGGAGGATTGATTATTCCGGTACTATACAACGAATTAACTATCAAGTACTTATCTCTGGTTTTTACGCGACAATAAATGTTTCTATTACGGAGGTGCCTTTTAAAAGTTTTGTCTACTAAGAATAATTTAGCTAACGTACGACCGCCTTAGTTAAGGCTTGTCTCTTCCCTCTATATACTTATTACCGCCTTGTAGCTTAATTATCTTCTAGGTATAAACAAGAATTCGCTTAATCTAAGCTTAGATCTTAAGTTGCGAGAGATCTTTCTAGTAATTCTGCTAGATTCTAACTACCTTAGCTATTAACTACAGAGCTTCTTTGTTTATAGTCTTTCTCTTTATATAAAACTAGCACAGCTTAATAGAGTTACAGTCTAGTAAGTTACTACACTAGAGTAGCTTATTAACGTTGTATAGGCTATAGATTATACTATAATAGTAATAGGCGTAGGCAGGTACTTTATTCTCTATTACAAATTTTTGTTTTTATTAAAGTAGTAGTTTGTAGTTAAAATATATCTTTAAAATAGTAAAACGCAGCCTCTATCTACTTATTAGTCTTAAAAGTTAATATAAAAAAGATTAGAAATAATAGAACTTAAATAGTAGGCTAATTAGAGCTTTATAATAAAAACTCTAATAATTATATACTAGAATTAGGGTTGTTAAAAAGGCTTAGTACGTAAAAAAAACACCTACTAGAACCTTAGAAGGTCTAATAGTAATTACTAGCTATATTAGCTAGTAACGTAATTATAATATATTATAAGGAATAGGATATAGTATTATACTATAATAGGAGCCTTAAGCTATTTCTTACTATATCTTCTCTTACTATACTATACTATACCTTAAGTAGTTTCTCTTACTATATATAATATAGTAGAAGTTATTAAGAAAATCTTTTAGAAAAGTACGCGTATACTAGCTAAAGAAAAGCCTATTAAGCTATTTATATATACTAAAGGCGCACACTACGTATATACTAAGAAGCTACTTACTATAGTTTTTAAAGAGCTTTAACGTACTTTACAAGCGAGCGGGCCATACAAGCGAGCGGGCCACCCTACTAACTTTGCACCCCTCTTACACTTTAATCAACAATAGCTCCACTAAATCAAGCCTAAAACGTTTCCTGTAAGGCTGATGTACAGCTAGCAATCTTAGCTATTAGTTAAGGCTAAATCCAGTCTTATAGAGGTGCTGCGCGGATGTACGAAGTCTCTTAAACGACGCTCGACCGCTAGTGCGCCGGTATACCTGCCCGACCTAATTGCTAGCCCAACTTAAGGAAGCTTACCTAGAGAGAAGAGGAGGTAATTACTAGCTATATACTTAGTCTTAACTAGCGTAGATTTGCGCCTACGTACGCAGCTGTACAGGATATAGCTAACAAGCTGCTAGCTACACGTAGCGCAGGCTAGGTTAGCGTCTACTAGCCGCGCAACTTTGTTAAGCGTACGGACAGTCTTACGACATGTTTTAATTGGCTGTACAATAGGCAGAGAGCTCTTTGTAAGGATCCTATATTAATAGGGAAGTGGTTTAAGCTCTTAGAGAAGACTAAGGCCAAGTACGGCATCTGCGATAAGGACGTCTACAACTTTAACAAGGCTGGCTTTATAATAGGCAAGATTACGACTCAGCTCGTTGTAATAGGGTTAGAGAGGAGAGGCAGGCTAAAAGCTATTTAGCCTAGTAATCGCGAGTAGGTAACGTTAATTACTACGATTAACGCTGCTAGCTAGACAATCCCTCTATTCCTCGTCTTTACTAGCTAGTATCACCTGTCTGCCTAGTACGAGGAGGAGGATATCCTACGCGACTAGGTAATTGCCGTAAGCAACAACGGCTAGACGAACAATAAGCTAGGAGTTAAGTAGCTAAAGTACTTTAACGCCTACACGAAGACTCGTGTTGTAGGTACGCGTTGCCTGCTTGTCCTTAATAGCTATAAGAGCTACTACTCGCTTAAGTTTTAAGAGTTCTGCGAGGAGAACAACATCTACACGCTTTGTATGCTACTTTACTTATCCTACCTACTTTAGCCTCTTGATGTTAGCTGCTTCTCGCCGTTAAAGCGCGCGTACAGTCGTAAGGTAGAGAGCCTAATCCGCTACTATATTAACTACATTACTAAGCTCGAGTTTCTGCTAGCGTTTAAGGCAGCGTTTAATCGAGCGTTCACACTAGCTAATATCTGCTTAGCCTTTTAAGGCGCAGGCCTTGTCCCTCTTTAGCTAGACGTTGTCCTATTAAAGCTAGACGTGCAGCTACGTACGCCTACTCTAGTTGCTCTACTAGAGGCTCTCTAGGAGGCTCGTACGCCGAGCAACGTACGTAAGCTTAAGGCTTAATTATTATTAATACGTAATCGCGTACAACGGCATAAGAGCTTATTACTAGCTTTAATTATTAAGGCGATTAATTAGCTTAAGAAGGGGGCTAAGGTAATAATGCTCTTAGCTAAGCTAATGCACGATCGGATCGCCGGCCTTAAGAGAGCTAATAAGGCAGCGTTAAAGCGAAAGCAGCGCAAGAAAAAGCGAATCCAGAAGCGTAGAGTGTTAACAAAGGGAGATAGCGAGGATATACTCGCTTAGCGAGAGGCTAACTAGCAGATTGCTTAAGAAGAGCGTTAGGAGGGAAAGCAATTAGGCCTTAGCTACCGGGCTCTAGCGCGCTGCAGCAGGTGCAAAGGGACTAGCCACAACTTACGTACGTGCAAACAGGATACTTAAGATACTACTTAATCTACTATGTTAATATCTATGTATTTTACTCTAAGGTGGTTGAGATGCGCAGCTTTAGAGGTAATTAAAGTTAGTAGGGTAGCCCGCTCGCTTGTATGGCCCGCTCGCTTGTAAAGTACGTTATAAGTAATTACTTAAGTTTCTCTAGCTTCTATAGAATAGTAAACTAAGTAATATAAACCTTATTAAAGCGTTTAAGGTTAGTAATATTATAATAGAGGAGACTATAAAGTAGTTTAGAACCTAAGTTATAAAAAGGAAAGTAGTAAATACTAAGTATACTATATAAATTTTTAGTTTTATTAAAGTAATAGTTTGTAGTTAAAATATATCTTTAAAATAGTAAAAAGCAGCTTCCCTCTACTTATTAGTCTTAAAAGTTAATGTAAAGAAGATTAGAAACAATACAACTTAAATAGTAGGCTAATTAGAGCTTTATAACAAAAACTCTAATAACTATACGCTAGAATTAGGGTTGTTAAAAAAGCTTAGTACCTAAAAAAGACACCTACTAGAACCTTAGAAGGCTTAATAGCAATTACTAGCTATATTAGCTAGCGACGTAATTATAATATATTGCGATAAGGACATAGTACGTTACTATAGGAGCCTAGAAGTACGTACTTCTTCTATAAGCTTACTACTACTACTACTACTACTACTACTACTACTACTACTACTACTACTTCTTACCTTTAAGAGCTTCTTCCTATACTATATACTAATAGATCTAAATAAATAAAGCTATATCTAGAAAGCGTAATAATAAAAGCTAGTTGCTAATTAGACTATATAAAATATAGTATACCTAAATATTTAAAATACCTTACTTTACTATTATTAGGTAGCCTCCTATAGTAATCTATAAGGAGCTCTAGCTAAAGTAGCCTATACTTGTTTAGTAGCTATAGTAAAAGTACTTCCTTAATAAGTATATTATTAGCTTATATAGCGTCTACTAGATTACTATATTTATAGTTATTATTAAAGGGTAGTACTAGGACTCTATCTAGTATATAGCTTATATCAGTTACTATAATACGCCTATAGTATACTACCTTACCTACTTCTATCTCCTCTAGTATAGTTAGCTTAGTAAAGAGACCTATAAGTAGCTTTATAAAGAGATAATACTTATATAAGAAGCGCTAGAGGTAGAGAAGCCTACTAAGGAGTAATTAGTATTTGGAAGGAATTTATAGGCAACGCCTAGCTAGGTATAAATAAAAGTACTATTATTATCTATTTTCCTAGGCGTAGTAGCGTAGGTAAAAGAATAGGTAGTAGTTAAAATATATAAGAATAGTTAGATAGGAATAATAGTAGGTAAAATAGTAGTAAGTAGAATAGTAGTAAGTAGAATAGTAGTAAGTAGGATAGAAAGCGTAATTTAAGTTAGAAGGTAATATTATCTTATCCTACTTAAGTATATAATATATAGGGTCTTTTATCTAGTTATATAATATACTAACTACGTGTTAATTAGTTCTAAATATAGGCTTAGAATAGAGCCTAGGTACCTAGTTAATAATCTTCTAAATTAGTCTTTAAATAGTGTTATAGCAAAAGGGTATCTTAAAAGCTAAAGCTAGTATATAATATATAAAGTCTTTTATCTAGTTATATAATATACTAATTACGTGTTAATTAGTTCTAAATATAAGCTTAAAATAGAGCCTAGGTACCTAGTTAATAATCTCCTAAATTAGTCTTTAAATAGTATTATAGCAAAAGGGTATCTTAAAGGCTAAAGCTAGCGTAGGATAATATAAGGCTAAGGTTTAGAGGTTTAGGCTATAAATCCCTTAGATAAAAAGGTTAAGCCTTACGTAACTATAGCTAACTAAGATCCCTTTAAGGATTTACCTACTAGGCTTTAGCCTATTATACTAAGGTGCTAGAGAAGTTCTCCCTTTAGACTAATAATCCTAAGTCCTTTAGCTATAAGAAGATTAGTAACTACTTAACTATAAGGCTTAAGGTAGAAAAGGAAGCTTATATACTTAATCTATCTAAGGTAATTAAGGAAATCACTCTAGAGGTTAAGTTTACCCTACTAGTGCTAAAAGCCTTTTAGTATACTCCTCCTACTCTATCGCCTATCTTATGGTTCTGCAGACAATTGCCGCATTGTGCAAGAATAACTGTCGGTATGTTAAGATCCATCTTTCCAGAACGACCGCGCCAGAGATCTTGCCCCCGCTCCAAATTCGATTGGCCATTATGTTTCCAAGCCATCCACGACCAGCTAGGGACGGCAGGCAATCCGTCCCGACGTGGAGGCATGTCTCTCCTCCTCAAAGTACGCTCGTGAGACGTCCACAAAAGAGATTGTGAAGAAGCATGTATTGGGTGTCCATAGAGCAAGCCTGTGACGAGCGTTTCCCCACTTGCATCCGGGCTAGTGAAGAAGTTTACAATCCCCGAGAATGCTTTCACAACATCGGCTTCGTAAGAGAATTCGCGATGGGCAAACCCTCTGACCAATTCCGAGTACATGGTCCATGTTTTCAGGCTACCCGACGATCAGCAGATGGATTGGCGGAGTCTGATCATTTTCTTGGTTATGTAGCGACTGTCTTTGTACCCAAACCCCATACCTTCTTCCGCATAATGCTCCGCACATACTAGAGTAACGCGATCGCTGACCACCAACGCCCGTCGAGAGAAGACTCCTTCTTGTAAGGTCCAGCCTCGCGAGCCCCATGGCAGCTGGGTACTGGCGGTATGTGAACTCTCGATCCCAAGCACGTAGTTTGGGTAGTTTATCAAATCACCCGGCGGTATGCGGCCGGCTGCACCGGTTTCGTAGCCGGTGATGCCGCCATCTGCGTTCTCCTTGTTCGCTACCACAATGGTCATGAATGCATTATGATAAATAGAGTGCATCTGGCTCAAGTACAGACCAACACGAGGATCGTCCTGCCTGATGCAGAAGCCATCTACCCACAAATAGCGAATTCCCAAATCTGCAGTCAGACGCATTGCATCTTTTATAGTTTGCGGAACCGTCGCAACGCGTGATTCGGATGACAGACTCCGGGGTGTTTTCAACGTCTCCATGTTTTCCGTAGTCAAGTTGGTGGACTTGGCATTGCCCCAGACGTAGCTTAGAGCTACGTAGCGCACATCCGAGGCGGACAGGATGGTAATACATTCCTCGACCACATCAATCAGGTAAAGCGACATATCCAGCTTGTTGGCTGGATCAGGTCGACAAAGTTCATGTTCGAGCTCGCAGGTCTATAGCCACCGTTTAATCTGGCCCATGGGAAGGTTGTTGACCTCGGCGGAAGTGAGAGGTTCGTTCCGAAGCCGCATGGGATAGTCTGAGCGCTGAAACAAGTAAATGGAGTCTCTGTGAGGTTGACCACTTGCTTCAGTCGATGTCTCCATGTATACACCTAATAAAACTCTCTCCACTAAGACGACAAGGTCAACGTACTCGGCCTCGGATGCGTCTTTGCTGAGTAGATTGAGAACATCTCTGCATGACGGACATGTTGTATCCTTTTTGATGTTGCCTGGATCAGCTTTCAACGACAACCTCAAATCTCCCCACTCGTCTTCGATGGCAGAAGCTGGGACATCAGCGAAGGATTCATCTACGCGTAAGCACTCTTCGCAGTACAACGCATTCAGATCCTGTATTTGTAGGGACTGCGCTGCCGCAGCTTCAGCACCCTTGTCCATACCCATGGTGATTGGCACCGTGCGGGCGCAAAAGAGAAGCGTAGCCTTCAGTCTGGGTGTGATTGGTAGCCTTGTAAGGTTATGGTGCTTATTGGCAGGGGAGGAAGTCCCCGGGCGTCTGGTAGAGGAGTGAGGTATCGCATGCTGCCCCTCTACAGTATCCGTGCGCCAGTTGCACACGGTCACCAGTTGCACACCCCCACCACCACAACAACAAAACTTCAACGCGTCATAACTCAACGACCATGGATCCGATTCAAGAAGCGATTGCAGAAGTCGAATCGCGCGATCCAGGAGAACAATTCTCGTACCAACAAATTGCCAAAAAGTATGGCGTAGAACGAACAACGCTGATGAGACGACACAAACACCAAAACGACGACTATGGCGTACGCAACCAATCCCTCCACCCAGAACGCGAAGCCGAGCTTGTACGATACATAGAAACGCTTACCGAACGACGTTTGCCACCTACAAGAACAATGATACAACAGTTTGCTAGTTAGTTAGCTGGCAAGCCAGTCTCTAAAAGCTAGGTTTCCCGGTTCCTCCGCCGGCATCCCAACCATCTCATCTCTCGCTCGGGCAAAGCCATGGCCAAGGAGCGTACTAAAGCTAATTCAGGGGCTAAGTACAACTTGTATTTCAAGCTTTTACATAAAAAGATAGAGGAGTACAATATACAACCCACCTATATATTTAATATAGACGAAAAGGGATTTCAACTTGGCCGGGTTAGCAATACAAAACGTATATTTAGCAGAAGACTCTACGAGCAAAAAGGGGCAAGGCAAGCACTTAAAGATAGCTTAAGCGAGTGGATAATGGTGATAGCTTGTATTTGTTTGGATGGCAAAGCTTTAAGTCTAACTCTCATCTTCTAGGGAGCCAACGGAGCTGTTTAATCAAGCTAGGTTAAAGCTGTACAAGCAGGAGAACACTTAGTATTTACTACGTTATCACCCTCTAGCTAGAGCAACAACGATATTGGGTTAGCTTAGCTCAAACAGGTGTTTAAGAGAGAAACCAGACGGCATGCTTTAACTAGGTATCGATTACTACTCCTTAACGGCCACGGATCCTATGTAACTATGGATTTTATTGAGTATTGTAACAACAACAAGATCCTCTTGTTTGTATTTCTACCTTACGCTACCTATACGCTTTAACTACTTAATGTAGTGATGTTCAAACCCCTTGCAACAGCTTACTCAACTTAGTTGATAGGATACCTCTAGGACAGCTAGGGGTTACTTAATTTAACTAAAGGAGACTTCTTCTAGCTCTTCTAGAGGGCTTAGTGTAGCGTATTCAAACCTCCACTTATTAAGAGGTTGTTTGAAGCTACTAGTATATACCTAGCTAACCTAGACGTTGTACTTAAGAAGTTTCCTAAGGAGGCTTTAGATTCTGACAGCAGCTAGTTAGTCCTCTCTAGTAAGGATTAGCTTAAGCTTAAGTTAATCGTACGCCGTAAGGTGAAGGATTAGGGCAGTAAGGACGTTAAGAAGCTTCAACGAAGTTTGTGCTACATCGCAGCTTAAAACAGTATACTTTATGAAGAGATTAGGGGCCTTAGGCAGTCCCTAGCTATTAAGGAGAGGCGACCAAAGCAGTCCTTCACCCTCTAGCTTGATAAGGACGAGGTTTACTATAGGGGAGCCAAACTGTGGTCGCCTAGGAGTGTACAACGAGCTCGCGATCGTTGGGCATTACAATAACAACAACAGGAGCTTGAAAAGCTTCAAAAAGCTAAGCAAGCCGAGATTAAGAAGGCAGCTCGCGATTGTAAGGCTTAACTTAAAGCCGCGAAGCGTGTAGAGCGTAAGAGACGGGCGGATAAGAAGAGGAAGGAAGAGGCTGCAAAACAGGCCGAGAAACAACACTAGCAGCTTATTAACAACACTAAAAAGCTTATAAAACTTTCCCAAAAGGGTAAGCGCAAGGCTTCACAACCTCACACGCCAGCTACAAAGCGTTAAAAGCGTGGTGGTGTTGCTCCAGCTGTAGTAGGAGCCGCAAGGGTTGCACGAGCTGCTCCACCGCGTAGTTAACGGCAACGACCGATAACGCCCTCTAAAAAAATATCTAAATAAGCCAAAACTTTCGTAGGCCTGTATATAGTATAATCCTAGCTTTGCGCAATTTTATTACGATTTGTGGTGGCTCTACAACCTCATCTTTTTGAATATATTGTTGTTGTTGGGGTGTGCAACTGGCGACCATGTGCAACTGGCGCACGGATACTGTACTGCTGCCTGTGCCAAGCGGGGACGCCTTGTGGACGCCGGCGCATCATTTATCCGATGGACTCAGCTTCATCGTGCTGCAATGTACACTGTACACGTCGAGATGTGGTAATTCCGCGCCCAAATACATGGACACATCTTCTCCAAGCGATGTTTGTATATGAACGGCGTTCTTCAAGAAACTGCTGTC
This sequence comes from Alternaria brassicicola, assembly GCA_002796735.1. NCBI lineage: Eukaryota > Fungi > Ascomycota > Dothideomycetes > Pleosporales > Pleosporaceae > Alternaria > Alternaria brassicicola. Next base: position 94,226 of record PHFN01000004.1, read on the forward strand.
CTACAGAAAAGCTGTTGGAAAACGCTCAGCCTTACCGCCAGCGAGCGAAGACCAGCTTCAGCACCAGCGAGCGCATACCTTTTATGTTTAGAAAGGAGTTGTCCGACATGGTGCCGTGCACCTCAGATGAAATATCTGCTACCATTACTCATGAGCATGCAAGACTTACGTACCAACCATAACACCACATCACCCCAGACCAGCCCTTACTCATGCAACCCACCCAAGTTCTTCGAATGTGCGTCCAGCTCGTGAACATTCTCCCACGCCATACCGCAGCACACCACATCACACCACCACACCACCAAACCACGCCTAGACCCTGCCAACCCCCAGCCTCTTGACCCAGCCTCCTCAGAACGGCCAGCTAAAGCCCACAGCCCCGCATCCGAACCACGTCTTCAATAGCTCCCTCCCAAACTGAGGGGTAGAGGCCAGTAAGCTTTGCGCCAACTTGCTGCTGCTCTGTCGATCACATACTGCATACATACAGACCGATAATGCACGTCCGCAAGCTTGAGAGCGAGATCGAACCGCTCACGTCGCGATGCCCGGATTTCTGTTGAGAAGTATGAACGGCATTGAACCAGAATACGGAAGCTTTGGAGTGTCAAGGTGCGTTTTGATGGGTGTGTCGGAGGGGAAGCGTGGTGTGACGTCAGAGGCACTCTGATAAGGATGGAGATGGAACATGCCTGACGGGTAGCATCCACGTTATCGCAGTCTATCCCTCATCTGAAGTGGTTGTGAGGCAGAAGCAATAACAGCCCCGCTTCCAAGCGTTGGGAAAAACTACAGTTTGAAGTCATTCTGGCTGTCGAGCACATCGACCGCGCGTCAGCGTTTCCGTGTGGAGAAGAACCCACGAAAAAGCACGCTGCACAAGGGAATGCAGGGACTACGCACCAGAGGCCACCGCGAAGACTTCCCATTGGATAGGGCACGTTCGACCGGCGAAACTCTCCGGTACGCCTTCCAAGGATCATCTTGGGACCGAGTAAAGCAAAGTACGCAAGAAGCATTGTGGGAACAGCAATAATTATCTCGACAAAGCACAGGGCAGTACGACACCGATAATGACAGTGATGACGATGATGGATGGAAGAAGTGACCGTGATTCCATAAACTAGCTATACAGAGTGTGATTCGGGAACCTAGCAGTTCCATCGAACTGATGCAGTGAGTGCATCAAAGAGGGGGTATCTGTGTCTGATTTGAGCACTTCATTTCAGAACCATTGCGCCATTGCTAGCCAAAAAGCAAACGCCCACCGCCAATACAAGAGAGAAAAGCCCATCATGATGCTCGTAACCGTCGCGTCGTCGCATCATGCAAGCGTGCGTCCAGGGTGCCTGTCTACGCCCAAGTCTTGGAAGTGTTGAGACCAAGCTCGAGATGCTGGGCGATGGCGTCTGCAAAGTCACCGCCGGCGTTTGAGGAATGACGGCGGCGCTCACGACGTATTTGGTGCTCGGCTTCCATGAGGCGGCCTTGGACCCAGGCGCGCTGCTTGTCATCGTTGCGGATGCAATCCGTGTTCATGAGCTCGGTGAGGGTAGCGACGATTTGTTGGTTGATCTCGGCGAGCTTGTGCGATTCCTCCGTGTGCATGTCGTCGATGCTGTTGCGCGGGGTTGCGCTAGTCCTTGAGCTGACGGGAACGGGATCACTGGCTGCTGGGAACGGCGTGGTGTACTTTGTCGGTGAGGTAGGCGATGAAGAGAGAGACTGGAACTCTGGGGAAGTTGCAGCCATGGGTGCGTTGAAAGGAATTTCCATGGCCATACGGCGCTGGAGAGCTTCCTTCTGGGCGGAGAGAAGCATGTACTTCTGCATCGACTCGTTCTAGACGAGCATGTTAGTATGTGTTGAAGGTGGAAGTACTTCGGAGGAACTCACTCTACATAATGTGGGTCTCGACATGGGAGCCATGGTGTAGTCTGATGTGATCTTGTTTGGTGCTCGTATCGTTGGACGGCGAGGGAGATTTGATTGCTGTTGATGTGGGGTTGTCGGGGTTCTTGATAGAAATACCAGTTGACAATGCCAAGGGCGTAGGCGCTAAGGGATCGGCGGAGTCCCAGAAGTGTGGGTACGTAAAAGTTCTTGGTGGTGGATCCGAGTGGAGTACTGTTGATAAGGTGATGGTATCGTGAGAAATTAGTGATGGTTGAGGCGCGGTTGTTACGACAGAAGACGGTAACGGAATGTTCCAGAATTTGATGGTTTGGCTGACGATGGCTCCTCAGTCTGGGGAATCACTCGCAACTTAAACAGTCTGTAATGGGGCCGCGCACTCACATCCCAGAATAGGCCATGACGTGCGAATGGCACACCTGCTCCGAAACACAACGCGGCTGAATCCGTCGTTCCGCGGTCGTCATTTGTGTCCAGACACGTTTGGCCCTTTGGGCAACGGGGCCGTTTTGCAAAACCCTGTTGGGATAGCCAGGGGTTGCGTGCACACGGTGATGTGATTGGCGGAGTTGACCCTCCCCCCTTTGCTGATCTTCATGTTGCTCTGAAAGGTCAACTAAGCGACATAACGTCACTGGTAAGAACCTGAATAGAGGACGACGGTGCGGGATCGCGATCCCGCACCAAGACCGCACATAATTGGCCTTGAACAAAGTGATGGCACAAGGTACCTGCGTTGTCGTGAGTAATTTGGCTTGCAGACTTTGCCGTTCACCTGTGGGTAACATGATCCCGAGGCGGAATATTTTCGCATGCGAATTTTCAACCCTCCATCAGAACCCCATCATGGTGCGAAAATACCATGCGTGACACAAAATGACGTTCCACTGAAACCAAAATGACTCCTGATAATGGCTAGGCAAAGTTGCTTGGGCGGCGCGTGCATCTCTCCCCGACGGCACATTGACATGGTGCTGAGATTGGTCAACTTTGCTGCTACCCGGGCGCAATCACAGTGCCCCCCAACACTGTCACAGTCGTGGCTTTTCGAGAGGCATCCCAAAAGATAACTAGCCGCTGCATGTAAGTGCGTACGTTTCTCCATCCGCCTGTCTAGAGGCCAAAGCCAAGTTTAGCACGAGAGAAAATCTGGTTTCGACGCCACATAAGTGGCTCAGTCCCACGTCGATCCGGCTTTCGGCTTGGATGTGACGTCCCTCTGCAAGCCTCAAACCACCAGCATGGCCATAACCGGGCTGTTCGAAATAGGATCGTCGCCTATAGCGTATCAGGTTCCCGCAAGATACCATGACAAGGCTTCCAGAGCAGACCCTTGATCCTTCACGCTGCAAGGGAGCGTCAAGCTGGAGTGCCACGTCGACATGAGAGGAGCTTATGGTATTCGTGTCCAGTACTGCCTAATCAGCGACAGCGCAAAGAAGACCTCGGCCTATCGCCGCTCTGACGTGCCGCGACTGTACATGCAGACATCCAGGTATTCGCAGATTCTCGAGTAAGCGTCATGTCTCAACTACGACCTGCGCATGATACGTGTACAGCGCAATCATTCGGGCTGATTTGGTCTCGGAAGATTGAGAGCCTAAACGCGCGGGTCATGTCATGTCGTCGATTAAAGTTCCGTTGCGCTAGAAGGGATTTCCCGAAAAGCAAACGTGTACCGGCGTTCGGCTGAGGCATATCAACGTGATGGAATACATTGCGACATTTCGAGAAAGCAGCGGTACAGGCGTGTCATTCTCCAGTCGATTGTCGCTCTAACCAGAATCCTTTGCCATAGCTGACGAGGATCTCTTGTCCACGCCCGATACCTTTTGCTCTCTTCCCACTTTTACCAGCGCTAAGCACGAAGACACCAACCCTCTTTTCCACCTTGCCATTTCCAATGTCCACGTAGATATCGCGAAATTCGGCACTCGGTGCCGAGGAGACGCCTCGGTAGTCGTTGATGAATCGCGCTTCGTTGCCCATCTTGGATGCATCCACACCGATGCTTAGTTCGCGGTCGAGTGATAGGTCATAGTCGGAAGCTTCGTCAATGTCAGTCTGGTCGTGCACATGGCCTAGATACGGCAGAATAAACGAGTCTGGTGGCAGATGCTGGTTAGCATAGAGCGCACGCTGTCCGTGTGCAGGGTGCGCAGAGTCTGTGACTGGTATGATCTTGACGTTCGAGTAAGGTCCTTTGGGGTTGTAAACCTGTGTATCGGGTGCTAGATTGGACTTTGGCAGTATGAGTGCGCTGACCTTGTCACGGCCAAGCTTCTTCGAGTAGGAAGGTGTGAGAAGGTAGATGGTTTGCCCATCCCATCCCTTTGGAACAGCTCCCGATGGTTTCGGCATTCTACGATTCAGTTTGCTAGAACATGCGCCGCTTGCTCTTAGGGTTCAGGCAGTCGATATAAGGGAGTAGGGTTGAGGGAGCGAGCTCGAGAGCTGAGCGAATCTCCAGAACCCCGTGATAGATGTATACAATCTCGTTACGTGCTCTGGCAGTATAAAGAATGAAGTCGCGCGGCCATGTACTCAAATCGTGGAGTTGTAGTGTGGGTGGCAAAGTCTTGCGCTATCGAGGGGCTCTTGCCTGACCGGCAACACTTCGGCGTGCCAGGCGGGAAGCGCTAAGAACACGCATTTCCCTCACTCCAGCACGCTCACCAACACTATACTACACCGCACCCAATGTCGACTTAATCATTCTCTAGCGAATACCCGGAGATAACGACCATTTGTGGAATGTGATAATGCGAAAGGAACGGGATTGCTTCGTGTTGTGCGGCACGTCATTTGCTCTCCAGGAAAACACTCACCCAATTAAGTGCCGCGCTTAATGCGTAACGTCGGACTACTATTGTGGCGCTCACTAAGCTCGTGCGCCTCTCCGGAACCGAAGCTGCGCTGTTACTATTGCGTCCACAGGTGCATGCGCTGCGGACAGCTCCCGTAAGAAGAGCTCAAGTAAGACAAGAGTTGGGAAAGAGCTGGAAGCTGGTCAGCCTCCACGAGACCATAGCAGCTTCGGGGATCGGCAGTAGCTTTCCGCCCCATCTTCGATGGCTGCCATACCATGCAACACTGGACGGGCTGTCGGCCCTTTGCTAGATCTAGTCTCAGGTCTAGATGCAAGGACAATGCAGGAACCCGCACGTCCCTGCTGCATCGTGGACCAACGACCTCGACAGCAGCAGACCGCTCTAATTTGGCCCTTCTCCTATCAGCACGGCAAGCTATTTTTGCCCAGCGCGGGGATTGCTCCAGATGTTATCACGATTGGCCATCTCTACTAGTTTGTACAGATGGATCTTTGTTGTTCAAGGTTGCCATCTGAAAACTAGCTAGCAAGAAGCCCCTAAGGATCGCTTGTTCAGGTGTTCGTTACCACAATCTCAGTGAGCAGCTCTGCGCCCACCCCAGTTCGTCTCACATTTCGACGCAGTCGCGCGAGCTCTGCTCTGTTCAGGGCTGATATGCAGGTGCGGATCACAGGCCGGAGATGGGTGTCTGCCGGGCGATTGAACATGTTCGGTGTGCACAAGTCGAACACTTGGGGCAAAGGCGGTTAGGACAACGGGCGATGTGTTGAGGCGGCAAGGCTCCCTTGGCAGGGGAAATTGTCAACCTCATTTCGTTTCTGCGCGTCGTCCACTCTCATTGGTCTGCTCAACATCCATCAATAAACAGCTCACAACGGATCATATCGAGGCTTTCCACAGGCTCCCCTATTCTGTACTATCGCCAAGCACAGTCCACAAAACGGCGCCATTGGCACACCAGGGCTTCCGCGATACTGCCAAATGAGCGAAACTATGCCAAAGCCGCCCCTGTTCATAGACGTTGGCGTTCTTGGTAAGGCCAGCTTGTGTATAGTTCTATATAATGTCTTCGCCAGCTGCTCCTCCATTGTTTCTCTACCACACACTCACTACACTCACTAATACACGGTTATCACCGATCACACTCGTTTTCCACGACCTTGCAAATTAATACCTTCCGTATTTTAATACCACCCTCCAAACCAACAATCAAGATGCGTTCCTTCGCCGTCATTGCTGGCTTCGCCGCCGTTGCCCTTGCTGCTCCTCAGTACGAGGCTTACCCTGCTGCCCCTGCCTCTTCCTCGGCTGCCGCTGAGTACCCGGCCTACCCCGCCGAGACTCCTTCGGCTCCTGCCTACGAGGCTGCCTCCTCCGCTGCTGAATACCCATCCTACCCCGCTGAGACCTCCTCCGCTGGATACGAGGCCTCCAAGCCCACCCCCGAGGCCTCCATGCCCGCCTACGAGGCCTCCAAGCCCGCCTACGAGGCTTCCAAGCCTGCCCACGAGGCCAGCTCCGCTGTTCCCGTCTACTCTGCCTCCAAGCCCGCTTACACCACCACCGAGGTTGTCCACGCCACCAGCTACGTCTGCCCCGAGCCCACCACCATCACCTACGGTGCCTCCACCTACACCATCTCTTCCAGCACCGTTCTCAGCATCCCTGAGCACACTGCTACCTACGTCCACACCCCCAGCGCCGAGGTCCCAGCTGTCCCCAAGCCCACCCCCACTGAGACCCCCGTTGTCCCTGAGGCTGAGCACTCTGCCCCGGCTCACTCTGTCCCGGCTCCCTCTGCCCCGGGCTACTCTGCTGCTCCCCCGGCTCCCATCTACCCCAGCTCCAACGGCACTGTTCCCCAAGTCCCTGCCGGAACTGGCCACCCCACTGGCACTGGTGCTGTCCCCAGCGCTACCAAGCCCGCCACCCCTGAGTTCACTGGTGCCGCTGGCAAGGTCACCGTTGGTTTCTTCGCCATCGCTGGTGCCGTCGCTGCTTTCTTGTAAGCGGTTCGCTCTTGAGTGATTCGTTGGGATATGGTTCTCCCTATCTCTGCTAGTCTCTTCTTGAGTTTTGGAAAGAGGAGGAAACAAAACATGGCTTCACGGGTTACGACTTCAACTCTGCATCACGATTCAGTCTAGGATTGGGAGCGCGGTGTTGGCGGTACGAGCTCTATGCTTCCTTGCGCAATAACGTCGCAGCAGCATTTCGATGGTTATACTTGGTATCGTAATACGCCTTGATTGGAATGCTTACTGGCCCTATGGAGGGAGTCGTGTGGTCTCGGTGGTCTTCTTGTTCCTAGACTCTTTGCCCATCTTGAGAAGCGTTGGCTACTTAATGACATGATTACCACCTTTACTGCACGACCCGGTTATGTAAACGCCTGATATCCTTGTTTGTACATATTTTGGCATGAATGGAGTTTAGTCGACCCTTTCCGTATCCGGCTTCTTACTTTTCCATCGTGCAAGCCTCGTAATCCTTTTCACAGTGAAATCCACCATGCCATGTCGTCAAGCACACGTTTCTTGCTTTTTGAGTACGCTGTTGGTCGTTCGTGAACTGGTGCTGGGCACCCCTGAGACCCTGACCCAGGAAATTGCACAGGCCGCCTTCCCCTGCAGCGCGGCATCTGGCCCCCAACCCATTCATCCGCCGGTGAACGCCAAACGCGTCACCCTCCTCCCGCCCATCGATAAACAAACGGTATCTTGGTCCTGGTGTTTTCGTTTTACGTAACCTGCCTCATTTATAGAAACTGGGTGGGTGCGCCAACATTGCTACGGTCTTTGAAAGAGAGGTTTGATGCGTAGCTCCTGCGACCCGTACTACCGGTAAGCTGTTCTCGGATTCGACGCGATTCAGGCAGCGTGACAAGAATGATTGCGAAGCTCCGGGATGAGCTTTCCTCACGATAACGGCATGCTAGGGTCCAGAATACTGCCAGCCTAATGAGGCAGGTTGACATTGCCTAGGTGCGCGTTTGCGAGCCTAAATATTACTAGCGAGGTTAGACTCTCGTCCTCCAATCGCTAAGCCATCATCGAAGGACATCATCGCGGGCTACGAAATGTCCTACGATACTATGTGTGACCGTACATATCCAGAGTGGCGACGGGCTACTTACATGAAAGTATACAGTCCTCATACTGAGATGCCCTTGTATACTTGTATACCTAAATGATTCAGAGAGCAGGAGCCAAGATCAGAACGCCTGGAAGCAACAGACTTTGTCGCAGTCGACAGGCTCCAGCCCGAAGGTGCCGTGTAGAGGATGCCACAGCCACAGGCAGGAATATCTTCAAACGCCGATCCAATCCAATGCCAGAACATGGCCTCTTCTCAGGAACATCGACTACGAAAACCTTGAAATGTTTAGTCAACACACCTCAGCAAAAGCCCGGCATCCTGTCGTTGACATCTCTGTACATCTCGTCAGACATTTACAACCAGCCGCAATAATCCTCATTAGTATTCAGCTTGTAGCTGCAGGTGAGCAAAGACGATACCGCAGGCGAAATTCACCACATCACAGCTGCAGGGTGGGCAGCCACTCCTACGTAGCTGCTAAATGGCTTGTTGGCACTTTTTCTGCAGAATCGAAATGCGACTTCCCGTCTACATTTGGGGGCAGAATAGTCCATAGGTCTTACCTTACGGTGGTCCAGAAACAACATGAACATTCATCTGCTCGTGTATCTGTCATTGAACACATCCTCGCCGATTCAACTCTTTCCAAAGAGTTCAAGATTCGAGACATGACGCGCAATGCGTCAACTCCAACTGCCCAAAAGCTACTGAAAAGGAGCGTACAGCTGGACGAGGCGACAGTCAAAGCCTTCACGCCTCCAGACAAAGCATCAGGGATGCTAGAGACCCATTCACTCAATGCCAATCCAGGATACTTTGATGGTGAAGGATTGGAGAAGAGTCACAGTATCCTAGATGAAAAGCTTACTAGCTTGGAAGGGTTTGTTCATAGAAGCAAAGTCTTGCGCAACTAAGTGGCGAGCTGTTCTCGACTGTGAGGCAATTCGTTCAGGTAATGCATTAGCAATTATAACGTCACTACCTCTATGAATGTCACACACAGATTCAGGCTGTTCTTACCACACATGTTGCAGTCGACCTGTCTTCCCAGCCCCTGCTCTGAGTACTTATCCGCTATACATGCGCTACAAAGGGTATAAAAGAAGGTGAATAACGTGGCAAGTATCTATTACTACCATCTCTTCTCTCTGCGATCTCTCCTACTCACACATCCTCTATGCACCCAAACAACTGCATGGCCTTGTACTCTGTCCCCGGCCCATACATTTCGCACACATTCCTATCACAATCCCTGATCCCCTACAAGCCATGCAATGATACGCGTGTATACCGTTCGGCGCGCGTAGTGTACCGGTGCCATGACATCGCTGGCACTGTACGCTTCGTCTGCCCGTGCCGTTGCAGCGTGCGCAGCGTGTCGGGAGGCGGCGCGTGTTGCGGCAGAGGCGGCAGTTGTTGGATGGCATCTAGAAGAGTGTTTCGACAGTGCGTGTGGGGAGGACGCTGGGAGAGAAACTCATCGATGGTGTGAAGAGTTGGAGGGCAGAAGAGGGAGTGGCAAGGCTGAGTCTACTGCTGGCTTGTAAGCGACAATCTTTCGGATTCTCTACCATCATGACAGCTTTTTGTTTCCCAGGGGAATTGTTTACCTTTATGTCAAAGCATGCGCAAACTCCTTCGGGTCTTGGGAAGATGCGCCAGTACAGAGTGGACGACCAGGATGTCAAGCAACTCTATTACTGTCTGAATGAAATAGGATGCCATTGCTGACAAGGCTAGCCTCGTGATCAGGCTGAGGAACGACTGCTTGTGATTGCCGGATGCGCGACGTGAACCAGGCTAACACCCAGCTTTGCCTCCTCTTGGCGCGATACCTGTAGATACTAGAATAGGACATGGATTTCTAGTAGTGAGCCATATCCTCTTCGATGCGAAGCATCACAGTCTCCACTTCTGATGACTTCAATAGAGCAAAAGCATGACTACTGTGGTCAAACTGATTGCACACATATGAGTCGGGCGCCCTTTGAGAGATGATCAGCCTGATACAGTACTTGGTATTGACATGTCGACGGTTATGTCGAACGGCTTCCACGTGTTGTCTCTGTGATGAACACTGCTGCTAGTCAGCAAGCACGTGCTTTTGAGTCACACAACATATATCGTGGCGTTGATAAAGGACCACCGTGTCCTCGGAGTTGATGTGATTAGATGATCAGTAGCGGCAGGCGCAACGCAATGTGCTCGCACTAAAACATTAAAAGACGAGATGGAAGTCAATGTTTAGGCAGCGTTTTGTAGTTCAAACCAATTTTTGAGATGCTGAATGAGTGTGGTTAGTGTCCTTGCCAATGTCGTTGAGTATATGTAGCTGGATATGTTCGCAGCACCAATAACCTGGTCGCAAGAATAATAGCGTAGCACCAGCTTGCGCAAATAGAAACAGAAAATTGGCTCAACAGAGAAGCAATGACAGCCGACAATCTGCTGTTGTACAAGAACGGGCAAGGGTGGTGTTGCTCGCTACGAAGGAGCTCCCGAGGTGCTCAGGTCACTGTCTCATGAGCGTCATGTATCCAGTCCACGTCCAGCGTAGCCTTGATGCTCACAGTACATTACGAGCTATTTCGTATCAGTAGACCAACTCGAGGCACTGGGACAATGTATATGCTGTTGATGTCAACTCAAGAACACACATTCATGACATTCGTATCATACACGCTATTTACATAATCTATACTGTAATAAACCTCGCCATCCAAGTCTCAGTAATCTGCTTAGCCTCATCCACAAGACCCATATCTAAAAGCAATTGGACCGTTCCACGGGTAGCACTCTCCAATGCACTAAAGACCCACGTATGCGTGAAAGTCGCCGCCTCCCCAATGAACACCGTGTTGAACTCGGTCTGGTAAAAGGCTGGGAGATACAACTGCTGCTGCCCAAAAATCTGCATCGTAAACGCGCCAGCCTGGTGTTCATCTTGCTCCCAGCAATGACGAGCATAGTTGCCAGTCCAGTTCTCTTCGATGACGGCTTTTCCGTGCATTTCGATAAAGGCGCGCTTGATGTAGGCCATGTGTTCTGCTTCGGGCATGGCGCATGCGACGGTGGCTTCGTAGTCGGAGAGATAGGATGCTAGCATTGTTCCGGGACCGGTGGCGTTTACCTGCCAGCTTGGGTAGCATATTTGACCGAGCTGGGGCTGGTAGAGACGGGTGCAGCCACCGATGATGGGCTTGTCGAGATGCTCCCAGAAGCGGGTTTTGAATTGGACGGCGACTTTGCAAGCGTTGGCGAATAGGGTGCGGTCAATGGCGCGCTTTAGAAGGTTCGAGTATCGGGGAAGATGCCAGAATTTCATCAAGTTTAGGGGTACGCTGTTGAGTACGTAGTCGAAGTTGTCGATACTGTCCGGGGTCTCGTAGGGCTCGGCTCCGGTGGGCTTCCACGAGACGGACATGGTCTTGTTGTTCTCGTTCCAGTGCAGGCCGTTGATTTTGGTACCGTACTGGACTCGATCCTTGACTAAAGGCTCGAAAGCTGCGGGCATCCGGGAGAGACCGCCTTTGATGGTGACCCATTTGGTCGCGAGGAAGTATACAGTCTCATACTCCCACATGGGCCAGTAGATATGGGATTGTCCGACCTCATCGGTAGTGTTAAGATCGAACTTCAGCTTGTTTCGGAGGTAAGCCACTTCGGAGTAATCGAACATGCCGTCGTCTTTGGCCTGCTTATACGCCTTGAAGATGTTGGTGGCGTACATCTTGACGCGCTCCTTGTCTAGACCCTTGAAGTCATCAAGAGCCGCAAGAGCCTCCTCAGCAGCAGTGGCGTTTCCATAAGTTGTCGGGCTCTTGTATGCGGGGTCGTTTGCTATCTCAGTCCTGCTAGGAATTGTTCCATCAGGACGACGGAAGGGACTGTCAGCGGGAGTATTTGGGGAAGTCTGAATCCATTCAATGAAGTCAACAAGGAGCTCCTTGTTTCCAGCGTTGCGCTCATTGAGAACATCGGCCAGTTGAAAAATCATGCGCTGGTCGTTGAAGGGGAAGGTCTCGTTGGTTTCTGAGTCTGTGATCTCATACGGGAAACGCATGGGTCCAAGCTCATGGTATTGGCCTTCATCCGGAGAAGTGCCATTAAGATAGGCTGTGCGGATACGACCACCGATACGTTGAGAGGATTCAAGAATCTTCCAGTTGTGGATACCAACAGAATCCAGCAACAGCTGTTAAAGGTTCCGTTAGTACAATGTTGATGGTATAGGTAATTCGAGTACGTACAGACGTCATGAGTCCAGATATACCTCCGCCGAGAATGCCGAGAGATTTGTTCTTAGCTGAGGCGACGAAAACTTCAGCTGGCTGCTTCTGTTGCAAGTAGGCAACGCCATCGAACCAGTTGCTGTCGACTCCTGCTACATCAACAAACAACTTGTTCTCGTTGCGGCGAGTATGGCGCTTGCTGACAACAAGCTTTTCTGACTTCCCAATAAGCTCTCCGTCAAGGAAGGCGTGAAGACATCCGCCGGACATCTCAGCAGGAGTCAACCAGACGAATTTGTTCGGCCGCCTGTTGTCGTGTTGCTCATGCCGTTTGGCCAAAGGATGAGCGCCGACATGAGTTTGACCTATGAGTTGCCTCGCGGAAACGATGAAAGCGGAGGCATCATCACATGCTGAGTATGTGACTGTGAGCTCACCATCGACATCTCCGAAATAGTCGACAACGATGTTTTGAGCGCTTCCTGGGACAGCTCCTCTTAGAGGAGCGAAGATGACCGAGGGCTGATTCAGAGGCTTGGATTCAGAGAGCGAAGCAAGGCTTGCCAAGAGTGGCAGCAACTTGGTAAAGGACGGCATGCCGATTGCTGGTGTAGGATGAAGTCGCTGGTCAACAACATTGTAGCAATGGTATCTTTCTATGGCTTCTTATGAATCTTTCAGAGGAAACTCTTGGCAATACCAAGCATCGTTGGTATCTACCTTGATGTCCTGGATACCCACTGTTGAGACTATCTGTCAGCCCGCGATGTTATCATACACTGCCTTGAGCTTTTCTCCAGGTAAGCTCACCGAAGAGCCGCCGGTACCTCTCCGGAATTATGGTCGCTGTGCCATATTCATGGCGATTGTTGAAAACCATCACTAGTATTCCTGAGTGATCACGAGCAGCTTCACGATTCCAGGGTCTCCTACTTAGGAAAATCTTTGGATTGTTGCCTGCAACTCGTAGTCCAGATCGACCCACGTAGCCCAGCATCCGTGTGCTCGGAGTCCGCGTATCTCAAGCCTGTCATTGATTGGAGCGGCCGATATCTTCGGGTCTTGGCCGATGGAAGAGGATTAGTGTAGGCGATCTCGAAGGTCCATCGATTGCGCACTACCATGCCAAGAGCAACGCGGTGAGATGCCAAGCACACTTGGGCACAATTGAGCAGCACTCCCGCTCCTAACAAAGGGTCGGGTCAACTCAAGCACCACCTACGGCATTTATGCTGTTATATTCTGCTGTCATCATCCACAAGGTGCCAAGGAATATGGCACCGCATGTCGACTTTTGCCGTTAGTGTGGACACGAGCTGAAATCTCTGCCTTTCATTTTTTTTACAACGTAGCACAGGCCCATGGCTGCGGCCGTCATTTTCGTGACTGGTATGGGTTTCGAACTACTGAGCTGATTGATCCGTCCTCTGGAAACTGCTTCTCTCTCTACTTGGTCCTCCAACAACCCCTGTCTTCTCTTCATCAGTACTGCGCCTTTCACCTCTTTCGGCCTCTTCGCTCTCTTCTAGCACATGATTGTTTGGGTTCGGTTCTATGACTTGCCCATGATTACCGCCCACTGACTCCATAGTGAACGGACTCGCTGTTGGCGCATCAAGAATGCCCAACTCCTCTTGAGTGAAGAAGTTAGGCATCAAGAACGTTCGCATTGGTATGTACAGCAAAATGAAGACTGGGAAACCAATGGCAGCAATTGTCTGAGTTATCGCGAAGGTGGCACCGAAGCCGATGAGCTCGAGACCGACGAAAGCCCAGATCGCCCATCGGCGCTTGATCTGTGTCAATGGGTCGGATCGAGATGTGAGGTGCCTGTCCTTTAGGAGAAAGACGAGCTTAAGCGTGATGCCATTGGCTTCTAGTGCCTGAATGCCCATGACGAAGAACAAGCCTGCTAGCACAGCTTGTGGAATCAGGTGCAGAACGATGAGGAGAGGTCCACTCATGGTACCCAGCGTGAGGAGGCCTTGCGCGAGGTTCGATACGCGCTGCTCTACCACGTGGTCTACGACCCGCTTGGCGTGGCCTTTGTTTTCTTCTTCGTCTGAGTCGGACACAGTGCGGGTAACACAAAGCGATGTGGTATGGAACGGTGCCTGTGGAATGAGACCATTCGGAAACGGAATGCCTAGTAGTCCCGCGACCCCAGTCGTGATGCCTAAAAGGAAAATATCCCAGTGGAAGCCTGCCGGTTTGCGTAGTGGAAATTCTGTGCCTTGTGCTATTAGACTAGAAACGTTGTGATCAAACCAGAACAGAATTGTCAATAGTACGGCAAACGGGATAGCCAGGAACACATCGCCAACACTTATGTCCCAAAAGTGTATGAACCATCCGCGATCTGTGGTTGGAAAGAACGCCTTGGAAGTAGGTAACTTGAGCAGCTCAATGCCAGCCATCTTTCCAATGTGCACGAAGCCAGTGAAGAAGATCACGGTCAGCGGCGTACCGTAATCCTCAACGAACTTGCGAACGTGACGCTGAAGCAGCGACGACTGTCCAATAATTCCGCAAATGTATGCGATCGCAGTGACTAGCAACGCGATCACAATTGAAAGATATGCCGACGCGTCATTGACAGCCCACTGCCTCGTCAACACCTGTATTCCCTTTTGTAGATATATGAACGCGACGTAGAAGCCGAATATGTCGCAGGAGAAGCGCGTAACGTATCGTAAGCCGTTGCAGGAGTTTGTAATCGCGAGAATCCAATGGAAGATCAAGGACCATATGCCTATCCAGCACATGAACGCGAAGTAGTTCGTTCCCCGTGGGGCGATGATATCGTATACGGTGTAGTTGAAGACGGTGATCGGTCCAGTAACGCCTACAATGACTAGAGGCTGCGCTGCTGCGAGCGAGAAAACGACGGAGGCTAGAACCGAGGCGAGGAGAACCTCGTTGACACCAAAGCTTTCATTTGTCTTTTCGAACATGTCTAGCGAGAAGGCGAGTGCTGGCAGGATGTTCGCAAAGTACATGTAGATAGTCGCGGGTACAACGCGATAATCCCACGCATCTTGCCAGTCGCTCCAGTAGAACGGTGCTCTTCGTCGTATGTCGTTGATCATGCCACTGAAAAGGCGTGTCTTCCACCAAGCATTCTTGCTTGTTTCATTCGATTGGCGCGTATGTTCCCCACTGATAAAATCGTTGTTAGACACGGCATTACGTTTCGACGACCAAAGTACACGCGACTTCCACGACCTGTTCGCGTAATTTGAAGACATTGATCTGCCTGGGGAGGCTGTAGCCCTGGGTTGACGGGTATCTGCTGGAGGCGGCGTTACAGTGAAGGTGTTGTCATGACCGAGCAAATTCTGCAGACGAGGAGGATCCAGGCGGTTGAAACGACAAGACTAAAGGTGGTCCCAAAGAGGATGTTTTTCTGCAAGGCCATGCGAATAGACGAAGCTTGCCGCCATGGCAAAGGTTGGCGAGCTTGTATATGTATGGTAAGTGGAGGAAACGATAAATGTTCTCCACACCGCCGTCCCCGGCTTTGCGGCGGTAATAATTTTAGCGCGAGCACGCTTGGCAGTCCTTGATGTCACCATCATTAATTGTCAAGGCCTACCCTCATCAACCTCGTTCCAGCGTAGACGTGCTTGATAACCCACTACTGTTTGTCCTTGACACTTCACAACATACCAGGTTATAGTTAGTTTCGCAATACTGCTAGACGCTATAACGGCCCCCCATTCACCACTCTGAGTATCTGAATACCTTGCGGGCCAACAAGGCCGATCTGTATAGGACCTTTCGCGCATGCTTCAGTCTAATCCACCTTTTGGAATACACATGACACCTACGTTGGAGTATTGTAGCGCATGTCACTTCAATCTGTGTGACAACGGGTGGATGCAGGAGCTGAAGTCTCCAGTGTTGAAACACTTCCACATTTAGCATCACGCCTTTATCTGTGGTTAGCATGAGATGATACGAGTACCTTTCGCTGTTGCATGTATCATCTTACATATTACCAACAATCTTTTGTAATATCAGGCTCCATCTCCAATGTTCAGCAGCTTTGAACAAGTACAAAAGCTCAGTGGAAACGTGTCGACTCCACAACCTAAACAAACGCATACCACCTCCATCGCGTACACGAATCAACTGATGAGCACCTGCCATGAACAACTCAACGTCGTACGACTTTACCCAGCCCGATGCGGACGAATACTTCGACGACAACTGCCATGACCTCATGCAAGGCTGGAAGATACAGGCTGTCCTGATCACCGTCTACCTTTGCGGAATCTTGGCGTCGGTCTATGTACCATGTGTAGGGTGACTTTTATTATAGAATTTTGGGTACCACATGTGGGAAGGGCCCGAGAAAGCGAGTGAAGCGCGATCGAACTACCCATCCAAGTCGGCCCTACAGGATTCGCTTGCAATGCGGTCACAGGAGGAAGATGAAGAAGATCGGCTGCGTTGTTGTGAAATTGGCATGCTGTCGAAACGCTGAAGACGTCATGCCCAGTCAGCATGTCTTGTAATCTACTCGCCTTGGGAAGTTGAAACGCGGCGTGGAGATGCCTGAGTTTGAAATCTAGAGCCTGACGTTTGCTAGGATGGCCAGCCCGAGGCATGTGCAAGCTGCGAAACCCGTGGAGTGGACCTTGGGTGGGGTGAAGCAGAACTGCTCACGTCGACGATCCTAGTCGCTGTTGCAGTAGCTTGTTGACGTGGCAGTGACTGAGCAGCGACTGAAGGGCAGAGGATGCATGCTTATGGTCCTCCCACGACGCAATAATAAGACACCCTGCTACTGCATAAAACTTTGCCATGAGCGCACCATAGCAATGCGCGTCGACGGATGTAGCAAAAAAGGTGGAAGCGAGGAGAAAGGGAGGGCGAGCGACGATAGGACCCACATTGTGGGGTAACGTCGCTTGACGGCCTTGTCGCAACGTCATTGGGTAGCAGCGCGGCACTTCCGGTCCACTCCCGGTCGACAGCCAACGTTGGCTGCATGTGCAGGGCGGTGACTGGCCGGCTGGATTTCCTCATCGTTGCTTCTTCCAGTTCAACATGCGTTCATTCTCTTCGTCTTGCCTACACGGCGTTGCCATGATGATGGCGGCGCACACCAGCTGTGGCGATCAGCGGGCCTCGAGGCGTACCACGACATGCACCCTTTGCTTGCTTTGCCCTCTTCAGCCTCTCGCGTCACACGACGTGTGCTTGTAATCGCTCCAGCATGCAAGGGAGCCCACTCTGCATCACTGTCTATATTCACATTCCTCACACCATCTCCATCTCCGCACCAGGCCATCGCCGCCAATATCAGATCTATTGACGGAAGCGCCGCCTCCGCTAATCGTAGCCGAACCCTGTAAACACTACGTAGCATGGTGGGTAGACGATATACACACGCTCTTTGTCTCTCTGCCCGTAACTGCCAGATTGCTTTTGAGACTGACCCAGATGTTCGATACATAGTCGGACCCCGCAGCAGCCTTTGAGGGCTCTGGCCCACCCTCACGACAGCGCAGTCCTACGCCAGCCGACCCTAAGTACCACTACGAAAGCCTCAACGACGTAGGCACAAGTCCTGCTACTAGTGCACCCTACACTAGACGTCGTCCGTCTCGCACCAGTTCGGGTTCTAAAGGTACCCCGCCTTCTGCCTCGCCGCCGCGCGGAGACGACCATGACGAGAGCGAGCAACGGACCAAACCGCCTCGCAACGCTCTGAAGAAGCTCCTGAGACGCGACTCGCACCATACCGATTCTATATCGACGCCACAAGGCAAACAAGAAGAGTTGGATGAGGGGGGAAGTACCATCGGCTACATGCCCAGGCTCGGTCAGATAAGAGAAAGCAGGTCCAAGGTCGGCACACGTACAAGACGTCGGGGAAGCTCTACCGTCAGTACCCCAGTCGATCCGAGGGTTCTACGTCGCCGACATACCGGGGACAACGCTGTCAAACGCTCGCACGCACGTGATAAACGCAGCTCCCTGCAGCGGCATGCTGGGAATATGGCCAACCTGTCAGATCCCTCCCTGGTCTCGGGTGTGGCGCAACAGTCAGATGCCTCAGGTGACACTAACTCCACGGTGTTACAGAGGCCGTATGGCGGTTATAGCCAAGTCGGTCAGTACCTGGAGCCTGAGGAAAGCTACAGTCCGTCCGCATCAACGGCGGTAGAAAGTCCTCCCTCTAACAACGTGGACGCTGCCCAGTCTGAAGTATTCAAATATCTACAGACTAGCGACACGGCCGAAAGCTTTACGCCCACGCCCACAGATCTTCAAGCTATGCCTCCATCAACGATTGCCTCGTCATCGTCATCTTCCTCATCAGCTGACACCCAACATGACGATGGGCGGTCATCTACAGCAGCAGACTCACAACACACCATCGACTCGGCTATGACCTCACCAGCCTCAACACGAAGATTTCTCCAGACACCATCACACCCCCCCAATCAGGCGTTCCGTACGTTCAAGAAACCGTTATACGCTAGTAGCTTCGTGCATGGCCCTGGGGATGAAGTCGAAGCCGGTCAGGAAGGGGGCAGTGAAGAGAGCGACAGTGGGCTGGAGAGCGAGGGAGAAGTGAACCAAACGAACCAGACACCCAACAAGCATCCCACAGAATCCGTCCCTCCTCGAGCTTCGTCGGCAACCTCGCGTCAAAGTGATGCGCACGCCAGTCGTCTCCAACAGCAAGAGCGCGAGTTGGCAAACCACATCCTCCAAGCCCCACAGCCATATCAAGACTACCAATATGGCGCAGAGCAACCCGCCTACAACCACCCACCCATGCCAATGTATAGTCCGCAGGGATACTCTGGTGCGTCTCCAGCTACGACGAACGCAAATGTCAGTTCATCACAAGGATGGGCACCCATGCCTACCTTCCCAGCCCCATTAGCCATTGGCTACGCGCCTCACCAATCCCCAGAAGCGGTGCACGCACATCCCCTATCGATACGACCCCCTGATGGTATGCTCCAGCACATGCCCCCACCCTTCCCCCCACACCCAGGGCCACCGCCACTGTACCAACCACACGCGTCGTCATCTAGTAGCCACACCGAACCAACGGTAGTGGGCTACGAACTCCTAGCCAACGAACTTAGCTCCGCTGATCCCTCGTCGGCCAGCTCCCGTGGCCGTAAGAGGAAGCGACTTGTGCCCATGTACCGCAAGTTCTCGCACCTAAACCACCGAGTCTTGCTTCACCTACAAGACGAAACCAGTGAACTCGAGGAAGAGCTCCGTCACCTGGATGAATGCATAGCTCAGATAACTCCTCGAGACGCGGACGGGTACGCGTATCCTGCGTCTAGGCGGGGTGACGCGCGCTACGGGGGTGAAATGCACTTCAAGAGGACCGAACTCCTGGGACGGATCTACCAGAAGCTAGAGCAATACAGTAAGTTTGTTTGTTGGCTTAAACCCAAATGGACGAGATGACATGAGATGGTCGTTCCCACTGACTCGATATAGACAAGGCGTTGTCTTCCTTCAGCAACGTATCGACAAGTCTTGTTGCAGCTACGTCGAAGGACATACAAGCTTATCGCGAGTGGATGGACGAGCACGATCCGGTTGATGAAACAGAATCTCGATTCCTCGAACGAGACGCGGATCTCGTTGCCATTCCGCGGAAGGCACCGCCACCACCATCTACGAGTTCTAGTACTACTGCTGCTACTACTAGCACGGCAGCCGGACAAGACCAAGTAGCGTCGGGGTCGTCGGCGATAGCCTTCCCTTTACTCCTTGTACTACCCCTCATGGCGTTTGCAATAGTGCCTAGTCTCCTCGGACGCATCATCGTTATCGGGCTTATCGTCGGTGTGGAGATGAAGATCGTTAGGGAGACGCCTCAGCTCCTGAAACTGCTGTCTACACGTGATTGGTCTGCAGCTGCTTTGATGTAAGTTCCTTCCGTCCTTCCGTCCAAACCCCAGCCCAATACATTGTCGTGACGTCTGGCATGGAACCCAAGCTCCAAGCGAACAAGGCAAGGAGTGCGTGGGCAGGCCACGACATCTCACCTACAGCGAAACGGAAAATTTCCATGGGGAAGCTGCTCGCCCGGTGCGGAAGTAAATGCATGTCAGAAACGGCTTTTCCTCTCTTTCTGCTTCATACCCGCCCATTGAAGCCCGGTATCCGGTGGGGACATGAACCGTTTTCTGAGGCGGCTGCTCTGGCATGGGGGGCTCTTTGATGGCAAGGTGGAAGCTAACGCAAGCAACCAGCTACTTTGGGGTAAATGTGCTCCTCGCGGCGCTGGTGCGCTGACGGCTGGGCTAGGGTTGGGATAGGATGAGATAGGATGAGATAGGATGGAGAGGGTCCATGACTCGCAGATGCAGGCGCGCTATGCAGGCTGGCGCGAGTGGAGGAGTTTGTGCCTGAAGGCCGTGCGTTGCCACACCCCCACCCCGAAAACCACGGCGATCATTGCGCCGCCAAACTGGCGCAAGGTGCGTCAAGGTGTCAAGGTGCTAACTAGGTACAAGGTACACCCGCTCAGAGTCTGCCCGAAGAGATCGCGAGTAGATTGTGGAGTTGGCGTTTCCCGTTGTTTTCTTTGTTTCTTTTTTTTCTTTTCTCGGTGTTTTTTTCTTGCAGCGAAGATTGTGTACGCATATATGTATATGTGTATATATGTATGTTATGTGTGTACTATATGAGGGGGAACGGGTTCGCAGGCGTTCGCGTTCGTTATTCAGCCTGTCATTCGGCACGGCGCGGCCGCATGACCATGGAGAAGGAGGATGCAAGCGACTTGGATTAATTGGTAAAAACTCTCAACTGGTGTATATATTTCCGCCGGGTCCCGACTTTTGTCAGTCTGTACGCCTGTTCGTTCCCGGTTTACAATAGGCCAAGCAGGGTAGGGGTCGAAAATGTAAACGAGGCTCGTCGGGTATGCTTGCAGTTTCCCGCAGGCGGCTACTAAAGCGCTCGATTTCAAGGCCTCTACCACATGAGTCGCAATCGCTTACAGGATGGATTGTTCAATCTCCAGATTTGGCACCTGGAAGGAAGCGGAGCGGGGCTATGGCGTGATGAGATTCCGAGAAGGACTTGACTCGAGTCGACTCGGGGGCCCTGCTGCAGGTAATAATGTACGAGCATTAAGACGGACATGTGCAAGCAGGTGGACCTGTTTGGCAGTTGTTCCGCTGGCCGCAAATCCTGTGGCGCAAGACTGTATTGATAGGATGAAAGCGGTATGTGAATCGCCCAGGATGGGGGACCGCTAGCGCTGCAAAGAGTTTATCAGTTGCGGATTGGCAACATTGCGATAGTCGTCGATGTTTTGGCTTGATGGAGCGGAGAAATGGATCATCGGACCGACCGAGCAGCGACGAAGAAGATGATGATGATGCAGTGGGGCAAATGGCCGACGACGCAGACGGGAACAATATAATCAGTGACGAGAGGGACTTGATAGTGACGATGATGACGACGGCGACCAAGGCTTGTTGCTTCTCTTGTCAGATATCGAGCCCTTGTTCATCGACGACGGACGGCTAGCTTGGGCAATTTAGCAGCCAGGGCAAAAGGCAGGGCAAGTAGCCAAGTGTCTTCGGCACGCTATGGCCCACTCCTCCACATGCTTGGTGCAAGCCTGCCCGCTGCCTCTCATCTACCGTGCGTGGTACGAGCCAGACGAGGTGCGCCGCCGCGGGTTAGGTGCTCGGTAGCTGAAGATTCCGGCAATGCACACGCAGTTATGCACACCCACAATGGTATCGATAGCTGTCAACGTCGGCGCAGGAGCTCCGACTACGTCAACTGGAGAGATGACAGACTAGACAAAGTCGAGATGGGCCATGTTGATTGGCGTCGGGCTCGACGGCTTGCTAGTCAGCCCTTAGCCAGGAACCAGCGGCGTCGCTTGGGCGCGGACCACGTTCTGCTTCAGGCACATTAGGCGTGAGAGCATCTCTCGGGGGGAGGGGGGGGGGATATTTTTCTGTCAGGGGGGTGGGGAGAAGGCGAGCGGGCAGCTGACCAGAGTTTCAGACGAGGCCTGTGTTTTACAGCTGGGAGTAGAAAGTGCCGGCACACAGGCAGGGTCTGCACACGCACACACACGCACACACACATAGACACTCCGTTCAGCCTACTGTGTGTACGTTTGATGCTACAGGGGAGCACAGGGCTGTCTCTATTGTGTATGCATCAGGGCACGTTTTAGTTGTTGTTGTTGTTGTGGGTGCCCGGTTGCCCCTGCCTCGTTTGACGTCCCACCTAGGCGCAGCTTGCAGCCTCCACGCCCCGGCCCACTCTTCCACGACGCACTGAAACACGCGCGAATCTGGAGTTGGCGACATACAACACTACTACTCCTCCAACACACGGGCACATCAGCACTCGCCCCGTTCACCCATTCACCCTTTCGTCCCCCTTCCCGAGTCTGTCGCACCTTAGTCCAAGTTTGCCTGCTCACGGTCGAGTCGCGTCAAAGCCCGACTTTGTCTCCGCCGTCTGGAATGTCGCAGCTTGCCCGTTGTCCACTCACCGTCTGAGCTCTCTCTCTCTCTATCTGTCTCTCTCGCGCTCCCCCGCAGCCCCCTCTCGACCATTCACGCCCTCGCCGGCCACTGAGGCACTCCCCCTCCCTCGCCCTCCCCCTCGCCCCCCCTAATTTGATCCGTCAACCACCAAAACGACGCCGCCCTTTCTCTCGCTGGACGGGCCCTCCCGCTGCAATTCCGCTACAGACGAGACGCTGATTGATCGACGCCCTGTCCACGCACGCCTACCGCGACCGCGCGCACAAAGAAAGTCACCGCCTCCTGCCCGTCGCCCTCTCCGCGACACTCCCGCCCCCCTCCCCCAAACATGGCAGTCTCTATGCTGCACGCTCCTTCGCGAGCCTCGACGTCGTCGTCGTCGTCGTTTGTCCCCGTTTCGCGCCAGAACACAATGTCGTCCCACGATGGATCGCGCTCGGTGCGCCAGTCGAAGCGCTACTCCGTCACGGCGCTGTACCTGTCCATGTCCGCCAAGGACAAGGAGCTCGAGATTGAAGACGACCTGGCTAGAGGTATGAGCGCTACCGGCCTGTAGTGCGTCCGTCGTAGTAGGCTAATTGTTGGCAGCTCAGAAGATACTGCGCGAACTCAAGGCCAAGATCTCGTCGCAATCCAAGAAGAACTTTGTCCTGGAAAAGGATGTGCGCTATCTCGACTCGCGCATAGCCCTGCTGATCCAGAACCGCATGGCATTGGAAGAGGTGCGTTGATCAACTAGCCTGGCTTCCTCACGCGGTATACTTATACTGACCATGGCAGCAAAACGAAGTCGCCGACCACCTTGCCGACGGCCTCGAACTCCAAGAAGGCTTCTTTCCCAACGACGAGAAGACGCAAAAGTACGGCAACCTGCTCTTCCTCCTGCAATCCGAACCACGCCACATTGCCCATCTGTGTCGACTCGTCTCCATGGCTGAGATTGATGCCTTGCTACAGACCGTCATGTTCACAATCTACGGAAACCAGTACGAGAGTCGCGAGGAACACTTGCTTCTGACCATGTTCCAGGTGCGTTGCGCGTCCAGCTTTCGTACATGGCAACTAACCGGGCTACAGTCCGTACTTACGTACCAATTCGATAGCACCCCAGACTACAGCTCGCTCCTGCGCGCCAACACACCCGTCTCCCGCATGATGACCACATATACCCGGAGAGGACCCGGTCAAAGCTACCTCAAGGTCGTCTTGCAGGATAGCATCAACTCGCTCATTGAGCTCAAGGACCTCGACCTGGAGATCAACCCGCTCAAGGTGTACGAGAAGATGGTTACTGAGCTTGAGATTCAGGGAACCCTTCCCGCAAATCTGCCCAAAGGAGTCACCGCAGAGCAGGCGGCCGAAAACGAGACTGTCCAAAACATCATCACACCGCGAGTCAACATGCTCATGGAAATTGCCAACAACTTCCTCACCACCATCATCAAAGGCCTCGAAGAGACACCATACGGTATTCGATGGATATGCAAGCAGATTCGAAGTCTGACGAGACGAAAGTACCCTGATGCCCAGGACCAGACCATATGCACCCTCATCGGAGGCTTCTTCTTCCTGCGCTTCATCAACCCCGCCATTGTTACCCCGAGGTCATACATGCTCATTGATGTGCTGCCAGCAGAGAACCCCAAGCGGACACTGACCTACATTGCCAAGATGCTACAGAATCTCGCAAACAAGCCATCGTATGCAAAGGAGCCGTACATGGTCAAGCTGCAGCCCTTTATCCACCAGAACAAGGAGCGAATCAACAAGTTTCTGTTGGATCTCTGCGAAGTGCAGGACTTTTACGATACCCTCGAGATGGACAACTACGTTGCTTTGTCCAAGAAGGACTTGGAGCTTTCCATTACGCTGAATGAAGTGTATGCGACGCACTCGCTGTTGGAGCGACATGCTGCTGAACTTGTGAGTAGAGAGAGAGGTTGTCGCGCATCATGGTACCTAACATGAACCAGGCCAAAGAAGACAGTTCGCATCTGGGCGTTATTCTGCAGGAACTCGGTACTGCACCAGCACAGCTTCCGCGCAAAGAGAACAGAGCTATTAATCTCCCACTATTCAGCAAATGGGAAACGCCACTCGACGATCTCACGGCAGCGCTCGACATCACGCAGGAAGAGATCTTCTTCATGGAAGCCAAGTCGACATTCGTCATGATTCTCCGCTCGCTCCCTTCCAACACGTCCATTACACGACGGCCATTGCGACTAGACAGGATTGCCGAGGCGGCCGCGACGACGAAGAACGACTCCATCATGGTCAAAAAGGGCATTCGCAGCATGGAGCTACTGTCCCAACTGCAAGACCTCGGCGTCATCGACAAGGAAGACGGTTTCTCTCTGCTGCGAGACGAGGTCGAACAAGAGCTTGTCCACCTCGGTTCCATGAAGGAAAAAGTCATCGAGGAGACACGCAAACTCGAAGAAGTCTTCCGCACCATCCGCGACCACAACGGCTTCCTAGTCAGCCAACTCGACACATACAAGTCCTACCTCCACAACGTCCGCAGTCAATCCGAGGGTAAGACGCGGAAACAGCAGAAACACCAGGTTTTGGGGCCGTACAAGTTTACGCATCAGCAGCTGGAAAGAGAGGGTGTGATTCAAAAGAGTAATGTGCCGGAGAATAGGAGAGCCAACATCTACTTCAACTTTACGAGTCCGCTGCCGGGTACCTTTGTCATATCCCTGCACTACAAGGGAAGGAATCGCGGCCTTTTGGAGCTCGATCTCAAGCTGGATGATTTGCTTGAGATGCAAAAGGACAATCAAGAAGATCTTGATCTGGAATACGTCCAGTTCAATGTTACCAAGGTCTTGGTTCTGCTGAATAAGCGGTTTGCGAGGAAGAAGGGGTGGTAGAGCCGCGACCTTTTTTTCCTTTCTGCGCGCGATATGACGTACAAGTCACGAAGAAGATACGATACCCCCGATTACTGTTACTACCACGTATTTCCTGCTGTTTGACGCTGCCGACACCCGGACGCCCGATATACACACACACTCACACACACGCATACATGTACGCTCAAGTACGTGTTGAAATCACGCCTTGTCTCGTCGACACAAACACACAATTTCTCATTACTATACAACACCATTACCATCACCACCACCACTACGGAAGCAACCATCTCTACGAATCTATCTAGTCATAAGCATCTCGGCGCCGGAGTATAGGCGTATATTGGGCGCTCTCTCTCTCTCTCTCCTTCAATCTTTCGAGGATACCCCGCCCCCTTCCCTTTCCTGGTGTGACGGATCGGTTTTAGTTGCTGGAGGCAGTACACGGCAGGAGTTGCTGATTATGGATACGGACATGGGTACGGATACGGTTGGAAATGTTCGGATTTCGGTTTTAGCGCCGTTGTTCACCCTTGCCTTCCCCCTTGTTCTGTGGGGATTGATTTTGTCTTGTCTTTTTTGGGCACCGTTGGTTTTTTTTTCGGTTGTCTTGTTTGCTAGCGCGTGTGTGTGTGCTGTTTATGGGATATGGTTCTATACTCTTTTTTTTTTTTACTTTTCAAAGTTTCTCTGTCCATCTCTCTCTCTCTCTCTCTCTCTCTCTCTCTCTCGCTACTAATACGAGTTCGTCGGCAGGACCCGAGTTCCATGTCACATTGGTTTTTTTAGCTGTGTGTGAGTGTGTTTTTCGCTTTTTTTTGTTTTGGGGCGGGCGAACCGAAGGAGCGATATCCAAAGCTTTCGTTGTACGATATATGGGGAATGGGAATGGGAATGGGAACGCGAAAGCGAAAGCGGATGTGAATGTGAATGTGAATGCGAGGGCGATGGAAGGTGTTTACATGTAGGGATAGCACGACCTGGTCACCATGGTTGTCTTGGTTGCAATGGAAATTTGGGGCTTCTTTGTAGCTCGTTGATCTGTGAGGATGGTGCGTTGTTCCAGTGTACACGCAGGCCGGTTTCGGGTCCAATCGGGAACCGGGCGATAACGGTGTGGTCCTTGCGCCTGGTCCTCTTGTCGCATACGTCACTTGCTTGGTATAGTTGGGCGTCGGTGCTTCAATCTCCACATGGGCGAGTTTGTGAGGCGTGTGTGCTTGTCGGTGAGACAGGTACATGGGATGGTGTTGGCTCTAGGATGGTTACGATAGCAGAGGTACAACGGCGGGGAGCGTGCGTGCGGGTGGTGCCTGTCACGCGTGCTGTCCTCCAAGTGAGGCGGCGTGACGGGAACCAGCCAATCACAACGACACACACACGCCTTGCACCCGGCCTGGTGTCAATCGCCCGCGTGGCTTGTCCCGAGGGAGTGACCTGTCCGTCCTCTCTGTCGCTTCCTCGCATCTACTCTTCTCTTGTATTTGGCTTGGTGGTTGACTCACAACGGTGGTGTATTTTGCTTTTCCGATACTACTACTACTACTACTACTACTACTGCTGCTGCTGCTGCTTCTCCATTACTTGTTCTTATCGCGGGTACGTCGTCTTTGCAAACGAGGTACCATGTCGTCGTCTATTGCGATACCCAAGCGCAAGGGCAAAGGACCTGCGCTTGACCGTGGGAACGTGTCTTCGTCTTCGTCTTCGTCGTCGTCGTCCTTTGCAGCCTCGACATCCTCGACGCCGAGCAACTACAACTACAGCTACAACTTTACGCCTTGCCCGAACCGCTTCTCGTACGGGAGTGGTAGTGCGGGCAGTCGGCGTAGTTATGGGTCCACGGCTCTGTCGTCGACAGCGTCTGGTAGTCCACAGAGCAGTGCGAGTAGCATGCGCCGTAGAGAGAGTCTAATGAGCGAGACGTTTTCCCGGCAGGAACACACGGTTGTTAATGTTGGCGAGGACGAGGGCGAGGGCGGGCTGAGGCTGATTACTTGTGTCAAGGCTAGTCAGGGCTTTGATTGGAATCAGGGTATGTTTTCCTGCCTTGCCTTGGTTGCATGGAGAGGACTGGCTGCGAGGCTGGAGGGTGTGGATGGTACTAACCATGATACCAGAGATGTTTCTCCCTTCGTACGTCGACTACCATTTCGACGACCTCGAGCGACGCCAGGATCCGGTGCAGGATATCATTCTTACGGATGAGGAGGTTAGGAATATGTTTCCCTCTGATATTCGCGTCTAGAACATGCGCGCGAGACGGATGCATGCGGACAGGCGTGGGTGGACGGATAATGCGTGGGCATATGCTTTGGCATTTCAACGCAGGACGCGATATTGGATTCATGTTTTTGTGGGCTGGAATAGGCGTTTGGTACATGGTCATGGGCGTTTGGTTGAACGGTTGCATGCATGAGATTGGATGGTTGGGTCATGGTGTTTGGGACGTGTTTACTCGCCGCTCAATAGGCTTCTGGATTCTTCTTACCCCTGTACTTTGAACCAAGCAATACACGGGCTAAATTGCTGTCATCGCGCGTCCAGCTGTGTGTTGCAACGGCGCAGTGTTGTTGTAGTCTTCGTCGTAGGCGACCCCACACCTCGGCCCCGATAAGACGGGCTGATAAGACTCATCAAGTCGCGACGCGGTCCACGTTCCGCGTTTGCACACTAGAAACCACAACAAAGTCGACGCAACTCACGACGACGCGCATTCCACGACACGACATACACACGCCGCTTTAATAAGCAAACAGCTCGCACTTGCGTCTCTTACGACTTGGCAAACCATCTACCAATCTCGGAAAAAGACCTTGTTTGACCAGCCTATCCTCGCACAGCGCACACGCGTGCAAACCACCCCCCAAACCACACGCGATGGACCCCTCGCACCGCAAAATCGAACTCCAATCCCCCGCAGACCTCACCTTTCTCACGTCGCAAATCCGCACAGCCGCACGTCAAAAGCTCAATCTCCACCTCCCCTCGACCTCGACCAACGATGCGCCCGACCAACTACGCCGCTCGGTCGAAGACCTCGTCGAATTGTTCGTCGCCCAAATCCTGCAAGGGATGCGGCATAACATCAGCATCAACGGTATTGACGTTGTTCCGCCGGGACAAGACAATGGGGCGAGCATCGAGGGCGTCGTGTTAGAAAGCGGGGCTGGAGGCGAGGGCGAGTCGTTGGTCGAGACGGTCGAGTACGAGGCTTTTGACGACAAGCTGAGGGGACAGTTGAGCGCAATGGTTGCGAGGCGCGATGCGCTTGTGGCGAAGATCAGTCAGCAGAGGAGGACGACGCCCAAGGTTGCGGCCGAGGCGTGGATGAGGGGGTTTGAAGAGGAGAGTAGGACGTGGGAGGAGGTGTTGCAAGGAGAAGCTGCGGGCGTAGACGGAAATGGTGTCGCGGGTGTGGAAGCACTACAGAGACAAGAAGAGGTGGAGAGGAATTGGGAAAAGGCGGTGCAGGCGTTGCAGTCGTTGAACAAGGGGTTGCCGGAGACGAGGGCGAGGTTGGAGAGGGCGGGAGATGTGGTGGGTTATCTGGGGGGTGGGAGCAATGGGAAGAAGTAGGGTGTGTCGGGGGGTTTGTGGTACTGCTACATGCAAGGCGTTGGGGGTATATGGTGTATAGGCGTTCTGGGGGCCATATGAGATACCCGCTTGTATTGCCAAGACAATGACAGGATATCAGAATCTTGGTTCTTACTCGAATGTAGTAGACATTGGATACAAGATTGAAGTTTGAGAGGGACTACTCCTGCTATGTAGATGTTCATAAGTTTGCCAAAACATGATTCCAAACGCACCGTCTTTTCATCCATCTCCTACTGTCTTACTCTCTCACATTTTCCTGTTTCTGTTTCCCTAGTGTCCGCACAGCTCTTAGCCCGTGGACGGCGTCGCATCACAACGCCAACACGACATGACGGCCCTTTTCGTCCTGCGCTCACCATGACGCCGTCATCATCAACCCTACCCTCTACCATGCCCATCACTTGACAAGACCTTGTGAAGCTGAACGACCAACAACAAAACAGCACGTATCCTTTGCCCAATCAGCGTTCTAATCACATGTGGGCACTCGTTCGGCAGCCTTCTGCGCGTCAAGCTTGCAAAAGCTATACGTCATAGTGTCGACGCCGACTTTCCGTTGGTCGGTCCGCAAGCACCCGGGGGTTGTTGATCAATAAGAAGTTTGGGGTTTTTTTTTGTATTTTGTTTACTTCCTTAGTCCTTGCTGCTGTGCAAGGAAATAATTGAGAGTGAAAAGGCGGAGATGCTTTCGCCCGCTCGAATGTCGCTGTTGCCGGGTGGTGTTAGGGAGCTTGCGGCCAGCTCGCGCATGGCATCGCCATCTCGAACGGGTGCTTTGATGAGCGCAAAGTATGGAAAGAGCTTGGAACAGAGGAGGGAAATTACGATTGAGAAGTTGAACGAAGGGAGAGGCGGTGCGTACTCACGCCTCCAGCCATTTCCTTGAACCCGTACACCCTGTGGTACGTACACAAAGGTTCCATCTTCTAACAACTTCATCTCAGACCGCGAGCGCGTAGTCATCCTCGGATCCGGCTGGGCAGGCTTCACCGTCGCGCGTTCGCTTGACTCTTCCGAATTCCAAACTCTCGTCGTATCTCCCCGCTCCTATTTTGCCTTTACCCCCCTCCTCGCCTCCACCGCCGTCGGCACTCTGGAATTCCGCACCGCCTTGGAACCCGTGCGTAGCCGACGGACCAAAGTCGAATTCTTCCAGGGATGGGCCGACGATGTGGATTTCAAGAAGAGGACGATTACGATTGAGGAAGCGGTTGATGATCCGAAACAGGGTGTTGCGCTGACTACGGATCGGCACGCAGGGCAGACAAAGGAAGAGAGGGAGACGGAGAAGAGGAAGGAAGCGAAAATGGGCAAGTTGTTCAATGTCGAGTATGACAAGTTGATTGTGACGGTGGGTTGTTATAGTCAAACGTTCGGTACGCCGGGCGTCAAGGAACACGCCTTCTTCCTCAAAGATGTAGGCGATGCACGGCGCATCCGGAATCGCATCTTGGCCTGTTTTGAAGGCGCGGCTCTACCCACTACCTCCATCGAGATGAAGAAGCAGTTGCTCAACTTTGCTGTTGTGGGGGGCGGGCCCACTGGTATCGAGTTCAGCGCCGAGTTGCACGATCTGATCAACGAGGATATGAAGAAACTATACCCCGAACTGGTTCAGTGCCACAAGATTACTGTTTACGATGTTGCGGAGAAGGTGCTGCCCATGTTTGATAAGAGACTGGCTGGATATGCGATGCAGAAGTTCAAGCGCACGGGTATTGATATCAAAACGAGTCATCATGTTGAGGAGTTGAGACCGGGGGCGCCAGCCGAGAGGAGCTTTTCGGATGATGCAGACGATTATCATTTGTACACGCTCAAGGTTAAAGAGGAGGGTGAAATTGGTGTTGGGATGTGTGTTTGGAGTATGCTTTCCTCTACCAAGTGGATATCAAATGCTAACCAGGACAAACAGGCACAGGATTGATGCAAAACCCCTTTGTCCATCACGCACTTTCCTCCGTCCGCGAAGCCCCCAGCGACCTCTACCTTGCATCCCCATCGCCATCCTCCACACTCGACAAACAAGTAAAATGGATAGTGAAGAAAGACCCAAAGTCCGGCTCGATAATAACAGACGACCACCTGCGCATCAAACTCATCCCCTCATCCTCAATTCAACAAGGCAACGAAAACAACTCGGCAGCCACGCAAGAAGCGATCCACCCCTCCGTCTTCGCCCTCGGCGACTGCGGTATCATCCAAGACACAACCTACCCGGCCACCGCCCAAGTCGCTAGCCAAAAAGCCTTCTGGCTTGCGAAACGGCTCAACAAGGGGGATTTCTCTCCTACGACCAAAACGCCTGGGTTCACGTACCGCGATCTCGGCACCCTGGCGTACATTGGTAACTGGAATGCGTTGTTCCAGGGAGGCGGCAAGTGGGGTGGCAGGTTGCAGGGGTATGTGGCGTGGATCATCTGGCGGGGAGCGTATTTGACGAGGACGGTTAGTTGGAGGAACAAGGTTCTTGTGCCGGTTTACTGGGCGGTGAATTGGGTGTTTGGGAGGGATGTTTCGAGGT
This sequence comes from Alternaria brassicicola, assembly GCA_002796735.1. Lineage (NCBI taxonomy): Eukaryota > Fungi > Ascomycota > Dothideomycetes > Pleosporales > Pleosporaceae > Alternaria > Alternaria brassicicola. The sequence goes on from PHFN01000004.1 coordinate 125,813, forward strand.
TTTAGGATGCATCTGCTCGAAACGACAATGGATGGCCTAGACCTCTGATACGTCGACGGCGGTGAGTAAGGCAGCACCCGGTGCTCCAATGAAGCCATGTAATATTGTGACGTTGTCGGTAAAGAGTAGTAAAAGCAGCGTCATTGCAATGTTTATCGCGACAATAGGTGCATTCTCAGTCATGATACCCCAGGTTAAATCATGCTAATTCTACTCTTTGTAACACAAGACATTTCAGACAAGTGCGTACTCGTCCCTTTGCTCAACCTCGAGCTAGTGTCTTTCAAATTCAGCAATATCAAGCATCGAATGCACCGAAGCTCTTTTTGAGAGCCTCGGGATAAAAGTCACGTTGTATCCAAACATGTTGACAATAACATCACCGGCTTGTATCCCGATAAGATCTTTGTGCCAAGTCAATGCCAGGTCACCGCCTTCTTGCGTGAACCATCAGACAACGTTTGTCCAAAAACAAAAAAACCGAGCTAGTACCATCAAACACAACGTTCATGTTCGCGGGAATCGTCCTTGGTTCCTAGTAAACAAGCACTAAAGCCGTCCAAATCTTTGTAAAAAAAAAATTGTTATGCACGCTTAGTAACTCGTACAAACGTTGGGGCGTCATGTTGAGAGGAGGCTTTAGCACCCTGTGATAGCAACCCGTATAGCTTAGCCGCCATCGACGGAGTCGTATCATCGTGCGTCTCGTTCCCTGGGATACTTCCGCGAGACAGGATGGCCAGGATCGCGCCGACATGTCGACCTTGTGTAAAAAAAAAAGGGTCTGGTCATCTTCTGAGAGGTGCATTGGGCCCTTTGGCCGCTTCCTCTCATCCAACGGTATACCACAATGCGGCAAAAGATCCATTACCCCTTTGGTTTCCTCACCGAGAGTTCCCAGGGCCATGGTATAGGATGGAGGCCGAATAGCGTAATAACTTTCTACGATAGCGTAAGGGAAGTCCGGCCATCTAGCAGCGTGACGTCCTACGTGCACAACTGGATCATGCCTGGCCAGAATGAGCTCTTGGATGATCCATAAACGGCACAAAGGCAGATCTACACGTTCTGCCTAGTCAATGCCACAATATCATGTAGATCCGTAATCCCATGCAGACACCTCCAGCTTACCAACTGTCTGATATACGGCTATGACATCGACATTCACAGACAAGTAGAAAGGCTCCAACAATTCAACGTTAGGAAACATATTCACGCTTTGCGTAATGCGATATACTAATCCGTTAGATACGCGATAGATGCCCGTTTTAATACATGAACAACAAGGTTAACCAACTTGACTTGAAGCATCGTTAGTCTTCACACGACGACCACAAACCCCCAACTTTCAACACCAACAACCACAACACTCACGACATCCCGTCACAACCACCTTTCATATCGTGACATATCAAAAAATCAACAAACATCATCAAAATAAACTACATAATCCTTCCACACATGTCAAAAAAGCTAACCAGCCAACAGAATATCGTGAAAAAAAAAGGGGTATCAAAATGGTAAAATCATCCATGTGAAAGAACCTTTGCCAACAGTCCTTGAGGTAATCCAGAATCCAAACTCCTCATGAGTTTCCCGAAACGTGAACGCTCACAATAAATTTATCAAACAATAAAATACGGGAAGAGTGTAAAATAACTTCACCATTCCCCTACTCTAGGAGACTCTTTTCGGGTGGGTGGGTATGGGTGGCAACACCAATCTCACTAACCCGTCCGCCTCGTCTTCGGACTCTTCTTGGGTGGAGCAGCAGTGAACGAGTCACTAGTCCTCGCCCTCTTCAAGTTCCCCGGGTGTCCAGCCATGCTGCTTTGGCTCGCACTGCTGCTAGCCATACTGGCCCTCTTCGCCAGTTTCGCAGCCCCCTCAACACCACCGGCAGGGCTGTTAAACCCACTTCCGCCACCGGCCGTAGCTGCGGAACTACCAGCGGGTATCTCTTCGGCAAGACGGTCGGCAAGTGCAGCATCATACTCCCTCTCACTCGCATGGACAGCATTCGGATCCTGCTGTCTAGCCGTCGCCAAAAGATCCACACTCCCGTCGTCGCTGTCTTCGTAGTCTGATTCGCTGCCTTCAGACACGTCGGAGGCGATGGGCGCAATGTTGAGGATCTGCATGGCAGTCGCAGGACCACCTGAATCGCTATCGGAGTCGGGCTCGGAAGACGCGTCGGACGCGAGATCGGAATCGAGATCGGAATCGACGTCGCCAAACGAACAAGAATCCAGGGGCAGGAAGGATGCAGGCGGAAGCGTAGAACTAGGCAGATTCTTCCGGTTCGCAGAGAGAATCTTCTCTTCGATGACACGATGGGGACTCGATCTTGGACTCTCGATTTCTGGGGATTCAGAGTGTAGTTGGGAGTTGAGTGCATCCTGGATAGCCTTCGGGTACAGCTGTGACAGGCGACGACCAGCGACATGCGATGGCATCGCAGGGACTTGAGATCGTCGTACATGAATGGAGAAGTTGTCTTCTGGCTGTACACCACCTAGCCCGGACGCTTCAAAGTTCATGAGTTCAGGAGACGTGTTTCCGCTGTCGTCGCGGAGGGCTTCGGGCGAGAAGCCTAGGTCGTCGTCGCTTGAAACCGTGCGTGAGCCGGCAACGGAGTCGACGTCCATGGGTGTAGTGTCCAGAGGACCTCGGGGCTCAGATAGGTCCATCGACGACTTGGTCTGTGGGGCAGTGTTCTGTTTGGCACCGAGAGGCTGGGTTGTAATGGGCTGGTAGTTACCGGGCATGGTGAGGAATGCTCCATTGCGATCTCCACTTAGATCAGTACAGAACTTGGCTTTGGTGTAGAAGATCATGGGTCCATCATCGCGTCTGCGAGGTCTCGATGAAGAGCTTTGCATGATGGAGCTGCTAAAGCCTGAAGAATTTCCAGTAGGTTGGGGCAGGTAGTTGGCCGAAGAGTCTGCGTCAAATCCGTAAAAGTCATCTTCGTTCTCGGAGTCGTCCTTGTGGAAGAACAGAGGCTTGTAAGCAAACTTGTTGTGCTCCTTCTCACGCTGGGCACGAACTAGCTTTCTCGCATTTCCAAACTCGTCGAGCACGTCGCTGCTAGTGCCGCTGGTGCCAGTCTTCATGCGCTTACACGGCGACACGGAACCCGTCTCGTTTGGTGAGGCACCGCTCCAATGCTCCGACGAGCTATCGCCGCTGTGCCTGGTGACGTCCAGACCGCCTTTCCATCGAATCTTGCGACCATCACGGGACATTTCGAGATGACTGCTATACTCATGTAAGGCATCCTTGACAAACTCGGGAGTGACGTTGAGAGTGTGTAGTTGCGCCATGTTGATGAGCAGGTTGAGGTATATCCAGCCATGGCCGAGAGGTGCTTCTCCGGAGTTCATGTCTGGTGGGGTGAATCCAAGATGGCGAATGTAGTTCATGTTTTCCGTAGGCACCTGAGCACGGTACGGGTCCAAGTCGAGCGGTCGTGTGGGCCGTTGATCGGGGGATAAACCTGAGCCGGCAAAGTCGTGTTCCTCAATGTGTAGACTAGGACGGAATCCCTGGATAATTTCGTCTCGGGGGGTATCGTTTTCTTCGGCAGCAGCATCGGCGCCGCCATCGTTCCTGATGCGTGCTTCGCGCTGACCCTCGGGCTTGGAGTTTTGTCCAATCGCCTCCCGCTGCTCACGGTCTGCTGTAGCCGCTGACTGAGCCACCTCCTGTTGCTGCATTTGCTGGAGATGACATCCGGCTGCAGGTCGCTTTCCAGCGAAGATTTGCTCCAAACGACGTACAACCATCTTCTTCTTGGACTTCTCTGTCATTGGAGCGCTCTTGGGGTTGGGAAGCAAGCCCATGGGAATGTCGTGAAGGTATGACTGAATAGTTTGTTGTTGACGGCTGTATGCGGACTTGGTCATCTTCCGATGGTCATTGTCTGCATTGGTTGCCGACGAGTTCTGGCCAGACGCGGACAGGGAGGCGTAGCCCGATTCGGCGAATCGCGAGGTCGAAGACGCAGTGTTGTGTGTCTGCAGAGCGGGCGTGTATGCTGAGATGTCGGCGTACTCGTTGGCGGTACTTTCGTCGAGCTCCGCGGCGAACTTGCGTAGAGTCTCTTCCAGTTCCTTCTTCTTGTGGTCGGGCAGACCGTGGAACTTGACTTCGAACAGCTTCTCTTCCTGCAGGTGAGCATCGTAGAGCTTCTCGTACTTGCGCAGTCTCTGCTTGAGTCTCTTGTTCGCCACAGTCAAGTCGTCGATGACGCTTCGGAAGTCCTCAGTGCTGCTGCCGTCTGTGCCGATCTGGCCCAGGCCGGGGCGATATGGGATCGCGGGGTGTGCGGAGGCGTAGTGGGAGTTGTCGGGCGGTGTCGAGGACGAGGACGAGTTTCGGAGGAAGAAAGGCGGTTCATCTAGCCAGAGGAGTCAGCCATTGTCGAGACAGCAACAACCTACTGGACGACTCACTGTCGACGAACGAGGGCTTGCCCTGGCTGGCAGTGTTGTTGGTCTTCTCGAACCACTGTCCAGCGTCGCTGCTCTCTCCGGAACTGGTCTTGTTGGAGAGGCGCTGTGGTGAGACGGTCGATGGCGGATTAGCCTTGTCGCTCGCCAGTGTGGGCGAGCTCTGTGCCGTGGGCGCGCCCTTGGTCTGGCGCTTTGATGCAGACGGCGGCGGGCTGTGCCGAAGAGAAACGGATTGGTGGGCTGGTGGACGGCGTGGATGGGATCGTGCAGCCGCGGGTGTGGTTCCTGGACGCTCGTTCATCATGGCTACTGTGGAGTGGACGGGTTACGCAGGTAGAATGCTCCCCATGTGCGCTAGATGGCGAGTGTAAGAGTGCCGCGGGCTACGTTGCGTACGTATGCGTATACTAGAGACCGGGACAGGCTATGGCGTGCGGGAGCAGCTCGAGTACGGGTAGCAAAGTTATCGTGGTCCAGGTTCGGAGGGATCAAGGCTCGAAGAGATGTTAGGCTTCGGCGGCGGTTGTTCAGATGTGAGAGGGCGTGGTGTTGCGAGCAGCAGAGCTGGCTGGAGAGAGTGGTGTGTCGGCGAAGAGAGTGGTGTGAGCATTCTTGGTTGGTGAGGGCAGCCATGATCAACTCGATCTTGATGTGGGTTAGCATGTCGATGCTCTCGATTTCCACGATGCCAAGACATGGGCTCGAGATCGAGGGTACCTGGAGACAGAGGCAGCATGTGGCGTTTCCGGGCTGGACTATTGCACTAGCTGCATCCGACTACCGCACACAGCACCCCGGCACATCGTCGATGAGCCTCGTCCGAGAACCCAGCATCGCCCAAGAGGGAACCCATCGCTATTCTGACCTGCCCGTAGACCCTGCTGCTGCTCGATGCCTCTCTCAACCGCTGATGCCCGCCCACGTCCCGACGCCGTACGCAGTCGCGGTCTAGCCTCCAGACATGAACACGCCAACATGACTAGACCCGCATCGACAGCATGTTGTTCCGCGCTGACAGTTACTACACGACCGCCCTGGCATGGTCCAGATGGTCCAGATGCGTCGTTGCAAGACTACGAAACTATTACACCACTACGCACACCCGCAACCACAACCACAACCACAACCACAGGCGGCACGAACCGTTGACACTCTACGCTAAGCCTCACCAGCCACGCCTCATCCCCAACGCACAGCCACATCCCCCATCGAGATTGCAAATATCTAGCCCGGCCTCTCCTGACGCGGGCTGTGTCACTTTTGCAACGGCTGGGAAGCGCACATTGATTCTCTGGACCCTGATCTGACCTTGATTGCCCGGCTTCCAAAGCCTGCCACGGTGATTGGCGGCACCCACTCCGGGCAGTAACGTGGTTGGGCTTTCTGCCTGTGCACTTGGATCGAATGCGCCGTGCTCAATCGCTGCCGGCATCGCCCATCGAGCGGCTTCATCAGAAACCAAGGGTCCAGCTGGAACACCCGCCAATGCATCTCACGACACCGAAGCAGCTAATCAGCGTCTACAACACAGGCATAGCAAAGGGGTCTGGATCCTCAGGGGCTGCGTGTTGGATGAGCTGCTGACCATGACTGCCTTGTCTGCCAACTGTCCACGGAATTATTTCTGCTCGCAGCAGGTGGGGGTCATGCCACTTTGAACTTCAGATCACCGATTGAGCTCGGATCGCAGATTTTCTGTGGCAGTAACGCAGGGCAGGACCGCCCGGGATCGACGTCCCGGCCAAATCACCGCATGGAAACCAAATATCGTTTCGTCAGTCATCAGGGTGCACGACAGCATCGCCGATATTCGACACAGACGGGTTGTCCTCATCGCACGATAGTTTCAGTGGAGACTGTAAAGGACGAGGCCATCTTCATACAGCAGATGCCACATCTACCATCTCATCGAGATGAAATGTGCCATGACGTCGTCGCTAGTGCAGCGAGAAAAAGTAGAAACAATAAAGACACGACTTAGCCTCGGCACGTCAAGCCGAGCAGAGGAGTCCGACACGCACCGATTGCATCCACAAGCTTAGATGCGCACGCCCTTGCTCCGCAGCACGTTGACGGCGGAATGACCCGTGTAGTTGAGCCACTCTCCTAGCCCGCCCATGAAACCCCCAACCTTCATAACATCTTGTAATCTATTATCCAGAAACTGCTCCGTCTCGATAAAGTTGGCCGACTGGTCCTGCGTCATGTATATCTCGGTGGAGGAGTAGATGGCGGAGAGAGTTGCGCGTTTGGTATACCAGCTACTGTCAACGGCTGCGTCACCGGATAGGAACCATATCTCGTCCGCGAGCCTGGCGAGCTCGGCGAAGGAGGCGGGGACGTATGTGGGTTGGGCCATGATTGCGAGTGCCTGTTCAATCAACACATCAGCGCGCTAGCCTTCAGGTTTGCCCAGTCATTATCCACGTACCTCCTGCCAACGATGTATGATGGGTTCGTTTGCTCGCAGTCGCGCCAAAGTCAATGTCCTGACTTTTGCGCCTATACCCATCTTCTTCCCTTGCTCTGCCTCTTCTGGGAATTGAACATTGTTTTGCAGAGCCAAGCGCTGAGTGACAAGATGATAGTTGATCAGATCAAAAACGCCTCTTGGGAGTAAATTCGTAGAAACATCGAGATACCCCGCATCTCGCGCACCGAGCTTGAGCGCATCTATTGTAAACCCATGGCTCGGTACGTGTGCGTATGCGGAAGAAAGTATCGCGGATTCGGCGGGAGGAAACGGCGGTGGTTGGGCGTAGTCATAGGAATGGTATAGACATCGTTGTCTCGAGGCTGCTGCTGGACGAATTGAGGCTGCTCGGAAAGTCCCGATTAGCGAGTTGGCTAGTCGTGTTGGTGGCATGTTGGAATTGAGGGATGTTTTGATCATCCGATGCGGACGATGGCTGCTTTCTCCGCAAATCTGCCAAGACTGACATTGATCAGATCTCCACGCTAAACCCTATGACGTGCGGCAGCCGATCAATTACAGCGTGGAAGCTGAGCATCGATCTGGATCTTAACGTCTGCAAGTATAGATCTGGATGGCAAGAATATAGCTCCACGTGGCAATTAGCTACTGTCTCTGAGTTTCGGACATCTACCCAGGCTGCGGATTTACAGGGGGCAAAGTTTACATTTACATGTCAACACGTGATGCACGCGTCGAATCGCGAACGCGTCTGCACTAGTGGCAACACTTTGAGATATCTCATCCAGCATTTGCCTTCCAAGTCCACAATTCCCCTGGCAGCCAACAGACATTCGCCATCCAATCTTCAGGAACTCATCGCCTACCCCGCCAATCCCAGAGGCGACATTCAACGGAACGAGACGTGATCTCTACCCACACTACTACCGCACGCGCATCGTGACCCACGCGTCCCGCCACGCCCCTCCGTCGATCGTACCGCCTCAAGTTCGAGAACCCGTTGGCTTGTCTATACAAAGATTGCGTGCAAGTTAGAATGGCGCGCGGCAAGAATGTCGAGATTAGCGAATATGAGCGAAAACGGCAGGAGAACATTGCGAAGACGCAGGCGCTGCTGCGCAACCTCGAGATGGAGGCAGCAGAAGCCGGTCTAGGTCCTACAGGCAAGGCAAAAACCTCTGTACCATCCCGACCAAAAGTAAAGAAACCCGCGCCGAAGAAGATCAAGCAAGAAGAAGCTGCGCCGCGTAGAACATCGTCACGGTTAAAAGGCATCGTGGCAGACAGTGAAGTCGCCAAGCGCAAAGCAGAGGATGAATATGTTGCACTACAAGCTGCGGATCGTGCAAAGCGCCAACGCGTTAGTGATGCGTTCAACTTCAGTGACATTGTCGTAGCAGGCAAAGACTGGAACAGGAGCGGAAACTTTCTCTCTGTTGGCCCTGCGGATCCATATGCGCGGACTTTTGATTACAATGACGTGAAGGAGACTACGGACAAGGAGTTGCGTGCCCTCCGAGAACGCATGAGTGGCCTGCAACTCTGGGAAGACTTTGAGCCGAATGAGATAAAGATTACGCCGGAGCGCATATACTCCATGGGTCTGCATCCCACAACCGACAAACCGTTGGTATTTGCGGGCGATAAGCTTGGAAACTTGGGTATCTGCGATGCCTCCCAGAAAGTCGCAGAAGTCAAAGTCGAAGACGACGAAGATGCTGAGCGTGAGGGTCCGACCATCACAACATTGAAACCGCATACCCGCACAATCCACACCTTTCAATTCAGTCCTCACGACGCAAACGCACTCTACACCGCTTCCTACGACTCCAGCGTCAGGAAACTGGATCTCGCCAAGGGTGTGGCGGTGGAAGTCTACGCGCCGTCCGACACGGATGAAGAGGCGCCCTTGTCCGGCCTCGAGATATCAAAAGACGACGCAAACACGCTCTACTTCTCCACACTGGACGGTCAATTTGGTATATACGATATGCGCACGCCCAAGGAAAAAGCAGCAGGATTGCAAGTCTTCCAACTCTCCGACAAGAAGATTGGAGGCTTCACGTTGCATCCGCTGCACCCCCACCTCGTTGCCACAGCATCTCTGGACCGCACCTTGAAGATCTGGGATCTGAGGAAGATTACCGGAAAGGGGGAGAATCGGTCGCCGGCGCTCGTGGGAGAACATACGAGTAAGCTGTCCGTGTCGCATGCTGCGTGGAATTCCGCGGGGCAGGTAGCCACCGCTTCCTACGACGACACGATTAAGATTCATGACTTTGGCAACTGTGCGGAGTGGAAGACGGGCGTGGAGTTGGGAGAGGGCGAGATGGAACCGAGTGTTGTTGTACCGCATAACAACCAGACTGGACGATGGGTTACCATGTACGTTTTCCCTATTTACTTCCACTCAACGCTTCCGTACCTTTTTTTTTTAAAAAAAAAAACGTTTTTGCTAACAAGGATTGACAGATTACGAGCTCAATGGCAGCAGTTTCCCCAAGACAACGTCCAGCGTTTCTGTATCGGCAATATGAACCGTTTTGTTGATATATATACTGCAAAGGGACAGCAGCTGGCTCAATTGGGGGGCGAGGGCATTACGGCGGTGCCGGCTGTCGCCAAGTTTCATCCTACTCTTGACTGGGTGGCTGCGGGGACTGCGAGTGGAAAGTTGTGTTTGTGGATGTGAGGAGTGAGGAGAGGGAAGACCAAGCGCAGACTAGTGACGTAGTGGCTTAGTGGGCGGGATGGATGTGATAGATAGTGGGTGTTTTGTTCATCATTCTGATACCCCCGAGGTGTATTCGCATTTGCGCGGTACTGCTTTTCCTACATCTTCTTGTCGTCTTAGCGCTCGAGCCGCGATAGATTATCTGTACCGTAGTGGTATCTTTCTCGGCCGAATTGAGTGGTATCTCCATAGTATAGACAGGGGGCAGGAGAGCAGTCTATGCAAATACTAAACTACGGTGGTGCGTGCCTGCCACGAGGAATCTGCCGTTTGCTGCCGTCAGATATGATCAGGTACTGCGATTTAAACCGACTTCTCTGGAGAAGCTACGAGCTTGATGACGCTCTGTTAATGTAACACAAAGCCACTATCAAGCTGCTACTGCGACTTGACTACATCCACCGCCTTTCGTCTTTGCCGCCTTGTCTTCATGCAACTTTTGAACAACCGGTCGTATCTACTGACGTTTATCCCCAACGAAGCTGCTGGAAGCAATACGAGATTCGGTGGATTTCTATTTCCGGATGTGGCACTGGGGACAGTAGTGTAGGAGCACCCACCAGCGGGGATCGCGCAATCCTACGGCAAAACGAGGCTGGCGGAGTCACCCCTGCTGTACTTTGCGTTCGCCGTATGCATTAGGTACTCACGTGGTACTGTGCCATGATACTTTTACCATAGTACCTCATCAATGTCGTGCAGACTAAAGCCCCCGACATGGAACATGCACATAGTAGTAATACGATGGTGGAAAGCAGCTATTGAGATGTAGCTGGATGACGTGCAGAGATTCGCTACGACGATCGATAGCCGCATGCGGAACCATTGCAATGCCACCGCCTCGACTCGTGCAGCGTGCATACCGCCGCCCGTTATCGCTTAAGCAGCGCAAGATGCAAGTGAGGGATGGACCCGACATGGAACCACCATCATGCGTCGCACAAGCAGCCCCGATGTCGCCAACCTTGGATCGTGTGACATTGGAACACGAGGTCATCACCAACGACAACAGCATGCGTTGTACTTTGGAACACGGCAACGGCGCGTCAGGGTAAACAGATATGACGTGCCTTTGTCGGACAAGCTTTCCCTTGCCTGAATGCGTGTTGATGCAACGTTGCCGGCTAGTCTGGTTCTTCTCGCGTCACTGTTTCCAGCGGTATTGATTGGGTTGATCATCGCCTGAAACATGCTTAGGGTGCGCTTTGAACGGCCGGCACATTACTGCAAAGGACATGGTCGAAGGAAACTGCAGGGACTGTGCAGCGCTGCAACGGCAGCTTGCATGCGAAGAGTGACGGTGGGGGGGAAATAGTCGGGTGGAGGGTCGGTCAATGTTACTTTACTTAGCAGAGCAGTAGATTTGGAAGATGGTAGAAAAAACCCCTCATCATCCGTGTGAGGGTGTATATATATAAAGGAAGGAGCGGAGGGCGCAAACCAAGTTTCTCCTCCTCAGCAAACTCTCAAAAGCAATTAATACTACAAAGCCCCCCTTTTCTTCCGTTCAGAAAACACTCGCTTTCTCACCCAGACAAGGACCAAGATGAAGTACACACTCGCCCTCTCTGCTCTCGCTGCCAGCGCAATGGCAACCGGCTACTCGTCCGCCTGCCCCGAGCCCTCGCACACCAAGAGCCTCACCGCCAGCGAACCCTCAGCGACACCCAGCCCACCGGCCGTCGACAGCGGCTACTTCGGCGTCATCTCCTCCCGCAGCGCCTCGCCCATCCACCTACAATCCCTCACGGCACGCGGCGGGAAATTCTACCTCGGCGGCGGACCCCCCTCGTCTTACTGCCCCTCCGAGACCATCGGCGCGGAGAACTGCCCACCGGGTAATACCACCATTTTCGCTGGCGGTGATTCGACTCTGTCTCTCGGCGTCGTGGTGCCCGGTGGCCAGCAAGTCTATGTTGCGCCCGACGGTGCGTTGAGCTACACGGTTGCACACAGCGCGTACATGCCCGAGGGAAGCGACATGGATGGCTTCAGCCGGACTGCTCCCACCAACGGCACCGCGTTCGGGTACTTGAACTATGAGACTGGCTTTGTGGCTTGCCCCGCTGGGGAGGGAGAGGGATACCAGGTCTACGGTCAGATCGAGACGGGTACTTTTGGTGATGACTGCTTGGGCTTCAGCGCTCTTACCGTTGCGACTGAGCAGCCGGGTGCGTGGCAGTACTAGACGTCCTACTCTCCGCCTGCAATGGTCGTGGTGAGCATGTTTAATGTCTATTGGAGGTTAATGAGATGGAATAATGATCAACGACGTGGTGGATGGATACGTTTATGGTGTATATACGGCGCTCCTTGATGACTTGGGCACAAAAGTAATATAATAGTAATGCCTTGATATACTTCTTCTTTCCTCATATTGTGCCCTCCAACACTGCTCTAATACGACTGACCTCTTCCTCAGCCGTGCCCTTGACATGTATCCGAACAGCCACAGTCTTGTCCCTACTCTTCATGCCCTTGATAACCTCAACATCAGACTTTGCAACTCGAAGCGCATCAGCAATGACGTCCCTCACAGCCTTGTTTGCCTCTCCATCTCTCGGCTGAGCCGCAACGCATATGTCGATGCGTTGGTCCGATAGCGCTGCGATGCCCTCCCGGTTCGCACCAACGCCTGGCTTGACATGACATAGCAACTGGACAGTTCCTGCAGACTTTGAGACGGCGAAACGGATCGCGGGACCAGACATGGACGGTGCAGGCGCAGGTGACTGCGATGGCGGGTGTGTAGGAAAGGTCGGCTGGCTTCGCGTCTGATGCGGCTGAAGCGCCAAAGCCGATTGCAGCCGCCCTTTCCCCGTGCGGATTAGCATGGCCACCACGCCCGACCAACCAATCGCGCGCTCCCAGTGGCTTGCCCCCAAACACCGCCCGAACTGTCGTGTCTGGGAAACAGAACTGGTACATGGCATCGTGCTGGAATACGTGCATGTCCCCTCTGCACCAGGGCAATTCTTACTGCATGTTCAAAAGTGCCACGTCGCTACCCATGACGCCGTCGCACCTACCTAAAGCGACATGGCGGCAAGTCGCCGTGGTGGGGGCGTTCTGACGGTACCAGTCCCCTAAGACGAAGACTACTTCCCCTAAGTGATAAATTTGACGAGAGCCTCATCGATTGCTTCCCTTAAGTACAGGTGTACACGATGCAACGAAAATTCAGCGACACACAATTACCTAAGAGCTTGCGCGCTTCGGACGGGTCCCAGAGATAAAAGCCAGCGCGTCCTGCCACTTTGTTGTGGTTTTGTATTTGCGTAAACTTCCTCGTTTCGACAACGCTGTGAATTGAGTCGAGAGTGTATATTGTACGCATTGCGGTTTCTACCACTTTTCTGCATTACTAGATAGAGGGTAATAACGACGGTAAGATTTTACAGCACTTGCTTTTTGTGGCGTGGTCTGCATATATCGTGGTTGCTTGTCTCTGCGACGATAAACCCCCCCAACAGATCCCTTGCTCACATGGCCGCCACCACTACAAATCATGGCACTAACACGCCTCCTAGCACAATGACATCCGCACCCACAATACAGCCCAAGTTCCTGCCAAACAGGCATGACCTAGGCATCGTCGCAGTCGGCTTCAGCGGCGGCCAGGTAAGTCCCATAACCCACACTCATGTCACAAAACCAGACAACCAACAAAGCATCCCAGCCCAAAGCCGGCGTCGACGCCGCGCCCATGGCCCTCATCGAAAATGGCCTCATCAAGCAATTAGAAGAAGATCTAGAATTCTCCGTCACCTACGACGGCCAAGTGCACAACTACACCGAGCTCCAGCCCTCCGACGACCCAGACTACCGGGGCATGAAGCGCCCCAAGTTCGCCTCGGCCGTCACAAAGCAAGTCTCTGACCAAGTCTACGAGCACGCCAAGTCGGGCAAGCTGGTCCTCACCCTCGGCGGCGACCACTCCATCGCCATTGGCACTGTTTCCGGCACCGCAAAGGCTATTCGCGAGCGGCTGGGCAAGGACATGGCCGTCATCTGGGTCGATGCGCATGCTGATATTAATACGCCCGAGACGAGCGATTCGGGCAACATCCACGGCATGCCCGTGTCTTTCTTGACGGGGCTGGCGACCGAGGAGCGGGAAGATGTGTTTGGCTGGATTAAAGGTATGTTGTTGATTCTTGCAGATTGCACGTGAGACGTACACTGATGTTACCACCTCCACCTTTACAGAGGATCAGAGGATTAGCACGAAGAAGCTAGTATACATTGGATTGAGGGACATTGATAGTGGAGAGAAGAAGATTCTGAGGCAGCACGGGATCAAGGCGTTTAGCATGCATGATATTGACAGGTAGGTTTAGTTGGCTCGCGTCCTAGCGATGCGAGGCAAGCGGTGGCTAATGCCATGACAGGCACGGTATTGGCAAAATCATGGACATGGCGCTGGGTTGGATCGGAAGCGACACGCCCATCCATCTCTCCTTCGACGTCGACGCTCTCGACCCCATGTGGGCGCCTAGCACCGGTACGCCTGTTCGCGGCGGCCTGACGCTGCGCGAGGGCGACTTCATCGCCGAGTGCGTTGCCGAGACTGGTCAGCTCATTGCCTTGGATCTGGTCGAGGTGAATCCTAGCCTTGATGCCGAGGGTGCTGGCGACACGGTCCGCGCTGGTGTTTCGATTGTGAGGTGCGCGCTTGGTGACACGCTTTTGTAGTCTGGTAGGGCTGGGCACATTTGAGACGCTTTTTTTGGGAGTTCTAGAGGGGGGTTTTTTTTTGGTCAAGGTAGACTTGGATGGTACTGGTAGATGATCAATAACGCAAGTTTAATGGCATTTGCACCCTTGGTCATCCAGCAAGTTTGAGTATGGACCTTTGTCGTTTAGTCATATTCCCTCTCGTGATAACTCAATGGCAGGCCGAGCCCTATACCTAGCTATTCATACGAAGGAAGACGATTAGGCGGTTTAGGTCCTGCGTGCGGAAGCGACGCAGAGAAGAGGATAGTGAGGTATCAAAACGCCCAGTGTAGTCTTTCTGAAGAGAAGTGCTAAGGAGCAGGGAGAGGGTTCAGACATAGTAGGTCATGGAAGACGTGGTGAAGCACCGCAAGGTACGACAAGATGATGAATACCGAAGCAGGGTCCGATCATGTGCGGTAAGAGGAACACTATAGTATCCGCGACCTTCATTTTTCTGGTTGCATGCCAAGACGCTTTCTATTGCTATGCTGAGCCCAGCCAATCCAACCATATCCGGGTATCTGACACCTGAGCATATACACTTCTTCCCCCTACAAGCTTCACGACTCTTCGCTCACGCTTCGACTCACTTCTCTCACAACAAAAGCGTCAGGGTCAACCGGACAGGCCTTTAAATCTACCTTGTGTGTATCCGCCCAGGCTCTTACCTTGGCCTTGTTGATGACCGCGTCGGCACCTCCTTTCTTCTTCTGCTCCAGCACGTCCATAGCCTGTAATGTCGCGATGATGTCTTCGGGCACAATGTACGTCTTCTCGCGCAAATCCTGTACCGTAAGCATCTTCTTGGATGGACAGGCGAGAATGGTGCGAACGAGCGTTTGCGACCAGTAATGAATATATGCGATACGACCGAGGTCTGATAGCGCTACAGTAGTGGTGTTAGTAGAAGTGTCAGGCGTCACATGTACAAGGACGAAGACGTACGTTTCTCGGGCCCACCTAACCTCTCCTCTCGTCTGCTCATCTCATAACTTGCACCCATCAATATCTGGCCCAGCCCTTGTTTCTGCCACGGCGGAAACACCAAAATGCACGCTAAATTGTTATTGTCCCAGCTCATCTTCTCCTTGCTGAAGAAGCCAACGACCTGCCCTTGCGCACCGACCCCGCTGCCCTCTACATCATGGCCGAAACTGGTATTCGGGATTTCTGGTATGGGGTTGTGCGCGACGAGGAGGTAGTACAAGAACGTCGTGACATCGTAAAAAACGGATTTAGTATCGAGGAAGAGCTTGGCGAAGAGCGACAGGTTCTGCGCGTAGAGTTTGTGCTTTTCACCGTCGATTTCGTAGAGGGAGTAGTTGTCTTTTGTGTAGACGTTCACGCCTGGCGGTGGAGTATTGCGGAGGGGACATGCTTTCTACTGCGTATCAGCTCTATAACTCAACCACCCTCACAACCGGCCCATGTGTGCTTGAAGCTTACCAGGTGCCCAACAAACCCCACCAACTCCTTACTATACTTGAAGCACCACTGACACACATAAAGTCGTTCGACGCGTCGGCCCACAAGCTCTTCGGGGTAGAAAGACGGGTACCAGGGCTGTATGAGCAACGAGCCGAAGACGACTTCGAGGACGTTGGGCCCCGAGGGAGGTTTCTGCGAGGGTTTCAAGGCGGGCGTCGAGGTCACGGAGGCTACATCGGGGGCCATTGGGGAAGTGATGACGCGTGGAGGGGCGGCGCGAAGCTTGTGGGGTTGGGAGCGGAGAGCTTGGGCGGAGATTTTCGGATATGGTTAGCGTGACGCGAGGGCACGTGCTTGGACGGACGTCTGTAATTCACACGTTCGACATGACATTTGCGATCTTATAATCGATCCAGCTTCGAATGGCATCAATGTGTACCTGCTCGGTTAGTACCACCGTCAATATGAGCGTACATATACCCATCTCCCTCGAAGATCCGCATCCTGCAGCAAGCGAACGCAAACGTGGCCGGCAAAAAGGCCATCATCGTCACAGCATCTCAAGGGTGGTGACGAAACAACTGCGTCGTCTATATGACTACACATGCCAGAAAAGAATTAGAGATTGCTAGCACCGATAGCCCCTCTATATCCTGTTGACATACAGCATGGCACCCCATTGGTCTCTAGCAATTAACGCCTCCTAAACTCAGTCCGTCTATGCATGTCTTCCGGAAGCCGCAAGAGTGGCGCCCCCGCTCCGTATCCGATCTACAAACCAGTGCTAGCAGGATTTCCCTCAAGATGTCTAAGACCTGGGACCTCTTCGCAGCCTCGAGACGACGGTATACCCTCGTTGATAACGCCGAGCCTCAGCTAGCTCGATCCAGCAGGAAGTTGTTTTGGCTTCTGCTCTATATGGTGCTCTTCATCTACCGTCGCTTAGTATTCGTCATAGAGGTTCTGTTGCGTTGTTTACCTGCTCCTGCACGTGTGCATCTCCTGGAACTTCGATACCCTAGCCCATTCTTCCTCATATAGTATCGGAACGTTATGCCGATGACGGCAAAGAGTACCACGAGGAAGAGATTGAGAAGGGTAAAGATGGCTTCTTTCGATCAACCCAACGAGTTGGATGTTTTGTTGTAGGGCGCGGTGTCTATTCCGATCTGTAAGCACATGGCTGTGGACCATGAAGAGAGAACGTTTTACTATTAGTCTTCATCGCATGGTCTGCTTCTCAACAGCCGGACAGAAGGTCTAGGGCAGGATCGACTACTATTTCACTATTGACACTTTAGTAAGGAAGGCCTGCGAAGATGACCGAGCTGACTGTCATGTGCTGTAGCCGTGACTTTGGATTGAACTGACCTGATAAAGTAGGAGACAGTTTGACTAAGCGACGATATATCGGCACATGTTTAATGGCTTCCATTTCGACTTTATACTGCGCACGTTGAGTGTAGCAAAGTAGGGAAGATTTCGGGAACCTGCAGGACGAGATACCAGCATCCGAGGGGCTGAGGACCGACAGGGAAGTTCTGGTACAGAGTATCAACCAATCGATGGCTAAGATTCCTCTTCTGTTATGCGGTTCTCCGCCCTACACAACGTTGGCCACGTCCGCATATGCATGCTCTGTTTCCGTGTATAGACCCGACCACTCAGAAGCTATCTCGCGCGCACCAGACAATTACACAGCCACGATAATGTACGTGGCCGAGTTCTCGACGGAATTCCGAGACCTGAGGCATCGCTACCGAACACGGTTCCAACTTTCATCCACTGCCTTAGCTGACAGAAGCCCGCGCGCTTGGTCGATAATCTCCATTGCGCTACTGATACACAACCTAGCTAGAAACCAGGACACCAAGAAACCAAGACGATAACTATAATAATCTACTCTCATCATCTAAGACCACACAGCTGTGCCCATTTTAGATAGTAACAAGACTTTAGCGGCATTCCGATTCTACAAACAATGCTTCATTCTTAAAGTCGTTGTGCGCGCGAACGTAGAGAAGACAGTTACTTATTTAGCAAACTATACTCTCGTTGACCTCAAATCTAGATGTATAGAATGTACATTATCTAGGGAAAGGCATACCTTCTTAAGGCTCAATTCTACAGCTAATGTCACATTATTAATATTCGACTAATTGTCAATATTCAAGCTACCTCGCTCCAGCTACCTCGCCATTTCTCACTACAAATATCCGCGAAGTTATAATATTTCTGTCGACTCTAGCCTCAAATTATAACTAGAAGTAGGAAGCTTTGTTATAACTCTTAAATTTCTCTTCTAACTAGGCGTCTCGCTCTTGCTATAACATCCAATTTAGTAAGATACCCCTAAAGTTATTGAAAGGTATCGCTTGGCTCTATAGCTAACTGCTCGGTTTACTAGTATTCGCTGGAGGAGGTCTTTGCAAGCGACGTATCAAGGTGCTAACGCCACCCTTGGGGGCCACTACCCAGTTCACCACTCTCGGGTGTACGCTACTCAAGACAACAGTAAAAGCTCTATTCCCGTTAAGCACAGCATACTCGATGTTGAGAGATTCCAACCGGGTTTCAGGCCTGTTGGTGATCATTTATACAAAAGTGGTGGTAACAACATAGTAAGCTAAGGCTGCTGTATCAAATGTGACCATGATAGTATCCGTCTCGCTTAGATTGTGATATGGTAACGAGTTACCCCGTGTAGCAAGGGGTCCAATGTCTCGCTGTGTTGGGGGACTAACGACGGTAGGCGCTTGCGACAAAACTTCATCGCGCCATGAACCCTGTGCAAAAGCCGGCAAAGATTCCTGGAAATTCGCTCTAGCCTTTCGAACCATTTCATATTCTGATATCAGCTCTGGCAGCCCATCTGCTGACCGTATCTCAACCGCGAGGGTACCCGGCACTCGAACGGAGTTATCCGCAATGTTGTTGCGAATGCACAGCTAACTCGTGGGATCGACACTATCAATGTGCTGGATCATCATTGTTAGTTTTGTTGCATGTTGCCGAACGCTAGTCCGTTCATGGCTTGAGCGAGGCTGCGTTGAAGCCACGGGAACATACGTCGTAGCCGTTCTCGGTTGCGATGGAAGCAAAAAGTCGGGAGGCCTAGGAGATGGAACCATCATAAGGGTATTGCTAGTGGAGTTTGGTCGCAAGCTCATCTAGCGTACGTTGGTCTGCTGTATTTAGTGGGTTGGATAAGTGCTGACCAGATACAATGTCAAACGGTAGCATCACTCCGCACGCAAAGGATTTAAACGGGAAATGCATCGTGGTAACTAGGTTGAATGTAACGAGGAGAGAATATGTAATAGGACCTGGAGTGCAGAGTTGTTCGCCTTGAACGTTGTTACAACAACTTGACTGTCGCAATCGTCCGCGCCGAACTAGCCAGATTCCTCATACCAGTACTAAATAAGAAGTGGATTGGTTTCACCTTCGGTCTGAATACTACAGTAGCGAAAGGAGTAGGGCTCATCAAAGAACCTGTAGGCAATGGCGCAAATCTTGTCGTCTTTCCGGTACTGTGGTTTCCAGAATAGTTCACATTCTCCTGTGACTGTTGTAACATCCAGCTAACAAGTACACACTAGATACCCCAATAGTATAGCCGATTAAAGCACAATGACCCCTTGGCTTTAAAACTATACCGACAACTTGCTAGAGATCAATTCCACGCAGTGCAACACTCTCGTTAAGACATTAGTGGACTATTAAACATATATTGAGCTTGCATTCTCCCACCAAGAGAATAGCAGCAATATATACCTAGGTTAAGCTCTTATCACACCTTCCGGGGATGTTTCCGTGCGACACAAATTGCGCCCATCGGGTGGTGAACGAATGATATGGTCAAATAGCTTAGCATCAGACTCACAGGTGATTACAACGCCGTATGGCCGATGGGCGGGTCTGGAGCGCTGGGAGCATTTCGGCCCTGCAATGAAATTAAACGTCAAAGCGAAAGCTGAGATACTATTGTACGTCTTGATTCGTGGCCATGTAAGTCGACTTTCAACGCGCGAAGAGATACCACACTAACACGGCAACATCGTTGAAGATACATCGGGTACAGCGAATCCCCAAGTAGAGTCCTTTGAGTCTTTCGAGATAAATGTCGCGGCGACCCGAGTCTATGCTGTCAATACTAACGCACGACTCGTTTTCGCCTCAGTCAGTAATGCCAGGTCCTTGGTGCGCAGGGCCTTGACCCTCCAGTTGTCAAAGCAAAGGCATCGACGGAGGATTAACTGTTGCTATATCAGTCTTTTAGCACGACCGGGCTTGCTGCGACTATGCCTCACATGACGGAGGGGAGTAAAGCTAGGGCACTTTACGACATTGCAACTACATTCGTTCCTCTTGCGAACTATCAAATGGTCGATACGGTCAAGGATGGTTTCCGCTCATCGCTCACTGCTCACTGCTCACGATACCACCATCTTCATCACCACAGCCCACCTGAAATAGCGGCACTCTCCCCAAACCTCGATCCGGCTCTACCTTCTTATGCTCCACCTCTGTGTTTTATCTTGAAGTTCATTTGTGTACCACATACCACGATATCAATCTTGCAGTCTTCGACATCGTGCATCACCATGCCTCCCTTCCTCAAACCCCCCACCGAAGACCTACAGTCAGTTATATGGCTCCTCCAATCCTTTGCTATCGGCAAGGAGGATAAGATTACCGGTCCCACAAACCTCTTCTTGGACCGCACAAACGCGGAGTTTGGATTTATTAAGTACAACACATCCAGCGTCGCATCAGTGCTGCGCTTCCTGGAGACAGACGAGCCTATGTACTTCCAAGCCAAGAGTGCGCGCGCAGCAGCTTGGCGGGAGAAGTGCAAGAAAGTGTGTATCCTGTTTCAGCATCTGCAGCTTGACCTGGAGTTTGCATCGCCAGACCAAGCGCGAATATTCTTGGATGTGTTGGAGGATATCGCGACGACGGCAGGGAACCACTTCTTCCACAGCTATGAAGTTCCGCACAAGGTCGCATTCCTCAAGGCTGACTTCGATATGGAACAGCAGGGCTTCACGAGCCGAGCTGCGCAGTCTTGGATGGCGGTTCCGACTGAGTCGTCAGAGTGGCCTCGCCTCCGCAAGACGGGTGAGTGGTCAGACTTCACCGTCGTCGCAGGGGACAGCCAGTTTCCAGTCCATCGCGTCAAGGTTTGCAAAGAGTCGTACTACTTCAGAGCAGTGTGTAGCGGTGGCTTCTCGGTAAGTATCCGTCGCACTCTCTTGAAGCGCCTCTAGCCAATTCCAATCGATTAACACAACACCCAAGGAAACCGCAAAGCAGTCCGTTACGCTACCCGAGTCAGCGCAAATCATATCTACACTATTAGACGAAATGTACGGTGTCTACAACCCTACTACCGGATCCATCTTCACAAACTTTGCTCCTCGCAAGGAGATCGAAAAGGAACATATGATGCACCAACTTCTTGATCTCTTCATCGCCGCGGACAAGTACAACCTCGAAGCTATCAAGCGCCGCGCCTCTGAAGCTATAATCGACCGTCTATGCTTCATAGCTGATACCCTCATGATTGTCGACCTCGCTACATGTATCTACAACGAGCAGTGTCCGGACAACGATCGCGGTCTGCGCAAAGCTATCATCGAATGGATTCGGATCCGGATGCCTGCTATACTAGAGGATGCGGATGCGTGGGAGGAGCTCTCGCAGGACAAGGCTGTGCTGCGAGCGTTTCATTTGCATATGTGTGAGATGGATGAGGGTGGTGGTTTTAGAGCTGTGGGTGCGGTCGGGGTTGGGATGATGATGCCGCCTGCTACACCGAAGGCGATGATGATGGGGCGGTGAAAATGAAAGTCGTATGGGAAACATAGCGTGTAGTTGAAGTGAGATGTTGCGCGATAGCCAAAAGCAAGTGGGCATGAAGATAGGCGCCATCGAGCTTAGCTCTACCTTAACTTCTAAGAAGCTTTGGGCTCTTTCTTATTCCAAATTCTTGGCTCACAAGTCGACTTCCATATCATCGCCGTCTAGGCTTCTACACCGTACGATCCTTGCGCCTCTAAACCACCCACGTCTGCCAGGTAGTAGCAGCATGTTAAAAGTAGCACGTGTCGCGGCTCCAAACCGCCTCGCAGCCGATCCAAGTCATCGCTGAGGGACAGTGATAATAGTAAAGTCAAATCATCTTATCATCTACCTGGAAATTGGTAGGCAGATTTATGCTACCAAGCTCCTGAACGTACCTAAATCCTGGATTCGCTGTCACAATCCAAGTCCCAGCTCTAAAAACCGTTCTGTGATATACCCTGCGCCATTAAACGCCCACGGCTCACAGCTTGTACAGTAAGTACGAAAGATGTCGTCCGGTGTCGTATAAGGTTGAGCTCAAGATCGAGCTTACCAGGTAGTGGTAACCTTCGGATACTCCTTCTTGCTAATCTTGAGGTCGTCATAGACGGAGTCGTCGCCATGAAGATGCTCAACCCTCAGCTCATCCTCATGTTCAAGCTTTTCGATCTCCTCTTGCGGAGTCTCCTTGTTATGCTTCTGATCCTTAGTTGTAGGCTCAACCCCAACCTCCATTTTCTCCCCGATGAGCAAGATCTGGCAATACTCATAGTCCAAGTACTTCGGCTTGACTTCGACCCAAGCCAATCCGCGGAACTCTTCGATGAATCTGCTTGTGGTTAGTCAAGATCGGGTATTGATATTGACATTACGTACTCTTTGGGAAAGGCAGGCTTTTGGTCAAGCTGAGCCGAAGCCGGTCCACTGCGGTCAGGGTTCTTGACGCTCATGATGAAACTGCCTTGGTCCTTGATGCCTAGGTCTTCCTGCACCTCGCCGAGCTCAGAGGGTATGGTGGTGGAGTAGACGAGATGGCACGTCCGGTCTTCAGTACGCGTGATCGCATACACACCTTCGGCTACCGGTGCGACAGGCTCGGTACGCCGGCTACCTTGCGTCTTCGTGTCGTACTCGTTGGCGCCGAAAAAACTCTTCTTCAGCTCTTTGATAGAAGTGTTCGCCTTCTCGACAAATGCCATGAAACGGTCGTTGTGTGACTTGGGGAAGACCTTCTTGGGAAGCGCGAAGAGTCGGATGTTGTTGTCGTCTGCGAGCGCACCATCGCCGAGCTTGGCTCCGGATGGCATTGGTCGCAGGACGAAGAAGGTGCGTTGGAGATCGCCAACGCTTTCGGAGTCCTCGATGCCGACACGGTTGCGGGTGAAGAAGTAGATGACGCCCTTTTCAAGAATGTTTGAAGGCATTTGCTTTGCGCGTTGGGAGGATTCTTCGATGGCGCCTTCTCCATCTGCGGCAGGCACCTTTGCTGCGCTCTCGTTTCTCTCCGAGGTGCTCGCTTCTGTCTTCTCTTCTTGTGTAGACTCTTCAGCTTTGTGGGCGGCTTCGGTGTCGTTCTCTTTCGTCTCGGCGTCAGTCTTGGAAGGCTGTTCGTCGTCACCAGTGGCTAATGCTGTCGCGTCGCTCGCGTCAACAAGGTCTTGCACGGCCTCCGCTTCCGCTTTCTCTTCTGACACGTCCGCAGTTTTTGTGTCATGATCGGAAGCGTCCTTCATCTCGCTATTTTCCTGTTTGCTTGTGTCCATTGTCTCCTCAATAGTTGCTTGCGTCTTCTTCGCTTTGCGATCGCGCTTGGGAGACGGCTCGACATCTGGCTTGCGCTTGCTGCCAGCTGCAGCATCGTTGCCTTTCGCAGGACTTGAGGTGTTATCGGCTTTGCGCGCAGAAGAGCGTGTTCCTGCCATTGTCGCTGTAGCTGGATGAAATTGGGTGAATTGCGATGAATTGGTAGTGTATGGTATCTAAGAAGAATATGGGAAGATGAGTGAAGTAAGGAGGAAGGAGGATGTTTGCGTGTGCCACAAGACTGTGGCAGGCGCGTCGCGTGAATGATGACGTCAATGGCAGTAACCAACATATCGACGCGTCAGGAAGGCACGTGCAACCCTGAGCCATCATACGGAAGCCACAATCGAGTTTGGGAAACGGATTGAGAGCGCGTCGATTTGCGATGCGCACTGGAATGCGTGATCTAGCAAGCTTCTCGTCGTACTGACCTTATATACAGCGCCTCCTGACCTATATGGAGAATTGCGCACACCCCAGCCAACCTACACGAAGCCACTAGGAGAACCATAATTGCTTGTTCTCATCCGTACCTCTCGAGAAAGGCTTTGATGCCTTCTGCGATGCCCTCTGGACTTGGCTTCTCCGCGCATACATCGGGCGTGAAGCCAAATTCCTGCTTTAGGTAATCGCGCGTAGTCGGGCCAATGGTCGCTATCAGAATGTCCCTCTGATCAGCGCCTGTACACCTAGCTTTGGCTTTTCCAGTCTCCGCATCCAGTAGACCTAGGCTCTCAAGCATCGCTTGACATCCACTCGGAGAGAATACAACAACCCATTGTCGTGTCGAACCTTGATCGGCGTTTCTCCGCCAGATAGCCGAGAAGTCCTCCTTGAAAGATTGCATCTCGCCAGTCTCATATATAACAACCTCATCTACTTTCGCTCTCTTCTTTGGATCCAGCTCTTCTGACTGGAGCGTCTTTGGTATTATGTCCCTCCTCTTGTCGCCAACCATGAACAGTATGGGCAGATTCAAGACGTCGGGATGGAGGGCGTTGTAATGCCTCAGGATATAGCCAGCCAAAGCTTCGCCATTACCGGTCTCCTCACCCAAGATTGGACATTTGAGACCCAAAGATCGCAGTCCGCGGGCTGTAGCGGGGCCTACTACGTACAGTGGCAGGCTCTCTGGAAGCAGATGGTCGACATCGAGGGTCCCCTCTCTGCGGATTTCTTCGACAACCTCACTGAAGGCTTCGACGGCGCGCTGCGAGGTGAAGATAAGCGCACCATATGTGGCAACACCCTGCTGCGACTTTGGCACGAAGCCGCGGTTGGTGACATGCTGGCGCACCTCACGCAGGGCATCTCGCTTGAACCTGTGCTCCAAAACCGGCACAAAGACGGGTGCATAGCGGCCATGGTCGAGGGCAAGGAAAAGCTCCTCATACGTATCCTTTGGTACCGATTTCGTCTTGAGCAGTAGAATGGGCATCTTGCCCCGCGATTGCTCGGCCATTGTGTGGTTTTGCGGGTGGATGTTCGAGGCCCGAATGAATGTTCGACTGATGGAGACTGCGGGCGGCACTAGCCCGTCCGCTAAAGTTCGGGAAAAGTTGCCAGGATGCCGCCCGTGGTTCACTCGAGACCCTCGAATTTAATAGTTGTCCTTCCACCGCTCTTGGCCCTCCACCCTCACTTTTCGGCGGTCAACTCAGGTCTCGCAGATCTCCCCCCATCGCTGCATTTACCAGTCAGCCTCTCAATTCAATTGACTGCACAGCAACCATGGCCGACGTCGCAACACCACCCGCCGCCCAGGCCACCTCGACCAACGGCACTGCTGCACCCAAGGAAAAGCAGCAGATTGTCAAGCCCGACAAGCCCGACGAGGACAAGTACAAGGAGGAACTCGCCAAGTTGGAGAAGGAGCACGCTGCCGCCCAGGAGAAGCTGGTAAGTACATGTCCTGGTGCAATGCGCGCAGTCGCACGGCCATGAGCCGACGGGTAGCTGCATCGCACACCACCATATCAATCAAGAAAATTACTCACAACGACTAGAACGCCTGCAAGGCCAAGCTCGACCTAGCCAAGCCCAACAACAAGGACTCGCCCAACGCAAAGCGCCAGCAAGAACTCAAGACCGAGCTCAACGCTATCCGCCAGTCCCAGCAGGGCAACAAGTCCGGACGCAATGCCATCTTTGAGAAGATCAAGAAGCTCGACGAGCAGCTTAAGCAGCAATTCACCGAACTCAAGACTGCAAAGGGCAAGTCCAACTACAAGTCGGCCGAGGATGTTGACCAGGAGATTGCCCGTCTGCAGAAGCAGGTCGATACAGGTATGATGAAGCTGGTGGACGAGAAGAAGGCTCTGGCCGAGATCAGCGCCCTCAACAAAGCCAAGAAGAACTTCTCCGGCTTCGACAACCAGCAGAAGAAGATTGACGACATCAAGGCCCAGATCGCTGAGCAGAAGAAGCTGCTGGACGACCCCGAGAACAAGGCGCTGAGCGAAAAGTACACCAAGCTCCAAACCGAGTTGGATGGACTGAAGGCTGAGCAAGACGAGGCCTTCAAGAACTTGAGGTCACTCCGCGAGGAGACGGACAAGGCGCGCGCGGTGCAGCAGGAGAAGTACCAGGCACGCAAAGAGCTCAAGGACAACTACTTTCAGCAGCTGCGCGCATTCAAGGACTACGATTTCCAAGCCCGCAAGGTTCGCGCCGAGAAGAGGCGTCTGGAGCAGCTCCAGTACGTTGCCGCCAAGCGAAAGGAGACTGCCGCCAAGCGTCTCGAGGAAGCCAGCACGCCCGCCTACGGCGACGAGATTATCGCCTGCGAGGGCCTGATCCGTCACTTCGACCCCTCCGCACTTCCACCAAAGGAGACTACTGCCGCCAGCAAATTCGCCGCTTCCGCCCAGCGCACTGTCGACGACTCAGGCCTCAAGGGTACCCGTATATCGAAGAAAGACACTGAGGAGGAGAGCTACTTCGCCGGCACTGGTGGCAAAAAGGGTAAGAAGGGAAAGAAGGGCGGCGCTGCTGCTACTCCCGGAAAGTTCAACCTCAACATAGGTATCATCGAGGAGCTGGCCAAGGTTGGTGTCGAGGCTCCATCAAGCCAAGAAGACGTCCCCGCCACCGTCGAGAAGCTCAAGGCCAAGCTTGCGCACTGGAAAGAGGATCAGGACCGTAAGACCAAGGAGGTAAGTCATCCCCAACCCGACAGCTTGGACGCTACTGACTAGTCTACAGAACATTGCCAAGGCACAGAAGGAGATCGACCGCCTCGAGGCAGAGGAAGCCGAAGAAGATGCCGCAAACGGCAGCACTGACGCTGCCCGCAAGCCCGCGCAGAAGAACCAGGCCGTCAACGGCAACGCATCCGCCGAAGCCAACCTTGACCAGGAGAAGGATGCGGCAGCGGACGTTGCTGATGACCTCAAGAAGGCGTCGATTGAGGACAAGGAGACTGCCGCCGACGCATAGAGCGCGCAATGCCACACTTGTCGCTAGAGGTCTTGGCCTCTAGGAATTTGGGTCACATATCCAGAAATATGCACAGTTCTAGGATCTAGCCTACATATTCATTTCTAGCTTGGAATCGGTATATTCTCCGCTATTGTTCACGGGATACCAGCATGGCATTGGACGGGGTCACGGAGTGGGGTACGATGTTATGTGTCTCTTTTAGTTGCGCAGCAGATCGAGAGGGATAATATCACCATCTTATTTTCAACGGTGCGTTCAGACTGTCGTCCAGCAGAGTGAATGTACCACCCAACCACCCAACCACCTAGAACTTGGTTGTTAGCTTGAACAAGCATGACATAACGCAAGACCCTGCACTACGGACTAGACCACCCATGAAACCAAAGCCGGGTGGCACCAAATGTAGTTACCCCACATAGCGGGGTGGATGTATGTGGTTCCAGCGCGCACCACCACTACTAATGACAATGACAATGACAATGACATCATCATCAGGGCAAACTCGATATCAGTACAAAGTTGCGCCATCATCTCCTTTCCTCTCTCACACACTACCTGCTTACCGACAATTACCCATCAAAAGGTATGCTTCAGTCTCGTTTCCTTTCTCATTGCATCGCAAGAACAGCGCGAAGGTCTCCCCGAACATTGTGCCCACAGAAGCTGACGCCATCTCCGCAGCTATCACACAACTCTACTCCTAAACGCTTATTTTCCACAACCACCTTCAACATGTCTGGCTTCAGCAACGCGGATACCGGCTCCAAGACTGCCGATCCCTACACCCAGAAGAATCTTGAGGAGCCCTCTCTCAAGGAGAAGTGCGAGGACCTGCTCAACTTTGTCGACAAGACCAAGTTCTGCCTGTTGACCACACAGGTTGCAGACAGCGACCTCCTGGCCTCAAGAGCTATGGCTCTTGCTGCCAAGGTACGATACGTCCAATTGGCTACCAAAGACTTGGCTAATGAACATACAGGAGGGACACGGCTTCGACCTCCTCTTCCACACCAACACCGAGTCTGGCAAGACGGACGACCTCAAGGAACACAAGTCCGTCAACATCGGTTTCATCAACAACTCTGGCGAGTGGGCATCCATCTCCGGCCACGCTTCCATCGAGACAGACCGCGAGGTCGTCCGCAAGCACTACTCTCCCGCGCTCAAGGCCTGGATTGGCGACCTCGGTGACGGCAAACACGACGGTGGCCCAGAAGACCCCCGCATTGGCATCATCCGCGTCAAGGCTAGCACTGCACAGTACGCTGTCTCTAAGAGGACTCAGATCGGCGGCTTTGTTGAACTAGCGAAGGGTATTGCGACTGGAGAGGCGCCGAGCGTTAACAAGCTAAGGCACCTTGATGAGGCGGAGATTCAGCAGTACAGGTCTCAGTAGGACATGCGTTCGGATTACGTATCACAAAACCTCATGAGCTAGCATAATGATGATGAAGAAATAATCAAGCAAAATAAGATCCAAACCGCCCTTCACAATGCCCATTCCTGTGTCAATATGAAAGTGAAGCTGTATTGTACCATGACGTCATGCCGGCGCAACTTCGCGTCTCTGTTCCAGAGCTCTGCGCCAGTCGTCCTACACGTCCAGCAGCCCCTCCTCACTAACCTCGCGTCGCACCCTCTGCAACCTCTTCACCACACTCGAAATGGAAGATCCAGTCAAGGAAATACCCGCGGTCATCCACCTCCTCACCCAATCTCCGCCATCCCTCCAGCGCGCAACGATCGAGAAGTACTTCACGCCCGACGCCGCCTTCTCGCATCCGTTCTGCCGGACATGGAGTCGCCCGAATTCTAGGTGGTTAGTGGAAAGGACGTATCGGTGGTATAAAATCATGAGTCCGAGGATCGATTGTACGGTGCAGAGTGTTGGTACGTATTATCCGGTTCAATAGGTAGGGAGACGGAGATAAGAGAAGGAGGTCAGGCCGAGTGAGGAGATGAAATTGCATGGTTGAAGCTAACAAGAGGAACAGCCTTCGACGAAACAAACCTCATTCTCTACGTAACCATTTTCCAAATCTTCCGCATCTGGCTTATACCATTCTACTACGCGCCTGTTCGACTGACCACCGTTCTCCACCTACGCCGCTCCCCTCCTACTTCCTCCACCTCTTCCACCTCGCCCAATTTCTCCCTCCTTTCCGACATATCCTCCAGACCGAAATACTACATCGCCAAGCAAGACGACTTATACCAAGTCGATCAGTGGATACGGTTTATTGCGCCGGGAGGTTGGATGTTGATCTGGTTGTGGCAAGCTTGGGCTACAGTATTTTGTGTTGCGGGGACGGCCCTACTTTGGCCTGTTACGTGGATTGAGGAAAATTGGGGGTGGGGGAGTGTGAGGGTAGGGAGTATACAGAAGGAGAAGGCGGGGAGTAAGGAGGGGGAGGTTAGCGTGGATGGGTTGAAGGAGAATGAGGTGCTGGGAAGGTCGGGGTTGAGGGGACGCATTGTGGGGTAATGCGTCATGATATCGCGAGCTTTGCTGGTGTCGCTGGTTGACGCGGGCTGAGGAATGGTGGCCTGGTTTTAGGAGATGGGTATAGATTATCTCAAGGTGAAACGAGCTATATTACCGTTCTACAACATACTAGCTACGTCCTGGCCTGGTGGAGCAGGCAAACATATCTATCACTGTGCTTCGTTCTCTCCGTTGCGATGCGTTAATCATAACATCTCCCATAAAAGATATGAGAAGCCCTCCAAGCTCACCATACATCCCCCTTCGATCTGCACATTGTTATATTGCTTTCATGTTCGATCGCATTTGAGGTTGACGCAGGCTTGTGAGTGCTGGTTGCAGCGTGTGTTGTCGGGCGTGGTCGAGACATGGGTGTTGGGTGCGATGCGATCGGTGTACATTTGATTAGTGCTGACCAAGCGTGGTGGATTCGTGCTTGTATAAGATATAGTTGTAGTCGGTGTAGGCGATAATAGTATCGAGAACGTCAACGAATTCTTGTGAAGAGAACGCCATGAGCTGGTGGTGCTTGCATTGCACGATCATTTCCCATCTTCTCATATTTCTGGCATCAAGACCTGCAACTGCTGCCATGTCCCATTCTCTCCAAGCATCGTTATACCAGTGAGAAACCTGGCAAGTCTCGAGTAGCTGGGGTTGATAGGGTTGAAAGTCGTTATCCATCCGAGGCGTTGCTCGTACTTTGCCGCTTTCTGATACTTCTCTAGTGCCAGCCCAAGTGTTTTCTGCATCACAACGTTGGGCGTTAGTTGTAGTATGAGCAAGGAGATCTCGTCGAGGTACGCCCATAGCGCTCTCGGAGGACGGTTCCCTACGAGGCCGATGATGAGATTACTTTTGCGCTTCTGCCTCCAAGATTTGCTGTGGTGGTTTGCATATGCAGCCATGAGTTCGAGTGTGAAGCCGGGATCGATCTTAAGCATCCTGCTGGCCTCTACAACTTCGAGAAGGATCGTACGGCCGTCCTCAAGCGATGAGGTTGCGATTTGACCGTGCATATGATTGATCATCCGAGATAGGCGCAGAAGACGGGCTCGCTCTTTTTTCTGGAGGAGCGATATACGAAAGCCATCGTAGTTTGGCCAATCGAATGGAATTGCAGTGACGAGCTTCGAGCGGTTGGCCCCGAGAGAACTTGCGACTATTTCAAGTATATACCGCTGTAGTCGCGTTACCCTTTGTGCAGCCTGTCCCTGCTCAATGGTAGAGAGCGCAGTGTCGGAGAAGGGTAACCCTTCGAGGGTGTAGGGAGGAGGGGCGGAGGCGTGTGTGGCCATGGTGGCGGGCAGGATCGTGACTAGGAAGATAGACTGCGACGGTGTTGTAGTACCGTGGCGGAAAAGGATGGAACCGAATTGAATTTCACGGTGTGGCGAGCCTCGTGGACTGGACCATATTCCTACCATTTGTTCGTTGGGGATTGGCTTGATGGTCACAAATCGGGGTCGCCTATTGATACGGATATGGACTGCTACCAGATTAATATAGGATGAGTCTGGCAGATCATGACGTGATATTTCCAACAACCACGACTTGTACAGTACAATACCAGTAGCAGTCTACAACAAGCGGTCTTTCACATGATGTGTAGGTAAGAAGCTCTATTGGCCTGCGCTACGTGAGTCAAGCATGCTATACTGCAAGGGTCGATAGCCATAGAAGGCAGAAATGCGCTTGATCGTGGTTTCAAAGATGCGCGTGTGGGAGATGAAGGTGAAAGGACGGTTGTTGCGTGGGAATCGGCTCAGGCACTAACGCACCACGTGAACACCCGTTGTCCTCCACGCGTCGCGTCGCTTATTCCGACTTCCCCGACAAACAAGCCACGATGCACAACACCAACGAAAAGTGTGACTTTCATCATCCATACACGCCGTACGATATCCAGGATGAATTCATGGGCGCTGTCTACACCTGTTTGGAAGAGGGCAAAGTCGGCATCTTCGAATCGCCGACCGGAACCGGCAAATCGCTGAGCTTGATCTGCGGCTCACTAACTTGGCTGCGCGATCACAAGAGACACACCTTCGAAGAGGGGTTCACGATCGATGCGGCAAACAGCGAGGAGCCGTCATGGATAGTAGAACATGCCCAAAAGCAGCGGAAGCAAGAAGCGCTTCGGCGCAAGCAAGAGCTGAATGATCGCATCGCCAAAATCAAAGCAAAAGAGAAGCGTGCGAAGGAACGTTACGAAAGCGGCGAACCAAAGTACAAGAAACAGAGGATTGCAGGAGGCGATCCCGAGAACGATGATGAAGCGCAATTCGCGCTGGACGATTACGAAAGCGATGAAGAGTCTCACAAACGGGCAAGAGCCGGTGTGTTTAATGAGTCTGGGCTTTCGGCAGAAACTCAAGCGTTAATGGCATCACTCGGCTATACTGCCGATGCTCCAAAAGATGAAGATGAGGAGGCGCCGGAGGAGACGAAGATTTTCTTCTGCTCTCGAACGCATTCCCAATTGACGCAGTTCTCTAGCGAGCTAGCTCGCGTGAAGATGCCGCCCGCCATCGCTTCTGACGACAACGTGAACGATAGCGGGGTAGACGCACTGGTAGAAGACGTGAAGCATCTTACCCTCGGGTCCAGGAAGAATCTCTGCATCAACAGTAAAGTCAACAAGCTCGGAAGTGCTACGGCGATCAACGAACGATGTTTGGAGCTGCAACAAAACACGAAAACTGAAAGCCGGTGTCCGCACATGCCGACTAAAGAGAGCGAAACGTTAGTCAACGAGTTCAGAGACCACGCGCTTGCGAAGATCAGGGATATTGAGGATTTGGGAGTGCTGGGGAAGAAGCTGGGTGTATGTCCTTATTACGCCTCTAGACCAGCAATTAAATACTGCGAGGTGAGTTGACCATTTATTTCTGT
The DNA here is from genome assembly GCA_002796735.1 of Alternaria brassicicola. NCBI lineage: Eukaryota > Fungi > Ascomycota > Dothideomycetes > Pleosporales > Pleosporaceae > Alternaria > Alternaria brassicicola. The sequence goes on from PHFN01000004.1 coordinate 158,062, forward strand.
GACGGATTCATGTGTTGACAAGAGTAGATCGTAACATTACCGTATCCGCTTCTCTTACAGCGTACGGCTCGCGAAGCACTTGGCCTGTCTCTCAAAGACCATATCGTCATCATCGACGAAGCGCACAACCTAATGGATGCTATCGCAGGCATATACTCTGTATCTGTGACCCTCCACCAAGTACAACAAGCGCGCACCCAGCTTACGGCATACCTCCAGAAGTTTCGGAACAAGCTCAAGGGGAAGAATCGGGTCTATGTCGCGCAGACGGTTCGTATCCTGGACTCAATTATCATCTACTTGCAGTCAATCGACGCCAATGCGAAAGCGACAGATGGCTTGGTTGACATGGCTGCGATCATGTCCGGTAAAGGCGTCGACCAGATCAACATCTACAAGCTCAACACGTACCTTCAAGAGAGTAGGCTGGCGCGAAAAGTCGACGGATACACCGCCTTCGCCGAGAAAGTGGGAAGCGGGAGTGCGCAAACGTCAATTTTAAAGTCGGTCAAAAGTACGCCTCGCCCTACTGTACCAGTCTTGATGTACGTACAAGCCTTCCTCCTGTCTCTGATGAACCCATCTAGCGAAGGCCGCTTCTTCTATTCGAAGGAAGAGGCTGTAGGCACGACATTGCGATATATGCTCCTAGACCCAACCTACCACTTCAAAGACATTGTCGAAGAAGCAAGAGCGGTTGTACTGGCCGGTGGCACCATGTCGCCGATGAGCGACTACAAGCAACACCTGCTATCATATGTCGAACCCTCAAAGATCATGACACTCTCCTGCGGCCATGTGATACCGCCTTCGAACCTTCTTGCTGCACCCATCGTCCGCGCCACAAGCGGTGCGGAGTTCGACTTCACGTTCGAGAACCGCAACAAAGAGACGACTATGATTGATCTAGGAAACGCCATTCTAGCATTCGCGCAGTATATACCCGATGGAGTGGTCGTCTTTTTCCCCAGCTATTCTTTTCTCGATGCTTGCATCGCAGCCTGGAAGCACATCAAGGTATTGTCCTCAATGTCCACTTTCTGGGACAGCTTCACCCGAACCAAACCCATTTTCCTCGAGCAGTGCAATCAACAGCAGCCACCTAGCCAACCACCAACAACCAAAGACGGGACCGTAGACTCCGTCCTCACCGCTTACAGCGCAGCCATCGCCTCCGGCAACGGCCGCGGCGCCCTCCTCTTTGCCGTAATCGGAGGGACCCTATCCGAAGGCATAAACTTTAGCGACGCACTCGGTCGTGGCGTCGTTGTTGTCGGTTTGCCCTTTCCCAACCCACATTCAGCAGAATGGAAGGCAAAGATGCAATATATTTCGTCCAAGCAAGCGAAGAATGATGGTCATGGCAAATCGGCTGCTCGCGAGTTTTATGAAAATGCTTGTATGCGCGCGGTCAATCAGTGTGTGGGGAGGGCGATTAGACATAAGGGAGACTATGCGGCGATTCTAATGCTGGACAAGAGGTATGGGAGTAAGCGCATTCAGGATAAGTTACCGAAATGGATTCGGGGAAGCTTAACGAGTGGGTTGGGTGTTAAGGATGTGGGGGGGAGACTTGATGGGTTTTTTGCAAGTAAGGCGTGAGGAGTCAGAACAAGCAATTGAAGTATAACTATACACGGCAAGTCTAGAGTTCTTTGTTTTGTCGTTATGTGGTGCAAGCGTAACTATAAGTGTCGTGATTTTGGAGAAGTGCTTCGAGGTGTGGCTGTGCATTCTGTGGGGTTATTCAGCGACAAATCCGGCCTAGCCCGGACGGGAGCACCGTCTCACTTCCCCAGACGCGTGTCTTCATCTTCAAGCCCACAAATCATAACTCAAACGTTCGTCTCCATCAACATCCGCTGCGGTACAGTCTGCGCGCATTCCCATCATGCCGTGAGCAGCGATTGGATAATAGCTAGCAGCGAATAGCTTCGATCGATACAAGAGCCAGGTACCCCAGGAAGCGAGGACGAGGAGCCAGCAAACAGCAAGCGGCAAGCAAGAACCAAATACAGCCAGATCACAACACGCAACGTATCATGCCCCCTTCTCGGCGAAAGAGTAGTGAAGAACGGGGCGCATATACAACTGTCGCACAGACCGAGGGGGAAACTGCGAATCTGACGAGCCATGGCAAAGAGATTGAAGATGACGACGCGGAAGCCGCATCGTTCGAGCCTCCAATTCACATTGGCTCTATACCGTCACCGGAAGATATGCTGTTTCTACCTCGTGTGGCAGATACACTTCCCCATGGCGCTTTTCTGGTAGCGATTGTGGAGCTTTGCGAACGCTTCGCTTACTATGGCCTCTCCGGGCCATTTCAGAACTACATTGCGAATGATTATAACGACCCCAATGGGCTACCTGGAGCCCTTGGTCTGAAGCAGAGTGGTGCGACAGCGATGACAGACTTCTTCCAATTCTGGTGCTACCTCACACCTTTATTTGGGGCTGTCATTGCTGACCAGTATCTAGGCAAGTATGCGACGATCAAGTGGTTCAGTCTAGTATACATGGTCGGCATCGCGATTCTTTTTGTCACCAGCTTACCGTGGGCGGTTAGAGGTGGAGCTGCATATCCTGGACTCATTGTCGCAATGCTGGTCATCGGCCTTGGTACGGGCGGCATCAAGAGCAACGTATCACCATTAATCGCGGAGCAGGTGCGTTCCAACAAACCCTTTGTCAAGACTTTGGCGAGCGGCAAGCAAGTCATTGTCGATCCCGAGATCACGGTGCAGAGAATATACATGATATTCTACATGTGCATAAATGTGGGCTCGATATCTGCCATAGCAACAACGATGCTGGAACTACACGTCGGATTCTGGAGCGCATATCTCTTACCGTTGGTGATGTTCTGCGCGGGGTACGTCTTATTGGTGAGAGGAAGGAAGCAGTACATCATTAAACCGCCGCAGGGCGGGGTGATCGGTAATTGCTTTCGCGCCCTCTACATCGCCGCAAGGAATGGCGGAAATCTCAACAGAGCGAAAGCTTCCGCCCAGGGCCATGGAAGGAGCCGATCAAAAGTGATCTGGGACGACAAGTTCATTGACGAGTTGAAGACAGCGCTGGTAGCCTGCAAGGTCTTCTTGTTCTTCCCAATTTATTGGCTTTCGTACTCGCAAATGCTGAACAACTTCGTTTCACAGGCTGGTCAAATGGAGTTGCATGGCCTTCCGAACGATATCCTTCCCAACATCGACCCCGTTACCATCATCCTACTCATCCCGATCATGGACCGTCTCATCTACCCGTTTGTGCGCACTCAGTTGCACATCGCGTTGATGCCGATCACGCGTATCTCTCTCGGTTTCCTAATGGCTGCGCTTGCCATGCTGTATGCCGGTGCTCTGCAAACAAAGATTTACGGGTCGCCACCCTGCTATTTCAGCCCATCAAACTGTGACGCGAGAAAGATCAGCGAGGGGAAGTTCAAACCAAATCAAGTCCACGTTGCGTGGCAGGCCCCGGCGTACGTGCTGATCGCACTGAGCGAGATTCTTGCTAGTGTCACCGGCTTGGAGCTGGCATATGCGAAAGCACCTGAGAACATGAAGAGCTTCATCATGAGTCTTTTCCTGCTTACTAGCGCGGGTGGAAGTGCCTTGGGGATCTTAATTGCCCCTCTCGCAAGAGACCCGCACTTGCAGTGGCTGTACTTCGGCTTAGCATTCATTGCCGCTGTCGCTGGCGTCGTGTTCTACCGCATGTTCAAGGACGTTGATAACAACTCCGTCGTGAAGTTGGAGGATGCTGGAGAGTACGAGTTGACCGGGAGAACGAGCGCAGGCAACGGGTATTATAGCGACGACGCGGAGGTTGCCAATAGCTCGCAACGCGGCTAAGGTGTTACGGCTAGGATTGGATTAGAAACGCCTGTAATTAGCTAAATTTTATAATTACTCTACTGGAAAAGCCTAGAGTAAAAGTTCTGATAATTATTGCCTTGCGAAGCAGGATTATTTTGATTAGAGTATATTACATATCCTAGACAACGTACGTAATCCCTACCTTTACGCGACTGTACTATTTTCTGCTAGAGTTAAGGTTCTTAGGTAGAAGCGATACAAGAAGATAAGAAAAGAGAGTAGGATTATAAAGGTTATCCTTAGATAACCTATTAGTTAGTTCTTAGGAACAAGTAAGTGCAATAGACGGAGGTGTATATTAGTATAATTAGTAGATTAATATAATAATATAAGGGTTTAAGAACAAACTAATAGGTTATCTAAGGATAACCTTTATACTTTAAATACCTTAAAGATAAGTAATATAGCTATAAACACCTCTACTAATTCCTAGACTAGCGGAACTCCTATTTACGCTAATACGCCTAATACTTATTATAGTAAATAAAGTAAGCTAAATATTATAAGTAATAGGATGTAATAAGTATAACTATCTCTTCTCTTACGTATAAGTTAGGATCCTCTATAAAACAAGTGTATAAGATAGTAAATAACATCTAATAATTCTCCCTTCTCTAAGATTTCTCTGTTAAAGAGCTAACCTATCTCTCTATAGTTCGAATGGTTGAGCACCGAACCGTCTCCGTGCTACGGAATCCTGTGCACTAGCACATTATAACCAGCACATAATCCATTATCGCAACTATTGTTCTTACTAACCACCTATCGCTTAATCCCGCAGAGTACAACGACGTAGTATATACTACTAACTTAACAAGGAAGCAATACTTAAGAGGTACCAATAAAGCACATAGCACTGCTGATCTCATCATTCTGCGACCCAGTGTAGCCCCAATCGCCGCCGATCCTCAAGTTCGCGTTGTCATGGTCAAACCACTGGTTCGCACCCTGGCAGTTATCGTGCCTAAGTGTGCGTTAGAAGCAGGAAACAGTTGAAAAGCACGCGAACGTGAGATCTTACTCGTAAAAGCGGCAATTGTAGATTCCTAACTTGAAGGAGCTAACTTTGTCCTTCACAGAAGTTGGGATTTGCTCTGGGTGTTGTCAGTCCAGAAGTTCCTAAAAGCCCCATCAAGGCATTAAAACTTACCGCATTTGCCGACAGTAGCGATGGACAAATCAGCCCACGCTCCACTAAAGTCCCTGTTTACCCAGAACCTGATGGCCGAGAGGCTCTGGCGAGTTTCGAGCTCAGGTTCTGCGAAAGGAGAGGCAGATACCAGCGGAGTGCTGATAGCCAGAATGGCGCAGATAATCGTCTGGAAAGAAAGCATTTTCAGATAATGTAAAAGACTGTTGTGTTCCGAAGAAGTAGGTATTTATAATGTTGTATTCGTTATTGAGACTGTAGTGGTTTTTTCTTAAGATAGATGTGGTCCTGCTCCTTTTATAAATCGTCTCCTGCCTGTGAACTTGCGCTTCTCGAATCCAACGTAGTGCGATGAACTTACGCCAGCGGCTCACCGCAGGTTCTTGGCCATCATCGTCTCTACTAAACTACTATCGAGTTTCTGTGCAAATTCTTGCCTCTAGACGCCTCGTGCTCTCCAATCAATAATCCGTTCCTACCTAACTAGGTCAAGAAGGAAGTCTAGGCTGTCTTAAAACTTGGCATGCGACGTCTACGAAGCTGTTGCTCGGCCTTGGTCTACAAATTATTCAGTAAATACGAGATTGACTGCTTATGTAACCTGTATGCAGGAGTTTTGATAGAAGACAAGTAGAACTAACACGGGGGAGGCTGAGTGCGAAAAGTGGATCGAAAGTGTGAAGGGCCGAAATTGTGAGGGACCGAGTACAAGTCATGTACTTAACATCACCAACTTTTAGATAACATGCTTGGCGAGCACTATATCCAACCAAGGCAATTAGAAGTAGGCTTGTGTTCTCGCCAATTGGATATATCCGCAGGACTGTGCTTAAAATATGTATTGGCGGTGTAGGAGACCTGTTGCATAAAACAGAATCGAAACTTATGTTAGTGCAGACTTGATTCCAAGAATTGCTCCCCCAAGTCTACCTCAGCGAGTGATAGTAACGCCAAGCACAAATATCGGCTCAATATGGCACAGTCCGTTTGCCCAGATATCGTTAGCCAGACTCAAACTCATGTAATGATGTTGTACGTCGATAGTGTTGACTCTGATCGCTGGAGAGTAACGCCGGCTTCGGAACATCTTGCCAGTCATCAGGGTATAAAAGGCTCTGCTTAGGAACCTTCGCATCTACATCATCATCATCATCATCATCATCAAATCATTCAGCTCTGATCTCCAGCCTGCTCGTCGAGCAAACAAAACTCTCAAACCAATATGTTCACTCCCAAAATTGCCACCATCTTGCTCTCTTTGGGCACTGCTGCAGCGGCTGTCGCAGTGGAAGACAATCAGTTTCCAAACGTTCCCGAGTACAATCTCTCAATTCTCGATACCCCTTCCAAACAAATCATGCTCCGCACAATCTCGGAGGAGCTTGACGCTGCCTTCCCTGGCCTCGGTCTCACCTGCTCCCTTCCCACGGCGGATGTCGACAAGCGTCAAGTCCACGGCCAGACTGAGCATCGCCGTGTCCTTGGTGAAGCCGAAGCAAGGCAACAAGCACAACTTGGCGACTGCAGCACTTCGTCCAACCCTACCACCTGTCGTCTTTGCGTGGGCCTTGTTGGTGTTGGATATACTTCTGCACTTGGCGCATGCAGTGCAACTGCAATGGCAGCTGAAGTGGAGACCGCCGGTGTTTGGTCTATTCCTGTCTGGACAGCATATACCTCCTGTATTGGGGGTGCCCTAACTGTCGCTGGTACTGCCTGGTCGAAGTGTTATTAAATACTACGCTGAGAAGGGCTTTACAGGGCATTAAAGTTAAAGGCGGGTTCTATACGTTAGTAATTCAGCTTGGATTGTTAGAGTAGTATAATGTAGCACTTCGTTGTACTATACATAAGATAACAGCTACGTTCTGGCTATAGTACCTAAATTATCTTTGTAAAATCTAATAAGCCTCTTTTTAATAACTTTTAGAATCTTATCTTATTAAATTTATTTTTAACTAACGTGCCCCACTATCGAGATGCGCACACCATCGAAATGCGCACAAAATACAGTAATCTATGTTCGCATGCGAATAACTTAACACTACAACAAGCTATCTACGCGTTTAATAGCTAGAATTAATCTACTACTTCTGCTGTATATTTCTTGCATGTGCGCTTATTATGTCCTGCCTCGCCGTAGTTCTTGCAGCGTTAGATACCTCCTACACTACTACCTGCGCGCACCCTCTACTAACGCCTCTCCGCCTCTAACTAAGCCTTAACATCCCTTTGCCTAACTATATCCTCTGCCTCTGCCTGCGATAGGGTCCCTCCCTTCTGGATTCGCTTTTTCTTGCGCTTTTTACGTTTAGATGCTGCCTAGTTTACCTCTTTAAGGTTAGCTATTCTAGCCTTAAGCAACGTGTGTAAGTGCACCTTTAAAGTTAATCCCTTTTTAACCTGCAGCACTATCTTAATAATAGAATTAGGTAATAATTCCTTGTAATCTATTATCCTCTTTATAATTAGCGTTGTTTAAGCCTCTATCTCTAAGGCGTTGCTTAGTGTTTTAGGTTCCTAAGGGGTAGGCCCTAGTGTAGGTAGTGTTGGCGTACGAGGCTGTACTTTAAGCCTAGATAACACTACATCTAGGTTATGTAGGACTAAGCTAGTTGCTTAAAAGCTTAATAAAATATTGTTCTTTAAGAACGCCTTGTTAAATATTGGTTTAAAGGCAGCTAGGAAGGCTTTCTTGTTAATATAGTAGATGTAGCTATCTACTAAGCCCCTAACTTCCTTTTTATACGCCTGCTTTAGCGGGGCAAAACAACCTACATTAAGTAGCTGTAGGATGTGCGATAAGTGTAGAGGCATGCAGAGGGTAATAATATTACTTTCCTTACACAGATCCTAGAAGGCGAGCGACTTGTAGCTCTTATAGCTATTAATAATAAGTAGCTAGTAACTACCTACTGTGCGAGCCTCTGTATGCTGGATAAAGTGCTGCAGCTATGCAAGACTAAGCTTGTTTGTTGTCTAGCTATTCTTACTAACTCCTATCCTCTAATCTTTAGGGTTGTAATACTAGGCCTGGTTATAGTTCTTTGCCTTAAAGATAAAGAAGGGTAGGATAGACCACCCTATCGCGTTAATGCTAGCAATTAGCGTTGCCTACTTACGATTACTAGGCTGAATACTAAGTAGCTTAAGACGTCTCTTAGAGGCTGTTACTACCTTAACAGACCCTCTAACGCCTATCTAGAAGCTAGTCTTATTAAAATTATAGACGTCTTTATCTATAATCCTATACTTGGCCTTAACGTTGTGCACAAGATTGAACTAGGGCCTAATAATAGCTAGGTCGCTGCAGAGGACTCTCTAGTGATCCCGCTATCTTGTTACCTAAGATTTGATCTTAGGTCTCTAGCGTACAAGCCTGTAGGTCTAGTTTTCTCTAACCTAGCTACTACTACGTGTAGCTAGTAGTTAGTTAGCTATTTCTCGCACATAGTTAAGCGTAGGGGCGAAGCCTCGCGCGTTAAGCTTCCTTATATATTATATAATCGCCTCCTCTTTATGTCTCTGGAGTTTTGATTAGTTAGGTTAAGTATCGCGTCGTGAAGCCTTCCTAGCGCGTTGATTGCGGAGAGTGCTTTTATGTATATTGTAGCAATGCGCGGCTTGTCGCTAGGTAAGCGACGCGTTAGATTTTATAGCTTAGATAGCCTAGATAACTCTATCTTTAGTAGAAAGCAGTTTAAGATTTGGTAGTTAAGACATTGTAATAGAGAGTTAAAAGTGGTAGGGGCTTAGCAGAGTGCGCATTTCGATAGTGTGCGCATCTTGATAGTAGGGCACGTTATAGTTATAAATATTTTTATTATAAAGCTCTAACGTACTTTACAAGCGAGCGGGCTATACAAGCGAGCGGGCTACCTTACTAACTTTAATTACCTCTAAAGCTGCGCATCTTAACTACCTTAGAGTAAAATACATAGATATTAACATAGTAGATTAAGTAGTATCTTAAGTATCCTGTTTGCACGTACGTAAGTTGTGGCTAGTCCCTTTGCACCTGCTGCAGCGCGCTAGAGCCTAGTAGCTAAGGCCTAATCGCTTTCCCTCCTAACGCTCTTCTCGAGTAATCTGCTAGTTAGCCTCTCGCTAAGCGAGTATATCCTCGCTATCTCCCTTTGTTAACACTTTACGCTTCTGGATTCGCTTTTTCTTGCGCTGCTTTCGCTTTAACGCTGCCTTATTAGCTCTCTTAAGGCCGGCGATCCAATTGTGCATTAGCTTAGCTAAGAGCATTATTACCTTAGCCCCCTTCTTAAGCTGATTAATCGCCTTAATAATTAAAGCTAGTAATGAGCTCTTATGCCGTCGTACGCGATTACGTATTAACGATAATTAAGCCTTAAGCTTACGTACGTTGCTTGGCGTACGAGCCTCCTAGAGAGCCTCTAGTAGAGTAACTAGAGTAGGCGTACGTAGCTGCACGTCTAGCTTTGATAGGACAACGTCTAGCTAAAGAGGGACAAGGCCTGCGCTTTGAAAGGCTGAGCAGATATTAGCTGGTGTAAACGCTTAATTAAACGCTGCCTTAAACGCTAGCAGAAACTTAAGCTTAGTAATATAGTTAATATAGTAGCGGATTAGGCTCTCTACCTTACGACTGTACGCGCGCTTTAACGGCGAGAAGCAGCTAACATTAAGAGGCTGAAGTAGGTGGGATAAGTAAGGTAGCATATAGAGCGTGTAGATGTTGTTCTCCTTGTAGAACTCTTGAAACTTAAGCGAGTGGTAGCTCTTATAGCTATTAAGGACAAGCAGGCGACGCGCACCTACAACACGAGTCTTCGTGTAGGCGTTAAAGTGCTTTAGCTACTTAACTCCTAGCTTATTGTTCGTCTAGCCGTTGTTGCTTACGGCAATTACCTAGTTGCGTAGGATATCCTCCTCCTCGTACTAGGCAGACAGGTGATACTGGCTAGCAAAGACGAGGAATAGAGGGATTGTCTAGCTAGTAGCGTTAATTGCAGTAATTAACGTTACCTACTCGCGATTACTAGGCTAAATAGCTTTTGGCCTGCCTCTCCTCTCTAACCCTGTTACGACGAGCTGAGTCGTAATCTTGCCTATTATAAAGCTAGCCTTGTTAAAGTTGTAGACGTCCTTATTGCAGATGCCGTACTTGGCCTTAGTCTTCTCTAAGAGCTTAAACCACTTCCCTATTAATATAGGATCCTTACAAAGAGCTCTCTACCTATCGTATAGCTAATTAAAATATGTTGTAAGACTGTCCGTACGCTTAACGAAGTTGCGCGGCTAGTGGACGCTAACCTGGCCTGCGCTACGTGTAGCTAGCAGCTTGTTAGCTATATCCTGTACAGCTGCGTACGTAGGCGCAAATCTACGCTGGTTAAGACTAAGTATATAGCTAGTAATTACCTCCTCTTCTCTCTAGGTAAGCTTCCTTGAGTTGGGCTGGTAATTAGGTCGGGCAGGTATACTGGCGCACTAGCGGTTAAGCGTCGTTCGAGAGACTTTGTACATCCGCGCAGCACCTCTATAAGACTAGATTTGGCCTTAACTAATAGCTGAGATTGCTAGCTGTACATCAGCCTCACAGGAAACGTTTTGGGCTTGATTTAGTGGAGCTATTGTTGATTAAAGTGTAAGAGGGGTGCAAAGTTAGTGGGGTGGCCCGCTCGCTTGTATGGCCCGCTCGCTTGTAAAGTACGTTAACTAGCCTACTATTTAAGTTTTATTATTTCTAACCTTTTTTTACTAACTTTTAAGACTAATAAGTAGAAGGAAGCTACTTTTTACTATTTTAAAAATATCTTATAATTACGAAGTACTTTATTAATGTACCTAAAAATTTATAATACTACTACTTTAATAAACTTAAATATTATAAAACTACTTATAATAAAGCTACTTCTTACTACTTTAAAGATATATTTTAACTACAAACTACTACTTCAATCAACCCAAAAGTTGTAAATATAAGCTCACAGGTCGTCGATAAGCGGGCTAAGACCCTGCGCAGTGCCAATTTTGTCCTCATAAAAGTTCCTACGCCTCTCTATGTGCTCACGATCTGTCATCCAGGTAGCAAACGCAGGAGTATCCGTACCAGGCTGCTGGAGAATCGTCTCAGCACCCTCAGGCGCCGGGGCATCCGCGCGGACGCTCCAGCCACCACCAAATTGGAATTCATCGCTAAGCATGAAGCTGTGCAGCAGCTTTGCGCCTTCGGGGTGTGGTGCATCCTTTAATATAGCGCCAATCTGAGCCCAGGAGACAAATTTGGCATCGCTGGGGAGCGCATATCTGATCGGTAGCTGATCTGCGAACGAGTAGCTTCCGGTAAAGGTCACCGCACTGCTGCTGTTGGCGGCGAGGATGAGTGTGTCGGGAGTTGCTGTGCCGCGCACCCAGCGGGGGTTGTTGGCGAGTAGTGCATCGAACCATTCCTGGCCAAGCTCTTGTATACTAAGGATGTTGTTAGTCGACCTGTATACCAAGTATGAGTAAATGATCTTACATAAGATCGAACTGATACAGAACCGCATCATCGTCGTTGGGATAGGTCAAAACGATCTTGTCTTTGAACTCGGGTCTAGTGAAGTCTTGGTATGAAGTTGGCAATGTGCTTGTCTTGTTCATGTTGGCAGAGATGCTGTTCTTTTTTAGCTCCTGTAACGAACAGCGTACCAAGGAGTATCATACCCCCAGTTGATGATGTGAAATCCATTGTAAGCTGCGTTTTTATCCTTGAACTCGCGGTAGACCTTGTCAAAGTTCAACGGCGCGTAGTTCATCAGAACACGTTCTTTCTTCCAGCGTGGGAACTCGTGCAGCGTCTGGAAGATAATGCTGTCGACGTAAACATTATCGGCTGCCAGTTGAGCATCGACACGTATATAGTGGTACTTCGATAGATCGACGGTGATGTTGAGCGTCATGTTCGGGAATCTTGTTTCAAAGGTGTTCTTCAGGCTGTCCCGTTGATTCTTCTCATCGCCGCCATGCCAAACGGTGACAACACCACCTTCGGCCAGCGCTGCTTGGTAAATCTCGTCGATGCTGCGTGTCTCCTTCTCGAAGGTCGTGGTTTTGGGAGCATAGGCTGCTATAGAAGCCACGGCGAAGAGTGCCAGGCTCGAGAATGTAAAACGCATGATAACTTGTGTCGGTCGATGGCTAGAGTGGTGGTGCAGCTACAGTCGAGACACAGCATATCTTATACTGGCAAACTCTACTCACGGACTTATATGCTAGAAATGCTATCACTTCAGATTGACTACAATTACTTCTTCCTGTTCTGCTTGAGTAATCGCGGAATTATTCAGCTGTGTTCAGTCTTCGGTCCTTTAGAACTTGTTGGCGGACCGAATCGTGGCTGGGGCGTCGTATACGTACTACTACGTCGCGCGGACGTGACGTATCTAGGTAGTATGGGCGACATCATGAAAACAGAGATTGCGAGTCCAAACCTTCAGAAGCATGTCAAAGAGTTCTTGATGCATGCGCCATTCATCAGTTAGCATTTGATAAGGCCAGTTGATGTGACATTAACATGTTCCCCAAGCGCGGGCCATGTGAGTATGGTGGGAGCTAGCTAGCTCTCCTATTTAATCGGGACGATAGCAACTACACGATCTACTTTACGTGTGCCAGGGTTGGGGAGTTGATTGAACATCGTGCATAGATACAAGCAAATGAACTGGAGCAACAACATGGCGACCTTGTCTTCCTTAACTCCGGTCGGCTTCCAAGAGACTTCGAGATAATATGCGCAGGATATAAGCGGGGATATATAGTGCTTACGTGCGGCCCCAGCGTCACGTCAGCAGCTAATCTAGTTTAGTAAGGTCGCCTGCGCCCCTATTGTGTGATGCGCAGGTGCCCGGCTGTCGATACTGTTGCTGAAGCATCACCTTGTTCCAGGCTGTCTGGAATCATGTCAACCCAATCTCGCGCATCTTCGCGACGAGTAGCGCATCCGGAAAGTGCCCGCAGACCGCAAGTTACGCAAATCGGACGAGAAACACGCCATGTCCTCCGAGGAGCCGCCAGCCGAAAAGCAACGAACCCTAGCTTGCCAGTAATGTCGCTCCCGGAAACAAAAGTGCGGAGATAATAGACCATGCCAGAGTTGTATCAAAGGAGATAAAGAATGCACACCTACATAACTAGCGCCTTACCTACCCGTTAAAGGCATACATGTACATATCCTAGAACAGCGTATTGCTAAGATTAATAATTATCTTATTTTTAGGCTTAGAGAAGTATATATTCTGCTTAGTAGTTAGGTTATAAAAGTTAATATTTGTTACAAGACACCCTTCGAAAGAAAAGCTCTTAGACCTTAGATAATTTAGCCTAGAGTAGATTATAATACTAAAATAGTCCTAAAGTATACGTAATAGCTAGAGAGCAGAGCTTTCATAGCTACTCTTCTTGTAGTGCTCTAAGTTAATAATCTATCTCTTATCTACTCCTATGCTCCTTCTCGTCACAGATCCTTACGCCCGGTACTATGATAGGACGCAAATTTAGACTAAAGCTTGAGCTAATCCAACGACCCTTCAGAAGGGTATACGAACTTCGTACGCCTCTTTTCCAAGCTAGCATTAAGCATAAACATGTTACCACAATGCTTGATGTGTGCCTCATCCGACGGGGCCATCGGCAGCACAATCCCTGTGGGCTGCTGTCGGAACTGCTTCCTCCACAAGAAAATGCAATGCGCAACATGTTGCTCGTAGGTAAACCATATAGTCCGTCCGGGCTCAATGATCATCGATAGCTCGGTCCCGTTGATGAGGTGATTCTTGCCATTGAGCTCTATTTGGTACAGCCAAACACCCCCCTTGTCGGAACGAGAAACCGTCGTAAACTCTTGCGTAAGCTCGAAGTCAATGCATGCCAGTCTCAGCCAGCACAGCTCGATCTCGTCGAACTTGCAGTTCCGTGAGATTCCGTCGGCAGTCGTAGTACCGCATAGGCATAGGACATCATCTCGTGTTAGCGATGCGAATGCTTAGGCTCCGGCTGTGTAAGCTCCCCATAGAGCTAGGACAGCAATGACGATGGCGGCGGCAGTCCTCGGGATGAGGTTCTTCCGTGACTTGGACGCGTCGTTAGTATATTTTAGCGAGGATGAAGTAAGCCCGACTCGCTCCTCTATAGTACCTTTGGGTCCGTCTTCCGCACCCATGCTCGACTGTTTAAGGAAATGCAAGAAGCGGCGAAACATTAGTCCTGTATATGTGTGAGCTATACTCTTGATTCCTTGTTCGTTCGATGTGCTTCCGCACCTTTCTTCCTGACTTCTAGGCTTAAGCAGTGAACAAGGATTGGCTTTGTAAAATAGAAACTTGTAGGCGTGTACTTGAAGAATGTAGAGTATTATTGCATGACTGCAAGCGGGGGATTCTTATCTTCGACAGACCCGTCTTGTAGTTGACTTGAAGCTGCCATCATGATTAGTGAGCAAGAGAGTTTGAACAAAAAGCGCCCGGTCTTGGGAGTCAGATTTCGATCTTGAAGATCTACACTAACGGCGTTGGGCACGCCTGCGGATATGACGAAGCAAGGCCGAACGCACTTGGTAGCATAGCTTATTCCATCTCAGACGCCCGCAGTCCAGTAATGACCTCATACACCTGCCCCTCAATAATGACGACCCAAAGGTTCCGTCCCGCAGTGTAGTTTGTAAGCATCTCGGGGTGGAGTTCGTTGTCGTTGTTGCCCCCTCCCAGAAGCGCACAGCGAGTCTAATGAGCTCTCGATGACTTTGTATGCCAAAGGCACTAGACGTCATAGGTTTCTCTCGCTGTACCATCCGCGTACGAAATAGCATGAATCACTCGTGGCGTAGACTACCTGGGAGTGAAACCCCCGAAGAGTCAGAGGAGCTGTTGCCATCAACCGTTCCAAGCGGTGAAGTTCGTAGCAAATCCGCCCGTCTCTCCAGTTGCTTTTCTTATGCTTGAAATACGCTGTGGTGGCAGCCTTGTTCTTCGTCATTGGCTTTGTATCCAACGGTGAATATCTACGACGCGAAAGAGCCTCATCTGGTACGTGATCTTCTTCCTCTCTGTCACTGAACAAAAGAACGGCTAACACAGCATGCTACCAGAGCCATCGTTTCTAGAAATTCTTGACCGCAGCACCCACTCCAACCCTACCAACGTCCCCGTCTTGGGAGGAAGCAACGGCACTATCCAGCAGCAACCGCCCAGTCCAGAAGTCGACGCAGCATGGCATGCGCTAACCACCGGCTACCCCTTCCTAATAACAGAAGCCGACATGCGCACCCCAAGTAAAGACCCAAACCGCTACATCAGCGTCCCGCAAAGCTTCAGCTACGGCGTAAAAAAGTTCATCACCCGCTTCGCACACACGCATAATATCCACTGTCTTGACCACATCCGGAAACGGCTCTATCGCGATTACTACAGACTCCCAAACGACACCATGGACTGGATCCACACGCAGCACCGTCTCCACGCTTTGGTAGACCACCTGGCCTGCCACGTGGAATACAACGTCCTCAACTACATCTGGGTCGACGGGGAACCCGCCGCAGATCCTCAGCTCACGTACAACCGCCAGTGTCGCGACCTGGATGCCCTCATGCGCTGGATGGAGAATCATCGTGTGGACAAGGACCTGCGGGTGTTTTATATTCAGCCCGCGGCGGGCGGCCATATTTTTCCCACCGGATACGGAATTCCGCCGTCTTGAAAAGGAGTTTGACGAGATTTATCCGGATCGTCCGTCGATGGAGGAGCGACGAGAAATTTACCGCAAAGCCTATCAAGATGCGATGAGCTATTGGCAGGAAACGGGAGAGGTGCCTCTCGAGGCAAAAGAATGGTAGTACATGCTACTACTACTATTATTAACCAAGTGCCAGAAAAACCATAGCGTCATCTATCCCATTATTCCCACATGATAAACATGCGCACAGGGCATCCAAACCCGCGTGGCATCGTTGCAGTCTACTTACGTCTAACCCATGAAAAAAAAGCCCCATTAACGCCTTATACCACATGCTCATAACCCGACGTGAATGATCATTAAGAAAGAAAACCCCCCTGCGCTCTTCAAGCTCAGTCTCTCTGCGCATCCCGACTCCCACTCTTCCCCACCATCCCCCCACCCTTCAACACCATACTTCCCAGCACCAAACTCCCACTCCTGGTCCTACTCGCATCCTGACCAACACCACCAAAACCCGCCTGCTCAGCCATATGCTGCTTCACAGCGTCCATCTCCTCGCCCTCCTCAACAATCGTCCAATCAGCCTCAATCTCCTCATCCGTCTGCTCGCCTTCATCACCAGGCTGCTTGGCCTGTTTCTTGATGAGTGTACGGGCGCGGTCGAGTTCGCGGTAGATGGTTTGGATGGCGGTTTGTGTGCCGTTGTCCTGTTGTCACGTTAGTCAATCTACCCGACTCATCCACCTTCATAGATAGAAAAGACGCGACGACTTACCTTTCTAATCTTCTGCCCCAGCACCTTCGCCTTGACAATCATCCTCTGACTATTCGTAACCTCCCACAACGCGCGACTAAACACACTAGTATTGACCTTCTTGAGCCAAACACCAACCCCCATATCCTCCACGCGCTGAGCAAAGAAGAACTGGTCCCCGAAAAACGGCTTGATAATCGTCGGTACACCAGCCCGCAGGCTAGCCCCTGTAGTCCCAGACCCACCATGGTGAACAGCCGCGTCCATCTGACGGAACAACCAGTCGTGCGGCGCAGATTGTATCTGGAAGATTTCATCCGGGAGCGGGATTTCGGGCTTGGACGCGTCCTTTGTCTCAAGGCGGTCTGACCAGCCTTTGGACAAGACGCAGCGGACGTCTGCCTTGAGTACCGAGTCCACGACCGTCTTTGTAAGTGCAGCCGGGTCGTCGATGACAATGGAGCCGAAGCCCACGTACACCAACTTCTTCCCGTCCCTCCTTGCTTTCTCCATGAAAGCCACCAGTTCTTTCGGCGGCTCATACATGTCACTCTCATCCAAGAACCAGTACCCTGTGACGCGCACCCAATCAGGCCAGTCGAGTGGCGGCGGCACAACATGCGGACTAAAGTTGTATAGAAACGGTCGCATGCTCGTTTGCATTTTATGCTGTGTCGTGCCCTGCAACCCCAACTCGCGTCTCCGCCACTTGTTAATCTGGCCGGATATCGCAGTCCAGAAGATATTGTCAAAGGCAATGTACGTGATACTATTGTAATTGCCGCCCATCTTCTTCTCTAGCACAGAAAAGGCATGGGGGTATGCTCGCGTACGTGTCCACGGCATGGTGAAGGCACGGAAGTAAGGGATTTCCAGGGCCTCGGCGATGTGGATTCCAGCCATGGTACTCGGACTCTCAATGAGCACGTCGGCGCCTTGACACGCGCGCCACGAGGAACTGCACACGTCGTCGAGCCAGCCGCGGAATTTGGCATTGGCTTCTTTCATGAAGCCGTAGGTGAACATGCCGTGTTCAACACATATCCTCATTAGCTCCGCGGGATTGCCGTCGACGACCGCAAAGTCGATGCCGTGTTTGCGTACCCACGGTTCAAATTCGGCGTGCGTTGCGATGCGGGGCTTGTGTCCTTCCTTGAGAAGTTCTTTGCACAACGCGATGTAGGGCTGGACATCGCCTCGAGATCCAATGGTGAGACAGACAATGGTCAGTGGTTCCGAGGGCTTGAAGTCGACGAAAGAAGCGAGGGGGTCGTCGAAAATAAGAGGGATGCGATCGTGATCCGCGGCGCGGACAACCTCCGACATGTTAGCCGGCTTGTCCGTGTCAGTGTATTCGCGAGCCTGTTGAAGCAAGTCGTGCTCCGCCTTGGCAGCCTCGTCATCGCTATCCACACCCGAAGAAGACGAATCCTCATCTTCAAGATACTTGGTATTCTCCAGGACGCGAAGCACCATGATTGCGCACTCATCGCGGTACTCAGCCTTTGAAAACTCAAAGAAGAGCTCTTCGTGGCCTTTGATTACAATGGCGAGACCGTGGTAGCCCAGTCGGAATCCCTTTTCCTTGTTGACATTCTCAATGTCTCGCATTGGAAGGATGATCTTGGTCTTGGATGTAGGCATCAAGCTGCGGAAACAAAAGTATTTCCCGCTGATGTAGATCTTGCCATAGTTTGGCAGGACACGCTGGAGCGACGCGAAGAATGACGATTGGAGCACTTCAGTCTCGGGGAAGGCAAAATGGTCTCGGAAGTTCTCCGCCGCCTTCGCTGCGTCCTCGTCGTCTTCGAATCCGTGAATCTGGTCTCCGGTTTCTAATCCCTCAGCGGTATTGTAGTGCTTACGCCCACCTGCAAGCATACCAGACACCTTTTCGTAGTAACCCATGGATTCACCTGCGAGTAGGTTGCTTATTTTCTTCGAACGTGTCCTGAGGAAGCCCGCTAATCCCGAGGCCTTTTGAAGTGGGTAGGAGGCGATATCTTGTAGCGCGGAGGAGGAACCTGATAGGCGGGCCTGACCGCTATTATCGGTATCGTCCTCGAAATCAGACGCGCCCGTCGGCGTTTGAGGTTGTTTTAAGCGATTCACAGGGTTTGCAGATTTCGGCTGGGTCGAACGCGCTGTGTCCTGGGAATGCCTGGCTTGTGTGTCTAGTTTGTGTAAAGGCGCATTGACAGGGCTACGAAAAACGTCAGAGCGGTCCAGTATTTGAGAAGCGGAGGCGCCACTTTCATCCATGGATTGGATGGCGGCTGAAGATTCTGTGCCGGGTTCGAATGAGAGTGTAGCTGATGCCGAGTCCGCTGCTCCAGGCGACAGCGGAGACCTGTCACCTGCACGACTCCTAGACTGCGCATTGCTGAAACTTCGTCGCACCTCGTGACTTGGTCGCCGTACCTCCTGGCTTAATCGTCGAAGGGTACGGCTCGCGTCCATACTGCGTCGCACATCCCAGCTCTTCCTATCCGCATCGTTGCTAGACCTCGCAGACACGCCACTTGTACTCGACATATGCGCATGGGGCGCAGGCAACGGTGAAAGCGTGGCCCGAACGTTCTCATGTATGTATGGTGTCTCAGTGATGCTCGCCGGTGATGCTAGACCAGTTGGTGTAGATGCCTCGCCGTCGCCACCCTGCTGTAGCGCCTGATGGTGTTCGTTGTCGTTGATCATAATCCGTAGAACATTGAGCGCATCTTGTCCCTTGTTGAAGAACGAGAAGAAGTACTGTTCCAGTTAGCGTCAGCTTCAATCCCACATGCCCTCCGTATCTCAGGTGTTGACAACATACCTCATCAATCGCAAACGTCTCGTCATTATCCACCACCCTAACCCTAACCGTCTGGGCCAAATCCAACATCTTGCTCTCCTCAATCTCCAACACATTCCGAATCGGCAAGCATATCTTCACACTCCCACCCTCGTTATGTGTGCGGAAAATAACCTTCTGGATCGCTCTCGTCCATTCCTTCGCACTAGCCGCACTGTCGGCCTTGAACAGGTACTTTCGTTCATCCGTTGTGATGGCGAAGCTGGTCTCTTCTTCTTGTACGCCTTTCTTGTTGGTATTGCTGTTTTCGATGACTTCGGCGGATAGCGCGTATTGCAAGTTGATGCGATTCCGAGGAAAGTAGAGTTCGGCGGGATTGGTATAGTAAGCCAGTACATCCCCCTTCAGGACGAACCAATACCGGTTAAACTTGCTCCGGCCGCGCTTCGAGAGATACCCCGTCTTGCTGACGTCGTGATGTTTCTTGGGTATGTAGGCGTAGAAGCAAATATGCTTCTGCGTGACGTACATGTACCCCTGCAGCAAGATGCTTTGGAGCAGCCAGCATGCGTATTCGGAGATGACTTCCTCGGCTTCTTCGAATTCGAATATCTGCTGTATCCTCTGCGCGAGCGTCATGGGCGCTTTGCTCTTAGCTAGCCCGGCGGTGCTTCCGTGTCTGCTCTTGCGACCGGAGTTTCGCCCTTTGTCTACGTGTACGTCCTCGCCGACGGGGATGTTGTTCTTGTCTTTATCTTTGGTCTTGGGCGGCGGCTCGCTTGGCGGGGACGGAAGGTCATCGGGCGACGGTTTCGGTGGTAGGAACTGCGACGAGGACATTTGGTCTGCGCGGTGACTCTCCCCGCGTGCTTCCTTCCGGCTGGACAACTTCAACTTGGGCAAGGAGCGCAACAGTTTGTTCTCGGATAACGTCCGTCTGTGCTTTCCCGGTTCGACCGTCGCATCGTCCAAGTCTGCGGTTGGAGCCTGGAAGTCGTTGGCCGAACTCAGGCGGCTTAATCTTGCTGCGCCGTCGAGGTTGCGGTACGGCGCCTTCTGCTTCCCACTCCCATCGTCACTATCGCCAGACTCGACTTCTTGCATCGTGCCCAAGTCTGTCTGCGACTGTTGCCCGGCACGGGCAATCATAGAGAACAGCGACTGGTTCATCGACACGGTGTTGTTCCGCTTCGGTGCCGTAACGTCCTCGTGTGCATCGTCCCCATCTCTGAAGCGCTCCGGCACGTCCAACGACATGCCGCGCGGCTCTCTCCTCGAATCTCTTCGCTTTCTGCTCAGTTTGCGACTCATTCTGTCCCGGCCTCTGTCTTGGGATGCCATGTTGAGCAAAGGGGTGTTGTCGTGCGCGGGCACTCAACAGTTATTGGATCGTCGACGTTACTCGCGGATGTGCTGGCGGATGTACCGCGGCAGGTCAAAGAAGGCGAGGTGGGCTCAGACGTAGGTTGCGTGTTACACGTCTGCAAGGTATCGCTCGCTGCAAGGCAGTTGGGAGATTCGTTAAAGGTCACATATTGGGGCGTTTTGGAGGAATGACTTGGAGGTCTGCGCAGTGAGCTATGCACGCTCGTCAGCCACGAGACTCGCTCCGGGGTAGCTGCTAGCGTGACACGATAAGGTTACCCACGCACTTGTCTAGGCAACAACAGCGACCGGTGACAGAGGAGTAGAAGCAAGTAGCACAGTAATTCGTATATATTCTCTCTAATACGTTATCATCCCACATGCTTCTGGGCTGCAGAGCTGCAAGCCTCCATGGCCGGTCTGAAGACGTCATTGGTCCGACTTATCGATAGGTGCACGTGGAAACGCCCGCCCCAGGCCGTAGCCGTAGCCGTCCGCCTAGCGTGTACTGTAGTAGCTTACGCGTTGACAGCCGTGGCGAGATAATCAGGCTGACAGACGGGAAGATTCATGGTCAAGGATGGCAGGTTGAATGTACCCAGCTTGATCGTGTACATGTGCAGCTAGGACATCACACCGCACGATACAAGTACTCTTTATCCTTGTCATTCACTGCTATGCTACCATAGAACCAATACCCAAGTCATCATGTCCAAACTACAATGTGATCCAAACGCCGGCATAACCACGACGTTCCTGAAGCTGTATACTATCCGTCCTACATAACAAGTGTCTTACTTGGACTGGGCAAGACCGACGGCAGAGTTACCAAGGTCGTATACGGAGTACCACTTCCTGAGGAAAGCGTCACCGAGAATAGCAAGAGGTCCTACTGGCTCGGGGAAGTCCATGCCCATCAAGGCAGAGATGCAGGATCCCTGGACCTCGAGGATGTAGTCGAAGGCGCTGATGGTGAAGTTGTGGCCGGTCAGGGTAAAGGTGAGGTCGGGCAGACTGTCACGCTTGTTGCACTCAACCGAGTACTGGCCGTTGAAGCCCTTCTTGGCACCAATCTCCTTGTTGAGAAGCTCGGCGATGGTCGAGGGCAAAGCAATCAGGGATGTACCGGTGTCAAGAATAACACCAGTGTCGTCCATCTCGGCAGTCTCCTTGCCAAAGGTGATTGCATCGAGATCCACCTCCCAGTAGGCCTTGCGCCTGAGGGGAAGCTTGATCATCTTGCCAGTGTAGTGGCTCTCATCGATGCCGCCAAAGGTAGCCTCAGACTCCTGGCCCTCGTTGGTGTCGCCGAGGTAGAAGGCGAAAACAGGCTCGTCCAAGAGACCCTGGTCAAGCATGTTGTAGAAGGGAGGGACTATGCCCTTGACACTGATGGTGTCGTAGCCAAGACCCATGATACCGTCAAACCTGCCAAAGGCAAACGCGAGGCCGGGCTCCGAGGTTGCCTCGGCGAAGTCTTGGTGCTTAACCTTGAGATCACCAATCTGGAAGACATCCTGGGAGACGAAGCCGCTGAGCGAACCGGATCCGTAGCGGATCTCGAACTCCGTGCCGTTCTTCTTGTATGTCGACGACGCCGAAGAGTCGTACTTGGTGTGAAGGAAGCAGGCAATCGAATTGCAGCTCTGCGAGGGGACCCAGAGATTGGAGCTTCCAGTGTCGAGAATGACCTTGAAGGTCTGGGGAGGAGTA
Source organism: Alternaria brassicicola (assembly GCA_002796735.1). NCBI lineage: Eukaryota > Fungi > Ascomycota > Dothideomycetes > Pleosporales > Pleosporaceae > Alternaria > Alternaria brassicicola. Next base: position 180,405 of record PHFN01000004.1, read on the forward strand.
CCGAGAGAGATCTCGGAGAAGTCTGCGTCTGTGAGCTTTCGCCACTAATCACACGAAGCTCTGATACGTACATTGCGCGTTCAAAAAGTTGCTGACGGGCACGGGGTGGGTGCCGTCGGCAATGTAGGGCGCCTTCAACGCGGCCTCCATGTGGGACTGGGGCTTGAGGCTGGCCATGTGCTGCTGAGAGTACTTGTGCTTGAGGCCAGCCATTTGGGTCTCGATGTCGGCAAACTCCTGCTCGTGGTTAGACTGCGATGTCGCGTATTTGGTTGCGACGATGACTTACAAGCTGCTCAGACAGAGAGACCTTCTTGAGCGGCGTCTTGTAGACGGCCGCAGAGGCCGAAGTGGCTGCTGCGAGAAGCACCGCCGTCTTCATGATGGCGGGTTGGATGGGGTTGGATGGGTATAGGAGATGAAGAAGAATGGATTCAAGATGGGATGGCGGTGGAGTGGGAGGGGGGAGTGGGAGTGAATGTCAGGTGTGATGGAGATGGAGCTCAAGCTGGAGCTATCTATCTATGGGGCTGGGGAAGGCGCGGCGAACGAATGACGAATGTGATCAGTGCTGCCTAGCCGCCCGTGCTTCTAGCGTGACACGTTCCCTGTTCGAGGGCGTACCTGCAGGCCAGCCGGATCCGCCATCGCTATGGGAACCGAGGTCGACTCCCATCCGGATAAGACAGGAGCTGGTAGTATCAAGCTGACCGACGACATGAAGAGCATGCAGGCGCTGCATGACGACGCGTTCTACTGTGGACATAAATCGTGATCAAGTTGGAAGCCTGGAGCGCGGAACCTTGAAAGCACCCCGTCACCACGCGCGTCGACCTCAGCACGCGAGCTACCGTAGCCAGCTGCTGCTCGGGTCCTCAAACGATCCCAAGTACTAATTGCATTTGCGTGATATTATGCTGTCGGTGAACTCCGAACAACTAGACAACACCACCATCATACACCCGCGTCTGGCTCGTCCGTGTACTGCGGCGTCTGAGCCAGGTTCGCCTCCTGCTCCCTCCTTGCCCTCTCCAAGTCCGCCGCCCACAACGCCGAGCTAGCTGGTGCCGTCATAAGAAAGAACATGCTCAGCGGCGGTACGTATTGCAAAACCAAATATACAGTGCCATACCTGCAGAGCTGTTAGCCGCAACCTCGTCAGACCATGGACGTGTTCAAGACCTACCAAGTGTACTGCCACCTCCTCTTCCTTATAGCAGCATTTCTCTGCTTCTTGTCATACCCCAAGAGCTGAAAGTACCGCCAATGCTGGAACGGGCCCGCGCGGTACCCCGTAAGCAAAAGAAATACCGGTACCCCAACATAGGGTATAAAGTTCACAGGCAGCAGAATGACAAACTCGGCGATCTGGCGGAACGAAAAGGGCGCGTAGACAGAAGACCGTGTCGGCTTGCCGAGCCGGCGGACCGGGTCGTTGAGCGCATCTTCGGTGACCGGGCGGTGTTTGCGGACGAGGTCCTCGTAGCCTTTGTAGATTAAGACTGCGTCGAAGACGTCGACTTGAGATTCATCCTACGTGCGTAAAGTCAGTGCCTGTGTATAGTGTGTGGCAGTTGTTGGCTACGGACCACCAGGAAGGACTCGAAGAGTAACGCGACGACGGCGGCTCCTTCTCCCAGGACTAGGAATACGGCGTTGACCCACGCACTACCCGCTGTGTGGAACAGCTTGAGGAAGAGGACCTGTGGCAGCAATGTCCAGACGAAGAGGTTTGTGAGCACAAAGATGCTGAGGAGGACTGCGGGGAGTAATCGTGCTTTGAGCAGAGGGTACAAAAACGGATGTGCGAGGAAGAAGACGATGCCCTGTTGCCTGTTAGCATATGCGCAAGCACAGCAAAATGACTCCAAATACCTTGACGAGGTACGTCGACGCTACTACATTGTCCACGGTTGGTCGCACAACAACTCTTGGTATGTTCCCCAGCGCTGCATGTATTCCTTGCTGTGACATGGTGGTGTAATTGTCGTCGTAGGTGCTGGAGTTTGCTGTGAGACACATGCGCAAAGGCAGCCGCGTAAAGGACCGCGGGGATGACGTACGTAGATTGGAGACCCTGAGCTGAGCTGAGCTGCCTGGTCCCCCCCCCCCCACATCTCCCCCACGATTAGCCTTGACCAACTTGAGCGTTTTCCGTCGGAGTCGACGCGCATGTTGTTCGGGATGGCTTGCAGTAATGTGCGGTAACCGACATGGAAGCGCAATGTAAACGGTCCATGGGGTTGTACATGGAAGCGCTGCTCTTTCAAGGTTGAGGCGAGCATCTCCTATTCGACATCAGTTCAGATGTCTACTTGACCATCATATCCATCAACGCATTCTCATCCTACGAAATGTTCCACAACCCCTCAGCGGCCAGCTACCAATACACCGGGCCCCCTACAAACCCATCCGTCGAGCCATTCCACCGCACCCTCCCCGACTACTCCATCACCCCCCTCATTCCCCTCCCCTACCTAGCCAAGCAACTCGGCCTGCGCCACGTCCTCGTAAAAGACGAATCCAACCGTCTCGGCCTCCCAGCTTTCAAAATCCTAGGCGCATCATGGGCGATCCACAAAGCCATCGCGTCAAGATGCGACTTACCCCTGACCGCAACACTGGATGAACTCGGAGCTGCGGCACGAGCGGCCGGGATTGAACTAGTAACGTGTACGGAAGGCAACTGGGGAAGGGCTGTTTCGCGCATGGCCAAGTACCTGCAGATTAAAGCTGTGATTTTTGTTCCTGGTTTCATGGACGAAGCGACGCAAGAGAAGATGAGGAGTGAAGGCGCAGAAGTAATCGTTGTAGATGGCGATTACGATACCTCGATTGCAAAAGCTAGGGAAGAAGCGGAGAGGGCAGGAGGCATGTTAGTCATGGATGCATCCTGGGAAGGATATATCGAGATACCAGAGGTGGGTGATGGTTGTTTTCCCCAACGTCCACATCCCGTGCACCTACGTGGATGCTAATATAATGGCAGTGGGTCGTCGAAGGCTACACCACCATGCTCACCGAAACAGACAAGCAACTACAAGACATGGGCATCGGCAGCGTAACCCATGCCATAGCCTCCGTCGGCGTAGGTTCCTGGGCCCAAGCCGTAACCACGCACTACAAATCACACTCCCACTCCCCCCGCGCAACCGTCATAACCGTCGAACCAGACACAGCAGCGAGTCTGAAGGCGAGTCTCGAAGCAGGCACCATCACGCCCATTCCAACAGGCCACACGATATGTAATGGCATGAACTGCGGTACGACGAGCACGACGGCGTGGGAGGTGCTGAAAAGGGGCGTGGACGCGAGTGTTACGGTCGAGGATGTAAGTGTCCACAACGACTTGCTGTATTTGCACATTTGGGATGTAAAGAACGGGCCGTGTGGTGCTGCTACGCTGACGGCGCTGAAGAAGCTGTGTGGCGATGAGGAGATGAAGGGGGTGTTGGGTTTGGATGGGGAAGCTGTGGTGGTGTTGTTTAGTACGGAGGGTGCTCGTGACTATGTCGTCTCACCCGGCGCTTAAGGGCATATCTTCTTTTCATTTTTCCAAAGCATGATACAATATCCTCGCATCCGTCCATCTATCCATTCATCCATCCATCCATCTCTCAGCCAAGCGTCTTGGTCTTCTCCTTCTTCTCCTTCTGCCTCTCCATGACATTAAGAACATCATCCGCATTATTCTTATCCCCCTTCCTCTTCTTCCCTCCCCTCTTTCTCTTCTCCTTCTTCTCCTTCCCACCCTCTTCACCATCTTCATCATCGCCTTCACCACCCAGTCCCTTCCACTGACTAAACTTGACCTTCTCCCCCTCCCTCTCCATCTCCTCCGCATCATCGAACCGGCTCGCTCCAAAACCCAGATCCATATCCTCCATATCGCGATCACTCGCCGCCAGTTCTGCAGCACGTTTCTTGAGGCGCGCTTCTTTCGAGGCGGGGTCGTTGGGGTCGGCAGAGCCCAGGTTCTGCAAGAGTGTGGAGTTTTCGTCGAGATTGCGGACTTTGGCGAGGGCAGCGCGGACGGTGGCGTCGGCGGCGGAGAGGTCGGAGGGTTCCTTGGTGGCGTCGGTATTGCGAGTTGTGGACGCAAAGTAGTCTCGTTTGACGGGCGCAGCGGAGGTGGTATCTTTGGGTTTCGCTATCGACGTGTTTTCTTCTGCGGCTGGAGAAGATACCTCGCTTTCTGAGTGTGATTCCGCAGTAGTATCGAGCTTGGGTACAGCGGGAGGCTCGGACTTGGCTACTACTGCCTCTTCATCGTCTTCGTCATCGTCCGAGTCGTTCAAGTTTGCGAGGGGGTTGTAGTTCGACCCTACGCCTTCGAATATGTCCTCGTCTTCTGATTCTTCCTTCTTCGGCGCGGGAAGATTATGCATGTTGATCGGTTTGCTCGCGTCATCTAAATCATGACGCACTTCGGGCGCTGGCTCCTCGACCTTTTGCTTCTTGACCTTCCTCTTCTCCTTGCCGTCTGGACCGGTGATGATCAATACCTCACGACCCTTCTCGTCCGTCTCGACGCGATGTGTCTCGCCTTGTGCATTTATCTTGCGGAAACCTGCTCCCAAGGTAGGAAACCTCTTCTCGTGCTCAGCCGCCGCGGCAGCAGCGGCCTCTTCTCGTTGTCTCTTGAGGTCCTTTAGGATATCATTTCGGCTCCTCTTGACGCCAGCAACAGGACGTGGTGATGTCATCTTCTCGCCCTTCTTCTCAACCTTGTCGCGCGTAATGGACCCGACATCCGCTTCTGCCAGCTCATCGAATGCGTCCTCGACCTCCGGTGCCTCTTCTGCTTCCTCCTCTTCCACCTCTTCCTCCTTCTTGTCCAGCCCGCCCAGAACATCCTCACCCCGCCTTACTCTCTCAAGTAGCTTCCTATCGAGGCCCTTTACCAAGTGTGTAGTCCCGACATCACCACCCGTAATCTCTTGCACAAGCTTCTCAAACGTCTCGCGATCGATCTCGCCCTTCTTCATAGACTCCTCGAGGTTCTTGACGCGTTTCGCAATCTCATTGTCTTCCTCATCCGTGTAAGCCTTTGTACGGTCGGTGTAGCCCGCGGCGAGCTTCGTTCCTTTGGGCACGATATTTCTAGCCTTCTTCTGCGGGTTGTTCTTGGCGTTGCGTTCGGCGAGCTGGCGCGCAAAGTCTGACTGGACTGATCCCTTGCCTACTTGGCGACTGTGTATCTGTTAGCATCAGTCCTGCGCGAGACAACACGGGGGAGACTTACGGAGTCATTGGTATGCTCGAGTGCTTGCGCGCGCCCAGCACCGCCCTCGGCGTTCCAGCCGCGGGAGACGTGCCCTTGCCACCATCCTGGGGCTTTGGTGTTTCGACTAATAGTCGTCTGAATTGCGAGTTGTTCATGTTGCGCCGAGTTGAGAGTTTGGTACAAAGCCGTGATCCGCAAAAGATGTGCCAAGCTTTTGCAGGCGTCTTCGGGTCGCGCCTGCACAACGCGAGAACGGCGCTAAAGCAGCGTGGCTGGATCAAACGCGGGGAACCTTGGATGCTCGATACAACACCAGCCTCGTCTACTACGAGAGGTATTGCGTCACCACGGGCACGGTGATGGAAGTGTGGACTCCTCAATACACAGGCGACGCCACAATGCGCGTAGTCTTTGGCTCTGTGCTGCTTTCGCTCTAGTTGACAGGCTATGAGGTTGCAACGCGATCTTGCTTATGCATAATCAGAAGGCTACTGTAGAAGAATACTACTCGTTTCCCTGTGTGGTAGTTACGCCATATCGCTACGACGAATGCTCGGGTAGGATCGCGAATGGTTCAGTGTCTTTTCCTCTTTCACTTGCCCTACCTAGGTACTTAGCGATCCCCACCACCCCGCCTCTCCTCCCTGCATAAGTAGTTGAACCGGCTGATAAACACATTAATCTCCCTCCCTCACACCTTGCCCTCTCCAAAATACTGCGAGACACCGACGGAAATATGTTCAACCTTGTACTCGCAGCGGCTCTCGCTGCTGTGGGCGTCTCCCAGTACTCTGCGCCACCCATGTTTGGTAACTTGACCAATTCGACAACATTCATGAACCCGATCGTGGGCACTGGAGCAGACCCGTAAGTCTACTCTTCCAAGAGAATACGTGAGCGTCCGTCTCTAACATGTTCCAGTTGGGTGTTCCGCCACGAGGACTACTACTACATGACCTACACCAACAACGTCAACGTCACCCTCTGGCGCAGCAAGTCTCTGACCGACTGGGCCACCGCCGAATCCAAAACTATATTCGCACCCCCGCCCGACCAGCCCTACTCCACCGACCTCTGGGCCCCGGAGATGCACCAAATCGACGATGCCTGGTGGGTAATCTTCACTGCAGACCCCAACTTCGATTCTCCTCCCCCAGAGACGGAAATGTGGTGTGAATACAACTGCCCCGCCGTAAACCACCGCATGTTTGTCGCCATGAGCGAGAGCGACTCACCCTGGGACGACGAGTACAGCTACGGCGGGCAGCTCGAAACCTACGACCAGTTCGCAATCGACGGAACCTACTTCCAGCACGGCGGCCAACTCTACCACATCTACTCGTGCTGGTACCGCAAGTACGACGGCTGGCCCGCCAACCTCTGCATCACCAAGATGTCCGACCCACTGACCACCGCGTCCCCTTTCTCGGAGCGCCAAATCATCTCCGTGCCCGAGTACGCGTGGGAGAAGACACCCTTTGGACGTGCCTCCAACGACCGCCTCTCCTCCAACGAAGGCCCCCAACAACTCGTCAATCCCATGACCAACCAAACCTTTCTCATCTACAGCGCGGCCCGCTCAGACAACCGGAACTACTGTCTCGGTCAGCTGGAGCTCGTGGGCGACGACCCGATGAACCCTGGTGACTGGCGCAAGCACCCTTACCCCGTCTTTTATCAAAACCCCAGCGACAAGGCGTATGGGGTTGGACACGCGTCGTTTACGACGTCTCCGGACGGGACGGAGGACTGGATTGTGTATCACGGCATGGAGGATCCGACGAATGGGTGGGGCGCGCGTACGATTCGGGCGCAGAAGTTTGGGTGGAAGGAGGATGGTACGCCGGACTTTCCTCGACCGGGCTATGGTCCTTATGAGGTTCCCAGTGGACAGTAGTTTTGCCGTGCAACATGGCGGTTCGATGCTCCTTGGTTGGCGCGTCTTGTGTCTTCTGGGCGGTCTTTGGATATGTAGTGCCACCGCTTGACGATAATGATCATGATGAACTTTGATGACTACGCGATGCAATGTGTCCTGCGCAGTCAAGATGGCGTATGTGAGGCTAGTTTTGGAGTCCCCAGCTGCCTAGTAGATTGTACATGATCAATGTGAACGTGTGGTGATGCCGTGGATACATGTGCCTTTGTTGCTCTTCCGCCGCGTTCTCGACCCATCAGACGTAGGTACGTCCCGGAAGCAACGCGCAACCCACCACACCGCTCAAATTGACGCTACATCTACATTTCCACGTGTCTTGAACTTGTTCGTACCCATCCCGAGATTTCTATATTGTTTTATGTCAAGACTTTTTAGGCTGTGGTGCGTATTCTGTAAATACTGCCAGTTATCTCTACACCTACTTTTCCGAATCAAGACTCACCACGTAACAACATGAAAAAATTACAATACCACCATATCTTGATCTAGTTGCTTGAAACTTTCCAGACCGAGTATAGTACTATACAAGAGCGATTGGCGAGATTTTCAGATAAATCAGACACGGTTGTGGTCGTTTGGAAGGGGGTAGGTCTAAAAGTGGCCTTCTGGTGCAGCCAAAGCATGCGTATATTCATCACTACACAACACACGTGCACACAACGCGCATTGTTCATGCACGGCGAGATGAAATCAAGACTGCGATTACGCACGTTAATTAAATGCGAATAGCTATCGACATCCCAACTATGCAATGTCGCGTCGAGCAGCACTCAGGAACAGGAAAGAGGTGACGTCATACGTCGAAAGGCCATACTACACAAAGCCATGTTCACAAGTGGCAAACAGTCATGACTCACGTCGTCTCGGCCAGGCAACAGCATCAATGAGTCACAGATATGGCATATTCAGTGTGAAGGAGATGAAAGTCGGTCTGGTTGACGTTGGACGCTAGCACGAGTAGGCGGAACATCACATGTCACAAGGTGGAGTCAACCTCTGCCATGACCACCGCGTTCTCCAGACACCAGACGCGTCGCGATACAGCAGACAGAACACGGCGTTGCAAAAGACAGTAGATGAAGTTATTATGGTATCATTCCATGCAAATCAGAAACCCCGACTGATATAAGCCGTAAACTCCGAGCCTCATTGTAATATACAAAGGCTATGACCATCCCACCAAGCACCGAGACCGACCGTAGACTGAAGCAGCCGGCAAAAGTCGTAACATGAAAACCGTGATGAAAAGCAAGAAGCGCGCTTAACCACCGAAACCGTACAGGGTACGTCCTTGACGCTTGAGGGCGTAGACGACGTCGAGGGAGGTGACAGTCTTGCGCTTGGCGTGCTCGGTGTATGTGACGGCGTCACGGATGACGCCCTCGAGGAAGGTCTTGAGAACACCGCGGGTCTCCTCGTAGATCACTGGAGGGAGTTAGAGGGAGGAGTGGTGGAGGTGGAGCGAGGAACATACTGGCTGAGATACGCTTGACACCGCCACGACGTGCGAGACGACGGATAGCGGGCTTGGTGATACCCTGGATGTTGTCGCGGAGAATCTTGCGGTGGCGCTTGGCACCACCCTTTCCGAGACCCTTGCCACCTTTGCCGCCTGTGAGACGCGTTAGTACAGTGTCGAGGTCAAGGACGACGCGTTGAACGCGCCGAGGTGGGGGAATACTCACGTCCAGTCATGATGATAGATGTGGGAGAGTTGTTGTTTGGGAAAAGGTCAAGTTGGTTGGTTGGTTGAGTGAGGGTAGAGTTGGCGAGGCTGGTGGTAATGTGCTTGGGATGGTGAGAGAGTGGGAGGGCGGCGGGCGTCGTGTTTATGAGGCAGCGGGGCGCGTTGCAGAAGCGCGCCGGATCACACGTCCTGCCACCGCCAGATCAAACCGACGCACGGGCGCGCTTTCCAGATCAACGCCCGTGCCCCTTCCCAATCGAGACGCGCCCACAAGCGAGCCAATGGCGAATGGGCGCGCGACGGGGTGGACTTGGGAGTTTTGAAGTTCCCAGCTGCGCGCGCGCATTACGTGGTGGTGGCTAGTTGGCAGTTTGGACCTTTGGTGTTGCTAACAGCGCGCAACAAAGATTGATTTTCCAGCCAGCCGCCCGCCCCCCCCATTTACCATATAAGCCGCGCCCGCCCACCCTCTTCCCTCTCTCATCCACTCAACTCCACCCACCACCATCACAACAACAACAACTACCATCTCCATCATCCACAACCCCATCTACTACTTCATCCAACAACATCATGGCCCGCACTAAGCAGACCGCCCGCAAGTCCACTGGTGGCAAAGCCCCCCGCAAGCAGTTAGTCCAGCCTCAGCTTTACCCTGTGCATCGCATCGCAGCATACTAACACCGCGCGTCAAGGCTCGCATCCAAGGCAGCTCGCAAGTCCGCACCGGTTAGTACCCTTGTCACTTTGCTTTGCGATACATGCGTCTAACATGCTCTAGTCAACCGGTGGTGTCAAGAAGCCTCACCGCTACAAGCCCGGAACCGTCGCTCTCCGTGAGATCCGTCGCTACCAGAAGTCGACTGAGCTCCTCATCCGCAAGCTGCCCTTCCAGCGTCTTGTTCGTGAGATTGCCCAGGACTTCAAGTCGGATCTTCGCTTCCAGTCCTCCGCCATCGGTGCTCTCCAGGAGTCCGTCGAGGCCTACCTCGTCTCGCTCTTCGAGGACACCAACCTCTGCGCCATCCACGCCAAGCGTGTCACCATCCAGAGCAAGGACATCCAGCTCGCCCGCCGCCTCCGTGGCGAGCGTGGTTAAGCTTCTCAACAACACTTCGACACGACATGACAACTTCTTCGGGTCGGTGATTGGATTGGGTCTTTAGTGGTTAGGATATCAAGGCGTTTATAGGGTTTCATGGTTCACGGTCTTCAACTCGGTTTATGAGTGCACACGAGCGGTGCTGAGCATGTAGTATATCCAGGTTAATCAGTCATGGTCACTGGCGATAACATCGAAATCAACAGATTTCTACTTCACTTTGCTTGTCATGATGGTGGTGTGTTGTCTTGGCATGTGTCTTGTTCGCACCCACTGCTTTCCGTGGTGGTGCCATCACTGTGCCGCACTCAGCCCTGCGTAGCCTCACCAACCGTCACCTGCTCAAACTTCCCTCCCAGCACAGCATCAACGCCTTGCTGGAAATCCGGCATATCATCCGCCCTTTGATCCACCCTCGCCCACTTCACCGTACCCTCTCCATCGGCGCCAAAGTTATCCGCCATCTGCCACCTACTCCCACTGTCCGTAGTCTCTTGATCGCTGTGGGAAACGGCCACGCAACACACGTCCGGGTGAGCCTGGGCGAGCGCGCGCATACTTGGCAAGGTTTTCTCTGCGACTTGTGATTGTAGGGTCATCATGATGTTGATGTATGGTTTGGATTGGGAGACGTAGTTGCTGAGATGGCAGGGCAGTCGTCGCGCAGTTGAAGCATGCGCGTTTGTTCACGTATACTTTATTACCGCCATGAGAATATCGCGAATTTTGTACATGCAATGTTAAATGTCCTTGCTCCTCATACAGACCATTTCCACCCCCAGCTGTTTCTGCTGCCATGGTGTTTATCAGCGACCTCTCGGTTGGTCCGCTACCGATGACCTCACGACTACACACGAAAACGCGCCGGCACGCCCAGCGCGTCAAAGAGTCGCCACGCACGCACACGACTAGCACGCTGCGGCTAGATCATGGCATCATGGCTGCACCGACCACACAGCTGACGTTGGATCGCGCGAGCGAGTATGGCTCAGACATTGACATTCAGTCCATCGCAACGCTGAGCGACTACGGCTCCGATATCGATATCGACGACGATACCCTACTTGCAGGCGCCCTCGACACGATAACAGACGCGGCGCAAAACCAGAAGAGCGCAGTACTGCCCAGCATTGAATTCGAGGAGGGCGAACTCGAAGACGAAGAGCAGGATGTGGATGGCTTCGTACGGACACATAGACCCACAGTGTTGCGCGTTGCAAAGGGCAAGAGAAGTGTCAATGGCAATGTACAGGGGCATGTACAGAGTTCGCCTATGCGAGAGCGCAAGGCGCTGGAAGTCGAGTACGACGAAAGATCGCGACGGGCGTGGAGTGGTACGTTGATGCGACTCGCAGTAGGAGACATTTCAGCAGACTGACGACTAACAGCGCTTAGTTCCTCACGAACAACCAGCCTCTTCCCCCAAACTCCCGCAATTCCGATCTGAGCGCAGCGCCTCTTCGTCTACTCGCGCACTCCCTACACCGCAAGCTGTGCATGTCGCTGAAACCGACACCCGTCCGCCCCTCGAGCGCTTCCGAACGAAACCCAAGAAATGTCTCTCGGTGACCGATCTGGTTTCTCCAGCATGGTGCGAACTACAATACTTCTACACGCTCAGCAAATTCGGCCGTAAACCACGGACACAGGCGATGAAGACTGGTAGCAAGATTCATCAAACACTCGAAGACCAAGTCCACACTACCGTCCCCGTGCAGGTAGAAAGCAAAGAGGACCGTTTTGGTCTGAGAATGTGGAACGCCATCTCCGGTCTGAGATGCCTCCGTGAGACGGGCCTGACAAGAGAACTGGAAGTTTGGGGTGTTATCGAGGGCCAGGTCATCAATGGCGTCATCGACGAGATCTCGTATCAGTGCCCTGACACCCAATTCGAGGACGAGGTCGAGAGAGCCCGAGCTGAGAAGAATGGCGGGATTGTGCCTCTACCACCAGGTCAGCCCAGCATTTCAGACGCCTTTGCCAAAGCATCCAAATCGCAGGACGACAGCGCATTAGCCGACACACCAAACCCCGATCGCCAGATGTACATTGCAGACGTAAAAACACGGTCTGCAAACTCCTTGCCGTCAGGTGCGAGCTTACGGCCTACCTGGATGCAACTCATGCTCTACCGCAAACTCCTCGAATCGCTCTCTCTAAACACTGTGGATGCTGAGACGGTGCTGGAGCGGTACTCGCTCAATCCGCTTGCTCCTTTTACCGAGATCTTTCTGCAGGAAATAAACGACATCGGCCCGCACAACGAGGCCCGAGCTTATCCCAACCTGCTCTCCCTATGGAGCCTCCTCGTAACAGAAATGTCCACCACCTTCCCGCCATCCTCTCTGTCCCCCATTCTCCGTGCCGAATTCCGATATGCAAAGACGGGTGATGTCATCGGGGATAGGCTTACGGTATATGAGGCCGACGTGATTGATGCGTATGTCGAGAGTGAGATGGGGTGGTGGAAGGGCAGGAGGGAGGCCAAGGGCGTGGAGGTTGAAGAGGCGTTCAAGTGCAGGATATGTGATTTTGCAGAAAAGTGTAGTTGGAGGAAGACAAAGGTGGACGAGGCAGTCGAGAAGAGTCGGTTGAGGAGGGAGGGCATGGAGAGGAGCGCTGTTTGAGAGGCTGTAGTTGTTTCTTTCGTGACTATTCATCACATCTAAGCAGGAGCAGACATGACCCTCATCCCCTCTGCCTCTTCCTTGGCATCAATCTCCAACTTCTCCGCCACACCAACAAACCCCTTACTCCCCTCTTCCAAACCAATCCACAGGTCCACCCAGCCCGCCTCCCTCGCCACGTTGATCTCTTCCCTACTCCAGTCCTCCTCCCCAGCCCTCTCCACATACACCGTCTTCAACCCATTCTCACGCGCAGCCCTAAGATCAGACAGGTGCGCCGCCACCATCACGCACTCGCCCGGCCCCAACCCCAGCTTCTCCACTGCCCCAAGATAGACTTTAGGGCAAGGTTTGTACGAGCCAAACAAGTCCGCCGACAAGACGTGGGTAAACGGGATACCGGTGTACGCACGAAGATCAGTAAGCAGACTCATATTGCCGTTTGACAGCATAGCCGTAGCAAACGCTCTATTCAGCAACGCCACGCCCGCCGCCGAGTCTGGCCAGGGAGACAGCCGATGCCACACTAGACTCAGCGCGCGAATCTCTTCGTCGTCCCACAGCCCGTCGAGCTCCCACTCGGTGACTAGCTGCCGCAGCGCACGCAAATGGTGGTCGTCGACCGAGACCCACGGGAGCGTCGCGTCGGCGGCTAGTTGCCGGGTAAAGGCTTTGTAGCTGTTTCGCCACTGCTGGGCAAATTCCCTCCAGTGCTCGTCCGTCAGTTGTGATGCCCGGAGGCGGAGGCGCGAGGCTAGGGATGCGGTTGCGGAGTTGAGCGATGTGTGGGCTGCGTGGGATAGCGCGCTAGTGACTGTTGTGCGCCAGTCGACGCAGGTGCCGAAGACGTCGAAGAATAGTGCGCGTGGTGTTGGGGATAGAGACATTTTTTTTCTCTCGTCTCTTTCGGTGTACGTGTCGGTATTCCTGGGGAGTGACTGGGGATTGGTGGTGTTGGCGGAGTAAAAAAAAAAAAAAAGTTCTACTTTGGATGGCGAGGGAGTTGGATGGTGGTTGTGATGGTATGCGTTCATGTACGTCACCGGGATGGTGGCTCGGAGATGGAATGTCCGGGGTATGTATCTTGACAGATGACGATGCTTTGAATCTTTTCTTCTTCACTGTTTTCGAAATTCAGACAACGTAGATGTCGTCGTGTGAGGCTTTTGTTGCGAAATCAGATACTGCTTTCTCTTGTCGCTTCAGGTGCTAGAGTTGCCCGTTTGGGATTGCACTGCTGCCTCTATCCAAGCTTGAGCCTGTACCTGGAATGGAAATGATACAAACATGAAAGAACTCCATCAATGCAAGATATAGTTTCCCCTGGGAACCCCGAGGTTTGCATAGAGTCCGAGTGGCAGCGGCGTAGAGAAGACGTCATAGCTTCAGTGTCTCTAGTCTACTAGCCACTCTGCTTGGAGCAGCCATTTACCACAACCTGCACGAATAGCACACACGGAAAAAACCTGCGATATATTAGACGCGAAACTACCTTGCCAGCATGCATAAACCGATGCGCCTACAGTTAGCATCCGGCCAAGCGGGACGCCGTCCCCAGCCGTGCCCAGGTGTTAGCACCCCGCTAGCGCTTTGCGGGGGCACCTGGGAGCTTGGGGTAATCCGAGCCATGTTGTCCCGAGGTCAGCATCGTCGGTCCCCTTGGACCGATCGGCAAGGTCTAAAAAGATCAGTGCTCATGACGCCCATATGCTTTCCAGAAGAGCTACCCATGCTTGACTGCATTCACCATCTTCAGGTCCAGCGCACCCCTTGCTTCTCGTCCGGCTCACTACCCACGCGTCTGCGCTAGCTCCGTCCCTACCTCCAGCAGATTGCTTTTACCACTCAGTCAATCGAGGATCAACCAGATGCCGCAAGAGCACATCCAGGACCAGGTCTATGCGGCCTCCATCAACAACCCCGAGGAGTTCTGGCAGCGTCAGGCGAGCAAGGTGCACTGGCACAGGAAGCCGTCTAAAGCGTTCCAACGAAGCACCAAGCACTTGAAGAAGAGCAACGTGTCACATGAGCATTGGGAGTGGTTTGCCGATGGCGAGATTTCGACGACATACAATTGTGTAGATCGCCATGTGGCAAACGGTAATGGCGAGAGGGTAGCGATCTGCTGGGATAGCCCAGTGACTGGCCAGAAAGAGCAGTATACGTACAAGCAGCTTTTGCAAGAAGTGGAGGCATTGGCAGGTGTGTTGAGGGAAGAGGGGGTTAAGAAAGGCCATGTCGTGTTGATTTACATGCCGATGATACCGGCTGCGTTGTTTGCCATGCTGGCTATCGCCCGGCTCGGAGCTATACACGCGGTTGTGTTTGGTGGGTTCTCGCCTGCGGCACTGGCTCAGCGGATCGAGGCCAGTCGGCCTGTTGCTATCATGACGGCTTCTTGCGGAATTGAAGGAGCAAAGAAGCCCACCGAGTACAAGTCGATGATCGAGGGCGCCGTTCACAAGAGCAGCTTCAAGCCACCCAAGACGATTGTTTGGCAGAGAGAGCAGCTGAGGTGGGACCCGATAGTCAAAGAGGAGGGCCAGCGGAATTGGCAACGACTAGTCAAGAGCGCGAAGAATAGAGGCTTGAGGGCAGATGCTGTGCCGGTTAGGAGTGGCGACGGACTGTACATCATCTACACATCGGGTACTACTGGGCTTCCAAAGGGCGTCGTTCGCTCAGCAGGTGGTCATGCTGTTGGGCTGAATTTCTCCATCAAGTACCTGTTCGGAGTCCATGGTCCAGGTGACGTCATGTTCACGGCAAGCGACATTGGCTGGGTGGTTGGGCACTCTTACATTGTCTACGCTCCGTTGCTAGCTGGCGCTACTACTGTTCTGTTCGAGGGCAAGCCCGTAGGAACTCCGGATGCGAGCACCTTCTGGCGCGTCATTGAAGAGTACAAGGTAACGACCATGTTCACCGCTCCCACAGCTCTACGTGCAATTCGTAGGGATGATGGTGACAACGACTTCTTCGAGGCAAGAGGGCAGAGGGGTGCACTGAAGACGCTCAGGGCACTGTTCCTGGCAGGCGAAAGAAGCGAACCGAGCATCATCCAGATGTACCAGAAACTACTAGCGAAGCACTGCGCTCCCGGTGCCATGGTCGTAGACAACTGGTGGTCCTCTGAATCTGGCTCACCCATATCTGGAATCGCACTTGACGCCTCTGCTGGACTGGACTTTTCTTCGCAAGAGCGACCTGCACCGCTTCCGATCAAGCCTGGCTCGGCTGGAAAGGCCATGCCTGGGTTTGACGTTCGCGTCGTGGATGATTCGGGCAGAGAAGTTGGGAGAGGCGAGATGGGAAACATTGTCATGGCGATACCACTTGCCCCGACGGCTTTCACTACGCTGTGGGAAGACGAGGAACGCTTCTACAAAGGCTACATGAAGAGGTTCGATGGAAAGTGGATTGACACGGGCGATGCCGGCATGATTGACGAGGAGGGCTACATTTCGATCATGGCAAGGGCAGATGATGTGATTAATGTTGCGGCACATCGCTTCAGTACTGGTATGTCGTCTTGCACTGGATGAGCTGTGGGAACGAGCTGACGAGTACTAGGCGCCATCGAGCAAGCCATCACGACCCATGCTTCCATTGCCGAAGCAGCTGTAGTCGGCATTCCCGACGCTCTCAAAGGCCACCTTCCTTTTGCCTTCATCACACTATCCACGCACGCCCATTCCGACTCGGCAGTCGCAGACGACAAACTGCTCGCCCAAGTTCAACGCCTAGTCCGCGAGCAGATTGGCGCCATTGCAAGTCTCGGTGGCATCATACAAGGCAAGGGGATGATACCAAAGACTAGGAGCGGCAAGACGTTGAGGAGAGTGCTGCGCGAGCTACTGGAGAATGCTACGCATGGCGAGTTTGACAAGCAGGTCAGTGTTCCGAGTACGATTGAAGACGGGGAGGCTGTCAATGTTGCGAGGGAGAAGGTTAGGGAGTATTTTGAAGTCAAGGGCAAGGATTTGCACAAGGCTACGGAGGCGAGGGCGAAGCTGTAGTAGTATGGAGTGGTCAAGTCGCTCACTTTGTGCGTGTTGTCGGACCACGGGGATTCTTGTCGTAGCCACTTCTCACTAGCCGGGCGTATATACCAACGTGATTTGAATCATCAGCCCTGACGGTTTGTATGCACCACCCGCGACCTTGTACTCGCTGGCTCGTTAGCGGGTGAATGAGCGGAGTCGGTATCGGAGTGGCAGCGGCCCGTCGTTCCCCAGAAAAACCGTGTTACACGAAGCAACGGTGCAACGCCCGACGCCCAGCGCTCAACCTCGCGTCCTCACCAACAAAACAATCGACGACGTCCACAACTGAGAGCAGCAGGGTAAGCGGGGCACCGGTGCCGACACGGCCGCATGACGGTGGCCCGGCCTAAACACGTGCTTGCATGTTGCTGCGCTCCTGCAAAAGGCCCAGGGCTGACATACATGGAGCTCTGTGCTGAGCTGCGACCTTGCCGCCCACCTGGGAGTGTGGCACTTGATCAGCGCATATATCAGGGCATTCCCTGGGTTGCTCGTTGGGTCGGCGAGGGCTTGCGAGTCCTGTCATCTCAGGCGGTGGTGCCTCACGTCGCCGTCTACAAACGGGCTTTCGTACCGGCGGAGATGGTCGTCACCAACCACCCAACACCACACGTCTTGCACGACATGGCAGGTCGCCCCATCCAGCCGTCGCGGAAGTGGGCTCGTATTGTCCAAAGGCGTGCCGGAAGACGACGTCTGGTGGTGCCGTCCGTCGGCTCGGCAGAATAACAGCAGCCGTGAGCCAAGCGACTATCGGCTACACGCTGTTGGCGGCTTGGGGGACCTGTTCCCCGAAGCACTATCCCTTCAAGGCCAGGCCTGACGAGGACTGACGAGGACTGAAACCCTGGCGCAAAACTGCCATTCATCATCTCACACGCCGTCCTGCAATGTCGAAGCATCCTTTACATGCTGCAGCGCGGCCCTTGCCTTGTGTGTGTGTGTCCTCGGTGTGGCTGGAATGCAGCAGCGATGGGGAGTGGTGCTGCTGCTGCTGCTGCCAAAGGGCGGGCTCGGCGTCTTTCTTGTTCCTACAAGAGTCGAGGGTGCATGTGTAGTGGCCTGCGCGCGCTCCCTCTCTCCCCAATGGCAACCCCCTTCCCCCCCCCCCCCCCCAAGGGGGTCCCCGTTAGCAGCCCTAGTATAGTCCTAGGGGCCTGTCGCCTGCGCTTGCGCACTGAGACGACGGCAGCTCTTCTGGCTGCTGCGTATCGTCGACTCGTAGGCGAGGTGGCACAATGTGACGGCTGCACACGCAGCAGAGACAAGGCTTCCAGGACTTGGAGGGGGGGCGCGGATGCACGGCGTCGTCGGCTTATATGTGCACACAGCAGCCAGCCACGGGGCCGGGTCGGCGAGGCGGCCTTGAAGTGCTTCTGGCGGTGCAAGCCCTTGGCTGTTCCTCGTCTGCATGGCCTGGACAGGACTAGACGAATCCTGACGTCTGGCAGGCCGTCGTCGCCCAAGGCCCAAGGTGCCAACCTCGACGCAGCGTAAAAACCCCGGCTGCCCATGTCGACTAATCGCGCGTTTCTTTTGACCTCCCTCATCCTTCACGCCGCTATCGTTGCCCCCCCCCCCCCGTCCACGCCCGCTGCTGCTTGTCCATCCCACGTCGCCCGCGTCCATGCAACCCAGCCTCGATAGTAGACGCTGATTGATAGGTGATGCCCCCGGCCTTGGACTCTTGCACCCAAATAGCCCTCTCTCGCATCCGTGCATTGCCAAATCCCAAATCGACCATCTTCACGTGGGGACACGAGCCACTGGAGCGAGAACCCTGACCAAGCCTGCCACGCCACGCCTCGCCCAACTTTCTCTCCATCATCTCGACCACCGTCCGACTACCACCACCACCAGCCTCACAGCCTCACAGCTCCTCTCGCTACCGTTGCCCTCCCCCGTCTTGTTGCTGTCAGGCGCATCACCTCCCCGCTCGCTTCTGCCGCCGTTTCTGCGTCGGCCCTGCTGCACAGGCCACGCTTCCGCCTCAACGTCTGCGTGTCTAGCGTTGCCATTGTGCTCACCAGCGAGACCAACCGCCCGATCGATTCTGAAGCGCCTGCAGCTCCCCGTCGACACGCGCACCTCTGCTGCCGTACGAGTGTGGACCGTCGTTTGGGGTCACGACATTTACGCTCATTCTGGCCACGCCGCTCCCTCCCCCTGGACCGACATTGCTCCCAACCTAAGCTGAGCCCGCTGGTCAGCCGCAAGTCTGCTGCAGTACACGAGCCGACTCTGCGACGACGTGGCGAGCTGCTTGCACTACGCCACGCCCTTTATCTGTGCCCTGTTCGCCCGCATCCCGCACACTACACATTACCTGCATTGACGAGAGCCACCCTGCTCTACAACCGACACCATGGCGGGGAAGATGACGCTGTACAAGCTGGTGGTTCTGGGCGATGGCGGTGTAGGAAAAACCGCTCTGACCATACAGGTAGCCCTGCCCTATTTTCTCTCCCTCTCTCTCTCTCTCCCTCTCTCCCTCTCCAATCTGTCGACATGACTGACCGCTGCTAGTTGTGCTTGAATCACTTTGTCGAAACGTACGACCCCACCATCGAAGACTCGTACCGCAAGCAGGTGCAAATTGACGGCCAGTCCTGCATGCTCGAAGTCCTCGACACAGCTGGCCAAGAAGAGTACATTGCCCTGCGGGACCAATGGATACGCGACGGCGAAGGCTTCGTGCTCGTTTACAGCATCTCATCACGTTCCTCATTCGCCCGCATACAGCGCTTCCACAGCCAAATACAGCGCGTCAAGGAGACGTCCATGGCTGGTTCACCGACCTACCCCGGCTCGCCCATGAGCGCCTCGGCACCCATGTTCGGCCAAGCCCCCGTGATGCTGGTTGGAAACAAATGCGACCGTGTCACGGAACGCGAAGTGTCGACCCAAGAGGGACAAGCACTCGCAAAGGAGCTTGGCTGTGACTTTGTCGAGGCATCGGCCAAGAACTGCGTCAACGTGGAAAAGGCCTTCTTCGACGTTGTCCGACAGCTCCGACGGCAACGACAGGGTAGCGGACGCTCCCCCACAGACAGGAAAGAGCCCCGCGTACGTACCGGCTACCACGAAAAGGACCGCACAAGAGGGCCCGGCGACCGCCGCACACGGGGCGCCGGTATGACGGGAGGCAACAAACGCGGCAAAGACAAACCAAAGTGCGTGATTCTGTGAGCTCCAAGCTTGATACCCCCTTTCGGTCTAGCGACCGATACGTCTTCCGATATGCATATTTGGATTTACTGCACAACAACGGGCTACGACACTTGGCGTTGTCGTTGGCCCACATCACTGATAGAAAGCGCTCAACAAGGCGTCGGCATATGAGCGGCGTTAGCATCAATCGTCTCACTTTGGTTTTGCATGAGACGCATGGAGTATCTGGAGTACTACGAACATGAGCCTATTCTTATTTCCTTAACGACTGAGATGTGCGCAGCAACTGAGAGGTTGCATGACACTGTACGGCTGAAACTGATTGGTGGGCTTTGGGCTGGCGGGGGTTGGTTGCAAAAGAAGGCAACAAGATTTTGACAATCTGAAAGACGGTACCGTGGTAGCATGTGTTTATTGTGAGCGCATGGCATTTTTTTTATTTATTTTTATTTTTGAAATCTCAACACCTGGAATAAGGACGGAAAAAGTCATGGGTTCAGTTTAGGTACTACATTCTTCTACAACGCCTCCCCCCACCCCTCCAAGATACCTTTTGAATTTAATGCCTGAACTTTTTGGTAACAAGCTGGGCCTTGTCCGCCTTGCCCCTTGACATGGAGTGATGTTTGTTGTCTAGTCCCAGCTGGTCCGTCCTCGAGGTTCCAGTACCTTAGCACAGGAAACCCGTCCCCACAAAGAAACCGACCCGACTCCGGCGAAGAGGCCCCATGTGGGAACTCCCCGAAAACGAGCGCTCTCTTCCACGCGAGCGACAAGCGGGGATTGGACTATTTGCAATCTAAAAGTGTCAGCACACCGGCCAACCGCTCTACTTGCTCGAAACCAACAAAAATGGGCTCAAGGTGGACAGGCGCGCAGCTGGGAACAGTTGCGGCAAGCGGGACAACGTTGGAGGCGGATATCCCAGCACGTACACGCGGCGAATGCAAGCTGGAGACACATACACACTCCAAGGTTGTGGCATGTGTCGAGGAGCGAAATAAGATTTCGCCACCCGTCCGTCAGTCGTGAGATGCGGGCAATCGAGCTGGCTTTTTTTCGCCCCTCCCACCCCTCTCCCCCACGACATGTTGGTGGGAAAAAGAGGATCGGTGGATTTTCTCTCTCTCTCTCTCTCTCTCTCTCTCTCTCTCTCTCTCTCTCTCTCTCTCTCTCTGGCCCTTTCTCCTGTCAAGTTGGGCAGCATTGCATACTGCGGGTCATCAAAATGGCCCTGCAAGTATCCCCCGAGACGGCAAGGCTAGCGACATTCCATCACCCATGTGCACTGGCAACGGCGACCGATAATCAGGCGACTTTCCTGCTGCCTGCTCACTGAGAGACAGACGTTGTGCTTGTCCAAGGGCGTCCACAAGCCTGCTGTCGCAGCGGGAGAGCTTCGAAGATTATTTTTCTCCTTCTCTCGATGCTTCGCGCAACGCGTCTCACAGCATTGTCCGAAATGAGTCATTATGAATTGACGTCGTTTGTGCCAGTGTGCACTTTGTACAAGTAGGGCTAACTAACCAGCACCTGTTGCTCGGGATGATCCCATCTAGCACGCCTCAAAACCCAGACAAGAACGCGGGTAGGAGAGACTGCGGTCATTTTGCGTCAGGCTTTGACGCGTTGTGGTTTCAGAAGCCTGGAGGCTCTGTTTCCCTGTGCAAACCGCCGCGGGGTCTCAGAGAGAGAGAGAGAACACACCATACCCGGCCTTGGACGTAAGCCCACAATGTCACTTTGTACATACATCTCCCGGACCAGCTACGGAGTTTACTAACATGTTCATTTTGGAAGACTTTTGCAGGCCCGGACCAATCCCAGGTGACGAAGCATGACTCTGCTGGATATGGATATCGACCTGATGGGTGCCCAGCCCGCGCTCTTCAAGCTCTATACCCAACTCGCCTTCATCTTTCCGCTGTCGGAGTTGGAGGAGGGGCAACCGTCGCATCACCGGGTTACCTCGACCATTACCGCTGGGTTGGACAAGCTAGCCGACAATTTACCGTGCGTTGCTGGCCAAGTCGTCGACGCGAACTCTGATTCCCAGGCCGCGCCTCATTATAAGATTCGGCCACAGGGACCGGTGCCGCAGCTAGTCGTGCGAGATTATACTGGAGATGCCGAGACACCCGGTTTGGATGTGATGACGAGGAAGGGGTTTCCGATGAGTATGTTGGGTGAGGATGTTTGGGCGCCGTGTCCCACTTTGGCTGCCCTTGGGTTTGACCCGAGGAAATCTTCAGCGGCTTCTGATCAGCCTGCGACGGTGATGCTCACGCAAATCAGTTATATCCGTGGCGGGCTGGTGCTTTGTGTCAATATGCAGCATAATGTTTGCGACATGATGGGGCAGGCGGCGGTGCTGGGCTGGCTGTCCAAGGCATGTCGAGGTGAACGGTTCACGGAAGAGGAGCTCGAGCTTGGTAATAGGACGAGAGTAGGTGTTGTACCGCTGATCGAGGATGACGACTGGACGCCTGAATTTGAGTTGCAGAACCAGCTTTTCCCTCCCCCTCCTACTGGTGTCAAAGAGCCGGATGCTGTGGAGCCTGCAGCACCTAGCAAGTGCACCTGGATGTATTTTTGACATTGTCAGCCTCGTCCTTGGAGTCGTTGAAGGACTCTGCGACTACGACACTTCCTCACGATTTTCACCGGCTTCATATCGACCGACGATGCTCTCTCCGCTTTCATCTTTCTCTCGGTTCTACGCGCAAGACAGTCGCGTCTAGATCCAGACATTCAGTGACGTTTGCCCGAGCTGTCGACGCCAGACGCTACCTGCACATCCATCCCCACTACCCCGGCATAGTGCAAAACATGGCCTACACCAGCTACACGTTGGATTCCCTGCTGTCCATCCCCCTAGGCCACGTCGCAGCCAAAATGCGCCAAGCAGTCGATCCCGCAACCTCGGACGTCGCATGCCGAACCCGCTCTCTCGCCACATTTCTATCCCAATCGCCAGACCACGCGGCGAAGACGAGTCCTACAGCCACCCTCGACATGAGCGTCGACATTGCGCTTAGCTCGTGGACCAAAGTGCCCGCTTACGAGTGGGACTTTGGGCTCGGGCTGGGGCCTGCTGTTGCCGTGAGACGACCGGGCTTTGTGCCTGTGAGTTGCTTGTGTATTTGATGCCGAGGAGTCGGGAGCGGGGTGTAGCTGTTGCCATGTGTCTGCGAGAGGAGGACGTGCAAGGGCTTATGCGGGACGAGGAGTGGAAGAAGGTTGCTAGGTGGATTGGTTGACGATATTTGGGCGTGCTCGACGAGGAATCTGCCTTTGTGATTAGCAGAAATTAGTAGGGACCGGTCGGAGGCTTCAATCTTCTACTGAGATTGCGTCGACTCAATCGTCGTAATAACTAGTGAGTTCATCCCCCGCAGTTGTCTTAAAACGACCATTACTACCACGAAATTGGATTGTGACGTGGAGCGTGGTCGATGAAGATGGGAGAACTGATCTGACCATGGAACGAGCGGGATTCCTGGCATCACGCGGGAACTCACCATCTTCTCTTGTCACTGAGAGGCAAGTCCTGTCTTTCACAGTCTGCTCGTCTAGAGCGATAAGCTCGTAAAGGGCGAGGGATGCCCTTTGGCGATCCAAGTGCTGCTCTGCCCATCGATAATGTTCTTCAAACACCATCCCTAGACTGGAGCGCGGAAAGGTCGTCTGAAAGAGGTGCGGTCTATCTGATGACAGCTCCTCCTTTTTTTGCATATCCGGTCCTTCGTCCCCATCAAACTGCGGCACTCCATGGCTCAACGTGATGATCTCTTCCAGCATCTATTGGCTGGCCAGCACCGCTGTCCTAAAATGCGTGTTCGACTCATTACATGAGAACTGCTCGGCGTACGTGTATCTGTATACTGGCAGTGCAGAAGACGGGAAGAGCAACCTGGAAATGTTGAACTCCAACCCCCATTACCAGACCCTGCATCATCCATCCAGGAAGCCCGTCACTGCTCAGCCCGCACAAAAGAGCAGCAGCAATCACAACATGACACTAATGTCCACTCCACGCACCACGGCACTCATCCCAGGCTTTGCTCAAACAAAGTCAAGTAGAAAGACTACACAAGGAGCGTCGGACAGACATACACATCCAACATCAATACACAATGCCTCTCCCGTTACCAAGCCCAAAACAAAAACTCCCTGCCCCTAGTCGCAGAGCCACACCCGCGCTTCAACAAAGAATTTCGTCTCCAACTACGGCAATGCGATACATTCTGCACACCAACACAAGCGCCACCACACCCGTCCCTACCATCAAGGCCGTGCCGCAGAAAGCGGATCAAGACCCGGTACGTGAATCCCCCTTGCCTATCCCATCACATATCGACCAGCGTCAAGCAATAACCGCAGGAGAAGACATGCATGGTAGCGGAAAGAAGGAAAAGTCGGTAGCACGCTCCTGGTCGGTTCCTCATGCAGTAGAACACCAGAAGCATGCTTGGTATGGCTCCATGTTGGGCATGGGGGGGGGGCGGCCAAGGTGGAGGATGAATGGGGGGTTTTCCAGCGCGAGTGTTTCGAGGGCGCATACCCCTCGTATTGGTAATGGACGTTGAGGAGTCTAGTCGTATTCTCAGCGGAGTGGTAGGAAGGGTCGGATGAAAGGATAAGGCGGTCCGTCGTACAAAAGTCTTTGGGCAGAGTAGCTTATGAATAAGGGGCATGTATTTACAACCGTCCTTCTACTCTCTAGGCCAAACTACACCTTCTACATCGTCGTCTAGTTCTTCTTCTCCTCCTCACCATCCTTCTCCTCACCCTCGCCCTCCTCCTTCTCAACAAACATGGTTTCCTGTGCACTCCAAAGCTCACTGTACAATCCATCGCGATCAATCAGATCTTGATGCGTCCCACTCTCAGCTACATTACCCTCGCGCAACACGATAATGACATCAGAGTCGTAAATCGTGCGGAGACGGTGCGCAACAAAGACAGAAGTACGCCTCTTCTCCTTGACGAGCGAGTTGATGTGTGAAAGGAGAGCTTGCTCGGTGTGTGTATCCAGGGCGGACGTCTGGTGTGTTGTGTTAGTGACTGACAACAGGGTGGAAAGAACCTTGTGTAGTTAAGAGAGGTGGGGACGTACAGCTTCATCGAAGAACAAAAACGGCGGGTCCTTCAACACCAGCCTCGCAATAGCTAACCTCTGCTTCTCACCTCCCGAGATCATCATACCACGCTCCCCAACCATGGTCTGATATCCATCTGGGAAACGACTAATACTCTCGTCGATACGAGCGCGTCTTGCCGCTTCGATGACTTGTTCTTGTGTTGCTTCCAGGTTGCCGTAGTGGATGTTGTGTTGGATGGTGTTGTTGAACAGCGGTGTGTCTTGTGGTACAACACCGATAGCCCTCCGCAAACTGTCTAGAGAAACGTCGCGGATGTCTTGGCCATCGATTAGAATGCGACCTTGCTGAGCGTCGTAGTAGCGGAAGAGAAGGCGGAGGATTGTTGATTTTCCGCAGCCGCTGGGCCCCACGATGGCGACCTTTTTACCGGCGGGAATGGTGAGGTTGAGGTTCTTGATGATGGGTCGGTCGGGGCGGTAGCCAAAGGATACGTTTTCGAGCTTTATCTCTCCGGTCTTCAAGGCGAGGGGCTTGGCGTCGGGCTTGTCCTTGACGGCTACGTTGACCTTTTGTAGGTTGAACAATGTCTCCATATCTAGGAGGCTCTGGCGTAGTTCGCGGTACATGGAGCCGAGGAAGTTGAGGGGTACGGAGAGCTGGAAGACGAGCTGGTTGACCATGACAAGGTCGCCGACTGTCAGTTGGCCAGTGGCAACGCCGTTGGCGGCGAGATACATCATGGCAGTTAGGGCGGAAGAGAAGATGATGTTTTGACCAGAGTTGAGGAAGGCGAGGGAGGTGGCGACCTTGATCGAGGCCTTTTCGTAGTCTTTTAGAGCTTTGTCGTAGCGGCCGACCTCGTACTTTTCGTTGTTGAAGTACTTTACAGCTTCGTAGTTGATCATGGAATCGACGGCGACGGTGGCAGCTTTGTTGTCTGCGGCATTTGCCTGCTTCCTGAACTTGGTCCGCCATGATGTGGTCAAGATGGTGAAGACAGAGTAGGCGGTCATGGTTGTGCCGGTGATGAGCGCAAATTGCCAGCCGTACTGGTACGTCAGGATACCACATACCAACGAGATCTCCAGTGCCGTAGGAAAGATGTGGAAGACCATGGCGGTCAACAAGAAGCTGATGCCCTTGGTTCCGCGATCAATGGCACGTGTCAAGCCTCCTGTTTGTCTTGATAGATGGAAACTCAGGTCGAGCCTCAGCAGATGGTCGTAAACACTGCAAGCAACCTTGCGTATCGCCTTCTGAGCCACGCTCGCAAAGACGGCATTGCGGAGTTCTTGGGATACGGTCGCGCCAATACGGGTCATTCCGTCTGAAGAGTCTCAGCCAGGGAGGAACGAGGATGCATTGTTGGGTCTAGCTTACATGCGATGATCATGGAGCCTGCCACTGTTGTCGCTGTGCCTCCAACAGCTGCAAAGTCTATGTTCATGGCGTCTACAATGCCCTTGAAGTAGAAGGGGACTTGGACGTTGAGCAGCTTTGCGCCGACGAGCAACCCCACACTGAGGCCGACCCTGAACCTGGTGCCGAGATTATCCTTGGGCCACAAGTATGCCGACATCTCTTTCATAATGGCCCAGTCAGCCTTGCGCTGCTCCTTGTTGGTCAGGACCTGCTCTTGCAGCAATGGATCCGTCTTTGCGACTTTGGCAGCGGTGGGGTCGGCGGCAGATTTGGTGGCTTCGAGGGCAGGCTTGGAGCCTGGCTTTGGCCGCTGGCCGTGCGCATCTTTTCTATGTAGCGGGGAAGAGGTGAAGACGCGAATGCCGTGATGTAGCGGATGCGGGCGCAAACTGGATGTTCGAAGACCCGGCCGCCTGGCGGCGCGGGCAAGTGGTTGGATCAACATGGCTGATTTCACATGTTAGAAACTCCAGCCGCCGGCACAGGATGGGATGGAGCGAAGCCTTGTAGGCTTCAATTGCTGGCGGAGGAGGTGACAAAGAAAGTGTTTGCGTGAGTACCTCAAGCCATGTCGCCATGCATCCCACGTTGTCTAGCGCGTTTTCCCCGGCGGCAGGGCTGAAGCGAGTCTTGCATCATCGCTGCTCCGAGCTTCTCCAGAACATCTCCCACAGCCAAACACGCGCCAATTGACCGGCACAGCCATGTTACGACCGGCTGCCTCGCCCTGGAGCAACTTGTCGCGCACATGGGCGGCGGCCATACGGCCGACGCCCATTGCTGCGCGATGCATCAACATATCTGCCACCAACTCGTCGACCGAGCCCGCGCTGCAACAGGCAGTCAGTGTTGAGGGCACTGCGACGCCTATGCATACGCCAGGTAAGGGACAAGCCCATGCAAAGGACAAAAAGGCAACAAAAAAACTTACAACATGTCAGACGCCCGTTTCGAAGTCATAGGCACCCCCTTCTCCCTCCTCTCAGTCTCCCTCTCTGCCTCGCAGACGCTCTACACCCGCCGCGGAACATTAGTCGGTCTCAGCGGAAAGTCAGAAAACACACTATCCACCCTCTCTTTCCTGGAGCCTCTCCAGAGAGCTCCCGTCGGCATCCCCTTCCTTTACCAGAAAGTGTCTTCCACGAGCCCCGTCACAGCTCTCGTCTCCACCAAAACACCCATATCGAGCATCGTTTCAGTCAACATGGATGGAAGAGACGACTGGATTGTCAGTCAAAGGCAGGCATTGCTTGCGTGGACTGGCCATACTTTGAAGCTGAAACCGCAATACAATGTCAAGCTGGGCCTTGCACACTGGGGAAACACATACATTACAGGCAGAGGACTGCTTGCGCTTGCTGGAAGCGGGCAAATATACCAGGTCCAAGTCAAGGCCGGCGAGAGCTATGTTGCGCATCCTAGGTATGACAGGACGACGGGCATATTCAGATGCTTGTAACTAACGGGAATACAGCAACGTCGTAGCATACACAGCCTCCAACACACCACCCATGCCCTTCCGGTTCAAGTCATCCAACCTCCGCTTCCAAGTGCCAGATCTCGGTTTCGGCTCCATGGTCCAGAACACCAAGTTCTTCCGCACCATGAGCAAGACAGGCACATGGCGCGCTCTAGCGACGACATACTACACTCTCAAGACATGGCTTCGGAGAACCGTCTGGGGCGACAGGGTAAGGCACATCTCCAACACAAACCCCTCCCCTTACAAATGCTAACACGGCGCAGCTATTCCTCCGTTTCGAAGGCCCCACCACCATGCTGATTCAATCTCGCGCTTCACGTATCAGCGATGTCCTTAGCTTGAGAAACGTCGACGAGATTGCGGAAAGCCCGCCAGGTGCTGTTGAGGATGTTGTCGCACGGAAGATCAAGGAGGAGATCAAATCAATAGGGGAGGGCACCAAAGCACCCATACCTAATACTGATGCTTCGGGTACGGTAAGGTATGCTACTATTAAAGATGGCAAGGCTGAGTTTGAGACGCCTGTGGTGGAGAAGCCGGTGGTATAAAGATATTGGTACCATGTGTATATGTACGACATGTTTGTTAGCATGCGATGAGTGTTCAAATACACGTTGCTCACTACCTGCGCGCGCCGATGGCTGGATGCGGAAGCTGCTTTGCCTCATGTGGAGCGTGCATACCCGGTGTGTCTGTGTGTAAAACACCCATTTATCCCATCTTTCTGCTACAATCTAAGGCATGATGTTGATGAGCATACGACGAAAGATCCATTCGTTGCGGACATAGCCATTGCCCGACTACGAATGCAGTGTCATACCTGGATAACGTCATGTCTGAAGCTGATTCGTTCTAGCGTGAACGCCGGCCCATGGGCTCAGTTGTTACCGATACCTGCCATACCACTTCCACCGCCTTGCATGACTGGACAGGAGGCGCTGCAGTACGCTTGTCTACCAACGATTCTCACTATCAAAAGACCACTCCCCCAAGTGCGGTGTCAAGCAAAGTTTGTTTCTAAAAAGCATATGAATTGGAGTGCATTTCGCGAAGTGGTTTTCTTATTGGGAATATATACAGTGAAGGTATGAGTAGCGTAGGAAGTATTTACATGCGGTGCTCGACAACATAGTAGGTACCTACCTAGGTAGCGACAACCGTAGTGTGTATCAGAAGAAAGAAGCGCATACGAAATGGGGCGCAAGAAGAAGATGTAGAGAATGCGAAGGGCTGCACGTACCAAGTACACGACTGCGAGAAGGAGCGCGTCGGGCCGTCTGTAAGTCAAGTCCGACACTGCTAACCACTCAAGTCTCTTGCGAGCGAAGCTGTATCAATGCAACGGCCTATTCCAGCTTGAACTTTGAGCCACTCTCAATAAGAGGAGGCCAGCGCTTCTTGAGGCCCGAGTCATCCTGGGGCCAGACGTCCGTCGTACCAGCCTTGTAGGCCGCCCAGTTATTGCAGTTGTTGTGCCACTCGGATCCAGCAGCGGGAAGAGCGATGGATTGCTTGCGCTCGAGGAACTGGATGCTGAGACCCATGCCGACATGGAAGGCGATATGGCAGTGCATCAGCCACTAGAGAAGACTAGTTAGCAGCTGTCGAGAGAGCGTAATGGACAAGAAGACTGTTCCGCATATCATACAATATCCACCAAGTCTTCTTCTTCGGGGGGGTTGACGTATACTTTCATACACTTACCGCACCTGGATTATCCGTTGGGTACGCGAGAACAAGCCAGCCGTTGCCTTTGAGCTGAGTAACGTCGCGACGCGGTGGGTTGGTGAAGCGTAGCTGGCTAAAGTGGGTCGTCACGTTGAACTGCCCGTCACCTGCACCGAGGATATAGCTGTCATGCCTGTGAAGATGGATAGGGTGAGCAATAGGTGGTGCACCAACGGCCTGCTGTATGACCCAGTAAGTCCAGGTAGATGCAGAAGTCGATGGTACCTCCACAACATTATATGCTTGAGGGAAACTGCTGTTGCCATCCGCGACGTACTTGATGGTCGGCTTTCCGGGATCGATGATCATTGACGTGCCGTTGATAGTCCAGAGCACCGTGTTGCCGTTCGCTGCCACGGGACCGAAAGCAACAGGAAGGTTTTTGGCTTGGGCAGCGAACGTGGTACTAGGGACGTTCTTTGCAATCTTTGGGCTAGTGACTGGGTCGACGCATGCCGTAAAGGGAATGGCTGGAGCAGTTGTGGTGGGGTCTGCCACTGTCTGGCCTTGGTACGTGAAGATAGCGCGGCCTTCGCGAGCGTTTCGCGATTGGCAGAGTCCATCGGCGACGGCACGGAACCAGTAGTTCCCAGCTGTCTGGTTGGCAGTGATGATTACGTCGTAGCGTTGGCCGATACCAATCTGGATGTGAGTAGTATTGTACGGGTTGACAGGGACGAAGTCTGTGGCGATGACCTGGAACGGGTGGCCATCGAGGTTTATCACCATGTTGGTATCAACTGCGGTATTGACAAGACGCAGACGGTAGCGTTTGCCTGCTTGAATTGTCACGTTGTTCCATGCACCTCCTCCCGCCGCGTTCTTAGCGGTTCCGTTAACCAAGATGTTGTCGCCAACTGGCGGACCCAGCCCAGTTTGCCCGTTTTGGAATGCTATAGCGGCTGCTTGATACGCAGTCCTGTAGTACCAATCTGTGATTGGCATGACACCAAGATCAACGTCGTAGTTGGCGGTAGCCGGGCCGTTGACAATGACGGTGCCGACGACTCCGTCCCCATATTGATGCGAGAAGTGCGAGTGATACCATGTAGTGCCATACTCAGTCGCTTGAAACTCGTAAGTCTTGAAGTCGCCGGGTGCTAGTGCGCATTCCGTAATTCCGTTGACACCGTCTTGAATATTCTTGTTGAGCATGCGAAAGACATGCCAGTGGATCGAAGTGCCATTGGATTGAAGGAGGTTGCGGACAGTCACCCTGATCGTGTCGCCCCAGTTGGCAACAATGGTGGGACCCAGGAACCTCCGATTGATCAACATGCAGACTCTGGACGCGGCGCCGTCAGGACTGCATGTCGTGTTCTCGATGCGCAAGTTGTAGGAGCGAATCACGCCGGTATCAGGCCAGGACGTGTACATGTCCGTCGAGGATGTGAACCCCTGAGCCCAGCAATGCCTCGTGGTAGCAGTATGACCGACATTCACACATGTAGCTGGCGATTGACGTTCTTCGAGACCGTCTCGCTTTGGCGTGAAAGGAGCGAGTTCGGCAAGTTCAGCTGAAATTGCCGCTGTGATGGCGACTGAGGCGACGAGCCTAAAAAAGGAAGCACCAAGTATGGACAAGGACTTCATCCTGGCTGAATGCGATGGAACTGAGCGAATGTGGGCTTATAAAGATTGAATGAAGGAGAAGACAATGAGGCGTGTATCGCTGCTCAGGAGACTGCTATGAAATGATGAAGCAGAGAACCCGTATTCTTATATCTGATATCATGGTAGGTGGCCTTCATCCCAGCACAGATGGTCATTCTACACACCCGATAGCTTCTGGAGACGCCATGGCGCAACACAACCCAGTCCTCTTCTCTTCCGTACGAATCAACAGGATGCTAGTATGGCTCGGGATGAGGCAGACGGAGATTTGGTATTCGGAGATCGTATTCATGGAAATACTTTGCTTGAAAATGGATATGGGTAGAGGGTGATGAAGATGGATGACCACCCAGCTCTACACGAACACAGTCAGCACGGACATTGACCGCTCAATCCAGACGTCGGAGTTTCGCGTCTGAATTCACGAGCGAAAAACTACAGTCAGTCTCGTGAGCAGAAAAGTCTGCTGAACGGCGATAGAGTTAGCAAAGTCAGGCCTGAAGCTCGCGAAGTGGCTTACAAGAATTTCGCAGCCACTCCGCTCAGCTGATTAGATCCCACAAGTAATGCAATCGCAAATAGCGAGTATTGTATTCATTGTGAAAGGACATCGCACATGATTGGAAGATGTACCCGTCATGTCTGACGTGTGGCGGAGCCGGAGAGCAAGGCACTTAAATCGTGCACACGACCAAGGATGTCAGAAAGCAGACTCCGAGATGGGCGATGCTATCTGAGCTGAAGGATCCATGTATGGGAAATTGATCGAGTCCATGTGCTTCGATAGGAATTATCAGCATGCATGATGACCAGACATTGATTAGGCATCCAAGCTAAACAAGATGCTCAAGCTGAGAGTAAGATGGCGAGTGGAGAAGATGGAATGCCTGACTGTGTATGCATGGCGGTTTGCTTGATGCCATTGCATATCAATTGTGATATCAGTTGCCTTGCCTCTACGTGATCAATCCCACACCTTCGAGACGTGCTCGTTAGGTTGTCATCAGCAGATGAACGCTTTGTAACAGAAAGACCATCAACGGTCGCGATCGAGGTTGAACCGCCGGTCGTAACAGAAGATCGTGAGAGCGGTCTTCGTCTTCCTTGACGAGCCGTATGCTCAACAAAATCAATTTGGCGTCTAGACGTTACCGAGTGCACCAGGCCCCATCTCAGATTGACACTCCCGGCGTTCGGATGTGGCAAAGGTAGTAGCACTTCACCGGTCTTGTGAAAGGGTGGAGCAATGGCTTCAAATGCCCAAGCCAGTTACTCTGAGACTCGGTTCAGCCGGCGAAGCGAAGTCCGTCAAGCACGCCAACGGACATTATGTGCGCCTTGTAAAACTTGTTATCGAGCATAAAGCTAGGGCGCCAGTCGCTTACGCCTTTCGCTTGTTTTTCGGAGCGATGGAGCAGAGTTGTAGTGGGTTGAGAGCTTCTGGGCAAAGGTCGTAGTTACTGCAGATGTGTAGGACGGTACCTGGATCCAACCGAAGAGACTTTCAGAACACGGTATTACTTGTGCGGTTAAGCACTACTTTTATGTGGTCCAGCCATACGCTTCGTGACTAAGTACAGAGTTTAGATTTTGGGGTGGCCTTTGGGCAGAGCCGCAAATAGCAGATTCGACAACAAACGGGTACCGGTGCCATCGGCGGTCGTATGTTCCCGGTCTAAAAAGGTCAAAGATTTTC
Source organism: Alternaria brassicicola (assembly GCA_002796735.1). Lineage (NCBI taxonomy): Eukaryota > Fungi > Ascomycota > Dothideomycetes > Pleosporales > Pleosporaceae > Alternaria > Alternaria brassicicola. The sequence continues at coordinate 213,252 of PHFN01000004.1, forward strand.
GATGCTCGCTAGGCTCCAGGAGATTACACATGCGACCATGTGAAATTAATCGGCGTAATGGCCGTCGTCAGGCTCGAATCCTGGCGCAGGCAACTCATAGCCATTCTCCGAAAAGCCAGGCGCAATGGTCGTGCCCACCAACGTCCAACTTCTTAGGCTCGTGGCCCGCTGCCACTGGCCTTTCTCGATGATGACCTGCGGAGTCTGGTTCCCGAGGATATCATTCCCCAGGAGCTGCTGCTGAGTGGCTGTGCCGTTGTTCCACGATAGTTCCAGCCTCATGGGCGCGCCAGCGTAGTGGTGCCAAAGTTCGACAGCATCAGTAACCCGGTGCCAGTAGGAAGGGCCAGCCTGGCCCTCGAGCAGATAGTAGATGGCAGTTGAGTAAGAGCGATTGCCGATGTTGCCAGCATCCTCAAACGTCTCTCGGTAATAGCCCTTCTCTGGGTTTGGTTCGAGTGCAAGCTTGGCGATAACGTCCCGCGCATCGACGTAGTCGCGATGAAAGGCAGACACCGCGAGCAGCGATACAGCCAAGTGGAGTATGGCAAGCTTGTTCATGTCTGTGAGTCTTCCTGTCTGTCGTGTTGCAAGGTCCGTGGGTGGCCTGCAAAGCTTCTCCAATGAAGGAGTAAGCGCGTCCAGACGCTTCTCAGCATCCCTTCGGAGTTTCCGGCACGGCGGACACCATCGTCATTGACTCCTACCATCTGCGATCAACCACCACGTTAGCTCCACGATATCGCAGATCCACAGCGACGCCACGATGAAGCTGAGCGAAGAATGTCATTTCGCGCTGGGCTGGTACGCGCTTCCGAAGTGACCCCGAGATCAATGGAGACGAGACCCCTCACGCAATCTCTTGACATATGGCGCATACTGCACACCATGATCTCGACATCTCATTCGCTCCACACATCACGATGGAGAATGGGGGATCGCTGTTTATCGCCCTAGCTTCGTGACACGGGGAACCGATGGCGGAACGCATTACTATAGTAGGCTAACAGGCTGGGCACATCATTTTCGTGGATCGTGGAAGTTGGTTGCCTCTGTTCTGTGGCATCATACGCGAGCGCCTCAAGACTGCTACATCTCTAGACAGCCCCCGTTGGTCCTTCTTTCCATTGGTAGCGGATTCGCCTATTTCGAAAGACGCGACGCCATGCTCCCTCGTTTCGCACTGACATGCGGGCTGGCGATTTTATCGGCCTTAACCCGAGTTGAGTCGACGGTGGAGCCAGAGGTCAAGAACTTGATTGTTGACGCTGATCTTTTTGAAGCGATTGAGTGAGTATCTGTGGTATGTAGAGCCTCCAAGCTTAGCTAACGCCATATCAGCGACACCGCAGCATTACTCCTCGCATGCACTTTGCCGAACACAAACCTCCTCGCTGTAAACGTAAACGTGAATTCGACATACACAGCATTTGCCGCATCGGCAATCGTAAACCACTACGGCTACCCCTCCGTTCCTATTGGGCTGCCTAGGCCCTTCACGAATAAGACATCTCCCGAGCCCTTTGGGAAGGAGTACGCGAGCAGAGTAGCTGCCGGCTTCTCTGGCGGCTTGGTGCCTTTTGGGCAAGTCAACATGACCTGGGACCCAGTAGAGCTATATCGCAAGACTCTGGCGGAGGCGAAGAATAACACTGTGACCATTGTGTCAATTGGTTTCATGGGATCGCTATCTGGCCTGCTCAATACGACCAGTGATGCATATTCTTCGCTGAACGGATACGAGCTTGTAGAAGCGAAAGTCAAGGAACTCGTCGTCATGGGCGGCGGATACCTACCAGAGCCTTCCCTCGACGAAGAGTACAATTTCGCTATCCAGAATGCACCGCATGTCGTTAACACCTGGCCCGATTGTGTCCCCATGACCTTCCTTGGTGCCGAGGTCGGCGTTGCAGTATCGTCGGGTGCACGTTTTACCGTGTGCGGACCCCCCGATGATCCAGTAAAATCGGCTTGGGAGTGGTACGGCTCCTACAACAAACCCGAATATTCGTGGGATTTTTTGACCATGGTTTACGCAGGCAGGGGTCTAGGCAGTTGGTTCGAGTACGGCAACGACAATGGATACAACCATCTATTCCCGAATGGTACCAATGTCTGGGTGGAGGACGAACGCAGGACCAGCCAGCACTATCTGAAGCTCAAGATCTCGAACGAGACAGTCGCCCAGGAGATGGATAATCTACTACTGCGTGGCGCGTGGGTACACGCTAGAGTGGACTGAAGCCTTGCACTATCGAAAGAAGACTTCTACTAAGCTCAAGGTTTCCTCAAGCTTTTAGGCTTTTTCAATGTTTCGTGCGGCTGTTCCATGGCACTCTGATACCATCTTTTACCTGTTGTTCCCAGGTTTGTGGGGTCCTAGGAGTAGCGATTCTAAGCTTTTACAACACAATCAGCGGTCTGCCGACTGTTTGCTCACTGACACATCTCCCTTGTTACGACCCATCCATTAGTATATGAATTGCGCCGATAGTCTCAGGTCGGGTCATCTGCACCGGTGTAGTATGCGATCCGTTGGTCATTATATGCAAAGCGCTGACAGCCTCGAGGTCGAGATCGGAACCTGGTGCCGACTGTCGATTAGTCGGGATGCCCGTTCTGGTAAAGATACTCCCTGCCAAGTGTTGTTTCCGCTTGACGCCAAGGTCTTCCCATGGCGTCGTAATCGTTCCTCGCAACGGCGTTTCCTCCCAAGTTTGCTGACGAATTTCCAATTGGTCGGAACACTCCACAGTCTTCAGGCGAGCTACGACGAGGCTTGACGTGCTGTCTTGGCCGTCCCGAAGCCCTTGCTGCGCTCCACTGCCAAGTTTAAATCTAGCTTCCGCCGAGAAGCCAACACGCGCGTGTGCCCACAATGACATAGTCCCAGACATGTCTTGTTGGGTAAACACACAACTCCATGTCTTGGTACGGCCGCCCCGTGCCTGGTCTCGATGTACAGTTACATGCGCCAAACGCGCAGCATGGTGTGGAGAAACCATGGGGATTGTCACCCCAGAGTAAAACCTGACCCGCTCTTTGATGGAGAGAAAAGTGGGTGTGAGCTGTGCCCCCAGGTATCCTATATAACAAGACCTGCCATGGTTCGCTGGCACCTGGTCGTGTGTCTTTCAACTCATCCACTTTGCGATCAGGTTTCTCCACTTGATCCGGGAGTTTCCACCTAGACCCGATAATCGTTTCTAGTCGTCACCATGTCTCGTCGTAAGCCTGACATCGAGGCTACAGAGCCCGCCTTCTCATCGTCGGCGAGCAGCAAGTCTGACTTTGGTGCTACGCAGCACCACGAACATACCGGACCTGGCCAGCACCGACAAGCTTCCGTTGCCGCAAAGCTTCGGAACCCATTGGCAGGTCTTAGCGAGGAGCAAGTCATAGCTGACGTCGACGCATGGTGCGTTGAAAAGGGCCTACAGGAAGACCAGGAAGCGTTTCGCAAGGGCGCGCTCATCGCTCGTGTGGGCCAACGAGACGATGGCTTCGAATACGTCAACCAGCTGTCGACGGAAGAAAAAGATCTCCTACGGCACGAGATCAACCATCGATGGTCACAGCCGTTCATGTTGTATTTCCTGGTTGTGCTCTGCGCTGGCTCTGCCATTGTACAGGGTATGGATCAGACGGCTGTCAACGGTGCTCAGGTCGGTTGCTTTGCTGTTTCCATGTCTTGGTATCATGTCGCTGACACCCACGCAGGAGTTCTACTTTGAGGAGTTTGGCATTACAAATGATCAAGTCTGGCTTCAAGGCCTGCTCAACGGTGCTCCATATCTCTGCTCTTGTCTCATCGGCTGCTGGTCCAATGCACCGCTGAACAAGTACTTTGGACGCCGAGGCACCATCTTTATTTCGTGTATCATTTCTTTCATCACCGGTATCTGGATGGCAGCTGCTGAGAGCTGTGAGTATCATCTTAGTTGAACTACACTTGAACTCAAAACTGACCGTTGACCTAGGGCCCAACCTCCTTGTCGCACGCTTTATGCTCGGTTTCGCAGTCGGCGCAAAGTCGTCAACGACGCCTGTCTACGCGGCCGAGTCAGCACCCAAGACCATCCGTGGAGCCCTTACCATGATGTGGCAAATGTGGACGGCATTCGGAATCATGCTGGGTTTCGTCGTCTCCGTCGCCTTCCAGAAAGTTACCATCATCGGAGGGCCAACGTCTCCATGGCGGTGGATGTTGGCTTCCACCAGCATTCCTCCCATGATTGTCTGCATCCAGGTATACTTTTGTCCGGAATCGCCGCGCTGGTACATGGAGAAGGGCAAGTTCGACAAGGCCTTCCAAGCACTCTGCCGTCTACGCAAGCACAAGATCCAGGCTGCGCGCGACATGTACTACGCTTACAAGCTTCTCGAGATTGAAACAGCAGAGCGCGAGGGCAGGAATGCTTGGAAGGAGTTCTTTCTCGTCCGCCGCAACCGTCGCGCGGCACAGAGTGCTTTCTTCGTCATGTTCATGCAGCAGTTCTGCGGAGTCAACGTATGTCTTCTATCCCACCTACCAGGAGTTTGAACAGAAGTTGCTTACAGCATTCCACAGGTTATCGCCTACTACAGTACCTCCATCTTCAAGGAAGCGGGCTTTTCGCAGTCTGAAGCTTTACTCACATCCATGGGTACTGGCATAACGAATTTCCTCTTCGCGATCCCGGCCATTTACACCATCGATACGTTTGGCCGAAGGAACCTGCTGCTCACCACCTTTCCAATCATGGGTCTCTGTCTGCTTTGGTGCGGCTTATCCTTTTACCTACCCGAGAACCCGGATGGCACGCCGAGTCAGGCACGTCTCGGATCAATCGCAGCTGCCATCTACACCTTCATGGCCGTCTACTCGCCCGGCGAAGGCCCTGTGCCTTTTACCTACTCGGCAGAGGCATTCCCGCTCCATCTCCGTGACGTCGGCATGTCGTTTGCGACTGCAGTGTGCTGGGGCTTCAACTTCATCCTCTCCCTCACGTGGCCCGCCCTTCGCGACGCTTTCACCCCGACCGGAGCGTTCTGTTGGTACGCGGCCTGGAACTTCTTCGGCTTCTTCTACGCCTACTTTTTCTTGCCCGAGACCAAGGCTCTGACGCTCGAGGAGCTGGATACTGTTTTCGATGTGGGCAACCGCCAGTTCTCGGCTTACTACACTAGGAAGTTGCCGTGGTACTTGAAGAAGCATGTTTTGCGCCAGGATGTTGCGCCCATGGAGCCGCTTTTTGATCTTCATGAGACGGGCGAGCGTGCGGACTATGCGAATGAGCCTGCTGGTGGGGGAGGGGGAGCTGGCGCAGTGGAAGATGCAAAGATTGTGGAGAAGGACGAGGTGACGAAGATGTAAGTGTCGTAGTGGGGTCATTGGCTGTTTAGCTTGGAATTCCCACGGTCTAGTGTGGGAGCGTGGTGCGTAGTTGTGTTTTGATGTGTGTGCTTTTGCGCTCACATGTGGCAAGTTCGTTATACCCTTGTTGATCACGTTGCCGAGATGAAGAGATGAGATTTTTACAAAACAATTTCACTGTGCGAATACCCGTCTTTCACACTTTTGCAATGCATATTACTTTCTGGCATATATTGAATGACCATTTCAGATGCGGCATCTTCGGTAACAACTCCTTGTATTGACTTCTTCGTCCTTAAACAAAAGCCGATTCATGTTCTCCAGTCCGCTGATCACGGTGCCTGTGACGGTCTCCACCGCGCTCCCTACTCTTGCTATGGGCTCGTCGCTTCTCGCTGCGGTGGGAAGACCTATGCTCATGCCTGCCACGGCTACGGCTCGGACTTGTACGATGGTGCTTGTGGCGCGACGATGAGCTATCCTTCTTCGGAGTGCCATGCTCGCTGTCATCCACCTCTCGCCTCTTCCTCTTGAGATGTCTGCTCTGCCTATCCTCGCGTTCCTGGGCTGATCGCAGCTCCATCAATTCGCGGCCACGTTCCTCGGCCCACTGCTTCCGATCGTGCTTGGACTTCTTCAACTGTGCTTGTGCTTTCTGCATGAAGGCAAAGGGATCGTTTGTGGATATGCGGGCCTGTTCCCTCTCCTGGCGGCGCGGATCCTCGTTGCCCCAAACGTCTTTGTTCACGAAGCCTTGGTATATTGCCGGGTCCTTTTGGTCTGCAGTGCTCTGCTTGGGAGGGTCGACGGCAGCGTACCAGGGCCGTTCCATGCCACCGCTTCCTGCTGCGCTGGAAAATCGCATGGCATACTGGTCTTGGAGGGCCTTTTCTTTCTTGCGCTTCTCCTTGTCCGCTTCAGCATTCCGCTCGCGTTTGATGGCCTCCTTCATATCCACCGGGAATAGGTCAATGTTGCCGGCATGGTCCTGCAACGGGGCATCGCTTGTAGTGCTCCGTAGTTTCAAAACTCTAGCATCTCCCGCTTCATCTTCCGCTCGAGTCGTGATGGACCTGGCCATGCGTATGTCCATGTCGGTATCGTCCTCGCCGGCCAGCTTTCTCCGCTTTCGGTCATGTCCGCGGCCAGCCGTGCTCCCCGAGCGCCCTGGTTCTGATAGCTTGGTGGACACCTTCTCTGGCAATGGTGGAGGCGTTCGACCTCGAAGGATGGCGGCACGGCGTTCGGCATCGAGCTCTTGCGTGCGCTGGTCATGGGCGGCTTCGCGGGCAGTAGCGGCGGCCTCGTCGGCCTTGACCCGCGCTATGTTGTCGGAGTTGTATACATTCCATGACTTCTTGCCGAGCAGATGGCTACAGACAGATGAGCAGTGACTCTGGTATGCAACGCCTGGTGTTCAGCAACAACTTACAGAGGCATGGTGGAACGTGTCAGGCAGACGGAAGCAGAGCGTCGTGTTTGTCGTCACACGCCATCGGAACGGCGAGGCGCTCTGTTGATAGCCTCGACCAGCGACGTCGGGCGTGGAGACTCGCAGTGGCACCCGGCCACGCGAACGGGAGCGACGTTGCATTAGCGTGGAGCGGGGGCCAAGCGCAAACCACCGTCAGCGGCCTCATCCCAGCTGTGCCCACAATGCCATTGGTGCAATGCCGAAGGGAACACGGCGACTCATAGTGTTTGTCTGGTGTCGATTCTCTGGTTGCTTTTTCCCTAGCGTGCATCTCTCTGGCCGCACCAGGAAGGTTCCCAGCCACGCGGCGCGACAGTTGTCTAGACCTCTCTCTGCACAAGCTCTCTGGACGCGGTCCCGGCCTACATAACACAACGTCCATGACCATGTACGACTTGCAAGCAAAAGTCTGCTGAAGACACGCTCCACTACACCAATGCTTGCGTAAACGTCCGAACCGCCTTGATTTGCCTTTTTGTGCTGCTTTTCTGGACCGACATAGTACCGCGGCGCCCCCCTTCCGAGACAGAGTCTTTGTACCCAGAGCACGTGAGCATGCCTACCTGGCTTGTTCACGGGTTTCGGTGGCCGCGCGCACAGATTCGCATCCACATCATTCTGCAGAATCTCGACGATGCGGCTCCAGAGTGGTTGATGGCCCCCGCTACTACGGCTTGTTTGATGCACAACTTCAAACAACAATGGCCGCAACAGATCGCTCAGCTGCCTGATCTACGCTTCATCGAGCAATATGACCCGGAAGACGTCACCGTCAAGGACCAGCCGTACGCATATGTTTGCGATATCGTGCACGAGATCAAGCTCGGTGTGGATGTGGAAGAGATGAGGGGAGCTGGGCTGGGCGACGACCAGTGGGCAGCCATTGCAGAATTGAGAGACAAGGTGGCACCAGGGGAGAAATTGGGCTGGTTCGTAGTGGTCAATGGCGACGTCGAGAGATGGGCTCCGCCGTTGGAGGATGACGACGACGTGACCCCAGACGCCAGCCACGTCAGTGCATGCAGTCACAGGAGCAGCATGGTACAATCAGACACCACACGCACCAAAGAGCAGGAGCGACCATCCTCGAGCAGGAGTTTCAAAAAGTGGTTCGGAGGGAAACTAAGGAAAACGAAGAGGTAAGGTTCATGGAAAACAATGGGCTCGTATTCTTTGCTGATCTGCCGTAGCGGAAGGAATCTGAGGGGCGACGCCACACCAGAAGAGCCAGTCCCACCATTGCCGCCAATGTCTCCCCGTCATGCGCTCCAATCTTCGCACGGAAAAGCGACCGCACAGAATAAGACGGCATCGTAACCGCGGTCGACCGACGAGTTGACGAGCGCAGTGATCGTACACGTACTAGCCAACACTTGGCGCGTATCGCAGGCGAGAAAGTCACGCATGATTTGTAGTCCAAATATAGCTATTTGTTGATTGTTCATGAACTTTACACTCTAAGCAGCCAGAAGACTGCAGCAAGGATGACTACGCGAGGCTGTGGATATACACACAACTCTTGCTAGCTGTAACTAGACGTACCAGTCGCAAACTCACCCTTTGGGTTAGCGTAATTTCAGCTTCCATGCACGTGACACGCGATCGCCTAGCTCAAATTATTATCTGAGTCGCGACTACTTCACTCACTCACGCCGCCTCGGCACCGCCACAGCCCGACTTATTGCCTTCTCTTACCGCGGCTTCTTCACGCGCGACCGCAAGCCGATCCCGTATACCATCACCGAAGTTTCCGTCGAATCGCTACCCAGTCTGTTGTCGTGATACCCTGGGCAACTTGCGCCGCGCTCCAGCCCGAGGCTACGACCATTACCTTTCGTCAAAACCCCCAGGACTACCGCCAAAATGAGTCGACGTGACTTTCTTTCCATGCCCGCGCCCGAGAACTATGTGGCTGGTCTCGGTAGAGGAGCCACGGGCTTCACAACGCGAAGCGATCTGGGCCCTGCCCGTGAGGGTCCTTCCGAGGAACAGATGAAGGAGATGCTGGCAAAGCGTGCAGCATCGCTGGGCCAGGCAGCTCCTTCGGCGTATGGTGTCACGGAAAAGAAGGAGGAAGAGAGGGACGAAGAGGAGGACCGGTTCCAGGATCCCGACAACGAAGTCGGCCTCTTCTCAAGCGGCATGAACTACGATAAGGACGATGACGAGGCAGACCGCGTCTATCAAGAAGTCGACGAGAAAATGGACAAGCGACGCAGAGCAAGAAGGTTAGTAACCGTGTTTTCCTTTGCCCATGGCCCTCCCCTCTATCTTTATTGTCGAAGTATTCATCGTGTTTTTTTCTCCACGAACAGATACCGATTGTGTCCGCCCTAGGGAAGCTCGCGAGCAACAAGAACGAGACGAATACGAACGAAACAACCCCAAGATCCAGCTCCAGTTTGCCGACCTGAAACGAGCCCTCGGCGGCGTCTCCGAGGAAGAATGGGCAGCGCTGCCAGAGGTTGGAGACATGACGGGCAAAGCAAAGCGCGCGCGTGAAGCTCGACTGGCGAATTCGAGGTCGTACGCGGTTCCGGATAGTGTTTTGGCCGCGGCCTCGAAGAGTGGGGAGCTTGATACCACGATATCGTCAGGCGACGCTGACGGCATGACGACGAACCTTGCAAGCATTGGAGCTGCGCAGCTGTCTGCCTTGACGGTACGGCTCGACTCAGCAGCAAGTGCCCCTGGCACGCAAACTACAACGACTTCCGGAACCTCAACGTCCGTTGATCCCAAGGGCTATATGACTGCGCTCAACAAGAAGGAGGCCATGGGTGAGGAAGTTCCGGTCGAGGACATTAACCGTGCGCGTGTGCTGTTGGAATCGGCGGTCAAGACCAACGTGCACAATGGTCCCGGATACGTTGCGCTAGCACGACTCGAAGAGGTAGCTGGAAAGATCCACACAGCCAAAAAAGTCATTGCCCGTGGATGCGAACTTTGCCCCCGATCTGTAGTCGTTTGGGAGGAAGCTATCCGGCTGAACCGCGACAACCTCCACAACGCCAAAATTATTGCCGCCAATGGTATCAAGCAAAACACCAAGGCCGTCAAATTGTGGCAAGCCGCCATCGATCTGGAACAAACACCAGCGTCGAGGAAAAAGGTTACCCGTCAAGCTCTAGACCACAACCCGCAGAGTGTCGAGCTGTGGAAGACCTTGATCAACGACACGGAAGAGCTGGATGCAGTCCGTCTACTCTTCGCCAAAGCCACTGACACTGTGCCCCTTTCCGAGGAACTCTGGATCTCATATGCCAGGGTTTCCAAGCCGGAAGACGCGCAGCAGATTCTCAACAAGGCTCGCAAGGCCATTCCTACCAGCTGGGCCATTTGGATTCATGCTTGCAGGTTGCAAGAAGAGCTGGGCAAAGTCGACATGTTGGACATGATCATGACCCGAGCTGTGAAATCTCTAATCAAGGAGAATGCTATGATCAAACGTGAAGAGTGGATCGCACAAGCCGAGATTTGTGAGGAACAAGGCGATACTGGTACCGCTGCTGCAATCATCAAGGCGACTGTGGGCTGGGGTCTTGACGAAGATGACGAGCGTCGAGACGTGTGGCTCGAAGATGCCAGAAGCGTCTTGAACAGGAACAAGCCGGAGACAGCCAGGGCCATACTCGGATTCGCTGTTGCCGTCTTCCCGTACAGTACGACAGTTTGGCATGCATCTACCGACCTCGAAAAGCATCACGGTACAACAGATACCTTGCTGAGTGTCCTAGAACGTGCCGTAAACGCCTGTCCAAATTCAGAGTCCTTGTGGCTACAATACGCTCGAGAGATGTGGCAGTCAGGAAACCCTGAAGGTGCTCGCCAGGTTCTGGGTAGAAGTTTCGAGGCTCTGCCAGGCAACGAAATGCTATATACCCGCGCTGTTGACTTCGAGGTCGACGCTGGGAACTACGAGCAGGCCCGCAGTTTCCTCCAAGTGGCTCGTGAATCGGCTGCTACCGACCGCATCTACATGAAATCTGCTGTGCTCGAACGACAACTGGAAAACTATGAGACAGCAATCGACATCTGTAACCAGGGTCTGCAGAACTGGCCCGGCAGCTGGAAGCTACATGCCATCAAGGGCCAAATCTACGAGCAGCTATCGAAGCTACCAGAAGCTCATGAGGCATTCAATATTGGCACACGCGCGGCACCGAAAGCCCCAGTCCTGTACATTCTCCTTTCTCGATTGCAGGTGAAGCAAGGAGCAGTTGTCAAGGCCAGATCTACGCTGGACCGTGGTCGACAGCAGAACCCAAAGAGCGAAGAGATACTCCTTGAGCAGGTTCGTCTTGAGCGTCGCCAGAACAATACAAACGCCGCCCAACAGCTCATGGCCGGCGCTCTGCAACAGTGTCCCAACTCGGGACTTCTGTGGGCAGAAAAGATTATGCACCTCGAGGGTCGCACTCAGCGTAAGCCGCGGGCACTCGAAGCCATCAAGAAGGTGGAGAAGGACCCTCTGCTTTTTATAGTCGTCGCACGCATCTTCTGGTCTGAGCGACGTCTAGACAAGGCCGCCACGTGGTTCGTCAAAGCTGTCACTCTTGACAGCGACTATGGTGATGCTTGGGTGTGGTATTACAAGTTCCTCGAACAACACGGTACTGAAGAGAAGAAGGAGGATATGCTTTCAAAGGCCACCATGGCTGAGCCCAAGCACGGCGAGATATGGCAGTCTGTCGCCAAGGATCCAAAGAATGCGCGCAAGAGCGTGGAGGAAATATTGAAGATTGCTGCGGCGAAGGCCGAGTAGAGTGCTGCGGAGATGTGCAGCTTGCATTTTCATGCAACCGGATTAGATTAATCAAGAGTGTTGACATGCTCAGTTACACCACATTGCTATCGAAATGTGGAGTCGGAAAGCTTGCATTAGCGTGCCTTCACGCCCAAATGGAATGACGACGTAAACATACTCCTTGAAGCCTTCTGAGCCGACAAACGCACTAGATGAAACGGTCCTCTTGGCCAGGTTGTAGTTTGGAAAGAGCAATCCAACGTTTTGACATATCTTCTAGGCTGTGCAGAAGAGACTGGGATCTGGACGCTGAATGGATTACATCTCTCCTAATACGGGATACCTCCACGTAGTAACGTGATATAGTCTTTTGCAAAATAAACAAGGCATATGTATGTTATGTTAATAGCTATTATTCAAATTCAAGAAATTGAAGATCAAGATAGATACTTTTGGATATTTGTCTTGACAGTACGGAAAGTAGTATCTCGTATAGACTAGTAATACAGCTGTACCAAGACAAACAAAACATGAAACTAAACTACGTTCGGGAGGATTTTGCTATCCGATCAGTCTTGTCCCACTCCAGAGTGTTCGTCCTTGCCATGATATGAGAGCACTGCTCGATCCTCCGTACCTGCTCACCAAAGGTCTCACACTCGGCTGCGTCTTGCGGGCTCAAGGAGATGCCTTGTGCTTGCGCGAGTCCAGCCACCATAGCTGCGCCAATCGAATCACCCCCGTGCGCGTAGAAGGAATCCGAAGATGCGAATTGCTTTTCGGGGGTAAGACCTAGCACCCGGCACCATATTGCCTGAAGCGAGCGACACGTTTCTGGTCGCGCTTCGTGATTGACAGAGGAGACTTCTGCGTGGTGAGAACTGTTTTGCGGGTCCTGGCGAGCCTCGGTGGGGAGTCTGACGTCGCCTAGACACTCTACCGACTCGGCGTGGAGTGCCGTGACGGTCTTGTGAGTGTCCTGCAGTACGAGCTCGAGGTTGGTGGTCAGGACGGAGATCAGTTTCTCCACTACGTCTCTCGGCAATGTCTCCTCGCTGAACAGCATGGTCACGTCCGTTCTATTCTCTCCCATCGGCACACTCGTTACCCACAAGTCCACCTCATCGCATGTACCTTTGTAAGCTATTGAACCCCGGTTTCTCCAATGCAGAGCGCTGTCTCCTGAAGGGCTTGATGGGGAAGATGAGTCCGGAGATGGATTCCAAAGCTCGATGTTCTGATACTGGACCATGCTCGAGAAGCGTGTTGTAGAGGGCCAGTCTGTACAGTCTTTGACTATTCCTCGGAGTCCTAGATGCTCAAAAGGAAGTGTTTCAATGTGTTCCCTATGCATCTGCTCCAGAGCCTGGCCGAGCGTCATGGTATCCTTTGCGCAGTCGACAGACTGTCGTGCGTCCAAGTCAACACGCACCGGGATCGTGGTGATGCATGGTCCAGTCAGGGACGATATGTCTTGGATGAGGGCATTGCGGCCTGATGTGAGTGTCCCAAAGACCACATCAGAGACACCGGTCGCGGCTCCCAGGGTAATGGCCCAGGCAAGGCAGAGCGCAGTGTGCACTCGACGCTCTGTCGTTGACGAATTGGGCAGGCTAATGTGGGCCGTGACAACGCTATCTAGTAGCGGTCGGCTCGTACTCGGGCATCTGACAAGATTTGTCATGCTGCTGCCGGAAAGACGTTTCCTCCAGAAGGCCTGCGCTTCGGCGACATGGGGTTGCAGATTCAAGAATTGGATCAGACGGGAGAAACTTGGCTGTCGTGGTATCGTGTTTCCGTTGTAGATGCTGATCAGGTTGTTGAAGACATTTGACAGACAGATTCCATCGTACTGAGCGTGGCTCAATCCGAGAGCCAGTAGACTGTTGGTCGGGGTGTGCTGTAGTACGCGAAATCGAGTCGGGCTGTAGCAAGGTCGCGCTTCATCTAGGCAGGTCCCCTCGATGAGGTCAGGCACATCTGACTTAATGCCATTCCACGGAATGTCCTGGTAGTCAAGCGTCATGTTCTGGAACGGCGCTTGGTAAAAGTTGGCACCACTTTGGAAGAAGATACTGCGGAACAGGGGGTGTATCTCGACAAGCTTATTGCAGGCAGCTCGAAGCTTGGAATGGTCGAGAGCGCCCGTTATGTCGACAACAAACCATGCAAAGTATGCACGATGCCATCTACGATTTGCTACGAGGGCCATTTCCTGGAGTGGGGTAACGGGGAAGATGTCCTCGATTATCGTGCGAGATGGCATGTTTCGTCTCAGATCTTCCTTCACTGAAATAGACGTATCAGGATTGAGCAGGGAAAACGCTGGCGGATCTTGATGTATTAACAAGGAGTCAGGAGAACTCTTGTCTTGCATCAAGAAAGCCATCTCTGATAGTCCCTGGTTTTTGTATAGAGACGCCACAGACACATGGTACCCCAGTCTAGCTGCAGCTGCAACAAGTCCAATCGCCGCGATGGAGTCTCCTAGATCGAAAAAGTTGGAGGACTTGCCAAGTTCAGAATGGTCGCACTTCAACACAGAAGCCCAGAGGTTTCGCACAGTGTTCTCAGCGTCTGTGAAAACCTCTTGGCTCTCTGGGCGTTTCTGCGTTGACAATTTCTGCCTGTGTGCTTCGAAGATTCCTTGTAGGACCTTGCGATCCACCTTTCCAGTCGATGTCTTCTGTGCGTTCGATAGTGGAATCCAAACACGCGGAACCAAGGTCCTTGGGAGGATCCGCGCCAATTTTCCACGGATTTTTGCACAACAGTGTTCAAAGTCGACAGTTCTGATTGAAGTCGAAGGCTTTTGGGAGCCATCATCGCCGATGAATGCAACCAGGATTCTCGACCTCTCCTCATCGCCCGTATCAAGGGCCGCAACAACTGCACTGACACTCGGGTCCACTCTAGTAATGCTGCTCTCAATCTCTGCAATCTCGATTCGCACTCCGTTGATTTTGACTTGAGTATCTGCGCGACCAAGATATCGGAATGAGCCGTCCACATCTTGGCACACCAAATCGCCCGTACGATACAGGCGCGGACACACTCCGCGCATCCAAGCTGGACTATCGAAGAAGGCTGCGCGCGTCATTTCCGGTCGGTTCAAGTACCCTCGAGCTAAGGTTCCTCCAGCCACGAGTTCTCCGATGGTTCCGATTGGGGCAAGACGAGAAAGACTGCCTGGCTCGACAGCCCAGCAATTGCCGAAGAGCGCTCGACCAATCTTGTTGTGTTCCTGGTCTCCGAGAGTGATTTCATGACCTGTCACGCAGCCAGCTGCCTCTGATGGACCGTATTCGTTGAAGACACGCAAGCCCGCTTCGAAGAGCGGCAACAGGCTGAAGTTGATTGATTCTCCACCCATGGCTATAGATCGAAGGGAGGGAGTTTTGCTGAAGTCAATCATCTTCGCTTCAGTCGGGGTGAAGAATGCGTGATGCACGTCGTATTTCTTGAGTGTAGCTTCGACACTCTTGTGCATTTCATCTTGGGATGGCACACAGATGGCACCACCAGTGGTGAGCGGCTCCCATATCTGTGACAGGTGAACGTCGAAGCTCCATGTCGATGCCCAGAGTGTGTTGACTGTGTTATCGATCTCCTTCCACTCGGTAAGCTTGCGTATTGTGATTGCCAGGGGCCCGTGCTCCATGATGCAGCCCTTGGGGCGACCAGTGCTTCCACTAGTATAGGTAATGTATGCCACGCTATCTGGCCGAGGCTTCGAATATTTTGAGTCGCGACCAATATCTGCAGGCAGATCATCCAAAATCTGTCTGCTTACCTCCAAAACATCTCTGCCTCTAGCAATATGCTCGGCCAAATTGATTGCGAGTGGCGAGAACAGTACAATATCAGCATCTGAGTCTTCCAAGATCTGCAGATTTCTCTCTACGGGGCTTGCGGGATCCAGGGCAATAAAAGCCGCGCCCGGAATGGTGAAGATTGCAGCTTGCATTACAACAGCCATGGCATTTCTTTCGGAGCACGCAGCAATGCGAACCTCTGAACCTGCTTTCCCCTTGAGACGGGTTCGCAGTATTGCAGCCAGTCTGTTGGCTTGATCCAGTAGCTCACTGTATGTAAGAACCCCATCGTGGGCATTGATCGCAACAGCGTTGGGATTTCCTTCTGCGACACGGCACATCGCATCTATAACAGTGTCGGTAGAAGACATTGGTGTACCACAGCCTCGCATTGCGATATCCTCGTCGTGCGCGGTGATCAAAGAAATGCTCCCGAGTGTCTGCTTGGTGTCCATTTGCGGTTCTGCCAATTGCTCGATCGCACGTTGCAGGTGGCTTATGAACAACTGAGCATTATCCTGCTCCATTGCCTCGGGCGCATACTGTATCTTCAAAGTTACGCTGTCCTCGCCTTCGATCGTGGCTGCCACTAGAAGCAGCCCAGGCTGCGCCATCTCCGTACCTGTACGGCTGAACAAGTCAAACCTTGATTCAGAGAACCGGGTACGAGGCTGGACTACCAGCATGCTTCCCATCTCTGCTATCGACTGGCCGAAGAGACGAGGAACGACAGTATGCGCAGCGTGTTGATGACTAGCTGCATCCAAAAGGAACTGACTGGCTTCTTCAAGCATCTTGCTTACTGTACGATCATGCGAGCAATCCGCACGGAAGAACGAGGTCGTCATGAGCGGTCCAACTATATCTGAAGCGGCCTGAAGTGGGATGTTGCGTCCTGATTGAACAGAAGGGTAACAAACGTCGCTCGTATACCCATATCGGGAGAGTACAAGTGCATATGCGCAATGTATGATCGTCGCGATTGAATGGGATGATGTTCTCGTATGAGGTATCTTCACCAGATGCTGCGCAGTCAGGGTCATCAAAGCTTCGCCTGGGTTTTGCACAGTCTTGTAATTGGGGAACTTTACAACAGACGCACCCTGCATAGATTTCTCCCAGAATTCTGTGGAACCATCTTGCTGTTGCTCGAAGCGGATGAAGCGATTGAAAGATGGTTTGACTTCCGGATTTGTCCCGTTGTACACCTGACTGAGTTGGTCGAGAAGTGCTTCCTGTACCCACAGGTCATAGATGACGTGGTGCATTGTCAGCCGAAAGATCTTTGGTCCCGTACGTGAGGTATCGAGATGATATTCGGCTAGCGGTTTCTTGAGTGATGCTATTTCGTCGTGACTGTCGCTGAGGACTTTGCGGGGCTCCGCATCAACGACGACTTGAATGTTGCCATAGTCTTCCGTGTTAACAATCACTGTGCGCAGAATTGGATTTTGCATGACGATTGCTTCCCAGGACGACAGCAGACGCTCTGCGTTCGTATCAGGTGCTAATTCCATGTCGATGGTGCACCAGTATGCCTTGGGGTTGCGCAACGATGCTGCAATTAGTGAAGTCTGCATAGCAGAGCAGGGATAAGCATCGCAAATGCGGCCCGCCGGAACATTTAGCACATTTGCGAGATGACTCTGAAGACTCTGTCGGTTGTTGGGTTCAGCGGCCAGTACTTCGAAGGGTTCTGGGTCTCCGTGGACGACACATTCTTTGTCAGCTTTTTGCATCAACAGAGCCATGTCCTCCAGAATTGGTCGGGCGTATACGTCCTTGTATGTGACTGGATATCCAGCGCGCTGCATCATCGAGACCAACACAATAACTCCCACAGAGTCTCCTCCGATGGAAAAGAAGTCTGTATGCAGCCAGACATCTTCTTCCTGTATACGCAATGCACGAGCCCAGAGTGTTCGCAGTTCGTTCTGCTCCAACGTTTCGGGCAACTGCTTCGCAGAATCTGAGGTGTATATGGCAAAGCTGCTCAGCTCTTCCGGGCGATAGGCCTCCAATTGTCGCGCAAGAGCCTTGCGGTCAATCTTGCCAGTGCCGGTCATGGGAATTGTGCTACAGATGTACAGCGACGGAATGAATGCTGGAGGGAGTGAACATCTTAGCTTCTCGTGAATTGCTCCTCGAATAGTCGAAGTCTGTTCGTGTGCAGTGTCATAAAATAGTAAGAGTTCGTCACGACCGCGTTTGTTCGAGACAATTGTGACTGCGCTCTTGACATGTTTCACTCGACAAGCAACCTCTTCGATTTCTCCTAACTCAATCCGAATACCATGAAGCTTGACTTGCGCATCGACCCGGCCGACTATCTCGATCTCACCGTTCGCAGCGAAACGAGCAAGGTCACCTGTCCGGTACGCTGTTGAGAGGAAGCGCGCAGGAAGCCACAACGGAGCCTTGATGAAGGCTTTGGCAGTCTGATCAGCAGCATGCAGATACTGATCTGCAAGGCACGGACCGGTGATGATCAATTCTCCAACACAGCCCAAAGGCGCTAGTTTGTTGCTGTCATCCAGCTCTGCTATCCACAGTTGGCTACCAAGAATTGCTGAGCCAATATTTGAGGGATTGCTTTTGGAGGTCATCCGAGAAGTTGCCACGTTGACGCTGGCTTCTGTCGGACCATACACATTATGAAGCACCCGCTCTGGCACATTAGCAGAACTCGTCCATCTGTCCCGAACCGACTTTGTCATGGGTTCACCACCCACAACCAGTGTGCGGAGGCTGGGTACTTCTACTGGTTCCAACATGTCTGCAACGGTTGGAGTAAGCATAGCCAGTTCTGCTCTAGCCTTGCGAATGAAGGAAGAAATGTCGCCGAGTCTATCGGCTTCAGAAGGAATGCAAACGCAGCCGCCAAAGCTCAGCGTTGGGAAGATGTCCATGATAGACACATCGAACGTGTAGTTACAGTATTGCAAGCTGCGTAACCCATCTGTCGACGCGTGCCCGAAGTGTTCTGCATGTCTGACCATGCTGCGAGTGACCGCACCATGAGAGACAACAACCCCTTTGGGAGTGCCAGTGGAACCCGAAGTGTAAAGAACGTAGGCCATGGAATTTCTAGTAGGGGCAGTGCACTCTCTTGAAACTTCGGACATCTTCTCAGCCAGTTGTCGTCTAAAAAACTGCTGATCAACACAAAGAAGCGTTTTGCTGGTGTGGAAAGCGCCACAAAGAACGCTAGCCTGCTCCCTTGATGCCAAAATCAGCTCGGTGCTGCATTGTTCTATGATATACGCCTGTCGTTCAGGCGGATGATCCGGTGATACTGGAACGTAAGCTCCACCAGCTCTGAGTACAGCAAGTATGGCAACAAGCATATAACTGCTCTTCTCGAAGCAGATGGGAATTCTGGATCCAGCTCCGACTCCAGACATGGTAAGCTCGCGTGCCAAAGCTGAAGATTCCCGGTCAAGTTGCTCATACGTCAACGAACGATCATGTGCGAACACGGCTTCTCTATTTGGCCACTTCAGTGCGGCAGCTAGAAATCGTTCATGAAGGAGGCCGCCAGGCGTAGCGGGCTTTTCATTCCAGGAGCATACCAAGCTCGATTCGGTATCACTGCTCAACCTAGAGAGGATGTCTGACACCTTAGCTGTGCCGCTCTCGCGCAACTCCGTAAGACGCTCAAATGCGGTTCCAAAATGGTCAAGCAGCCTAGAAACTGCGAGTTCATTCATTATAGTAGAGTCGTATGCAGCCGAAAATGTTACGCCGGTGGATGTGGAGGTGCACTCGAGGACTAGCCCATAAGGGTGTTGTAGCTCTTGCTTGAGACGCGTGAACCCTTCGACCTGGTTCTTTTGAAGATAATCCTCTCCATTGTTTTCACTTTGGATAACGAACAGGTTGTTGAAGTCGCATGCAGAGGCCTGCTCAGGTCCGATTGATCTGATCTTCTTGAGCCCGAGATGACCTGAGTCCATGGCTCGCACATAGTTCGCACGTATGCGTTCCAGAAATTCGGAAAGGAAATCCGTCCTGTTAACAATCTCGACGACTGGTATAGACTGTATCATCGGCCCTACGACCTGTTCAAGCCCATGTACAGCTGACGTGCGACTGGAAAGAACCGCACCGAAGCATACACTCTCGCCTTCAGAAACAGCGTATTGGTGGCGTGCAATAGTAAGCAACCAAGCCGCCCGAAGGATAGGTGTTTGGTTCGACAACCAAGAGTCTCCGCCATGAGCCTTTGCAGTGAGTATCTGCGTAGCTCGATCGGTTAACGGCTTGTAGCCGGACCGGTTTCTGGCCGGAAAGGGAATCGCGTTTGCTCCGTTCAATAAGTCCCTCCACACTTCGATCATGCTGCTTTCGTCTAGAGTCTCCAAGAATCCTATGTATTGTTGCATCCCAAATGGTCTCGGTCCCGCCTCCAAGAAACCTTTCTTATACAATTGCGCGAAATCGGAGAAGATGTGATCCAACGTGACATCGTCGTAGAGAGCATGATGGATAAAGAGCACAAATCGTCTCGCGCGGCCGTTAACGTCCAGTAGAACCCACTGCGTAAGCTCTCTGCCTAGGGCTACGTCAGGGCACTTAGTGGCTGCTTCCTCAGCATCGGTTTTCCTCCACCGCAATTGCTGGCGTATCGTAGCTTGGAGAAATTGAGTCGCCTCTTGGCTATTTCGAACGATCCGTGTGCGAAGGATTGGGTTCGCGTGATATACAGCTTCCCAAGAGGCACAGAATCTGCCCAGGTCTACATCCGGAGCCAATTCGTATGCCAGACGAGCGCAATAAGACCCGTTTGAGATCAACGAGGCTGTAAAGAGTCCCTCTTGCAGTGGCGAACATGGAAAGATAGTCTCAACTTCCTGCGCACGGACGCCGCAGGTTTGGGCGACACTGTCTAATAAATCCGTTGAGAGTCTCATTTGCGGTTGATAATGCTGCCCGGCGGCGGCATTAGGCGGCATTGCTTCGTCTAGACCCACTGTCTCGATCGCGTTCGCCATCTCATCGAGAGCTGGGTATTGGAAGATTGACTTCACTGACAATCTCTGATTGTTGCTGTATGCCGAAGACAGCTTCATGGCGGAGAGTGAATCGCCACCCATTGAGAAGAACATCGAGTCAGGGTAGATCTCATCGACATCCACACCCAGAACACGCGCCCATTGGTCTCGCAGGTCATACTGTTTCTGAGAAAACACGATCGTTTTGCGATTCTTCGAAGCAGGCTGAACCTGACGCATCGTAGACCACTTCTCAACAAGAGACGCTGCGATCTGTCCAAGCTTTCGTCGATCAAGCTTGCCAGACGTCATGGTCGGCAGGTGTGTTAGAGGAACAATAACGGATGGGCGCATATGTCCCGGTAGAAGTCTCTCAGCATGTTTGGTTAGCACATCAATCCAAGCGCTCAGCTCTTTTGTAAGCTCCAGTGTACTAGACTCTGAACCCCTTCGCCAACTCTCCTTGCTCACTGCTGCGGAGAGCGAATCTTCGCCACTCGCCGATTTTGTTAATACTACCCCGGCCCTCAACGACGGCTCGAATCCTTCAAGAGCGTATTCAATCTCTTGAACTTCAATGCGTAGGCCCTTCAGTTTGATCTGACTGTCGATTCGACCAAGGATGTGGATATCACCATTCCGAGAGTACCTCGCAAAGTCTCCAGTTCTGTAAAGTTTACGTGGATTTGCAGTCATATCTTGAACCCACGGTAACTCAGAGCCATCTATAAAAGCCTGCGAAGTTCTTTCGGGATCATTCAAATAGCCATTGGCGAGCGTCGGCCCCGATATCAATAGTTCACCAGCAACGCCTAGTGGACATAACCGTGTGGGATCGGACTGTCGTACGATCCACAAGTGTCCAGATATGGGCTTTCCAACGTTCGTAGCTTTGGTTTTCTTGGTGATATTTGTGTTTGTAGCGGAGTCGATTGTAGTCTCTGTTGGCCCGTAGTCGTTGATGAGCTGCACACAATCACACCATTCCGATATCAAATTCTGATTGCAGGGTTCCCCAACCAAGATCAACTGCCGTAAGTTAGGAACCCTCTCCGGTGTGAGAAAACTTCGAACCACAGTAGGCGTGAGAATCGCAGTTTGAATCTCATTCTCTTGCACATACTGCGCTAGACTCGACATTCGATCTTGCTCCGACGGTATGAAGAGCGTTGCACCTGACGTAAGTGTGGCAAAGATCTCCATAACGCTTACATCAAACGTGTATGAGCAGAAGTGCATGATCCTGGTACCGGGTTTGAGATTGAACGAAGAAATTTGGTCGCGAATACTGGTGGAAGCTGCTGCATGGGATATCACGACACCCTTCGGAGTACCAGACGAGCCACTGGTGAACATAATGTATGCCGGGTCTTCGGGGCTGACGATATCCGTCAGCTGGCGCTGCTCGTCCTGCGCCTGAAGCAGCACCAGCAATGAATGATCAATCAAGACCTTTTTGTCCCACAGTTGGCATCTATCTCGCATCGAAGGCGAACAAACAACGATATCGGTCCCGATGGCGTCTTTCATAGATTGAAGCCGGGCTTGTGGTTGAAGTGGATCCAAAGGGATGTACGTAGCGCCAGCCTTCAGCACAGCTAGAATGGCGATGATTACGATTGCAGATTTCTCGAACATGAGCGGAACTCTGTCGCGGGGCTTTACGCCGTGACTGACCAGGTGGTGGGCCAGGGCAAGCGACAGCTGATCCAGCTCGTCGTACGTGTATTTCTTGTCTTCAAATACGACAGCATCTCCTTCAGGGTGCTTGGCGGCGGTCTCTGAGAAGCACGTATGCAATGATCGGATTTCTGTCTTGATGACTTTCGAGTTCCAGGCATCGATCTGCGCCTTATCGTCATCGCTTATGCTCATAGAGTCATGCAAAGGCTTCTTGAGCTCTTGGCTTCCACACAAATCGTTCTCGATGATTCGTTTTAGATGGCTGTTGAGCCAGTCTGCTTCGTTTGCGCCAACGACCTTTCCGTCGTATGCCATCGTTATGTCTGCAGCATCTCGAGAAAGTTTGCATTCTATCTCCAGTGGGTATTGCGCTGTGGGTCGCAGCGCTACGCAAGTATGTTGACTGAAAATTCCACAATTTGCCGCATCGCCCTCTGGTTGGATAACCATGAGGGTGGTGAATGAGGCTGCCTGGCGAGCGCAGTCATTCAACTTGGCTATGTTATGGAGCCCGAACTGCTGATGAGTCCTGATATTTTGGAGGTCTTTCCGCATTACTTGAAGTAGAGCTTGCTTCGAAGCTATTGGCTCGATATCACAGATGACAGGAATGGTGGTGAATGTCGGCCCGGCGACGTTCTCAAGTCCTACAAGATTGTCCAGGCGGCCTGAAAGTACCAACCCAAAGCAAATTGAGGAAGCCCCACTTATCTGACGAAGTAGAATGGCAAGCGCAGCAGTCAGTATCTCGGATGAAGACCATTCGCTTTCCGTCGGAGACGGCAACCGGACTTGGACAGTGCGTCGGTCAGGCTGCTCCGTGGTCTCGAGACTCTCAGGAACAGGCGCTTGAGTAGGTGGCGGACGATGCGAGAAAGCTTCCCATGCTTCCCTGCTATCGTCTTTCGAACGGAACATCTCTAGATGCTTGATGAACGTACGGTATGCCGGCCGCTCCGGTAACGGCTGAGACAACCATGCACAATGCAAGTCATGTGCAAGCATTTGTATCGATGAAGCATCCATCGCGGCGTGATGGATGATGACATGTAAATAAACACAGGATTTAGTCTTCTCAAGATAGAATAGAGCCGGATGATGGACCCGAGGATCCTGGCCATTTTCAAGGGACTCTTCGGTCCCTGGAGGACGTCGTTGAATTACAGGCGTAACATCCAGCACGGCTTGGACGGAGACACCTTCGACATCCTCAAGGAACGCGGTTCGGAGGATCTCCTGGTGTTCAACAGTTTGACGCACACTTTCGTCCAGTCGGTCGAGGCCAACAGATTGTGGGAGCTTGAAAGTTATCTTGTTGGTATAAGATCCCGGATTTTTCGCAGATGATGCAATGAGCGCAATCTGCATGGGTGACATAGGGTAGACATCAGCAATAGCGTCCAGCGGGACATGGAGACGCTGTCCGACATTCTCGCGAAGTGATGCAACTGAAACATTCGCCAGCAGTGAGAAGGGCTCAACAGCTAGTGCTTCACCTGCCTCACGCTCTTGCCCACTTCCTGCGAATAGCTGGGCCATTTGCTTCAACGTCAGTCCCAGATGAACCTTTCTGACATCTGCGTGGTAACCCTTTCCTCTCAAAGAGAATGCAAGGCGCATAAGGCTAAGGGAGTCGCCTCCTAGTCTTGCGAACGTATCTACCAGAGTTAGTCCTAGATGCGGTTGAAAAACATCGATATACATGAAGGGCACTTACTATTAGAAGTAATTCGCTTTGTATCGATGCCCAACACCTCTGACCAAAGCTCCTGCACAGTGAGCTCGATTCCAGACAAGATCCCGGCATCAAGGCCCTCGGGTGCCGCCGCAGTTGCACCCTCATCATCGGGAGACCATGTCTCTGCAATACTTTGCAGCATACGACGATCGACTTTCCCCGAGCTAGAACGGGGGATGCTGTTGACTACAATAATGGCCCAAGGTTGCATGTATACCGGCAGATCCTGCTGAATAGAGCTGCTAATACGTTGGACGGTCCGAGTTTGATCGCGAGTGTTTTTCAAGACAGCAGTCGTCTTCATTGATGTCTCTTGCAGACCAGAAGAGGCGACCGTGATAAAGGAGACCAGAAGAGGGATTTCGTTCTGTCTGACGACATCTGTTACAACTTGGTCGACTAGTCCCGTGCGTCTAATGGCAGTATCGATTTCGACAAGCTCAACACGCTTTCCGCGAAGCTTCAGCTGTCCGTCAGCACGACCCAAGATTTGGATGGAAGAGTCGGCTCTATATCGCACTAAATCACCCGTTCGATATGCTTTCCATGCTTTGCTTTGTTGGTCAACCCAGGGCGGTGGCGTCACGAACGCTTTTGCGGTGCCTTCGGTGTTGTTTAAGTATCCATGGGCCACAGCTGGACCGACACAAAGAAGTTCGCCAACTGTTCCTATAGGCGCGAGGCGAGTGTAGTTGTAAGGATCTACAATCCAGGTAGATGTTGTTCCTATGCCCTTGCCGATACAATAAGGGTCTCCAGATAGGTGACAAACAGTAGTGGTTATGGTTGTCTCCGTCGGTCCATACTTGTTGATCAGATGAAGCTTGTCTACCCAGGTATCCAGGAGATTTTGGGAAACGAGTTCTCCGCCTAGCGCCATAGTCTTCACTGTTGGAATATTTCCGGGATTTAATAGATTGGCAAGACTAGGCGTGAGAGAAATCCAGTTTGCTCGCCTTTCGTGAATAGTCTTCTCAAGCTCGAAGAAACGTTCATGTTCAGTTGGCAAGCAGATACAACCACCGACTGACAGTGCACCGAAAATGTCTGTGATGCTCATATCGAAGGTGAGAGACGCGAACTGGAAGACCCGAGAGTTGGAATTTAGATCGAGATGGTGCTGGTGGGCCACAATTGCTGTGCAAACGGCTATGTGAGGGATGAGAATCCCCTTCGGCTCTCCCGTAGATCCCGAGGTATAAACTATGTATGCCAGATCCTCTGGCTCCACAGCTTCAGCCTGGTCATGGGATAGGGCTGGCACAGAGGTTTTGCCTGGAAGTGCATGAAGAGCAATCTCCAGTATGTTTGACGGGGTTTCGAAAAGCGGTTTGCCAACGTCGGTTATAGCGAACGCTGCGACTGTATCTTCAGCAATTCTCTCAATCCTCCTATGGGGCCATTCTACATCGATGGGCACGAATGTGGCGCCAATGCGAAGAATAGCGAGAACTGCTGCAATCTGCTGTGGTGATTTCGCCATTCGTATGAGAATCTTATCGTGTGGTCTTACTCCATTACTCTTCAAAATATCGGCCACAGCGCAGACATGTAACTCAAGTTCCCGATAAGAAATGACATGTCCGCCGGATCCTTCAATGGCTGGTGAGTCGGGGAACTGGCGCATTGATGCTTGAACAAGCTCGTAAAGATTCTTCCTCTGAGGCTTCAACTCAGTGGAATTCCATTCCTGGATCTGCTCGAGGTCCTGTCGAGGAACCATGTCAATATCATTCAAAGTTGACTCGTCATGCATGCGGGTTGAAATCTGTTCCACCACGTGCAGATACTGCCTGGCCAGTCGAGCTACTTCATCATCATGAATCCATGCACTGTCGTACGAGATGGACAGCTTAATTCCTTCATGAGTTGGGACACATTCCACGGTGACCGCGTACCCCCCAGACATGGTTTCCTCGATCAAGTCGAATGCAATCTCCCGTGTAGATTGTGGCTCTAAGATCTCGGTAGGCTGTACAACCAGCATTGTACGAAACTCGCATGCATTCGCGGCGTCCTCAGAGACCTTTTTGATATTCTGTAGGCCATAGGCGCTGTGAGGTAACATAGCCATAAAATCGGCCTGCTGCCGCTTCAAAAAGTTTGCAATAGATTCATCTTGTCTCAGGGAGATGTGTGTGACAGCAGCAGACATGGTTGGGCCACGAATCGAATCGATGTGTGGGTAATCACTGGCTCTGCCAGAGAAAATTGTGCCGAAGCACGGGTCTCTCGTATTCTCATACCTTGCGAGAAGAAGAGCCCAGGCACCGCGCAGTATAGTAGACCTTAGTCTTCCCTCACTCGGCCACGATAATTTTGCTGTAGATGAATAGCGCTGATCCGCACAGATAGATACAGCACCACAGCGCGGCTCATGAGGCCATGATGAACTCTGTGCGTTCGAAAGATAAGCTGACCAGAATTGCTTTGTGCGCGGATCTTTTAAGGCTTGATGTTGATGAGAAATGAATGAAGCGAAAGTGGCGAATGGAGGCAGCAGATATCCTTCGCAGTAGGCCTTCGAGATATCATCCAGCAAAAGCTCTTGGCTCCATCCATCATAGGCTGCATGTGACATGGTCACTGCAAGAGTGTTGACTGATCCACAATGTACGACAAGATCGAAGTTGAAAAGATACTGGTCTTCCAATTTTACTGGTTGAGATAAGAGATCCGTGACGGCATCGTGAATTCTGATCGGTGGTGATGACGGGCCGTCCGGGCCTATCACCAATTGTAGAGCTCCCAGAGTCTTAAGTGCTACAATGGTGGTCCTCAGAATAGCAGTACGTTTGATGACAAGCGCTAAAGCTGCTGTGAAGCGGGCTTCGTCGCACGGAGTAAGTGCAAATACATGACGGGTCACGTAGACACCGCTAGATGACAACGCGAGCGCAGCCACGCCTTCTTGAAAGGGAGTACACGGATATATATCGTCCACGAGATCCATAGTGAGCCCGGTGAGGCTCTCAATCTCTTGCGGGTCGACGAAATCTTTCAGTGAGAACTTTTGAACATCGCTACTGATTTGCGCGATACGCTTCCGGGCCTCAGAATCCTTGTCGAACATACGATCGTGCATAGCACTTATGGTTGGATTGCGGAAGATGTCATGGACGGAAATTTCGACGTTGTCCGCGCGAGCTGCAGCAACAAATTTCATCGCAGTAAAGGAGTCACCTCCTATCTCGAAGAATGAATCCGATGGGTCGATTCCGAAACTATGAGATAGTCCAAGCACGCGACGAAGCGTAAGCTTGAACCACGAAGACTCGTTCGACTCTTCGCGTCGTAGAATATCATCAGATACAGCTTCCCGGCTTCCAGTATCGCTCTTAGCATGAGAAGGAGCTTTTACGTCTTCAGGTCGATAGGATGCGACGAGTACGTTGCGGTCGGTCTTCCCGTTCGATGTCTTCGGCCAATGCGCAACGAAGAGGAACTGCGAAGGGAGCATGTAAGTTGGCAGCCGAGATTTGAGATGAGCCCGAATAGCTGAAACCGTGGCGTCTCGAGCAGTTGTCATTTTCTGGAAGGTGCTCGGCTCATCAACGGCTGCATCCATGCCGTCGTTGAGAAAAGCCACAAGCTTATTCGAGATATGAATTACAGCCACGCTGCATATATCAGATGTGGCCTCAAGAATGCTGTCCTCTATTTCGCCGAGTTCGATTCTGACACCATTGATCTTCACTTGATGATCTTTTCTGCCATGAAACACAATCTCCCCATTCACTGTTCGACGCCCAATATCACCCGTCAGGTATACCATTTGCTCTGAATCTCTGGTTCCGGACGGCATTATGGTGATGAAGGAATTCTTTGTCCTGATTGAATCCTCCAGATATCCGCGGGCTACGGTTGGTCCTGAGATTGCAATCTCTCCAGGATAGCCTGAAGGTACGGGGTTACGATCTCCATCGAGAATCCAAATCCTCGCGTTCAAGGAAGGTCCAAGGTTCTGTAGCTCGAAGCAGCCTGGCATAACTCTTGTCGAGGTTACCGAGATACCACCTTCGGTAGGGCCGTAGGATTGGTACAGGCAAAGTCGAGCGGCCCATCGGTCCACGAGCTCTCTGCTAAGTCTCTCGCCCGCGATCACCATAGTCCGCAGTTGCAATGCATCCTCCACTCGCAACAAACTTGCGAGCGTGGTGGTAGTAATTACGGTATCAACCTGCATCTCTCCTAGAGCTTCTGAAGTCCTGTTCATGCGCGAATACTTTGAGGGTATGCATATACACCCACGCCGTGCCCATGAGCCGTATATTTCTAGAAGGCTCAAGTCAAAAGTGAGGGCCGTAAGCTGAAAAACGCGTATGCCTTGCTTGAGGTGAAAAGAATCGACGAGGCTGTGTACGGCGGTCGCGATGTTTTGATGCGTGAGCTCCACACCTTTCGGCATGCCAGTCGAACCTGTAGGTAAATGTTTTAGTAATGTGTTATACACTTTTGGGCGTGCCGACGGCGCGGGATAGCCTGGGAGTTCAGGCTACCACGTAGGCCTTTTGACTTAAATTAGCTTACCAGATGTGAAAAGAACAAACGCAGTGTCTGTTGGTTGCCTTGTCGAACTAGCCGGAGGTTTGACCAGAGCTCGGTCTTCCTCTGGCATCTCGCTCTCAGGTGATTCCAGTTCAACCATGTCATATTCGCCAACTTCCTGATCTACTGATACTGAACCATTTCCAGAGGACAATGGAACAATATCATCCACGTTGATGATCTGGCCTGCAAAATGAGAATAATCTGCGCATGCGTGTGATGTGCAGAGCAGAATATCCCCATTAACCTGTCCAATAATAAAGTCTTGACGTTTCATTGGATGCTCAAGATCGATGGGAACATAGGCGCATCCAGCCTGATGAATCGCTAAGATACCAAGTATTGCGTAAGCGCTGTTACCTATGCAGAGTGGAATAATGGAGCCTGGCTCGGCGCCGCGTTGAACGATCTCGCGTGCCAGTATTTCTGATAGCCGCTCGACCTCAGAGTATGTCAGGGTTAGACCCAGTTCTTGGTCGAATATCGCGGGTTCTTGGGGGGCTTCCAGAGCAGATGCATAGAACATGTCCTGAACACACATCTCTATGGCGGCAGGCGCACTAGTCGATGCAACCATGTGCTTGAGGTGTGTCTGTGACGGTGTTTGGAGCAATTTCACAGTTCTTTGGACACCAAAGTCCTCCAGCTGTTTGATGACATCCTCAAGACGGCTCACAACACATTGGACTGCTTCTGCGGAGATGACGGCGTCCTCGTACCTGATTTCGATTACCACGGCTTGGTTCGCTTTCATGGTCAGAGAAACAACAAGAGGATAATTGTAACGAGCCTCAGAGACACTCTCTAACATCAAAGATCCTTCTTGGAATGATGTATCGATTTCTGACTGGATGACGAGAAGCGCACGAAAGTCGCAAGCTGTCTTGTAGTCGGATCCGAGCGCTTGTATATGCTGAAGCCCAAAATGTCGATGCGGAATCATATCGGACAGGGCCTTCTGGTGATCTGCTGCGAGGTTGATGAATGTGACGTCAGGGTCAATCGCGGCTACCATGGGTGTGATCGCTATTGTCGGAGCAACAATATTTTCTATACCGTCGACAGCAGCATCTCTTCCCGAGTGGATCATCCCATAAACCACAGTGGGAGCATCAGCAAAACCACTGTACACGATAGACCACAGGGCCCCAAAAAGCGCTCCTGGAGGCACCTCACTTTCGGCGGCCAGTTTCCGGTAGTTGCACTTGACCGTACGACCCAGTGCACGGCTTCTACTGTGCCTTGTCACAGTTGATGTGACCATCGGATAGTCTGTGGGACATTGGTCCTTCATGGTATCCAGCCAGAAAGTTCGGGAGTCACTCAAAGGGATATCTCGAAAGATTGAGTGCACAAAGTGGGTATAGGGAGTGCCACGCATGGCATCAATAGTGGCTTGAGACAGTGGCATCTCGTTACTTTGGATGCACCTGTCGTAGAGATTACCAAGCTTTTCAAGGATGAGCGACACTTGTGCACCATCCAGGATCGAGTGATGGATACGTAAGTGGACAGTAGACTCTTCGCATACATAATGCCATAACCGCGAACCGGATCCCATGTCGCACGGGCTATTATCCGCTGGGTTTATGCAATTATCAGGAGCCATGACCACCTGAAACATGCCAAAGTCGGGAATCATTGCAATCCTGGTCCGAAGAATAGGTTCCAAAGCGACAAGCTGTGACCAGGCGACATCGAAGGCAGTTTGGTTTAACTGATCCTTGGTACCCAAAGTCAAGTCACAAATATATGATCCTGGATGCTGTAGCGACGCGGCCATGAGCCCGCCTTGCATCGGCGTGCAAGGGTAAATATTGCCAATCAGCTCCTGCGGAACGGAGCAGACATTGGATGCCGATTCGATCAGCTGGGGTCGGTCGATTTGAGCGTCTATCAGAGCATAAGGAACCTCTGCTTCACATCTTGAGGCTGGCTTGAGGCGCTTCTCCGAACGTGCGAGTACAATTGCTTGCTTCCTTATAGTGTCGGCATCACCAAGCGTCTGCATAGTGAAATCACATCCGTGAGCCCGTATTGCCGCCACTAATCTGACAGCCAGGAGGGAATGAGCGCCCATAGCGTAGAATGACCGGTTCGTTGGGATCTTAACAGTATCCATATCCAGTAGCTTGGCCCAGATGGACGTGATCGCTTGCTCTGGTCCGTCCAAGCCCAATGCACTTGGGTCCGAGTGTCTATCAGGTGAAGAAGGACCTAGAGATGGGGATGTAGATGGGGTAAATGCTGCAGGATGCGTTCGAAGTTGAAGTACAGATTGGGTAGACGAATCTAGCCATTGCACCAAGGCCTGTCGATCAATCTTACCGCTTGAGGTTAGCGGTATATCTTGGAGGAGCCACCAACTCGTCGGGACTGCTGCAGTCGGCAATGTCTTTTCCAATTCATCCAGCACCGCCTCAGTCACACGTAAGGCTTGTTCTGATGTGTTTGGCTCTAGCGAGGGTACTGCTTTGCGATGCAGACTGCATTCGTCGAAGTTGGCTTGTAGAAAACAACAGAGTTGGCCTTTGAGAGGGCCAGTGCTGGGGAGAAGTACAGCGGTGGATTTTATTTCCGACATGTGTCGAATAGTCTCCTCAATCTCGACCAAATTGACTCTATTGCCTCGTACCTTCACTTGGTGGTCTTTGCGGCCGAAGCAGAAGACATGTCCACTGGAATCGATCTTTCCCAGGTCACCGGTGCGATAAGTTCGGCCCTCTGAGCTATCCAGATGCCAGTGTGTCTCGTCGGGTGCATTGAGGTATCGGTTCATGACTTGAATCCCTGACACGCATATCTCCCCGATAGTATCTCGAGGCAGTTCGGCTCCATGTTCATCTCTGATGGATACCTTGCAGCCAGCCAGCTCCTTTCCAATACAATGTGGCGGCGCTTCCGCCGTCATTCGATAAGCGGTTACAACATCTGTTTCGGTCGGACCATAACAGTTGAAGAGTTGCAGTCTATCCGCCCACATACAAACGATGTCCTCTGTCATGGCTTCCCCAGAGCTGGCGAGGATCTGAAGGCTGCCATGGGAGTCCATCCGTTCTTGGTCGAGCAATTGGATGACTGATGGAGTCAACTGCGCGTAGCTCGCTTTCGTCAAGATCATAAAAGATGATAGATCGGTAAGCATCTCGGATGTATCCCCCAGAATCAGACAAGCACCAATGCTGAGGGACATGAACAAATCCAGAGCGAATACATCAAATGTGAAGTGTGCAAACTGGAGAGTCCGAGTGTCTGGTTCCAAACGGAATAGTTGCGCTAATACAGAAGCATTATTTGCGACAGATTGGTGAGAAATAACTACCCCTGATAGGTATTTTTGGTCAGTCGACTGATGAAACATAAGGACACAGAAGATTCGCACTGACCCTTGGGAACTCCTGTCGACCCACTGGTCCATAATACATGACATGGGCTTTGTGGGCTGCAGTCGACTTCTTGCAAGTTGGCACTGTCTTGATCAAACACAGCTCTGGAGATCGACTCGTCCCAGACCAAGACATTCGTGGACAGTGGACATTGCTCGAAGTCGGCTGTATAAGATGGTGCTACCAGGAGGTGGCAGCTTCCAAGTGATTGCAGTATTGCATGTTTTCGTTTGATAGGAGCTTTAGGGTCAACTGGTGACCAAGCACAGCCTAACTTCAAAACGGCGAGGATGACCGCAATAAGAGTAGGCCCTTTGTCCATACATATGGCGAAAGTGTCAACTTGCGCCAACTTGATGGACTGAATCAGCCTTGCTATCCTGTTTGCTTCTGAATTGAGTTCATCATAGCTGATAGTCCGGCATGATCCAAGGGTGTATACCTGGAGGGCATTCCTATCCGGTGACAAGGAAACCTGACTCTCAAAAATGGTATGGAGGAGCCTCCGGCTTCTCATCTGTTCGTCGTATTGCATCATGGCATCGTCTGGGTAGCAGGAGGGCTTGCAAAAGAAGAATTGTCGTTGGACTTGGGAAGAACTGTTACCTGGGGAGCAAAAGAAAAGTCAATTAGTTAGCGCCGGCATGGTTGGTTATATTAGGACACCACTACAAATGACGACTCCACACCGCTACAGCTACCTAGTAGAATGAGCTTGCAGGCCTTACTTGATATGGTTATTGGGCATTTTCGCATTCAGCTGATAGACAGTCTTGCATATGATTATCGTATACTACTGCACGGAGCGAAAAGACGCTACTGCATGCAAGGAACAGCCACTACTGCACATATCTAGTAGCTCACATGTTGCATAGAAAGAGATGGAAGCTACGAAAAGTACGCACATTGCAGAATGACTGCATGTTTCGTTTGCATGGAGAGTGTGGCACCTGAGCGAGACCAACCACTGTGATTATGACATATGGGACCCACATCCTGCAGGACATCCACCGGCCCACCACCCATCAATTCTAGGTAATGTTATGTCGGAGTTAGGCATGCAGATCTCGCCACGAGGCAATATGACCGCATCTTTGTGACACATGAGATAATAAAAGGGGGTAAGAAGCGAATCCTGATCTACCATTTTATCCTTGACAGTACCAGGTACAAAATATTCTAGCCTTTCCGCAATTCATCTTTTCATAAATATGAAGTCCAACACTATGGTGGCAACCACAAAGGCCTGGGAGTCGTTGCGGCCTTTGCTGCCCTCGCGCGGATCTGATTGTGATTATTGGTGGAATTATACTGGCTTGCATCTTGCCCATCTCCTCGAGGCAGCTGGATACTCTATGGATGGGCAGTATCGGGCTCTTCTGTTTCACCACCACCGGGTCGTAGGCTACAATCCTGTCTGCATCCAAGTCGTTCCTTGCTAAATTTGGACAGGTTCCTTACTTTGGACCAGCACCTGCCAGTGACGGCACGTTCCATTGGCCGACAGTCAACACGATTCAGGGCCCTCCAGTCGAATACTCGTGGAAATGGAACACGGACACGGGAGCTCCTGAAGTTCGCTACACCTTCGAGGCTGTGGACGAATTTAGCGGCTCGGCGAAGGATCCTCTGAATCAAGGTCCCTCGCGGGACATGCTATATCATATTGCAAGCGCGTATCCCAATGTCGACCTGGCGTGGACGAACCACTTCCTTGCCACACTCTTTGACCACGATCAACACCGCTATGCGCAGGAAAAAGACGATAACCAGATTACGACGACCATCATGGTTGCCGCCGAGTTCGTCGAGCCGGGCTTGAACATCAAAGTGTATCTCAAGTCACGTCGTCTCGGCATGCGAGAGATCCCCCTCGAGGTGTACAAAGACGCCATTTCCCAAGTCTGTCCTGCCAGTGCATCCGCCACTGCGCTGTACGATTTCCTAAACGACGATGCTGAGGGCCAACTTCTCACGCCCGCGTACGTGAAATGTCACTTCTTTGCTACTCTTTCTTTTACGATCTGACGTTCTTTCCAGAATCCTCGGCCTCGACTGTGTCTCTGCGCCAAACTCGCGCATTAAGCTATACTTCCGCACTCCCCGCGTACGCTTCTCCACGATCCACAGCATAATGACGCTCAGCGGCCGCAAAGCCGTTACTGAGGGGCAGACAGAGTCCCTGCGCACGCTTCTCGCAGCTGTCACAGGACTGCCGCTGGACTTTCCAGATGAGGCGGATTGGCCTGTCAATGCCCGATTTGCGGATCTTGTGCACAGCAGCTCGGCCAAAGTACCGCTTGTATACCCGGCGTGCGGCTTTTACTTCGATATCGCGCCCGGGAGAGACATTCCCAATGTCAAGGTCCAAGTACCGCTCTATGTGTACGGGCAAGAGGAGCAGCAGCTGGCGGAAGGCGTCGCTCAGTGGATGAAAGATAATGGGAGGGGAAAGTTTGCGGATCTGTTCCTGAAGGCCTTGCCACGGTTGGGAGACAGAGGCACTGCTCATGGTCCAGACAAGGTGAAGGGACGAGGCGTAAAAGGTGCGAATGGGGTGCATGCGAACGGAACGAACGGAACAAATGGAGTAAACGGAACGCACGCAACGCACGCAACGCACACGGGCATGCCGCAGGGACTGCAGTCGTATTTGAGTATCATGTTCACGGCGGATGGCCAGCTGGAGGTTACGACGTATCTTACGCCGGTGTTGAGTGAGACTCCATGGGTTACTTGAACACAGCCTTATGTTCGCCCTCTGACGGTGCAAAAATATCGTAGAAATAAGCAATCATTCTGCCCTCGAAAACGTGCAGGCGTGAGCAAATGAGTACTTGATGTTGCGGATGAAGTCTTGAAGTTGGGACGGATTGGCGAGGTGAACGGATAGGCCGCTAGAAGCTTCTAGCTGCTTACTGTTTTCTGTTGCCCGTTAAGCATCCCCGTTCCGTCTTCTCTTCCCTACCCACAGCTAGTTTGGCGAAGCTTCATCAAAACGATGCCCTTTTGTTGATCATGAACCTTGACGTCTGCTCGACGGAAAACCTCAAAGACCGCGTTGTGGATCTCCACTTCCACCAAGTTCTTACCCAAGCATGTCCGTGCACCGTATCCAAAGCGAAAGTCGTACTTCTTCCGCGCTTTCGTGGTCTCTTCAGTCATTCCGATCCATCTTTCGGGGAAGAACTCGTCCAGCTGACCACCGTACAGTGCTTCATTCCTCGAAATGATATAGCTTGAGCTGGACACAACGGTACCTGGACACAACGGAATCCCTTTCAACTCCACGTTTCGCGAGCGATCAACGACGCGCGGGAACTGTGTCGGGGCAGCGGAGAGACGGAAGGCTTCCTTTACGCATGCTCCGAGGTAGTTGAGGCTCCCGCTGAGTTCGTAGTTGACCTTGTGGCCATTTTGGTCTTGCGCTACAATCTCTTGGTGAAGCTGTGTGCTACATTCCTCCCGCGCTGCTATGTTCAGCAAAGCCGCATTGAGTACTCTGGCAGTTGTGGTCGTTCCGGCCAGGATGGCGATGAGAAGCTCAGTCTTGATTCGATCATCGCTCGACAGAGAATCTTGTTTTGAATTCATCCTCTTTTCCAGTATCTGACTGAGAAGACAGTGTGGGGAAGCCTCAGGCTTGTGTTCGAAATATTTGACCCAAGCCGCATCACGCTCCGCCTTCATCACACCGAGCCCGACCCGATCCGTCGGCCAAGGCAGAAACAGCCGTCTTCCTATGCGTGTCTTTCTAACCAGTGCACTCAGCGTCGGAATGAGATTGAAGTACTCCAGATATCTGCCGGAAGTGTTGGACTTGCTGGATCGCTCTAGCATTGCTCGGATATCAGTCCACTCCTCGACAAAGCCAAAAGGCTCGCCAAATATCATGACTCCAAGTACGTCGAATGCCAGCCAGAGTACACGATCGGAGAGTGAGAATGGTTTGTCCTCGTGGGTGCAAAGCCGCGTCACCCACATATCGATGACTTGTTGGATCTGCGGCTCCAGAGCCTTGACGTTGGCCATGCTGTACGCGTGGGCCAAGGAGCGCCGCGCTGCAATATGAGGAACGTGATGCTTTTCGGAAAAACAGCTGTCCGAGGCCTCGTTCAGAGTGGAGTCATAGAAGTTCGACTTGTTGGACTTCATGTGGTAGACTTCGGGAAGCATGGTGGGATCGGAGACGATGATTCGGCTAGGTCCATAGCGGACTACGGGACCTTGGGAGTGAATTCAGTATGCTTCATTCTGCGTGCGGGACAATTTGAGCGTAAAGACGTACCATACTCTTCATGAAGACGTCGATGAAGTTGGTGGTGATTGCCGCTTATGTAGTGGTATGCGTGGTAGAGGGAAGTAACCGAGGCCCAAAACGGCCCAGGAACCTTGGAAAGGGGATGGAAATATCGCCTCCGAGCAGCAACGCCAATACCGACGGCCACCAAGAAGGTCAAGAACAACTCAAAGTGTGTTTGAACGGCCATGATAGACTCTGATCCACTGGAGAAGTCTCGAATCGATGATTACTGATGGAGGGTCGAAAGCAATCGCATCAACGTAGAATGATCTTCCAAGAGTCTGGGGAGAATGAATCTGAGTTCACAAAGGCAATCGTGTCATTGTCTTCGGCCTTGTCAATAACGGATCGCAAACTCTGCCCCTCACACGTCGGCGTCTATCTAGCCGCCACAAACTTGCAAGCAAGCGGTCGGGTGTGGTGGAACTAGGAGGTGCTTGTCGGCAAGGTCGGTGCGCATCAGACACTCCACTATGACTATGATGCCGGGTTTGCAAGCAAATGTACATTTGGTATGATGGCCAACGTCATGACGCCATGCTCGCATGCACGGCAAGCCTTGACCCATCTGCAAGTTAATGTGCAAAGTTTCGCAGTACAGGTGCGTGCGGTCTCGGTTACCGGTCAACAAAAGTGCTCAGGCGGTATGCGATGACCAGGAGCGTATCATCCGTCGTGCATACGTAGATTGGCGGTCGTAGCATCTGCGCGTTGGTTCCGCTAATTGCTTGAGGTGCGGTCTCTAAAGCTGCTAGCGTAAGCAAAAGCCTAGGTAGTCCTGCCCATCTACTCGCACATGCCGTGTTCAGGCAGTCATTCGCCCAGCTCCACGCCCGGTATCGAAGCGCCATTGGGGTCCGCGCTGAATCAGGCAAGCTACCGGCATAGTAGACATGACATCGCCAGGGAACACTAGCAGCTGTGAAGACTACAGTGTCTGTGGTTGCTTTGTTGCGTAGCTGGATTCAACCCCATATGCAAGGCAGCATTTCAAGCGTCGAGAAGGGCGGGCGGTGAAACGGCGAACAGCTGGGGGGAGGGGGGAGGGGGTTGTCCCGTTGCGACTAGGGCTAAAACGGCAAAGCCGGCGCGGCCCCACCCGACAACGAGCTCAACCCGGGAGGAACGGGACGAACCCACCTTGCCGTAGAGATCCATCGGCCCACCCACATGCTTCACATCGTTTTCGCGATTGTTGGTGCCAGCGTGCAAGTTGCTGTAAAGCTGGCGAAGCCACATGCCCCATCACATGCAAGGAGCGCGGTGACGCCTCCGGTGCGTTGTCTCTGCTCAACTGACAGTCCCGGTCGGAGGAAGACCTGATAAGAACTAGTACACGGTTGCAGCTTACAGTCATCGGTGTTCCTGGTCAGCTTCAGAGTGCGATGATACGTTGACCTAGCTCAGCTGCCATGGCAGAATCACCTGCACCCTCGGTTGCGATTGCAGATCGTTGCAAACAGCGAAAGTGTCAGGCAAGGGCGCATTGGTGTTCCATAATAATGCATGCGACGTTGGTTGCAACTGACCTAGATTGCCTGTGTCGGCCAGCGAGATGTGTCTTCTAGAGCATCGCTCGTCTGTGAGAGTCGGCCAAGACATACAGGCGGCACAGTCAAACACCAACCTCGCGTGATTACCAGCAAGACTGCTAATCACAATCACCTTCTGCGAAAGTGATTGGCCACTTCAGCGCGGCTTGTTCCATCTACAGTGACCAGTCGCTTGCTAGCGCAGAAGGTAAGAATGGTAGGTAGCCGGCACCGGCAAAAACCAAAGTGCCATGTGTGCTGATTGCAGATAGCGTTGTCGATAACCAGTCATCCAGGAGCCGAAAATGCCCCAAGAGTGCTAGCGAGCTCAGCTTGCATGGGAGTGAAGAGTCGGAGTGGTTGCCAGGAAACATGACAACCAGATATCGGTGAAGGAGTGGAAGCCTTGCGTTTCAGACGGCCCCCACAATCAGTCTTAGGCGGAATTGATCGATAGTGAATAGTTTCACGAGACCCAAGTGGTATTATACGTACAAGAAGTCTCGGTACGACGTCGCAAAATCGCTCCGCATTACCCATCGCGACCGAACCTCGTTTTCGCTTTGCCCGCAACCAAGACTATGGCTCGTATCTGGCCAGCTGTTGCTTTGCTCGCCGCAACTGCGGTTGGCAACGCCATGTTACGAAGCGCCAGGCTATTCTTGGTCGAACAAGCCCTGTGCCGTGGATACTACTCCATCCACAATCCTGCAAGCATCGTCCCCGATGGGCGAGTTGACGAGCAGCAATGCAAGCTCGATGGCATCCAAGCCGAACTGTCCATGGTCATGGGCGTTTTCGAAGCTCTTACATTACTCGGTGGTAAGATCTCGTGCATGAGTTTGTAGCCTGGAGGAGACGTTAAATTGACTTCACATCTGTTATAGGCCTTCTTGGCACGCCATTGACAATGCGTCTGGCCCCGACCATAGGTCTGCGCAAGATTATTGCCATCAACATGTTCATGATGTGTGTTGCTGCATTCTACTCTACCATTGTTGGTACGTTTCTGGGCCTAGTTGGAGCACCTCGATGCATCGAACCGAGTGGCTGACATTCCGATACAGCCTTACTGCCTGGGGTCTTCAATATTCGCACAATCTGGATCACCGGCATCTTCGAGCTTGTCAGCGGAGGCGTACCCGCTCGAAATGCCTTGATGTATATCCACCTGGCTGAAAGAGTGTCAGCTGAGGATCTGTAAGTATACACAGTACAAATGTTACCCATACATTCACTGACAACCATCTAGTAGCAGGAATCTCTATCGACTGAGCACACTTCTCATCGCCATGAGCTTCATTGGCACTTCCCTCGGTGCAATCCTGCTCGCAACAAATGAGTGGCTGCTTTGCTTTCTTGGCGTGGGCTTCTGTGTCCTGGGTTTTCTGTTCGTCCCGTTGCTGCAGGAACGCTCTTGGATGGCCACTCTACCGCCCGCGGCCATTGTTGCATCTCCATATATGCCTATCACGCAATGCGCAGACACAGCAACGGTTGAACCCGATGCCGTTGAAGACAAACAATCTCCGGCCTGGATACAGTCGCTAAAAACGGTACTGAAAACGATGAAAGCTGAGGGGTACCAATCATTACGATCCCTTGTGACTTTGATGCAGGACCGAGTTGCATTGTTGAGCTTGCTCATCTACTTCTGCTACGAAACAGCAATCTACATCAGAGCCGTACTCCCGCAGTGGGCTTCCAAAAGCTTCGCATGGACACTTGCCGATGTGAATGGCGTCACGGCGCTCCAGATCCTGGTCAATGGCGGCGTGTTACTCTCCCTACCATACCTGAGTAAGCTGTTTCTGCTGTCACGCTTGAAATCACAACGAATGGTAGATCATTGGACGATCCAGACCAGTCTGGTGTGCAATATCATTGGTCTGATAATGGTCAGCATCGCTCCAACTCGATGGCTGTATATCGTAGCTTTGGGAACGTACAACTTGGGAGCGGCGTTGTCCGATTCCCTGCGGTCTTTCGTGACTGCTTCCTTGGAAGACGAGAAACAGATCCAAAAAATGTACACGGCCATTAGCATGGTAGAGGCCATGGCTGGTCTTACTGGAACCACTCTCTGGAGCACGACATTCGCTGCAGGCATGCAGTATGGTGGAATACCACTAGCCAGAATGTGCTTCTTCGCGGCAGCGAGTCTTTTCATACTCTCCCTGTTCATGACGACTGCACTGAACACAATTACCTTGGAAAAGACATCAAGACGAATCAGCGATGATGAAGTCTGAGTAGACGTTGTAGTAGTTACTTTCTTATCGATCTGGCTATCTGATAAGGCAGTTGGATATTCTATAAGACTTTGGATTGTGTAGACACCTTAGATGAGATTAGATTTTCTCGAAAGTTGGTTTTTAGTGTATTTAACAAATGGTACACTGAATTTTGACATGTCGCAACCACAAGAAGGCTCGATACTGTCCATATCTGCTGCGCGGTTAAGGCATCATCTTAACAGTAGTTGCAACGTTTGTATCTGTCTCATTAGCTTTCGCATAAGCAACGAGTTAAACAAAACAATCCCTTCTGATTCCATATCGCTCAACTCCATTATAACCCGATGTACACACAGAGAATAGCGTCTCGAAAAGGGCGGAAATCCAGCGCCCGCCCTCCATAGTCTCACATAGCCCAAACTGAAATGGGATCGCGATGGTTGCATGGTCATGCAGGAGAAATAGCGGCCTAACTAATGTCGTGCATGCGTCTGCTGCTAGATCATAACCCGTAGGATCGTCGGTCACGTAGCCAAGCCGGGTACCGTAAGCGTGCCTGGGGCTCAAGACAGGAATGCATCGCTTGCAGTACATATTAGGCGCTACAAGGCCTTTGTGGTTGATGTGCAGTGAAACGGTCCATCGAACATGATGTCTCCCGATGCAGAACGTGGCTTCCCATAGTGCCAGCACTAGTGTCACAAGCGCGACAGCTCAAGTGACTTTTTCTGATCGGTCAAGGGTCATAGGTTCCCGGCGGTGGAAGAGTCGCCAAGGACTTTTGCTTATTCCTCAGCTAAGAGCTGGTGTGGTGGAGGCACAAGCCATGTTCATTCGGCAGTGCTGCTGTTTTCGTGTCATGAGTTGTTGAGCATCCAGACGGTGTGAGATTGGGCCCACACAGCTTCACCTGGAAGTCGCATAAAAGGTGTTGATATACAGGTGGAAATAGTGGCCCACAGTTGATAGATTTCTGCTGTATACGAGACGGAGAGAAGCGTCCGGTGAAGTTGTGTACGACGATGTAATCCGATATGCATCGGTTTTCTTGGACAGGGATGTTGTAATCTACGGAGAAGTTTAGAAAGTGTACACGACTTCACCAGGCCCCTGGGTCCGGGGTTTCTTCCATGCTTGCGCAATGGGCCAAGGAGCGGGTTCTCAGCAGCTCCTTGGGTGAGATGAGCAGCGCTTTGTGAACCGCGGCATAGCGGAGACCTGACTGATGGAGAGTATGCTGCAGGGGTTCCTGACGACACACTAGTCAGCGCACGGCAGCGTGCTAACGCACCAGGACGGCCCACTAGGTAGTTGACAGCTGTGACAGGCGGTGGCCAAGTTCCTCGGGCGCGATGGCTGCGGACGCCACGGCCCTCCATGACCATCGCGAATTACGGTTAGGAACCACGCGGTCATAGGGAAAAATCGAACGCTTCTGAATCTTGTACGACGCTGCAATCCTAGCATGCGGCATGGGCCGTGATGTCGTGACCGACGCTCGTGAAGCCTTCTCACTGGGCCGGCCCTATTATGGAGATGTGACGCTCCACCTGCGGCCAGGAAGTGGGGTGCGGATAGTGCGGATCTCCTCTGGCCAGGCGAACTCCCTAGGATTAGTGACCGTTGACTGTTACGTTGAGGCGCTTTTCGGCGCACAATCCCTAAGTATCAAGACCATGGGGTCCATTCTCGGGTCCGCAGCACGACGCGAAGTGTTGCTGCTACCCCCGCCGTGTCTTCATCGCGCTGGTGAGGCCCTGCGAGGAGAGTCACATCTGTTGAGCCAGAAGCGACGAGATCCATGTCATTTCCTGTGGAGCGAATTCGGCTCTACGTCGGTGGTTCCTCTGCGGCCTGGGTATGTCCAAATACTTTGGCGCTAGCGGATGGATGCCAGGGTGCCTGATGTCGACAACAAATGAAGAATCTGGGTCGCCGACTTTCTGCAGGCTTGACATCGGCTCCACGAACAGTACCCATGTCGCCGTCTTCGTGTGCACAGATCCTAGTACTGCCTACCGCTGCCGCCGCCCACGACGTGTAGCCTACAGACAGGAGGCAGTCAAAATTATTAAAACGGCGGTGTAGGAGCACAAGGTCTGCTACTGCCTGGCGTGGGTCGGGAGGTAACTCAGACAGCAAATCGTCAGACACGTTTCGTCTGATCTTTGCCAACTCGAATAAATACATGGACAGGGGCACCGTCCCATTGTCCAGATGCGGAAACGCGGGCGAGCCTGGCAGCTGTCTCCGCCTCTGTCATGTGCAGTAGTCGTCACAGGAACATGATGTGCATCTGAGCGATCTGCCAGTATGCAAGTCATACAGCCTACATCACGTATACATGTAGTCCCTGTTGCCCATGCCCCACTCCGGCGCGCATCCCCATCCTTTATACGCATGCTGCGGGCGCTCCACATTATAATGGCTAAGCCCACGTCTCTGCCCTACGCCCGGCTATTGGGTCGACAACGCGCCGTGCGGCGCCATGGCCAAAGCCCCGTAAGCCTTCCGAGGTTCCTCATCGAACCGGTCCTCTTGTCTCGCATTCTACGTTGAGCACGACCCTAGCCTTGCAATTCCTGACTGCAACATCCCTGTGGCAAGACAGAGACGCCGCAAGCAGCTATTGCTTGATTGGCAGTTTGTCATGATTGCTCTGTCCTCATCCCTTGTTCGACATCCTGTAACCCACAGCCCTACATTCTGAGGTAGACCATGGTCCCTGCGCTTCTTGACCAGCTCCATCTATACGAGACATGGCCATTGCTCTGCCTCGTAATCTATTTCCAGAACACCATCAAGGATACCCACTGGGTGCTTCTTTACACTTTTCTCGGCCAATTTCGAGGAGAAGTTCCTGTACAACAAATTCATCACTACGTTTGCAGCGCCGGAATCGTGCGTGAAGATAGCATTTGGGCGGTTGCATCTTCCTTCGCTCCAACGCGGACCGACCACCAAGATACAGACACTCACTTTGGTTTGCTCCCTGTCTCATGCTGCTGCGGTACTTCCTCTACCCCCGCAGAACTTCTCGTATTGCCGCTTTGCCATTCTTTTATTCAGAGGACTTTGTATTTTTTGTTTTCGGAACCACGCTCGTAGTCGTCAACTCAATGACAACGCCCAAGTGGATATTGGGCAACTTTCACAGCAGCCTTTTTCGCGGTGACCGCATCGCCGCCATCGAAAGAGGGCGTTCATTAAATTTCATTCTCCGCAGCTTACTGTGCAGCCTTTTAGCCGCATCTGGTCATCTACGTTGCATGTGTAGGCCATCGCTGCCACGGGCCTGCATCTTTTCGCTGCTTTACGTTCCCTCTCCACGAGTGGCCTATGTATTGAGTAATTAGTACATAGGTTTTATATGAGCATCCGCAACGTCTAGGCGCTGGCTGCTAGCGCCGATACACCATTGTGCTCCGGCTCGATACAATCAATCATCCGTGATCAGACTCATCACCATGAAGCATCCGTGATCCAAGCGTTTCTCCAGGTCCCCTTTCCCTAACGCCAGAATGGGTTCCACATCTTTCCTGTCCATCAAACCTCTGCAAAATTATGGCTACCCTGATGAGCAATACCATGTTCACATTACCGCAGAACCTCTCTGGTACCCTACTTGGCATCATTAGTATCATGATATTTGCATGTTATTTTGCTCTCCTTGGACTGTGCACTTCATCCACTTGCTTTTGTTGCCACCTTTTCTTTTGTTTGCCTCTTCTCACTACCAACGCTCTCGATTTGCCGCCGTGTTTGAAGACTCCGTTGATCGCACCGAGGCAACAAAGTCGGCGTCTTGGCTATGTGTGTGCTTTTCATATTTTTCTCCTTATCTTGTCGGTGCAGCCTTGTCCTGCTTTAGAAAATCGGGCTCCATTTCTCTTCAATACCACTGATTCGCGAAGAC
Organism: Alternaria brassicicola; assembly: GCA_002796735.1. Taxonomy (NCBI): domain Eukaryota; kingdom Fungi; phylum Ascomycota; class Dothideomycetes; order Pleosporales; family Pleosporaceae; genus Alternaria; species Alternaria brassicicola. Next base: position 256,981 of record PHFN01000004.1, read on the forward strand.
TGATCAATATATATTCTTATGTCGGCAACACTAGTCTTTTTCCTCTGTGTGCTGTAATTGTGCAAGGAGTGAAGTGTTAGTGGGCGGGAAAAGAAAATGGTCCGTGGGAGCGTAGTCGTTACAGAAGCCGATTGGCCGCCTAATGATCGATGCCTAGTCTGTTGAACCTCTGGCGTAGCTTGCTATAAGGCAGGACTTTAGTTTTGATCCATATTGCCGACTCTTTTGTTGCTCGCGATACAAAATCTGGCGTTTGGCCACTTCTTGCCTATTCACATCGATTTTACGCGCTGCCTTCTTTCGTACGTTGATCTTTTCTTCAGACTTCTAGCAATGCCTTGTCAGTCAATAGTAGGCAAGCTTGTCAACTAAGTTTCCCGCAATCCACCTATCACCAGCTACAGGTGCGATGGAGGTTCACATGTTTTGTGCATTGCCGATTTGGCAAGAATACGACTTTACCGTATGCTTTCGAGAAACGTAGGTTTCAGACAGCTTGATCTTGCCCTGAATTCACTAGTTATTAGGCTGACATCTGCAGTTACATCAACCTGCTGCTTCCGGCTTTCATTACCCTTGCCTCTGCTACTATCCTGCTGGTTAGCAACCTTATAGCTGCGCACCGGGCTAATTGCGATAAGCCCCAGCATCAAACACAACGTGAGAATGCTGGCATTCTATCGGACGAGGCTGGTGCGGACTGCGAGGGATGTACGTGCTATAGATGCCTCGACCTACATCCCAGTTCAGCTGGGAAACCCGCAGTTCTCCTGAGTGGCGCAACTCTAGGCGAGCTGCTTGTACTTGGTGGACTTCTTAGTGTCAACATCAGTTCATTCCTGCAGGCACTCTCTGGCGGATTTAGTCTCCTGCAACCAGCAGTGGCTGTTGTATTCTGGTTGTACGCCGTTTTGATCCTTATCCTACCTCTGTTTGTACGAAAAGCAGCGTGGCAGCAACACCGATACTGGGCGCATTCTGGCGCCATTTATCTCACTCAGTGGCTCTCATCGGCAGTAGTTCTTCGCTCTACGCTACTACATCGCGGCGCAAGCCTCGACTCGTATACATCTTTGCTCGATCTTGGCCTCAAGACGATATTGGTCGGCATTATCCTCCTCGCGAGGACCCAAGACGGAGCGACACCGACCTCCCTCGAACAGCGAGCTTCAATCTTTTCGCGTCTTACATTCTTTTGGATGGACCCGATGTTGCTGAAAGGGTACACTAAGGGCATCAGCATCGACATGATGCGGCACTTCGACCAGGCAGACAAGGCTCAACATATTTTGGCATCCTATCGACAACTTAGGAAGGATGCTACGTTATCGTGTAAATTGGCGTCTCTTTTCAAGGGATTGCTGGTCTTGCAGGGTACATGGGCATTTGTTGCGGGTATCCTCACCGTCGCCCCTGCTGTGCTTCTGAACCTAATCTTAAGCTCCCTCGAACAACCCGGACGCTACCCGCAACATACAATATGGCTCCTTGTCGTACTATTTCCGTTGGTTGATCTCATCAAGTCGGTCGCAGATGGACAGGCTCTCTGGCAGGGGCACAAGCTTTGCCTCCGGGCACGCGCTCTGCTGATTGGAGAGATATTCCGTTTGACTGTGCACCGAAAGCCATGTCACGAAACGACGCATACGATTCCAGATACGATAAGAACCGATACTATACTGGGAAGATTGAAAACATGGATTCGTTCAACGCTACCGGCCGAAGAGGGCGCCATTGCTTTGCCCATCGATGCACCTGCTGCTGCCCTGTTTGGCTCAGAAGATGGAGAAACCGACTCGGAAACAGATGACGTACAAACTGGAAACATCATCAACTTGATGTCCATCGACAGCTACAAAATCGGCGATGCCATGTCGAATTTGCACCTCCTTACCGTTCAAGCGCCTGTGCAGATTATCACCACCATCACGATGCTATACCGCATGCTAGGTTGGAGCGCCTTTCCAGGCCTCACCATAGTACTTTTCACGATTCCATTCAATATCACGCTTGGCAAAGGCCTGGTACGCAATCAAGAGAGGATGATGGCATCGACAGATCAAAGGATTCATGCATCCAATGATCTTTTCCGGAATATCCGCACTGTAAAATTCTTCGTCTGGGAACAGCATTTCATCACACTAGTAAACGGTGCGCGAAAAATGGAGCTCAAGGGTTTGCGAAATCGTTTCATCTTATGGGCTGCATTCAACACCGCCTGGTTTGCTATTCCTGCCCTGATGACACTGATATCCCTATTCTGCTACACGATATTGGAAGAGAAGACATTACGCCCTTCTTTGGCTTTTGCTTCCGTATCCATGTTTACACTCTTGTGTGTTCCTTTGGGCAACGTAGGGCATGTGTTGGCCTCGGTCACTGAGGCGGGCGTGTCTCTAAGACGTATCGCGGAGTTTTTAGAGGATGAGGAGGATATCCTACCGCCAGTCGAAACTACCATGGAAAACAACACGGGAGACGTTGTCATGGGCTTCCATGACGCCCATTTCAGCTGGGGTAAGCCTGGGGAAACCGCATCGGATAGCACTACAGCTTTCAAACTCCACGATATGGACTTCTGCTTTCACACAGCAAAGCTCAATGTTATCGTGGGCCCTACAGGTGCAGGGAAAAGCTCTCTACTGCTAGCTTTACTGGGGGAAATGCGGTTAGTAACCGGCGACGTATCGTTTCCTGATCGCCAGAGCCGCGCCTACGTCGCACAGACACCCTGGATATTCCATGGAACCATACGCGAAAACATCTTGTTCTCGACTCCTTATGACGCCAAACGATATCATCATGTCATCGAGATCTGCGCTCTCGAGCGCGACTTGCATTGCATGAGCGCTGGCGATGCCACGGTCACTGGCGAAAACGGTGTCACACTTTCCGGTGGACAAAAGCAGCGCATTTCCCTTGCCCGGGCAATTTATTCGCACTCGCGCACCGTGCTCCTTGACGACTGTCTCAGTGCGCTAGACCCACACACTGCTCAGTTTATCTTCGAACACTGCATCCGAGAGCTCCCCCGCCAGGGTCGTACATGCGTTCTCGTTACACATAACACGGCATTGTGCTTACCAGACGCCGACTTCATGGTTGCTCTTGATAAAGGTCGTGTCATTGCGCATGGGTCTCCCCGCGAAGTCATGGATGCGGGTCTGTTTCCTCAGACCGTCCATGAAGCATTGGAATTCGAGATGGCCAAGGTGGATCAGGCGCCCAATTCACCCCAAACCCCGCCGGAGGTCTGGGAGTCTCAATTGACCTTGTCAAACGGAAGTCACGTCACCGCCGAACATCCTGTCAACGAGATACTTACGTCCCAAGAAAGTATGGGTACTGAGGATCCAGGCGTCGTGGAGTGGTCGGCTAGCAAGCTCTACCTGGCTGCCATGGGATCCTGGCCATTTTGGATAATTCTGATCTTTTTCTTTGCGGCAGAGCGAACGGCTGGTGTGGCGTCCACCCTTTGGATTGCAAAATGGTCCAACGAGTCCATTCTAGGCAGCAACATGAGTGACGTGAGCATACAACCAACTATTCACGCAAATGGTATGTTGCTTGTCACCTCGCAGAGCCATCTTGGTTCCTCTTCGCCCACCGCTCAACACAATTTGATGATAGCGAGCCAAATGATGCCGACAGATCTTTCTCATTCCTCGGCCAGTCCTTTGCAGCATGTTCTTATTCTCGCCATGATCAGCTTCTCAGGTATTGGCTTCGTGATGATGCGAGAGGCTTGGGCAGCCTTTGGGTCACTGACGGCATCACGAAAACTGCACAGCAAGTTGCTCGACGTTGCCACAAAGACAACATTTCGCTTCTTCGATCAAACTCCCCTAGGACAGCTCATCAACCGCTTCAGCAAGGATATGGAGATTATTGATCAACAGATGACACCTGCTATCATCTTCATTGTCAGTCTTATCCTTGACACGATTGTTTCCATTGTTGTCATCGCATGGAGCACGCCACAGCTCTTGATTGCCGGCTGCCTCATCATGGCCATCTATCTGGGCACTGCTACATTCTATCTACGCTCATCACGAGAGCTCAAGGAGCACGAGGCTAGAGGCCGAAGTCCACTATTCCAGCAGTTCGGTGAAGTGCTCACCGGACTTGTCACAATCCGCGCCTACAATAACGAGCAATTATTCATTGAGAGTAATGCAGAAAGCATAGATACGCAGTCGCGGCCCTACTTTCATCTCTGGGCCGCCAACCGATGGCTAGCTCTCCGCACCGAATTTCTCGGAAATCTCTTGTTTGTCCTGACCAGTGTCTTCGTCCTGCTGAGCGACAACATCAACCCCGGATTGGCGGCAGTCTCACTGACGTACGCTATGAGCTTCTCCAGCAACCTCATCTGGCTCGTACGCATGTACGCCGTTTTCGAGCAGAACATGAATTCCGTCCACCGAATTAGTGACACGGTGATCGCGGAGCAAGAAGCTGACCCAGACAAGGCGCGCTGCCACCCCAGCGCTACATGGCCCTCACACGGCGTGGTTGAGTTTAGGAATTTCTCGGCACGCTACCGGCCAGATCTAGATCTGTGCCTTCGCAATGTCAGTTTTCGTGCTAACCATGGGGAGCGGGTTGGCATCGTAGGCCGTACGGGGGCGGGCAAGAGCACTCTGGGCCTTGCCCTCTTTCGGGCCTTGGAAGCTGAGGAGGGCGCAATTCTCATAGATGACGTGGATATCAGTCAAATCACACTGGATCGCCTCCGTCAATCGATCGCAATAGTACCGCAAGACCCCAGCCTATTCGCCGGCACTATTCGGTCCAACATAGATCCTCTGTGCGAGCACTCGGATGCAGAAGTAGACGCAGTGCTTCACCAAGTGCAGCTCTCAGGCACGGCCGAAGGCGCATTGCACTCAGGATCGACTATCACTGATGCTGGGGCCAACTTTTCACAGGGACAGCGGCAACTGTTGTGCCTAGCACGGGCTCTCCTACGGCGCAGCCGCATTCTCGTCGTCGACGAGGCGACGGCTTCCATCGATCACACCAGCGATACTCAGGTGCAAGCTGTATTGAGCGATCTCGACGCTACAGTCGTGACAGTAGCGCACCGTCTTGCTACCGTTGCAAATCATGATCGCATTGTCGTCCTAGATCGTGGTGCTATCATCGAACAGGGCGCTCCTTGTACATTACTTCGTGATCCTCACAGCGCCTTTCGCGCCATGTGCGAGACGAGTGGGGAGTTTGAACGTTTGGTGTGTATAGCTGAAACTGCTCAACGTGCTAAAGATATTACACATATAGATTTCCTTGCGTAGTATTGTAGACTAGACTCGTAGGCTTCCTACGTGGTGTATATTATATTGGATTGGAGTGTTTTTACTATAGATCTTAGAACAATGAATATTCAATTGTTTCCATTAGACCGTAATTAACATATGTGTCTTGTTGAAGATAAGAGAAAGTTCAAGTATCACGTATTAATAAAGATGTAGCAGCGTTATAGTATAGTCTAGTTATTCGCCTTCTCTAGGGTTTAAGAGTTGACTTTGTAATACTACAATTGCTAAAAAGTATAAGCGTAAGCCATCTGTGGAAACAACGTTGGGATATACCTATTAAAACAGAAATTGGAGCGATTAAGTAGGGGAGACCATGAACGAAATTACGAACCTGCGATGATTACAATCTTAGCCACCAGGTCTTTTGTTAGTGTGTCAACAAGCAAAAGATGGAGGATGCGGCCCATGTGTCCAACGAAAGACGATTGACAACTAACTCTAATGCCAAACTCAGGATGTGTCGCTCCTCCGCCCCACCTTCACATGTCTAGCCCCTGTGCTATCATAGTATTCTTGTTCAGCAAAATACTCGTCACCCTCATGTATCGTCTTTCGCTTCTTACTTTCCTGGCGATGCACTGCTTTATGATGCTCATTCCTCTTATCCTTCCTCCCCTTGAAGCCTCGCCCCTTTTTGCCCCCGTCCGGATTCCTTGAACGCGCACACCCAGGCTCCGGGCAAAAGTACTCGATACATCGGCCTGCATGCAAGTTTTCATAATGTCGCTTGAAGTCAGCATGACGGTTGAATGTCATGTCTTCACTATTGTCATGACAGGTTTCCTTTAGACATTTAAACTTTCCTGCTAGGGTGACTTGGCCGATAACCGGATCGATACGAGTGGATGGAGAACTAGGTGTTTGACGACGACGTCTGTTTGAGTGCGGCAGGCCGACAAGCGGGGATTGTGTTTGAGAGCGAGAGCCCGGGGACGGGAAGTTACTACCAGCGATGTGTTGAGGCGAGGCGATGGGACTAGGCAGGATGAGTACAGGAAGACAATTCCATGCTTCTGGTCAAACTTACGTTTGGTTCTGGCACAGTGTATGTTCACCAAACGATCCTTGTGGAGCACGGGAACTGCACGTAAATGTGCGCAAAAGGTTTAAGCTTCTAAGAGATAAGGGTTAGAATAAATTCTGGAATAACGTTGATCAAGTAACCCAAGTCACGCTTGCCCCATGCCAGCTGGAAGAACAGATGTAAAAAGCAATCTCGTTGAGCAGAGCACGGGTCCACCTTATACGATAGCCATGGAGACGAGTCACAAGTCGTGGCTTGCATCGACGTCAATGGAAGACGAGGCAAGTTTGTTGTTGAAATTTTGGCAGCCCGTAGTGGATTGATGAGTGCCATCATGACTTAACTATGTTGCTAGCTAGAAAAGTTGCCCACTCATTTGGCTAGGAGCTCTGGGTCGAATCCTAAAGGCGACAAAGGGATGATGGGAGACAAGTGACGAAGGCTAGACGATCTTTACGTAAGTCGCCTGACTGGTAGAGTAGAACGCGGACATGGCCGCATGCGAATCTGCTCGTGCCAGCCCTTCATGGAGAATGAGGGGTGAACCGGTTCCAACTCCAAACTTGCGAGTTTGTGCATAAAGTCCGCTTGCACCGCTAAGCAGGTTTATATGGCGATGGTGGTATCCAGACTTCATGCTATAAACAGCTCCATAATCCAGACTGTATTCCAGGACAATCCAGGGGCTCATTGACCACATTTTAACTATTTGAAAGAGAACTTACTCATTACCGTGTCCAGTCTGTCCAAGACTTCTATCTTCGTTCTCAAATCTAGGCACGCCTTCGCCAGCGGCGTTGTTGATCGCATAGTTGTATGGTCTCGTTGCTGCCGCTGGAACCTGCTCGTATCCCATACATGGCGAGACATCGGATGACCGCCAAGCGTGGAAATGACCAAAATGTGAGGGAGACTGTAGCGGAAGATTTTGAGGCGCAGTCCGTTGGCTCGCTGACGTGTCCGAGATCGAGCGAGACATTGCCGACCCAGCCCATACCAAAGTATCACCGAACGAACCGCGTGATGCTCGCTGCTGGCTGTGAAGATGTGGACGCTGACCCGACGATGAGGAGGAGTACTGCGAGGCCGAGCGAGACATGACGCTGTTCGCTGGAAGCTGCGAATACCCATTGGGGCTGTATAGATTTTGGTGCATACTGGCATAAGGCTGAACCTCAGCCTGATGGTGCGAAATGGAATGCCTTGGAGTGTCCAGCGTAGAACAAGAGAACATTGAATCATTCCGATCATGTATAATCGGTGAGAGGAGCTGCTGGCCGATGTGATCTTGAAAATCTAGCTCGACAGTGTTCTGGTCGACGATGCCGACATCGAATCCTGGACCGTTGCTCGGGTCACGCATATCGCCTCCACCGAAGTATGTGCTGTTGGCCATGTGACGTAGACCTATGAGGGTGACGCGCAGACGTGACGGTACTAAATGCTAGTGTGAGATTTGCCGTCGTCGTAGTCGCAAAGTATTGTGCTGGGCTTGAGTGGAAAGAGAGCAGAACCTAAGTGGGAACTTGAGAGATTGAGCAATCATATACAAAAATGAAGCGAATAGGGCAAAGTTCTCTCTCCATTTTCCTTTCGAACGGTCCTCTGCAGCCGGCGTGCATGGATTTAGCCTCGAGGTGGCTGTTCGCACTGAGGCATACCGGAAGTTCAAGGCAAACAAGGCAACGCGGCTTACGCATGTATTGTCGCCGACAAGGAGGCACGCAAAGCGCAAAAGCAACCAATAGCCCCTTTGGTGTAACATATCCTGGATTTTGCAATACGAGATTTTCGTCTGCAAAGTTGCAGCACTGAGGGAGAACAGCTGTAGCCATTTACCGGAAAGGCCGGTTGCCAGGGGTATCAATCAGTCGATGAAAGAGCAAACGACACGGAGTACCTGGTCGTTGGCAGCATAGAGAGGGTTACCAGCGACAGCGAGGTTACCACATCGGAGGTGGGATGCAGATGTTGTGACGCGGGTCTGGCATGGATTATGGATAGATGAGGCATACCAAGCCAGATGAAGTAGCCGTATCATCACATGAAAGCGGAAAACGGCAGAGGCGCCCAGCGTACGTCTCCGTTCGCCTCACCTTTCAACCGGCGTCCTTCAAAAGCTAGCCTACATATCCCAGTCCAATGTCACGATGCGTCGTTGTCAGCATGATTGAATCGTTGATTTCTTGTACTCGACGTCCGACTACGTTGGCGGCGTCTTACGCCTTCACGCTCCACACCTTGATACTAGCATCCCCTCCAGCCGAAATGACCTTGGAAGCTTTCTCCCACGCAACACCATTGACGCCATCTTTATGCGCGTTCAGGGCCTTGATACGCTTACCAGGGTCTTCAGTGCTCCAGACCATGACATTTGTGTCTAGGCTGCCACTTGCGGCATAGTTCTCGCTCTCGTCCCAGGCCAGACAGGTGATGCGAGCGGTATGGGCACTCCACCTGTCAGTGATGATGCTCCAGTCGCGGCCTGCCTCATATGCGTAGATCTTGCCATTTCCAGCGCCCACTGCCAGCTTCTTACCGGAAGGGGAGAAGGCAAGTGCAGAGATTGGTGCAGTTGCGCGGCGGAGCACTGTCTCGGTGTCCTTGAGCTCGGTGCCGGAAAGTGTGTAGATGTGTACAAGCTTGTCGTCGCCGCCGACGGCGACGGTAGAGCCATGCGCCGCGATTGAAGTAGGCGAGAATTTGAGCGGTAGCGAACTGACCTGAGCGCCCTTGGAGTAGACTGCTATGGCATCGGATGATGGGATCAACACGGTGCTCGATGTCGCAGCAACGCCCTTGGGCTGGAACTTGAGGTCGAGAGCCTCGCCCGTGAAGATCTTGTCTGGGACTGACATGGAGCGCAACGTGTCGTCCCAGCCAACACTGTACAGCTGCGCCTCACTCTGGCTATCCGACGTCGTGATGCCGGCAACGTAGCTGGAGTGTGCTGCGCCCTCGACCTTGTCGGCCAATCCAGTGGTCGTGTCCCATGCCAAGACACGCCCCTCGTAGCTCCCCGTAGCGAAAGTCGACCCAGCAATAGCAGCTGCTGTGATGTTCTTCGCATGGCCGTGGATGATGCGCGTTGGCTTTGGACTGCCGTCGACGAGGTAGTTCAAATTTCCCTCGAGATCTACACTGACAATCAGGCCGTCGCTGCGGCCTGTGGGCCACACCACACCGACCTGCTGATCGGGTATACTAGCGATGCCTTCCTCGCCCATTCTCCAGGTCTGGATATTCTTGCCCGCTTCGGGGTCCCAAATCCGCACCGTCTGGTCCGCACTGGCTGTGACAAACTTGTTCGAGTCCTTGGACCATGAGACACCGAAGATGCTGCCCGTGTGTACTCCTTGGCCAATCTGTCCCTTGGCCTCGCCCGTCTTGCCGTCGTATAGCCATATGCGCTTGTCGGCGCCTACGCTAGCGAAGACGGAACCGTCGGGTGAGAAGGCGGTGCCGAAAACGAAGCGGTTGTGCTGCCCTCTCAGACTGGTGTTGAACTTGAAGGGAGCGCCGTGGTAGAAGACCAGGCTGGTGTCGTCGGAGCCCGTGGCGGCGCGGAGAGGTCGTTGCTGGCGGATAGACACGCAGTTGATTTGCGAAGAGTGTCCGGAGATCTCGCCCACGCTGTTGCCGCTGTCTGCGGTGATGCAGTGCCCGAAGCGCTCTTTGCCATCGCCGACTGCAATGATACGCTGCGAGTCACCGTCCCATGCCAAGTCGTTGATGCGGCCCGCGATGATGTGGTAGTCGCCTGCATCGCGTCAGCGTGCTCCCTCCGTGTGCTGCTGTCCACGTCGACGCACCTTTTGTAGCTCCTTCGCCTGCACAGTCCCATACCTTGACGGTACCCGAGACATCTCCACTAGCGACGTAGAAGCCCGAGGGCGAGAAGCGGGCGACAGTCGTCTGCGCCGTGTGTTGTGTGTATTGTTTGCTAACAGCCGGATCGTCGATGGAGCGAAGGAAGACGGATTTGCCAGACTAGACGTGTTCAATTAGCTATGGACTAGCGACAAGACTATTCATGGACGTACAGCATAGGCGATTCGTTCACCCTTGGGGTCCGAGGACAGAGGGGTTGCCTGTCCGCGCGTTGTCGAAGGCGACGCTGCCCAGATGGCCTCTGTTTACGTTTAGTCGCTGCTGTCGAGGGGGTGGGGATAGCTTTCCTGGAGCGCATACCGGGTACTAGAGACATTGTGCAAGCAAAAACAAACGCTGGTCAGCCAAGGAAAAGGTATGCGTGGGCGATGTACAGAGACAATGCCCGCCCGGTGCTGATGGCTTTGGCGGTGGCCGCTGCTTCGTCACCGCCTACCGTCGCTACGTTTCAGCGACACGCCACGAGTCGCGGGGGCACGTGGGGGTGGCACGTGGGGGTGGCGTGGGAGGGGGGGATGTGCCAGCTCCATGACAGCTCAACCTTGGACTCTCTCGACCCCGTCGCCAAGTACAACGCCATTGTACACCTTTGCAAGATCAATTCTCGACTTGTTGCGCCATTGCTGTTCGCGTGCATCTGGCCAACGTGGCTTTTCGTCATCAAAATGAGTTTCAAGCATAGATCCGGCCAGAGCTACGACTAGCCGGGTTCCTGTATCGAGAATACCCCGGGACAATGTGCAAGTGCCTACACTTCACCGCCGTCTCCATACAGACATGAGGTGGTGGTGGAACAACGAGGCTGGTAGACTAAGATACAACCTTGGAAGAGCCCGGTACATCTTGGCGCACGTCATCTCCGTCGCGTCACATCTACGTGGAATTGGGCAAGGATACGATTGAACCGCTACTCCAGACTGCATCTGTAACTCCATGTACATCACTTAGTCTTCTTCACACCTGCCCTCTTCCTTTGCGGGATACAATCGCGCCGTTCGCTATCCAACGTCATCATCCCGGAATCCCGGCATCCAGTAGCCCACCATTCTCAACATTCCCATCATCATCCAACAAGAGCAAGGCCATCAAACATCATCGCCATGTGTATCATGAAGTCGTACGAAACACGCGGTCGCGGCGTCGTCGACCCCCCGCCGCGGCGAGGAAACTTCACCTCGCATCCACCAGCCGGCGTGATGCGCCTACCGCGCGAATGGCGCCGGACATCTGTCGAGAGCTTCAGCGATGACGGTCGCTACGTCGAGTACAGGTTTGCAATCCACTTGATGAAAAGCCTCAGTTTCTTAGACTTATATCTTTTAGGCGATCCCGCTCCCGACCCCGTGCAATTGAGTATATCGAAGAGCCTCGCACGCGTGCAAGGAGTCGTGCGAGGAGTGTATCCCGGCGACGCGTCAGCGATGTTGAGATTGTTAGGCCAGGAAGGACGAGCTACGTTGATCCACGTGGAAGTTATGTGGACGAGAGGGTTACGAGGCGAAGTGTCAGCCGCGTTAGGCATTGATCAAATTCCGGAGTTGAAACGACGACCAGGTGTTGAGCTATGGCGCATCATGTGGGTGAGCGAGTTTGTTACCGATGCGTATAGTATTGAGATGAGACATGTACATACGGCATACATTCGAATTTTGTAATTACGAAGATGATGCTTTCATGAACACGAATACAACTCGTCCTTCTTACGTGCCGTCGATCATGCGCGATGAACAAGTACGAGAAGCTCTTCTCCGGAGCTAATGACTAGTTTGCAGTCGGCATCTACACTCAACACGTACCGCTCCAGATTCCAGTCGACCTTTCTGCCGCTTTCATCACTCGTTCAAGTTTCGTCACCTCGGATGAAGTTCGCAACATCAGAGGACCATTAAGCATCGCCGCCGCAGGTACGTGGCCACGAAACAGCGCAAGCCTTCATTACTACGGAGAGAAAGAAACGAAAAAAAAAGTGCTAGCAATAAACCCAGAGACTGATGACATGTTCCCCGCTCCAAAACGCAACGAAACGGGAAATATTCTCAAAAACACACCCTCCCGTACCAAATCTCCCTTAACTCACACATTGAGCATGGGTTTGCGATCAAAGGAGGTTTTCGCGCGCAAAGGCGAGGTTTGCCAAGGAACGGGCGTCTCTGCAGGCGGTATACTGGTTGGGGGAGTATGTCGAGAATGGGCTGGGGGTGTAGGTGGCTGATCAGTGCTGTTTGCTGACGGCGACCTGATTGCAAGAGTTCAAGGCGTAGGTAGTGTTCGAAAAGGAATCCACTGCGTTCGTTTCTTCGCTGTCAAGGGATGAGTGGCGATTCGGCTGACAGACGGGTTCGCCGCGCTGGCAGCGATCGTGACGATTTTTGACACGTGTAGTCTGGTCCTCTGTGTGCAATCTCACTTCCCTCAGATCCTTGTCAGACTTGTCCCGTGACCACGTCAGGTTGCCGTTCTCGTTCCGTGGGAAGATTCGCTTTAGGCATGCCGTGTTGTATTTGTTCGGTGAGGCAGAGGCCGCCATCGCGGCATCTGTACCAGCGTCCGGACAACTACCATGTAGCTGTACGCAGTCGATTATCATGTCGATAGTAGCCAGAGCCGCCCCAATCGCCCAAACGCAGAAGCTAATGGCGAAGTATATGGCGAGGAACAATGCCACAAGAAGGCAGGCCCAGAGATAGCCTGTGAGGAGACTATCTAGTATCTCATTGTACGGTGGAGCACTCAGTTGAGGTGCATATCCTCCAAGTTGATCGCCTTGTGACTGCGGCACAACCGCTTGGTAGGGAAACAGAGGTGGCATGATCGACTGATGCGGCGGCAGGTTAGGTTTGAGTTACACTTCGGTCGCTTATCGAGTAAAAAGTACTGTCAGTATCGATAATTGTGCTTCGCAATAGTCGCTGAAGCACGGTGATTGAAGTTTGCAGATGCTGCAAGGGAAGAATGGGATGCGTTGCAGACGACACCTGCGTTTGAGCCGACGGGAGTTGCACTCAACAACCATCTCGGATGCGCCATCCATCTCCAGTGCAGCTTCTGCATCAGGAAAGATGTAGAGGCTTGTCACTCTTGATCGCCGCGTTTGCTGGCTGCTCTTCCTTCTTCCACACTCCCTCTCTCCTTCTTAATCTTCCCGGCCCACGGCGGCTCTCCATCCTCGTCAAATCCAGCCCACTGGAAGAAGCTGCAGCTCTCCCTCCCTGGCACATAGCCGGCATGACACATCCACATGTACCTCCCCCTCGACTCCTTCTTCCTCGTCGCGCATCTCAACACAGTCGGAACACCACACCTACATTTCGGCGTATACCTCGGATGTAGACTGTCCTTGTAAAAACGATACGTGATATTGAGCCGCTTGTTCTTCGCAAGTGGATGGGGATCGATAGCTTGAGCCGGCGCAATGGCGTGTTTCCATTCTTCCTGCATCTCGGCGTGCATGACCAGGAGTGAATTGTGCGGCAGGTGGATGCTAATCTGGCCTTGTGCATCTGCAAGGGAGTCGTCTTCCTTGCTGTGCTCGTCGTCTTGGGCGAGGATCTTGCGTACGCGAAATTCGCGCGCTACGCCCAGGCTTAGACTGCCAATGACAGCTCGTGGGCCGAGATAGGTAAGTTGATCGGCATGGTATCCAACGCTCTCACGTGGTCCGTCGTAGCAGTTGACAAAAGCAGTGTTGGCCTTCCATGGATGAAGGGACTGGTATCTGAGTTTCTTGCCGTTGGGGTAGAAGTCGCAGATTCTGCGTTCAATCTCGCGATTGACGGCATCTTCGACTTGTGGACACGCGTTGAGCATCTCTGATGTACTTTGCCGAACGTCCTGGGCGGTGTTAGTGTCGTGGTGTGGTCTCTTCTGGGCGCTCTCCCACCTCCATCTGGCCACCATTGTAGATGTATTCTGCTTTCTGCTTTTCTGCCTCCTCTAAGCTGTTGACGTAGAAGGAATAGGTGTGCGGGCTCTGAACGACTCTGTCAAACAGCTTGAACTCATATCTCTCGTACGTCGACGCGTCTTGCAGTAGTTGTGACAGTAGTGCCTCTGCTTGCTTTGGTGGGAGGAAGTTATGGATGATGGAGCAAGGTGTATGTGCCTCGATGTCTTCTGGACTATAAAGCAACAGCGTCTTGCCTTTCTTTGAGAGCGGCCTTTTGGCCAATGTGCCGCTGGTTGGGGCAATGCGATACGAGCTCAATGATGATTGATAGCCAACCGCGAATGGTGCGGGCCGTTTTCGCGGGGACGCAATCATGGGCTGTGATACACACTCGGAAGCCTGCTCAACGGCCCCATTGGCGACGAGCAATGCTTCAAGTAGGGTACCCTTATCGAGTTCCGGATGGAGCGATGCCAATAGCGCCAGCTTGAAGTCTGTAGACTCTTCCTCTGGCTCCGCCTTCTGTAAATCCAACGGCTTGGGTGGCGGTTCAGCCCACTTCCTCTTGCGCGACACAAACGCGTCCATGACGGGCGCGGGTGGTTGTAATAGCGCTCAGAGTGAATCGCAAAGTCACATGGAGTTTGTCGACCCAGTGGCGAGTGGCGCTGAATAGACGCGCTGTCACGGGACCGCCCAAACCCCGATCCAGCCCCGCCATATCCAAAGCGCCTCGGTCAAACCATCCACATCGTCATCCCCAACCATGCAGCAGCACAACACCAGCTTCACGTTCCGGCACGACATGACGCGCCGATTCCTAGATACTCTCCACGCGCCATAGTCTCCCACCATTCGCTTGGACTCTTCGTCATGCTCGAATTCCGGACCCAAGGCTTCAACGGCTACTCGGTCAAATACAGCCCATTCTTTGATTCCCGCATCGCAGTCGCAACCTCTGCCAACTTTGGACTCGTCGGAAATGGAAGACTGTATATATTAGGTCTTACAGCAAATGGCATAGTAGCCGAGAAGTGGTGCGTACGACTCTATCATGCCGTAGGATATGGCCATCGATCCAGCTTACCTCATCATGTCCTTCACATGCTGATTTCCCAGGTTCGACACCCAAGACTCCCTCTTCGACAGCACGTGGTCGGAGTCGCACGAGAACCAGCTCCTCACAGCCTGCGGCGACGGCTCGGTCAAACTCTTCGACATCAATGTGCCCACGTACCCCATCGCCTCGTGGCAAGAGCACGCCCGCGAAGTCTTCGCCGTCCACTGGAACCTCGTCGCAAAAGACACATTCCTCTCCTCCTCCTGGGACGGCTGCATCAAGATCTGGAACCCCAACTCCGACGCCAGTATAGCAACCCTGCCAACCCATTCATGTACCTACTCGGCCTCTTTCAGCCCACACAACGCCAGCGTGTTGAGTAGCGTGTCTTCGGACTCGCACCTGCGTGTCTTCGATCTGCGCACCCCGGCGAGTGCGAGTAACCATTTGACCATGAACGTGCCGATACACCAACCGCCCAAAGCAAGAATGGGACAAGCACCGGCTGTCGGCGTTGCACCTGCCGAGGCGCTGACACATGATTGGAATAAATACCGCGACACCATCATCGCCACAGCAGGCGTAGACCGCATCATCCGCACCTTTGATATCCGCATGCCCAACAACGGCCCCGTTGCCATCCTCCCTGGCCACGAATATGCCGTCAGAAAGCTGACATGGAGTCCACACCTATCCGACATTTTGCTTTCCGCGAGTTACGACATGACATGTCGGGTGTGGACGGATGGCAGTGCCATGGGTGCCGGGCAAGTGAAGCAGGAGAATATGTTAGAAGACCCCATGTTCTACGGTGGAGGTAGGGAGATGGGTAGGATGGGCAGACACACTGAGTTTGTGACGGGCGTAGATTGGTGTCTGTTTGGCGCCGAAGGTTGGTGTGCTAGTACAGGGTGGGATGAGAGGGTGTTGGTGTGGGATTGTCGGGCCATCATGCAATGAAATCGACTTTTCCAAGATGTGACCATTCTTCGTTTTCTACAGTGGAAAACATTACTCGGCGATATTGCGGTGAGAACCCAAGAATCAAGTACAACAAGTGGAAAAAAAAAAGACAGGGTATCATCATCCCATAGCCAGAACTACGCCCAGACACCGGAATATGCAAAGCCTCCCCATACGCCTTTGAAATGCCCTTGGGTGCTCAAGCGCCGTAAACGGTTTCTTCATAGGCCGCGTCCGAACATCTCTATGCAATCCCTCCTCTTCATCACCATTACCGTCTCCTTCTCGCTCCGACGCATGCTAAAGATCACCAAGATTCAAAATATCATCAAGCGCATCATCCATCTCCTGCATATCCTGCACACTGCCGCCTTGCCAATGCATACCCACCTCGTCATCAATCTGCATCGGGTCGCCAAAGTCAACCGTCCACGTCTCGCCGTTGAGATTGAATTTGCCTGCGTTGCCGATAGCGCTGATACCGTTGGTGACCGTCCCATTTGCCAGCAGTTTGGCTTTGGCCGGGGGATCATACACGTCCTCGATACCTTCAGTATCCAAGAACCGCGAGTTCATTATCTGTCCCGCAATAAGTGGTGTTTGTCCAAGATACGAGTCCCCCAATTCCAGCGCAAGTCTCAAATCCTCCATGCATAACAACTTCCTCTTCCTCCTCTCCTCAGCCTCGACCGGTAGTTCCCCCGCCATGCCCCTCGCCAACTCCCCCCGTTCAACCAGTCGTTCTTCTCTTGCCAACCTCTTCTTGAATTCGCCTGTGCGCACATATCCAGGGCCGTTGTTAGCAACCTTGCCTAGCAAATTCGCCAGCGCTTCTTTAATATACGTTTCAGTAGCAATGTTGAGGTAGTCTGGGCAATCGGATGTGTGGCCCTGGGGCAGACCGAACTCGTAGCATATGGGTAGGAGACGGTAGGATATCGTAGTTGCCGTGGGGAATTCGTGAGTCTCGGCGTAGAGGGCTGAAGTGTAGCGTTTGCGAATCTCGAGTTCCCAGTCTAACACGCACACGCAAGCATGGTCAGTATCTCAGTATTCTCCGAAGTCTTGAATGCGAAGAGGATGCAAGTCATGGCATACGTACTCGTCTTGCCAAATCCACCGCCCTGGTTACTGCTCGGACCAACATCCAGCTGCTTGGCCCGTCTCGCATCAACGTACTCGTGCACCGGCCCATTGGCACCCGCGCCCGCGCCCTCCAACCCCGTACCCAGCGGACTTTCACCAGCCGGTATACCCTTGAGCCTCTTTCTTTCGCGGCGACTCAATTGCATGACCTCGTGCTTTAGTCTCTTCTCGCTCTCATCCCCCGTCCCCTTGACCGTCCCACTAGTCGGCTTGTCACTACTGCCCACCCAACTTGCTATCCCCGCTTCGGGGGGATCGCGCCATATGTTCGCGTATATGGCTGTGAAGAGAGCATTGTGGGCGTGTTCGAGGGCGGGCGTGGTGAGGATCTTGCCGAGCTTGTGGGACAGCTCTTCTTGGTTGAGGTTGCCGAGGAGGAAAAAGGAGAGGGTTTTCTTGTAGACGGTCCAATCTGCATCGCTTATGGCGCCCTTGACCGCCGAGTACAAGGGCTCGACGTCTATGCGGGGGGCGCGTGGCGCGTTGGGCTTCTTGGTGACGTCGGTCTGGAGGCATGTGAGGTTGGGCAAGGTGCCCGAGGAGAGAGTCGGCGTGGCAGAGACGTCCATGTCGTTGGGGCGTATGGTGCCTGCCATGATGGCCGTGGGTGCGCGCCGTGGAGGCGCTCAATGCGTCGAGATGTGCGCGTTGCGAGCTGGTCGCGCCGCTGGACGGATGCGCGTGGGGGATTGCGGACACGGCAGCCGAGCGAGGGGAGGGCGACAGTGGGGCCTGGACAGTTCTTCGAGGGTGTTGACAGAGCCGCGCGAGTATTTGGTAATGTTCCCCGATGACGGCTAGATACAGGAAACGTTGTGCGGGGCCTACGCTGATGGTCTGGCATACAGGCGTCGAGAGCGTGAGGTCAGAGCTCGGGGGTCTTGCGGAGCCGGCACACTTGACGCATCACGTGGGAGATGAAGTCCCAAGAGATTCAAAAGTCAAATTCACTCGCTATGCACTCGTACACTAGGACGGAAAGCCCTCTCACACGCTTCCGTCGCAATGCCGGTGCAGTCGCTTTTGTCCCATGTACTGTACACCCGTCCATCCGTCCCGTCTACCTACCATGCGGCATCGCTAATTCTCCCCAAACACATCTCCCAACTCCACCTTCCCTACACTCCAAATCTCCCTCTCGTCCTCCATCTCATCACTCGACAAGCCAAGACCTCCCGCTCCACCCTCAGCCTCCTTCCTCTCTCTTGCCTGCCCAGCCAGCCTCATGGCGACCCTCTTAAAGTAGTCTCCCATGCTGCGTTGCTGACCTGCAGACAGACTCTTGCCAGGTCCAGCCATGTACTTGTCAAACACGATAGTTTCCTCGTCCACCACCGAGAACATGGCAAGAAAAGCTGCTTCAGCAGACAGCTTGACAGGGATAACAGGATCACGCACTGACGCAAACACCACTGGGATGAGCAGCGGGATATGCGGACGGGCCAGCTCGTTGTGCTCTCGCGCAACTGTGCGCAGTACCACAAGTGCCAGTCGCCTCGTGTCAACAGGATGGCCGGGCTCAACGACCGGCGCAAGAGCCTCGAACAGGGGCTTGGTGTGATCGAAGCTCTTGTTGCTCTTTTCCGACAAGAGGTATTTGCCAGCGGCAAGTATAGAGTTGCCTGAGATGAATGGCTGTGCATGTCCAATTCCCTGGCAGATGACCGAGACGGTCTCGTCTGCAAATGATTCTGTCAAGGCTTCTGGAGCGTCCAACAGGATAGCGTTGAGTGCCAGTACAGAAGCTTTGTTGTGGTGACTTGTAAGCACTCTAGCTTTGAGCAGGCTGGACGCAATATCCTCGGGTAAGCAGCTGATCAGAGCACCCAGAAGGCGAGCGTTGGTAATCGCCATTGCATCTAAGCCATGTTAGTACGTACACGTAGGCATGCCCAGGGGCAACTTCAGACTCACCATTGGAGTCGTCGCTCTCGTTGTCGATGAGACCTAGAATGGCATTTCTGCTTGCTTCGCTCATGTTCTTGCCTGCTTTGCTCACCACCTCAAACAACGCCTTCAACATAGCGGTTCTGACATTCTCGTCGGCCGTCTTCGATCCCGTCACTAGCTCAGCGATGAGCGGATCGACCCTTGGTGTAAGCTTGATCAAGGTACCGAGAGCCTTGGCCGCTCGTGCTCGCAATACATCTGAACTTGTATCCGCAAGTGATTTGGCAAACGTGCGCTGGAGTTGGGGCAAAAAAGGCTTGAGGAAGGTCGGTATCTTCTCGAGCAGATTGTTGAGTGTAAGCAGGATAGCTGCCTTGACTTCAACCGAACGCTCTGTAACCACACGAATGAGGGGTCCTGTAATCTGAGTGACAAACGGCTGCAGTGACTTTGCGCTGGTGCGGTCGATAACATCGGAGATGGCCAGCGCAGCTTGTGTTCGCTGATCTACCGAGCCGTTCATGAGACCCTGCAAGAAGATCGGCAGAATGGCATTGATACCCTTGGGGAGCGAGAATCCAGGGAGGTCTGCACCAGCGACACCGACTTGGTTGAGTGTCTGGCGAGTGGAGATGACAAGCGACTCCATCTCTTCCTTCCGTAAACGCTTGCTCGTGAGAGTGCTGAGCGCAGTCCATGCAGCCTTGACAACCTCCGTATCGCTGTCGCCAAAGGAAATGAGGAGTGCTCGGATGAGCTCAGGATAGTATCTTGAGAAGTCAACGTCGGCTTCGGCGAAGAACTTGGCCAGATGCATGTCGGCACGCGCACGTCTCCGCTCGTCATCATGTTTCGACAAGGCCAGCATGACACTCATGGCAGTATTAAGACCATCAAACTCATCCACGGACAAAAGTACCTTATCAAAAGATGTCTCGAGCTCTGACCTAAGTTCCTCGTCTTTGGAAGCAATAACATTGTCCATGATAGTGTTCAAGATGGTAGGCAGTCTTCGAGTCATGGCGGAGCTTGCCACCTCAGCCAATGACGCAATAGCGCGAGCGTTGAAGGCAGACATGGGCGAAGTGAGTAGTGTTGGCAGGAGATTTGGTAGGATAATGTTGGATCGCGCTTGATCTGTGAGGAGGGTGAGAAGGGCCGAAAGCGCGTTTTGCGCATCGTCGTCAGAACGCAAGAGATTGAGCAGGTAAGGTAGAACCTGGTCAACAGCCTTCTTGCCAAAGATCTGCTGTAAAGCATCAAAGGCTTCTGCTGCTGCTTCTCGCACATCCACGTTGGGATCCACCAGAGCAGTTCGAACAACCTGGATGAGAGTCTTCTCGTAGTCTTCCAGCTGCTCTGGTGAGGCAGCAGCGATGAGCTCGCGAAGGGCGATACAAATACCCTGCTTGGCATCTGTATCGGTGGTATGCAGGCCCTCTTCGAGGGTGGGCAGCAGAGTAGCAAGTACACCATCTCCTGCCTTTCTGATGAGCTCTCCGAGAGCGTTTCCGGCAATGACCTTCTGTTCCATGTTTGAGCTTGCTAAGCGACGAATGAGAAGTTGGGTAAGCGTGGGAACAAGTTCGCGCAGAGTGCGTGGACTAGCGACCAAGGCCTTCCATACGTTGATAGATGCTGTTCGTACAAGGCCAGATGTATCGCATCTGCAGATGTACAGAGCAGACAAAACCTTGTTGCGCTTCTCTTCTCCAAGGACTTCGAGCAAAGATTGTCCTGCCTCTTTGGCGCCCTCTTCGACTTCTTCTTCTTCCACCTTGCCGCTGATACCGGTGAGGTTGAAGAGCAGGTCTCCCACAAGCTCCACTGAGCTTAGACGAATCCTGTAGCTGTCATCTGCGAGACCCCTCTCGAGCTCAGGTAGCAGCAGATCGATAGCCTTGGTAGCAAAGTTCTTCACCAGAAGACGACCGGCGCGCAAGGCAGTTTCTCGAATCGATTCCACGTCGTCTGCAAGACCGCCGAGAATAGGAGGAATGATCTTGCTGAGGTAGTTCGCGAAGCTGTTTCCAAAACAAACGGGCAAGAAAATGAACAAGGACATGAAGCCCTCGCGGACAGAAGCCCGGTTGCTGGCCACGTTCTGCAGGATACTGGGCAGTGTCTCTTCCAAGCGTCCGGTTCCAAGACCTGCGAGCACCTCTGAAAGAGCTTGAGCGGAACCAAGTCGGTCGCCGGCACCCGTATCGGACTTGAGCGTAGACATGAGACTTGGGATGAGATCTGGCAAGGCATCCTCTCCAAGCTTCTCCACAAGGGAACCGAGTGCTTTTGACGCAGTGGCACGCGTAGCAGGTACAGGATCCACGATCGCGACCCTTAGCCCAGCAACTAAGATGGGCAGATGAGACGTGAGGTCTTTCCTTTCCGAAAGGTATGCCAAGCTGCCGATGATTTGTGAAGACTTTCGCTTAGTTCCAGATCGGTCGCCCAGGCCTCGTTCAAGGATGCGCACGACGAGGGCAAGGGAAGGTGCGTCGAGGAAATGTGCGAACTGAATCTTGATCAGAGCATCTAGGGCGTCATCTGTATATTTTGTTGGGTCGCTAAGAGCCTTCAAGATAATATTGACGACGCTCTTGATCTCCGGATTACTGATGACTTCACCAAAGCGCTGCAAGCTTCGGTTCGCCGAAGCTCGTACTTCTTTGTGACTGTCTGTCAATACGACAGTGAGGGGCGGAATGATATCGGGCAAGCTCAGAGCCAGCTGATTGGGATCCAGGTAGGCCATGGCTCCTAGAGAGTCACAAGCACCCTTCTTACTACGCCACTGATCCTCGTCGAGACCCTCCAAGAGTATCGGGAGAACTTGCCTGACACCAAAAGAGCTAAGAGTGGAGAAGCAGGTTTTGGCGGCATCCAAACAGGCCTCTCGCACGTCCGTGCTGGTATCGCCGAATCCAGCGAGCAGTTGCGGTACTAATTGGATAACGTAAGCCTCGAAAAGGCGGCCGAGAATCAGGGAGAAGAGCTCGTATGCCAGGTACACTCCCTGCCTCTGATTTGGGTCTTTCTTGTTCTCACTAGCTCCTTTGAGTGTGGACATGATGCGATGTTCTTTGAGCAGACCCAGACCCTTGCCGCGTACGATACCCGCGAGACCATAAGCAGCACCACGACGCGAGGCATACTTCTTGGACGTGAGAAGTTGATCCATCATTTGATTGATGTAGTTCGAAACCTCTTGTTCAGAAGTGCGAATCAGAGGCGGCAGACATTGAGCGACTGCGTATTGCACCGTCTCGGAAGGCGTACTGAGAGTCGCTAATAGTCTTTGTACGACCTTTGGGACTCGCTCGTCACCGGCGGTCAAGTGACGACCCAATGCACCATAGAGGATGATGACTGCTTCGTTGACTTGATCGTACATCTCAGATTTGCGATCAGGCGCTTCGAGCGCATTCTCGAAAAGGTCCATCAGAGGCTCGACCTTGGTCTGCGCTTTGACAGTAATGACCGAGGTTGCTGCTTCAATCAACTCTTCTCTCACTGCAGGGCTTCGGTCTCCCAAGGGGCCCTCGTAGATCAAGAAGTTCAAGAAGTCTACAAGGTCGTCGGGCTTGAAACCTGGAGTCATCTCCTTGAAGGTGAGCGCGATACCGTCTCTGCTCTCCCAGGGGTCGCGTAGATCAATCTTCCTAGGCATGCCATACTCATCACGCTCTGGGACGCGTGGCTTCGCCTTTTCCGTGTAGGTCTCCCGAAGTCTCCGTAGGATATCATCAAATGTATCAGGGAACTTGGTGATGATCTCACCGATGGCTCGTGCAGTTGCCCTTCTAAGAGGTTTGTCGAGAGAGTTTAGGTAAGTCAGCATCTGCACGCCAGTATCTGCTTTGAGCTCTAGGCCGTTTTCCTCCCAGATTGTTCGGGCCAGCTCCGCGTTCTCGGGCTCGTCGTCATGACACGCGATGAAGATCTCTTCACTGAACGTCAGATCGTTCATGTCGAGCTCAGAATCAATGGCTTGCAAGATCGCGGTCCGGACGCCAGTCTCGGGTGCAATAGTACCACGTAGCAGGGCACCCAGCTCATTGTTGTTGATGTTGGGAGCTAGGCCGCTAGCAAGATTGGTAATGCAGTCCTTGATGATCTTGTAATGCTGTTGGTAGTTTTGCAAGGACCATACCAGAATGTCCAGCAAGGCTTTGCGCGGGAGACGAGGATCGGTGCCTATTAGTTGTCAGCAAAGTAGCCTTATACGTATGCCTTTGGGATCTTACAGGAGTTGGTGTGGAACGTCAACACCTCGATGGCCAGGATGAGCTGCTCGTCGGCTTCTTCAGCCGCAGACTTGCCTATACCGCCCTTTTCTAGCACAAGGAAGAGCAGAGGGAAACAATACGCCAGAGACACTGCATCAAGCGGCCTTTGCTCGCTCAAGAAGCGAAGACGGTACAAAATGCGCGTTACCAGATCTAGGATGATTAGTGTGGTCCGAGTGAATCCATCATCCAAGTTGACTTACCACCCAAATCTTCATCTTCATACTCGCTAGCAAGCTGTATGGAACCAATTGTACGTAATACTGCTACACCAACAAATGGTCGAATCATGCCCAGGCGGTTAGATATCCGCTCGGAACAGGATATCAGAGCAGTTGCCGGAACGTCTCCCAACAGAAGACCAGCGCCAGCACGGATAGCTTGGATTAAAAGATCCACGGCCGGTCCCATCCATTGCTCCGCCTCGGTAGGAGGTCCAGTAGCAAGACTCCGAATGACGCCCACGCCTCGCCTCATCCTGTGTTCTGTGGCAGCAACCTCTTTCCTGATGGCAGCTTCTTTCGCCAGCTGGGCATTGACCTTGGCCTGGTCATCTGCACTGAGTTTCTTGGCTTGGCCCGTCTTTTGTGCAAGCTGCGCCCGTAGTTCTTCCTCCCACTTCAGCGTGTCGTAATCTTTTGTGTTCTTGTCGATTACTACGGGTGCCTTCTTCGACAAAACGTCCACATAAGCTGTACCTTCTGGGGTACGGAAGATGGCTGCTTCGGTTGGGCCTACAGATTCCATCTGCTTAGGGTCGAGGTCCTGGCTGAACTGCTTGACAACGGCCGGCAAGGCAGTCTCTGGAGCCACGAAAGCCATGTCGGTATAAGCACTATAGGCTGCCGCGCTGATGGCAGGCAATCGCTCATTGTCCGTGTTCTGTATCGTGCGTCAGCGACAGGGAGTGCAGAAGAGTGAAACCCATGTAATACCTCGGTTGCTTCGTTGATGGTGTTGACAAAGTCTTGCAAGTGATCACGGACGACCTGACCTGGGTCCACGCCCATGCGAAGGCACAGGTCGATCCAGGAGACCCTTGGGATAATTTCTCTCCTTGCTAATACAACAAGGTTCATAGCTTGCTTTTGTAGGCTCACAGCATCCACATTTGTGTCATGCTTCTTCATTGTCTCCGAGGGAAGGCAAATGCAGCTCAGCACAGCCCCAAGCTCACCAGAGCCCGCCTTGGATGCAAACGCCGCACTGTCCTTGTCTTCTTGTTCACTTGACCTATACCACGACCACGACCCTTTTATAATGATGTTGCTCATCTTCTCGGGAGAGATTCGGAGATATGTTTCAGTCAGGGCTTGCTTAGCAGCAGACTTTGCTTTAGCAGAGACGGTTGGGGCGACGATTAGGAAGATGAATGCCTGTGCCCATGCATCTGCGACTTCCTCAGAAACTTGGGTGACTTCTGGGGCAATGGCTTTCAAGGCGCGTAGAGCGATCGAGACGTCCTCTTCGGAAGACAATTTCGAATACACTTTGGGGTTGAGAAGGAATGAAGGCTTTGGTTGCGTCGCGAGCGATTGCGAGATGACATCGGATTTTTTGTAGATGGATCCCAGCTTCTCGTCCTTTACGTTCTGTACTCTATCAATGAGGATTGCAGTGGCATAGTGTCCTGCCGTGACCAATCCGCTTTGTGTTGCAGGCAGAGGGTTCGCATTGACTTCATGCCAGATCTCAATAAGCTTTGGCAGAGTGGATTGACAGAATGCAAGTACGTCAGCTTGGGCTTGTTGTTCGCCGGAGAGACGCCACCAGATGTCCGCTGCACGGATAGCCCAGAGCCGCTTCACAGGCACACGCTTATCACCCATGCCCTTGATGAATGCATCTGAGACAGCCTTGTCGAGCGCTACACCGTTCGCTAAGCCAAAGTTCAAGTGTGTTGTCATTGCAGACACCTCAGCCACGACAGCAGGCTCACTTGGCTCTTTCAGGGCCACGGGGGCGATGCCTGCTGGTATCTTCTTTGACAAGGATATTGACTCGGGTAGCGCTGAGAGCATCTGAGCATGCAGGACTTTCTGATCAACACCGGATACTTTGCCTTGCTTCAAAGGAGTAAGCACTTCATCTGCAACCTGATCAACCTTGTCGGTATCTTTTGACCGCGAAGCCAAGGCCTGGAAGGTTCGCAAGGCTCCTGCGCGGATTGCGGCATTGCTCGATTTGACATTGGAAAGCAGCGGCTTCAGCATGTTGCCTAGCAGGATCTCGGAGAGATCCATGGTTTGGGGGAGGGACAGAAACATGGGTGAGACGATATCGTTCAATACTACTTCGGGCGCTCTCAGCAGGGCCTTTTCAATGGGTGGTATGACATGTTTTCGCAGCTCGTCGAGAGTGGGAAAGCTGTCAAAGAAATCATGGAGGGCTTTGGAGATGTGGTCCGGCAGCTGGCTCCTTGATGCAACAATCTCGCGTGTGTAGTATGTGTAGTAGTCTTGCTTGTGGGCTTCGAGGAGCGGCCTGACGGTCTCGAGACGGGACGAGACGCCTGCGATGACGCCAAGGAAGACAGCATTTGCAGCTGTGGGCGCGCTGCCCTTTGCGGTGAGGGTCGTGATGAGTTTGGAGTGGGCGTCCTTGGCAATTGACTCGGAGCGGAAGAGGGCGCGCAGGGCGCGGCGCGTCGAGACAAGAGCCGCTGCTGAGATGCGGCCAGCTCGCCGGTCGCCGCCAGCACCCACGCAGGTCTCGAGGACGCGCGCGTTCGCAAGAGCCACGTCCAGCCCGTGCTTCGCCCACCGCTCAGGTGACTTTGCGAATTGCAGCAGCAACACCGAACACCACTCGTTCAGCACAAAGGCGCTGGCGTGCGCAATGGCCTTTTTGGAACATTCGGTTGCCAAGAACTTGACAATGGGCGGCAGCACCTTGTCGCCGTGTGGTCCGTTTACCAGCGACTTGAGGACGCCTTGCACGGCTCGTCGTGATTCGCGGTCGTCGTATAGCGGGTATGTTTCGAAGACGAGTTCGAGGAGCGCCTGGAGGTCGGCAGTGACGAGTGCTAGGTGAAGGACGTGTGGTCAGCTGATGTCTGCCTCTGGGTACCGTCCGTGGAGACACTCACAGTCGTCTGCGACTTGGTGTTGCAGGCCCGAGAGCTCGTTCACCCTGCGCCTGGTGGAGCTTGTGATGAGCTTCGGCCGCAGCTCGTCGCGGTTCATGGCCCGCGCCTCAACGTCCCCGTTCACAGCCATGTCGTCCAGTCCAGCGTCCACATGTAGAAGCGGGTGCGGGGTGTTGGTGGGGTGTGTGCCGGCGAAGGCACAGTGTCGCGAAATGGCCGCCAAGAGTTCTCGTTTATTTGCTAGGGCAGCAATGACATCGGCCCTCTCTCCACCACGAGAGTGGAATCAACAGACAGACCCCACTGGCACTACCGCCCTCGACCGCCCGCCCGTCTCTCCTGCAACAAGTGCGCCTGATGCGTCCCACCCGCTGCGACAATTCACCCAACCTTGATCTCGCCCGGGATCAAGCTCCGATCTACTCGATACGGAAGCCCGCCTGAGACCCCTGCACTCGCAGACGCTACAACCACTCCACCCAAACTCCGAGTTTTTGCCATGGCGAAGAAGAAGAAGCCCGCCGGCAACCCCGCGCGAGGCTTCGCGACGACGTCTGTTGCGAGCAAGCCCAGGCCGGAAAAGACAGTCGCCGACGCCCCAGCCAAAGCAGCCGTTCACGCGCCGTCAAAGGAATGCGTGGCTGCGCCCGAGCCCACACATGCCCCCGAGACATCCCAGCCTGCCCAAGCGCCCAAGCCGGAGGTTGCACCTACTCCCGAGGAACTCGAGGCCCAGCTAGAGCGAGACGAACTTCAGCTGCTTGTTGAGAAGCATGCGGCCAAGGTCCGCCGTGAATCTAGTCGCCATGTCTCAAAATTCCAGACGGATCGTAGGCTCCTCCGCAGCCAGTCGCATGTCATGACTGTGCACGACTGGCTCCCCAGCGAGATTTTGGATAGCATTGTTCTCTTGGCCCAGGCAGAGTCGAATGACTCCAACCGGAGACAAGGGCAGCAGTCCCTCCTCAAGACGCTGACGGAAGAGGATGCCATGTCCAAGCTGTGGGCTCTGGATCTTACTCTCCGCGACCTAGGCTTCTCTCAAGAACACATTCAACCCGCGTTGAGATGGCTGTGTGCCAACTCTGCAAGCATCGATGCATCTTCCGGTATCTGGGGTCTTCAGGAAGCGCTAGAATGGCTTGCTTTGGATCAATGCGAGGAGCACTCATTCTCGTACGAAGAATCGCAGCCGAAACGATCAGGGCTCGAGTCTCTCGATACTTCTCGACCTCGTAAGTCCGTTCGCAAGCATACATGACCGTCTTCTTGTCTTAGCATTCCGTTGGAAGATCTGCATAACCTTCAATCTTCAAACCCGGTAACGAACTTCACATAAGCTCGCTAATCTTAACAGCAACGCCGCCACCCCAGGTGTCCACCAACGGAGCCACCACTTCTGAACCCTCACCCCCTGCGGTTTCTAATGCCCCGCCACTAGCAGCGTCGAGCCAATCGGATGCTTACGTCAGCGATCTGGATAGCGACCTTGAGCTCGACGAGCTAATTCCTGCGTATCTGAAAATCAAATGCAAACTGTTCGAAATTGACCCCCAACTCGTTGATGCTTCTACACGAAAGCCAGCAAAAGGGGGCAAGACTAAGAAGTCAGCGCCTGTGCCCGCTCAGACTCCAGCTACTAGAAAATTACTCTCTCAGTTGCAGCAGATTACGTCCGATCCCCTTTTTGACGAAGACAAGGCTGAGGCGCAGTGGCCCGCGAAGCGTAATCAGATTGCCCAAAGCCAAGCCGAGAAGAGGCAGCAGAACGACGCACAACCTAGCCTTTCTCGAGTGCAGGACAAAGACACCACTCTTGAGCTTCCAGTATCGGCCAAAGAGGAGGCCAGTCCCGCACAAACAGCTTCTCCGAGCGAGCGCGATTGTGAAGAGGATGCTGATCTACTGGGAGGCATGTTCGCAGTACCTGAAACAGCGTCCGCCCCTGAGGCTACATCCAACGGTACGAGTGCCGACCATGTAGCATTGCGCGACTTTGGCAAGATGAGTGGAGTGGCTCCTCGTAAAGTGCTCGAAGAAGCAGTCCGATCAAGGTTTGTTTTCTCTACTACCCTTCTAGCATTGACTAATAGCCCCAGGGATGCTGGTGCGCGCCTAGCCTACAAAATGATCTCGCCTACAGCGTATACCTGTCGGCACTCGTTGACCATCTTCTGGTCCAAGGAACAAGACGTTGAATATGATACGGATATTGCTGGGGTGGTTAGTACTCCATATAGGAAGCAGATCGTCCTAGCGGCGACCGATATCGCTGCTATATCAGTCGAGCAAAGTGAGAGCTTCATCTCTGTCGCTGCGCTTTTTTCAATCTCAGCTGCTCTTCCGAAAGAAGAAAAGGTTTATCTGCGACTCCCATCTAACTGGAGAGACGTTTACAGGGAGCTCTTGGAGCGTCGGAAGACGCGTCTTGACGCGGAAGATCGTGATGCTGTCAACCATTATCGCTCAATCATCGAGGATCAGATCGAGAACGAAGAGTCAGATGGTGTCGTGCTTACGAATCGCTTCAAGATGCGCGCTCAGGCTGCGACAAGCTCGAACGCATCGAACGGTGGCTATAGCACACCAGTACGACACCACGATGGTCTTAGAGAGCTATGGGCTGCCAAGGTATCCACCCCATCATACCAACATATGCTTGTTGGACGAACGAACCTTCCGGTTTCAAACTTCAAGGATTCCATCTTGTCGACAATTGACAAGAATCAAGTTACCATCATCTGCGGTGAAACCGGCTGCGGGAAGAGTACACAAATCCCGGCCTTCGTCCTTGAGCACGAGCTCTCACAAGGCAAAGCATGCAAGATCTACTGCACAGAGCCGAGACGTATATCCGCGATTTCGCTTGCACAACGTGTGAGCGAAGAACTCGGTGAGGGACCAAAGGACCTTGGGTCCATGCGCTCACTTATCGGTTACGCAATTCGTCTTGAATCAAAGACCTCTTCGCAGACTCGCTTGGTGTATGCGACGGTGGGTGTGGTATTGCGAATGCTGGAATCACCTGGAGGTCTGCAAGAGGTTACGCATCTGGTCATTGATGAAGTTCACGAAAGATCCATTGACACAGATTTCCTTCTTGTTATACTACGGCCACTCATGGAACGCCGTCCTGAACTCAAGGTCATACTGATGAGCGCCACGGTAGATGCCGCACGCTTCTCAAGGTACCTCAACGATGCGCCGATCCTCACAGTACCTGGCCGTACCTTTCCAGTTCAGACTCGATACCTGGAGGATGCGGTCGAGTTGACCCATTATGCAGGAGCATCCGATGCGACCAAAAATGCCACGACTAGTGACGATGATGAGGGTGACGAGATTACGACCGACAAATCCGGCATCCCCAACAAGCTCCCAGGTTACAGTCCGGCAACACGCAATGTCCTTTCCGCTTACGATGAAT
This sequence comes from Alternaria brassicicola, assembly GCA_002796735.1. Taxonomy (NCBI): domain Eukaryota; kingdom Fungi; phylum Ascomycota; class Dothideomycetes; order Pleosporales; family Pleosporaceae; genus Alternaria; species Alternaria brassicicola. The sequence continues at coordinate 286,966 of PHFN01000004.1, forward strand.
ATGCCATTGACTACGACCTAATTACACGTCTGGTTGAGACCGTTGCCTATGATCCGCAGCTGAATCGTTTCAGCAGTGCCATCTTAGTCTTCCTCCCAGGCCTTGCCGAGATCCGCCAGCTGAATGACATACTGGTCAGTCATCCTTCGTTCAAGGACGATTGGTATGTGTATCCGCTACACTCCACCATATCGAGTGAGGATCAGCAGGCCGCTTTCCTTGTTCCACCCCCAGGCGTGCGCAAAATCGTGCTCGCTACAAATATTGCCGAGACAGGAGTTACAATTCCGGATATCACCTGTGTTATTGACACTGGTAAGCACAAGGAGATGAGGTTTGACGAACGCAGACAACTATCACGCTTGACACAATCATTCATCTCAAGAGCCAATGCGAAGCAGCGCCGCGGTCGTGCAGGCCGTGTACAGGAAGGGCTATGCTTCCATCTCTTCACAAAATACCGCCACGATAACCTCATGGCGGAACAGCAAACGCCGGAGATGCTAAGGCTTTCGCTTCAAGACTTGGTCATGCGCGTAAAGATCTGCAAACTGGGTGATATCGAGACTACTCTTGCTCAAGCACTCGATCCGCCCTCCTCCAGAAACATCCGCCGCGCTATCGATGCACTTGTCGAGGTCGATGCACTGACGTCAAGCGAGGAACTCACACCTCTTGGTCGTCAAATTGCGAAGCTTCCGCTGGATGCACACTTGGGCAAGCTTGTACTACTTGCAAGTACATTTGCTTGTGTCGACGTTGCTATTACTCTAGCTGCAATTGTCTCTTCCAAGTCCCCTTTCCTGACACCGTTTGGGGCAAAGCAGCGGGCTGATATTGCTCGCCTAGCGTTCAAGAAGGGCGACTCCGACCTTCTCACCACATACAACGCCTACAGGGCCTGGAAAGCAGTCTGCACCACATCAGGACGATCGGAGATGCAGTTCTGCCACAAGAACTTTCTTAGTCCGCAGAATCTAGGAAATATCGAGGACCTCAAAGCCCAACTCTTCTCTTCCCTGGTCGACGCAGGCTTCATACAGCTTACGCCCGAAGAGCGCCGCGCTATGAGCCGCTACCGTATCACATCCCGACACCGCGCGTTCGTCGACGTACCAGCCCAATACGACATCCATACCGACAACGACATCCTAGTCAACTCTGTCATCGCAACGGCCTTCTATCCTAAGATCCTAACCCGCGAAGGCAAAGGCTGGCGAAACATCTCCAACAACCAAACCGTCAGCCTGGGCCCCACCTCTGTCAACAAGGGCAGCCCAACCGCCTACTTTCTGTCATATTACAACATTATGCAGTCCAGCAACAAATTCTACAACGCGCATTCCACTTCCATCGCGTATCCCCTGCCCATGGTACTCATGGTAGCTGCCGACAATGCCATGGACTTTAAGTTACACGCTGGTGTTATCAGTCTGCCTGGCAATGTTCTCAGGTTTGCAGTAAGGGAGTGGAGGGCGGCTGTTGCGCTGAAGGTCTTGAGGAGGAGAATCAAGGAGATATTGGCAAATAGCTGGAAAAGTCCTGCGAGGCAGATGAGTGATCGTGAGAAGGAGTGGTTGGGACTGTTTTATAGGATATTTGAGGAGAGGTTTGAGAGGGAGGAGAGGGTCAGGGAGAGGGCTGGTGGGAAGGCGAAGTGATAGCATGGATTTGAGGGGAAATTTGAAGGACGCATAGATTGTATCTGTGAACTGGTTGGATGTGAGTGTAGTATGGTGATGATTGCCAATGTGACGTACGAGGGAGTACCCTACGGTTTCAGACCGAGTTGCCTGCTCGCAATCGCTGATGCTCGCTCTGTCGAGACTCACAAGCATTCGGGTATGTTCGAGGTGATTATCACTCTTCCGCCTTCTGTTTAATAGGTACGATGCCGGACTTGTCAAGCCGTCAATCTCATCTCGATGATCGCACGGTGTCTTAGCTTCCGCCGGCTTTTCTCAAGACATGGGGCACGGATGTAAGCTCTGTGCCCACCAACCACCTCACATCCAGAGATTGCCGGTCTGACAGAAGTGAGCGGGGAAGCCTGGCCTCCACCTCAACACTCCACACACTGGCCATCGCCACATGTTCTGACAGCGACCATTCACGGGGTGGACTTCTCGGTGGGACGGGACAAATATGCGGCCAGTCCAAAGGAATGGACGAGCCGTTACGGCGCTACTTGGCGAATAGGAAGCTGACAATCTAGCCTACGAAGACCGAGATGAGCAGCTTGTCAGGCATGTCGTGATGTGGAGTACCGGACTCCAAGATGAGGGCGTTTCTTGGATACTTACCCCGCTGTGCATGTGCAGGTGGAGGACTGGGTCGAGCGACAGGGTACTCTTCGAGCCGATAAGTACGAGCTACTCCGACCTGATGCTGCAAGACTACGCGTACTGCCCATCTTGCAACGACCAGTTTGTACGAATAACTACTCGAGCGGATATGGCGACCGCAACTACCATGAATGTGCATCATATGCAAACCACAGACAGCACTGATTCTGATCAGATTGACAAAGAGCCACGGCTCACTCACAATTCAACGAACATCTCCCTAAGTCCTGAGTTGTTCGAGAAATTGTATCTCGCCCCCAAGACACCAAATGCGAACGAACACGCCGGGCGATATGCAAATGCGACACCACTCGGCTTCTTGGGGTAGGGTAACTGTCGCATGTCGAAGACCAACCATACTAAAAGGCGGCAGGTTCGTGATTTCAACGTTCACATTTTCTATGGTGTTGATGGGTTGGGGTGGCGCTTCTGGCCTCCAGGCTGTCGTGTACGTTTTTCTGCTCTTACCCACTCCCATGACTCTCTCGCACCCGTACTGAGCTCTTATAGCGGCATTTTCTTCTTTACCGGTCCAGTACTCCTGACTCTCGCTACAATCTTCCTCTGGATACAAGCCCAGTTTTTTCCGATGATGGTTTGCGGCCTCTTCTCAGTCTTTTGGCTCTCATTTGGCATGTTACAACTACCCACGCTAGGTCTTGCGGCAGCCTACTCATCCACTGGTGATGCAGCAGCGGGAGCGGTAAGTAAAGAAATGAATGCTGTCATCGCATTATATCTGCTTGTTTGGGGATTCGCATTGGCTACATTTTGGCTATTCACGATACGAATCAACATGGTGTTTGCTGGAATATTTGGTTTGGTAACGGTGGGCGTCTGGGTTTTGAGTGGCGCCTACTGGGCGTTGAGTAATGGGGAATTTGACAAGGCGCTCAGGTTGCAGAAGGTAAGTTACTCAAACTTGTTCGGGGCGTTGCTAACACCGAACAGGCTGGCGGGGCCCTTTTGTTTATAGTTGGTTTGCTAGGGTGGTATATGCTCTTTGTTATAATGGCTGCAGAGATGCGGTGGTCAATTTGTCCGCCTGTTGGGGATCTTAGCAAACATTGGGCAAATACAGATGTCGAGCTTGGTGCGAACGCGAGTGAGAAGAAGGACTAGAGCTTCTCGTCTACGCACGAGAGTTAGGGTTGTGTATATCTTATAATGTAGGTGTATAGCAAGTTCCTAGGACAAACGAGTACCTAGACTTTGTTAATATCCTACTAAATCTCTACGTACTATAATATAGCTTAATCGAATAAATTTATTAAGTTCTTTAATAATAGTATAAAAGATGTAATTAGCTTAGGCGTAAGCCTAAGCCTAAGTAAGATTAAATATAGTTAAGAGAAGGTTTAGAAAAAGTCTAGGCTTACTATACAAACATTATAAGGCTACTATAAAACCTTATTAGAAAACGTACGTTAGGATTACCTAATTAGAACTAGTAATCCTAACTCTAGGACGTTACGTAGAAGGAACGCTAGTAGGTATATATATAGATTATTATTAGTACTAACGTATTTTATAAGTAAGTAGCTACCCTAAGTAAGTAGCTAACGCTAAACTAGCGCACTACCTACACGTAATAATTACGTAACGTATAATATACTTATTAAAAATTATAGTAAGCTAATTTATTCTTTAGACTTATTACTATTCTTAGAGTCCTCTATCTCTACTTTATAAATATAGGAGTTATGTCCTTTCTTACTATAATGCCTATAATACCTTACGCTGTGTACTTTACGCGTAGGCCCTTTATTAGTATTACGCTCCTTACCCTCCCTTTTAGTAATTAGGTCTTATACGTCCCCTACTATTAAGGTCTCCTCTATCTAAATATACTTGCGTTTTCTTAATTAACGCTTTGTAAGCTTATTAATTGCGCTTTATATATATATTTATTTCTCTTATAATAATACTATACTATATATAATCTACTACGCGCCTTTACTTAGCTAATAAATATTTTTATTTAATAAGCTTATAGAGGACTTATAACAAATTTATATTCTTTATTAAATAGGCGTAGTTTACGCCTTAACCTTACGCGTATTATATAGTATCTACGCTTTTTATACGCCCTATATTAGTAATAATAGTGCTAGAGTCTATAACCTTACGTTAAGCTTTAATAGAACAGCTTCTTAGTTATATAGGACTAGTCTAGTACCTCTAAAGCCTACCTTAATATTCTTAGCTATTAAAGACTAGTTAAAAGCTAGCTTAAATACTTAGAGGAAGGTTTCCTTGCTAACGTAATATATATAGTTACGTACTAAGACTAAGATCTAGTTACTATACCTACGCTTTAATAGCGCAAAGCAACTAATATTAAGAGGTTATAGTAGGTATAATAAATACAAAGGCATATAATAAAAGATAATATTCTTCTTCTTATAAAGATCCTAGAATTCTAGTAAGCAATAGCTCTTATAGCTACTAAGTATAAGTAGCTAGTACGTACTTATAGCGCTTAACTTTATATACTTATTAAAGTGCTCTAACTAGGCAAGAGTAAGCTAATTATTTGTCTAGCTATTAGGACTTATATTAAGAATCTAATCGCGTAGTAAGTCCTTAAACTAGACGTTAATAAGTATACTGCCTATAAAGATAACAAAAAGTAGGAGTAGGTAGCTTATAGCTCCTACGCCTTAGATAATAGTAACCTACTTCTAGTTCCCTAGCTAGATAACCTTCTTTCTTCTAGCTACCTCTAAACTAGTAATAACTATTTACACTAAAATTTTACCTATTATAAAGCTAGTCTTATTAAAATTGTAGACGTTGTTGTTTATAATCCTATACTTTTATTTTATCTTCTGTACTAAGTTAAGCTAGCGCTAGATAGCTGTAGGATCTTTATAGGTAGCTCGCTAATAGTTATATAAACAGCTCTAGCGCTTATAGAGCTTAGGAATCTACTTAATAAAGTTATTAACTTAGTTCTTACTAATAGGGTTACTTTACTACGCTCTAAGGAGTTTATTTACTATTTCTTGTATAATATACCTTAAGGGCGTAAGACCTTATATAAACTAGTTAAGAACTATTTATACTATAGCCTCCTCTCCTAATTTTATTAGGCGCTTTAAGTTTGCTTTATAGTTGTATTGTATACGCTTTCTAGCGCGTTAGTTACTAATAGTCTTTTAAGGTACGTTATATATCTCTATAGCGTAATTTACGCTTTAAACGCGTTGCGCTTTAATATTAGAGTTAGTAAGCTATATATTAGCTTTAGTATAAGTCTTTTAGCTATGTTGTAGTTAAGACGTTACGTAATAATACAGCGTAGATAGTGCGCTAATTTAGCGTTAGCTACTTACTTAGGGTAGCTACTCGCTTATAAAACACGTTATCCTAAGTACTAATTAGTTCCTTAATTATTTCTATTCTTACTTTTACTAACTCTACTTTACTAAGCGCCTACTCTTCTATTAATCCTTTAGATAAGTCTAGGAGTAGCGCCCTAGCTACTACACTCTTATACCTTTCCCTACTAAGAAGCTTACGTAAGTATTAGGTTTAGTAAGTTAATTACTCCTTACCTATACAAAGCGCGTGTGTAATTAACTATTAATAGTAAAGATATATTAGTACGTTAAGCTATTTATTGCGTATTTTATAAGTATCTAAGAATTAGTTAGGAAAGAATTACTTAATATAATTAGGTTAGTATATAACTCTATAACAAAGAAGTTTATATAAACTTTAATCTAACTTATAATAATAAGAATTCCCTAGATAATACTTATATAGCTCGCTACGCTACTATTTAGTAGAAAAGTAATTAGTTATATAGCCTTCTCTACTACTTCTCTCTTAATTGTATTTAGCTTCGCACTTAAGTCTAAGAGAGTAAGGAATAAACTACCCTAAATATCTATTACTACCTTTAGGCAATCCTACTAGAGGTGCTTAATACCTTTTACTTACTTATAGGGCTTTTAATTATCCTTTAGGTAATTATAATCCTCTTCCTTAATATTATTATCCTTAGGTCCTAGGTTAGCAATAATATACTTTTATACGTAGCTTATCTCTAGGTCTATCTAGTACTTAGCCTTAAGTCTATAATACTTAATAACTTAACTATCGTTAGCTTTTACTAACACGTAGTTAGGAAGCGTACTTAAAGTAAGCGCGCTAATTTCTCCTTAGGCGCCTTCTTTAGCTAAGTTAATTTTAAACCTCTTAAACTCCTTATTAGTGTAGCTTAAGCTAAACAGCGTTTTGCGTACTTTAGGCATATTTCCTAGGAGAACTCTAATCTATAAAGGCACTTCTATATTATAGATATTTCTACCTACTAATTAGGTATTACGCTTAAACTTATTAACTTTCTTACCCTTTTTAGGCTACTTTTTACTTATTCTATCCCTGTTCTCTATAATTAGTAACTAAGAATTATATATATCTACCTTCTAATCTATAGCGTCCTTAGGCTTTTTATACTAAACTATGTAGTCTTTATTAATAGCTCGTAAAAGCCCTTTAGACTAGCTCTTGTAACCTTTAAAGTGTAGAATATGTTAACTACTTAGCCTTTAGAGGATAGACTTAGGTGTTAGCTTTTAAACCTTGTCTTACGTAGAGTTACCTTTTTAAGCTTTTATAGAAATATAAGTAATTATTATAAACGTAATAGGGTTATGTTCCCTATATTAACCTAGGAAAGCTTAAAGTATAATTTGTTTTTAGTAAAGATATTTAATAGCTTCTAGAACTAATTAGCTTCTTCCTCTTAGAGGTATCCTACTAAGTTAGGTAATAGCTAAACAGCTATCGCGTTGTTTTTAACTATAGTAACTATAGACTTAATCTTAAATAGTAATATAATAGTAAGTAAGTTAATATTCTATTTAAGAAACCTTCTCTTAATTTAAGCTACGATATTATCTCTCTAGAGTTGCTAACTAAGGTTAAGTATACGTCCTTATAAGTTTTCTTCTATTCCTTAGTAGAGGATATTCCTATTATTAAGGTGTACCTAGCCTTTATCTATAAATACTCTAAGAGTAGGGCATTTATTCTTTTAATAAGTAAACTTATTATATATATAATAGTTTATACTAGTATTATAGAACAAACCTTAGCTTCTATTTTAGCTCTAAGTACTATTACTATATAACTAATTACTATTTAGCTAATAGCTTTAGTACTACTATAGGCAATGCTAATTTACTAGTTAAGGGGACCTTACGTTCTAAGTTAGAAAGATTTTACTCTAGCTCGCCCTTTTAGTAGTTCTTTCGTCTACCTTTATACTAATAGCTAAGTTACTTATTAGCTTAGTTTCTTAGTTAGTCTACTATACTCTTTATAGCTTAAGCTCTAAGTTTACCTAATTAATCTTTAGATTAAGTATTTTATTAACTAGTTCATTTACCTCTATATTAGTAGGCGCCTTTCTAGGGGGAGACTAGGTTATCTTATACTTGTAATTATTATTATTAAGCGGATAATTAAGCTTTAGTAGTTAGAATACTAGGTTTTGCGTAGTAGGCGTAGTAGGCGTAGCTAGTAGAGTAGGAGTAGTGTACTAAAAGGCTTTTAGTCCTAGTAAGGCAAACTTATCCTCTAGATTTATTTCCTTAACTACTTTAAATAAATTAAGTATATAAGCTTCCTCTTCTACCTTAAGCCTTATAGTTAGGTAGTTACTAATTTTCTTGTAGCTAAAGGACTTAGGGCTATTAGTCTAAAGAGAGAACTTCTCTAGCACCTTAGTTACGTATCTAAGAGGTAATTCCTTTACTAGATAGAATCTACGCCTTTCCTTATTAATTATAGTAGCTATAATATACTATTTACTATAAATCTAGAACTCCTATAAGTATTCCTAAATATTTAGGTTAGAACGCGCTTAGTACTATAAAAGCTAGTGTTTAAAATACTCTATACAAGCCTCCTACTAATTCTTATTATTAGTTCTAAAAAGGTTCCTAAGCGTATTATAGAAGTCCTTCTAGCTCTTATTAACTAATACCTTTACGTATAGATTTAAGAATTAAATAATAAACTACTACTTTAGTTCATAATAAGCCAAAACACATCTAATTATTATCTTCCTAGTAAAACTACAGTACTTAGATATATCCTTAAAACGCTCTAGGAAAATAATAATAATAGACCTATTAAAGACTAGCACTATCTCTATAAGATAAGGAGGAAGCTATATAGTAAGCGTAGGGCTGCAGCTTCTAAGCTATAAAAGAGACGTAGCTATTATCTAAAGAATTTTTATTATATTCGCGTTCTAAGGTTAGCTAATAGGACTTTCCTAAGCTATAGACGCCTCTAGCGTAATTTCTAGAATAGTAGAACTTTCTAAGTTAGTTATAGTAGTCTTTGCTATTTCTATTTAGTTAGCTTTAACTATAGGTGTAGCTTATTCTATAGTATAGGCTTTTAAAAGCTATTTAGTAATTAATTAGTTTCTCTTACCTAGCTTATACTTTACAAGATAGCTCTTACTTATTCGCGCAATATGTGCAATAAGGATATAAAGAGATACTACTAAGAGTATTAATACTACCTGTAGTAAAGACTACTATTTGCTTTTTACGTTCTCTTACTACTAATTATTATTCTACAGAAAGTTATTACTCTCCTTTTTATATACTCTAATATATTTCCTATACTTTTTGTATTCTCCTAAGGATAGCTATCCTTCTAACTACTTATTCTTAGTTCCTTAGTTAATTTTGTATTACTATTATAGTAAGTAGGTATAGTGTTAGAAAACTATATCGCTTCTCCCTTGCTAATACCTTTTTAGGCAGCTTCTTCAAGCCTAATTACGCTAATCCTAGCTTTATAAACCTTTCTTCGCGCCTAATAGCGCGGTAATAGTCCTATTATAATTTTACTCTTGTATACTTTAGTAGTTTAATTAGTAGTTGCTGATTCCCTTAGAAGTTTTCTATAACGCCTACATTCTAATATACTATCTTTTTGCTATCTCTTTTACTATCTCTATTTTATTTACTAAAAGTTGTTTAGTATACTTATACTATATTACTTCTCTCTATTACTCTATCTTACCTGTTCTTATTCCTATATAATCTTATCATTTCTTTTCTATCTAAGGCTATAGAACTACGTATTCTATAAAGCCTTTAGAGTATATTTTATACACGCAATTATAGACGCGTAGCCTTCCTAAGGCTAGAAAGCTATAAGGTTAGAGTTTTAATTAGTTACTATATATAGTAGAGTATTTACCGGAGTACTAAATACCCTATAGAAACGTATGCTTAGTACAAAAGTGTATATTAGTTTAAATAGTTTTAATAAGGATTATTATGTTTGTATTGTCTATAGTAGTTAGTTCTTATTATTATTATTTTTATATTAAATCTTACTCCTAGGTCTAATTAGCCTTTAGGTCCTTAGTAGTACTAGTTACTTAACTACAGCGTTCTCTATAAAGAATAAGTATAAGTTGTACTTAAGTTTACCTTTATACTTAGATTTCTATTCTAGGTAGTTTAGCTTACTTTTATTAAACTATTCTAGGTCTAGGAGTCTCTTCTTCTATAGCTTTTCTAGGTAGGAAGATACTTAGGCTTAGTCTAAATTACTTTTAGGGGTTTATATAGGTAGCGTTAATTAAGTACCCTCTAGGGCTTCTAGCTATAACGTTATAGAAGCTATTATTTAGGTAAGTGTAGCTATAATTGCTGCTATTACGTCCTAAGTAGCTTTTAGTAGGCTACTAGATAGTCCTACTATCTACCTAGTAATCTTATTAATTGTTATTATTATTATAGCGTCCTTCTACTTATTAATCCTAAGTATATTAATAATACTCCTTTATATCTCCTTATCTAATACCCTAGTTAGGTACTTAGCTAACGCGTAAGCTAATAGCTTATCTACGTTTAGGTTAGGTAGATTGTCCTCTATCTTCTAATTATCTAATAGAAGGCTTATTTCTATATATACCTACTTCTTGTATAGAGCTTTCTAATTAGTATTTTCTTTTAATTATACTTTATTTAGTAGTTAAGCTTCTTATAAGCTTACTATATTGTAGCCTGCTCCTTTATAGTAAGGACTAGTAGGGCTTTTATAGCTTACTTATTCTATAGTAAGGCTTTCTAAATAGCTATTAGGCGTTTAAGGGTCGCGACTTTTAGTACATAATTACCTTACGCTTACAAGCTTATTAGTTAATCTAGATATAGTATTATAGCCTACTCTTCTTTAGTAAGGACTAGTAGGACCTCTATAGCCTATTACTATAGAGGGCTTCTCTAGCTTACTCTTAATAGTAATGTTTATCTACATAACGTTTGTCCCTAAGCTATAACTATCTATCTTAATTTACTATTTAGGTTCTAACTTTTAGTAACCTAATTATTTTACACTTACAATTCTTGCACTAGTTAGTACTTTAACGTAGTATTATAGCTTATACCTTGTTTAATAGAAGACTAATAGGACTTTAGATAATATCTTACTATTTTTTGCTATAATTTAGCTATAGCGTAGGGTTATTACCTATACGTTAGACCTTAGAGAACTAATAGAACTTTAACTACTATTACCTACTCCCCTATAGTTATTTTTATATACTAGTAGAACCTACACCTCTATACTATTAAGGTATCTTATAGGGCTTTCCTTAGCTTTAGCCTTTAAGACACCCTTTTGCTATAATACTATTTAAAGACTAATTTAGAAGATTGTTAACGAAGTACCTAGGCTCTATTCTAAGGTAATGTTTAGGACTAATTAACACGTAGTTAGTATAGTATATAACTAGACAAAAGACCCTGTATATTATATACTTAAGTAGGGTAAGATAATATTACCTCCTAACTTAAATCGCGCCTTTTATCCTACCTACTACTATTTTACCTACTACTATTCTAGCTACTATTATTCCTATCTAACTATTCCTCTATATCCTAACTACTACCTATCTCTTTACCTACGCTACTACGCCTAGGAAGATAGACAATAATAGCACCCTTATTTATACCTAGCTAGGCGTTGCCTATAGATTCCTTCTAAACACTAATTACTCCTTAGTAGGCTTCTTTACCTCTAGCGCTTTTTATATAAGTATTATCTCTTTATAAAGCAACTTATAGGTCTCTTTACTAAGCTAACTATACTAGAGGAGATAGAGGTAATTAAGGTAGTATACTAAAGGCGTGTTATAGTAACTAATATAAGCTATGTACTAAATAGAGTCCTAGTACTACTCTTTAATAATAACTATAAATATAGTAATCTAGTAGACGCTATACAAGTTAATGATATACTTATTATGTAAGTACTTTTACTATAGCTACTAAATAAGTATAGGCTACTTTAGCTAGAGCTCCTTATAGATTACTGTAGGGGGCTGCCTAATAATAGTAAAGTAAGGTATTTTAAATATCTAGGTATACTATATCTTATATAGTCTAATTAGCAACTAGCTTTCATTATTACGCTTTTTAGATATAGCTTTATTTATTTAGATCTATTAGTATACAGTATAGGAAGAAGCTCTTAAAGGTAAGAAGTAGTAGTAGTAGTAGTAGTAGTAGTAGTAGTAGTAGTAGTAGTAGTAGTAGTAGTAGTAGTAGTAGTAGTAGTAGTAGTAGTAGTAAGGTAAAGTAACTACGTTTACGCACTTATTATTAGTCCTAAATTTATAGCTTATAGAAGAAGTGCGTACTTCTAGGCTCCTATAGTAATGTACTATATCCTCTCTTATTATAATATATTATAATTACGTTACTAGGTAATACTAGCAATTACTATTAGGCCTCCTAAGGTTCTAGTAGGTGTGTTTTTTAGGTACTAAGCTTTTTCAACAACCCTAATTCTATCGTATAGTTGTTAGAGTTTTTGTTATAAAGCTCTAAATAGCCTACTATTTAAGTCGTGTTGTCTCTAATCTTTTTTATATTAACTCTTAAAATTAATAAGTAGAGGGAAGCTACTTCTTACTATTTTAAAGATATATGTTAACTACGAACTACTACTTTAATAAAACTTAAAATTTGTATAGTATATCTAAAGGTAAGCAACTAGTTCTCTAAAAGGAGCTTACCTACTTACTTGAAAAAAAGTTATTTGCGTTAGTAGTTTACTAGCTTTAGCACTAGTCCTATTTACTAAAAAGCTAGGAGGAGGCCTATAATTGTGTATTAACTATTAACCACTAAATATAATTACTAAGAACAATAGATATCTACTACTACTTATCTAAGAAACGCTTAATAACCTAAGTAAGCCTAAGTAGTTTACTAAGCTAGACGTAATTATATCGTTTTATAAAATTAGGGTTACTAAAGGTATTAAATTGAAAATAGCTTTCTAAACGCGCTTTAGATTATTTAAATAGCTAGTAAGTCTATTTAGTATAGCTAAATCCCTAAGTATATTCTAATAGTATTATAGTAGAGTATTTAGCGCTATACTAAATACCCTATAGGAACGTATACTTAATACAAAAGTGTATATTTGTTAGTGTATATGTTATCTATATATTATTAGTTTCTTGTTGTTATTAGTTCTATCTAATGTCTGTTTTTTATCTCTAATCTTGCTCTTAGGTCTAATTAGCCTTTAGGCCCTTAGTAGTACTAGTTGCTTAACTATAGTATATTAACTAGACTTTATAAGAGTACCTTAATAAGTTCTATTCTACCTACTTTAATAACGTGTTAATCTATATAAATAGTAGCCTAGAGTAATACTAAGATTATGTCTAAAGAGTTCTTAGTAAGCTATAGGACGTAGGCCTTTATATAAATATTAAGAAGTATAAGTTTAAAGTGAACACTACTAAGTACCTTGGCTTTATTATTTAAGTAGGAAAGGGTATATAGATAGACCTAGACAAGGTTAAAGCTATTAAGGATTAGAAAGTACCTAAGATAGTAAAAGGAGTACGTTTATTCCTATGTTTTACAAACTTCTACTAAAGGTTTATTAGAGACTTTACTAAAGTAGCTACTCCCCTTACCTATCTTATAGGTAACGTAAGCTTTATCTAAAGAACTATAAAATTATTAGCTTCTAATAAGCTAAAGGAGGCCTTTATTACTAAGATAAACCTAGTAACCTATAACTCTAAACGCAATATAGTACTAGAGTACAACTTATCTAGTTACGTAGTAGGAGGAGTACTATCTTAATATAATAATAAGAGTATACTATAACCTTACGCGTACTTCTCTAGGAAGACTAACGCCTATAAGTACAACTATAAAATTTATAATAAGAAGTTACTAGCTATTATACATTACTTTAAAGAATAGGACGCTAAACTACGTTTAGTTAAGAGTTTTAAGGTAATTATAAACTATAAGAACCTAGAGTACTTTATAAAGCTAAAGATACTAAGTAAACGCTAAATCTAATAGGTAGCGCTATTAAGTTAATTTAATATAAAGATATTATATTAGCTAGAAAAATAGAATACAAGAGCTAATACTCTTTTAAAGAAAAAATAAGACCTACTAAAGAACGCTATAGATAAGCGCCTCTAGAAGCGTATAATATAGGTCTTAAAGCTAATGTCCTAGTACTATAAAGAGGCTAGCAAAGATTAAGATAATCTATCTAGTAGCTAGGTAATAACGTGTTTTATAAGCAAGTAGCTACCCTAAGTAAGTAGCTAACACTAAACTAGTGTACTACCTACGCTGTATTATCGCGTAATGTTTTAACTATAACGTAGCTAAAAGACTTATACTAAAGATAATATCTAGCTTACTATCTCTAATATTAAAGCGTAACACGTTTAAAGCGTAAATTACGCTATATATAAGGGGCTACGCTTAGGAAGTAGATATATAGGTATACTAGTAATTGTATTTAATATAGGAAAGAACTTCAAGTAGCTAGCGTTGTAAAGGTTATTTAGAAAAGGTAGTAAATTAGGATAACCTTAGCCTAGTGCTAGTATTACAAACGCTAGGTACTAGTAAGTGTAGTTTATACGCCTTGCGTACGTAACTAAGATCCTATTAAGGATCTACTAGCTAGGCTTTAGCCTATTATATTACCCCCCTTCTCCCCCTTCTAAAGGGTTATTATTAATACTTATCTAGTAAACGCTCTTTCTTGTCCTAAAGTTCCTTTGTATTCTCCTCCTAACAATCCAACGCTGTAGTATTTTTAAAATTGATTGCTAGTTCTAGGGTTGTTTAGTAGTAACCTTTCTATTTTACCTTATAGAATAGCTTTTATCTATAACCTCTGCGTTGCTATCTTTTGCTTATAATTTCTTCTACTAGCTATTTATCCTCTCCTATAACCTAAAGGGGTATTAGCTAGTAGTTATCTAACTTCTAACTTAGTAAGGGGTCTAAGTTAGTAAGGCGTAACCTATCTACGTAGAATACTAGGTAGTAACCTAGTAGCGTATCTAGCTAAATTAAGTAACTATTAATTAGCTTAATTACTATATACTTGGCGCTTTTCTAGTTAAGCTTCCTTAATAGTTGCCCTAACCTATACTACTTATCTAATTATAGCTATACCTTATTACCTACCCTATATTATTAGGCTTCTTTGTAGTGCCTATTTACTTACTTTTCTTATTCAACTTAAACCTCTACTATTCTTGCTTACGTAAGATTAAACACCTATTAGAACTTTGCTATAATTGTCTTAGCTTTTTTATAGTCTAAATATTCTTTAGCTATATACTTCCTCCTTTCCCTACTAAGTAGGGTTTTAAGGTATAATAGATCTATATTATAACTATATTACAGGAAGAAAGGCGTAAATTCTATAAACGTTACGTTTCTTCTATTAATCGCGATTTAGGCTATAAGGTAGTACAAAGCCGAGTTATCTTATACCTAGCTAATAAAAGCTTAGGTATACGCTTCCTATACGCTATTTATTTATTCTATTAAACTATATATCTGCGGGTAGAAGGCTATTAATAGTTACTAATAAATTCTTAGTATCTTATATAGGCGTTTCTATAGTATACTTATAAACTAGCTACCTCTATCTAAGATAATAGCGTCTAGTAGCTAGTAGTACGTAACAACCTACCTAATAAACGCTTAGACTATAGTTTCTATCTATATATCTAGTAATAACATAAAGATTAACCCCTTACTAAGTCTATTTGTAATAACTATAAGGTAGCTTATACCTTTACTAATAGGTAATCTATTAATAAAGTCTTTTAATATCTCTTTCTATATACGCTTAGGTATAAGTAATAGCTTTAGGAATTCTTAAGCGCTTTCTTTTTATAGCTTTGTTCTTCTGTATACGTTGTAGTTCCTTACGTATTATCTAATACTATCTAATATACCTAGCTTAAAGAAGTCTTAGGCTAACGTCTTATACGTTATTTTATAGCGTAGGTAGCCTACTAAAGGGGAATTGTAAACCCTACTAAGAATTTAAGTGCGTAGACTTTTACTATTTAGCACCTACTTCCTTCCTTAATATAATAACTCTCTATAGTTATTAACTATACACTCTGCGATTAAGTACTTTACGCCTAGGCTAGGAGGGAACCTTTGTTCCTTATTTATAACTACCTATACTGCGTCCTTATATTACTAATTATCCTTTAGAGCGTCTAGCTATAGCTCGTTAAGCTTATTCTTAGCTAGTTCTTCCTTATTTACTAAGTTTACTAGCTTAGCTACACTTGTAA
Organism: Alternaria brassicicola; assembly: GCA_002796735.1. NCBI lineage: Eukaryota > Fungi > Ascomycota > Dothideomycetes > Pleosporales > Pleosporaceae > Alternaria > Alternaria brassicicola. Next base: position 302,965 of record PHFN01000004.1, read on the forward strand.
ACGTATTCTTATAGCGTTCTTCTTTATTTGCGCTATTACTATTAATAGTAGTTTCTAAATCCAACTACTTTTTAGGTAGTCTATAAGGGTTCCTAACCTTACCTACACGTATCTTCGCTAATATTACCTAAGCTCTAGTATAGTTGTCTTAGTTTTCTAAAAGTTCTTTCTGGTACTAATTTATAGGCTTTAGGATCTATACTACGCGCTTCTATAGGCGTTTATTATCTACGTTTTCTAGTAGATCTTATTCTCTTTGTAAGAGCGTATTAGCTCTTACGTTTTGCTTTCCTACTTAATATAGTATTTTTATATTATACTAACTTAATAGTGCAGCCTAGCGCATCTAACGCCCACTTAGCATCTTTAGCTTTATAAAGTACTTAAGGTTCTTATAATTCGTAATAACTTTAAAGCTCTTAACTAAACAAAGTTTAGCGCTCTATTCCTCTAGGTATTATATTACAGCTAATAGTTCTTTATTATAGATTTTGTAATTATACTTATAGGCGTTATTCTTCTTTAAGAAGTACGTATAAAGACGTAGTTTCCCTTTATTATTATATTAGGATAGTACTCCTCCTACTACATATCTAAACATGTTGTATCTAAGGACTATATCGCATTTAGAATTAAATATAGCTAGGTTAGGTTTACCTAAAAAGGCTTCCTTTAGTTTATTAAAAGCTTCTTGCTCCTCTTATCTCTATGTAAAACTTACGTCGCCTATAAGACGTGTAAGTAGAGCTATTATTCTAGAGAAGTTCCTAATAAACTTTTAGTAAAAGTTTATAAATCTAAGGAATAATTGTATACTCTTTATAGTCTTAGGTACTTCCTACTTTCTAATTACCTTAACCTTCTCTAGATCTATTTAGATACCCTTCCCTATATTAATAACAAAGTCTAAGTACTTTATAAACTTTACTTTAAACTTACTTTTCTTAATATCTATATACAGGCCTACCTCTTAGAGCTTTGTAAGAACCTTTTAGACGTGTTCCTAGTGCTATTCCAAACTTCTATTAGTATAAATTAACATGTTACTAAGGTACGCTAAAATAAACTTATTTAAGTATTCTCTTAGTAACTAGTTAATATACTATTAGAAGGTGCTTAGAGAGTTTACTATACTAAATAAGGTTACTAGTTACTTAAATAAGCTATAACGCGTTTAGAAGGCTATTTTCTATTTATTTTCTTCTATAATTCTAATCTTATAGAAGGCCGCTATTACGTCTAACTTAGTAAACTACTTTACCTTACTAAAGTTAGTAAGGGTCTCTTAGATTAAGGGTAAAGGATACCTATCCTTCTATATAATAGCGTTAAAGGCCTAGCAATTAATATATAAGTAGAACCCTCCTCCTAGCTTCTTTATAAATAATACTAGTACTACAGCTAGGGAACTACTTATACGTATAAAGCCCTTCTCTAGTAGAGACGTTAGCTTCTTTTAGAGTACTAAAAGTTTACTTCTAGACATATTATATAATAGGCCCTATAGTAGTTTCTATTCCTAACTATCTTTTAGCTTAAAGTTAATTTAGTAGTTAACTCTAGGTCCTTAGTATAGGGGGAGCTTATTTACTTCCCTAGAATTAAAAAGCTCTAAAAAGCTCTAATAGTATATTAGTAGTAGGGATCTTATATTTACTACCTTCTTTAGCTCTAGCGCCTTATTAATATCTGTAATTAATACAGTAAACACCTATATATTTATTTTAAGGTCTCTTAACTTCTTAAGGAGACCTATAAAAGCGTTAGCGCCTATTTAGCGCGTAGAGTGTATTCTAATAGTGCCCTAGTTATACTTAATCTAAACACCCTTTATATAGATATATAAGCTCCTCTACATAGGAGTAATTAATATATCTTAGTAATTTATCTACTCTTTCTTAAGAACTATATTATTGTCTATATTACTTACTACGTACGCAAACGTAGTTTCTTAGTATCTATATATATTAAACTTAAAACAAGTAACTTTATTAATTTTAGATAACTTTCTATTAATTCCCTCTATTATTTAAGAGATAATTATAAAGCGCTCTAAACTAGCTCTTTAAGCAAACCTTCTGTTAACTAGTGCGTAATATAGACACCTACTATTAATTAACGCGTTCGCGTTATAGAGAGAGTTTACAATACGGTACGTAGTAGGTAGAGAGGTGTTTATATATTCCTTTTTAAACTAGTTCTATTCCTTACTTATTTGCTAATCTATCTTTAGGAGCTCTAAACTGCGACTTTAGTTTAGAGCTATTCTTTTTCTAACTCTCCTAAGTTACTATATCTTCTAGCTTCTATATAGCACTTATAAGTAGGAGTAGGTTCTTACTAGGTTACCTTACTTACCTTTGTACTCTTTAGTCTTGCGCCCTTATTATAGTTCCTAGAGATATATCCCTTCTTACTATAAGAGTAGTACTCTATCTAATTATAATTTAGTTTCTAGTCTCTTACGCGTACCTTCTAAACCTTTGTAGGTTCCTAGTCTATATTTTCTAGAGAGAGAGTTTAATTATAGTTTTAGTTACTCTAATAATAGTACTTGTAAGTATACTATAAGGGTCCTTCTTATAACTTCGCGTTTAGGTTAATATAGTAGAGATTATTAGAGATCTCTATAGCTTCTCCTATATATTCCTTAAAGTTAATATACTTAGAGGTTTATAGTATAAGACGTCAAAGCTCTATAGTTAGTCCTTTGCTAAATATCTCTTAGAGAATAGATTTACTAAACTCTTAGCCTAACGTAGTTCACAAGCGAGTAGCCACCCTAAGCGAGTAGCCACCCTAACACTAGCGCAGCGCACGCGCAGCGACGCAGTACAATACTACAACAAATTACTATACTCTACGCAATACTATAGTATTATTTAGAAGCGTCGCTATTATCTACATCCTCTATTTCTACTTTGCAGGTGTAGGAGTTGTGCCTAACTTTACTGCAACGGCTGCAGCGCCTCTCTGCGCGCACCCTCTTCGTAGGCGTCTCGCCGTCCTTATGCCTACTACCCTCCTTTTTAGCAATTAAATTAGATACCTTACTAACTGTTAGAGTCTCCTCTGCGCGTACGTGCTACTTTTTGCGAGTCTTGCGCTTTGTAAGCGTGTAAACAGCGTCTTAAAGGCTGCTTACTTCCTCTCGCATTAACACTATATTATAAGCTATTTGCTAAGCGCCTTTACTTAGCTGCTTAACCTACTAATCTAATAAGCTTGCTAGTAACCCTTAGTAGTTTCGCATGCGATTTTGAATTAGCATAGATTACGCCTCTATCTCGCGGGCGTTGCGCGGTGTTTACGCCTCCTAGGCGATAGTGCCTAGTGTAGGTAGTGTTAGCGTACGCAGCTGTACATCTAGCTTTAATAGTACAGCCTCTAGATTGTATAGGACTAGCCTAGCACCTTAAAACCCTACGTAAACGTTCTCTAGTGTAAACGTCTTCTTATAAGCTGCTTTAAAGGCTAGTAGGAAGGTTTCCTTGTTAATATAGTAGATACGGCTGCGTGCTAAGAGCGAGATTCTATCGCTATAGTAGCGCTTTAACAGCAAGTAGGGGACGACGTCAAGAGGCTGCAGGAGGTGCAATAAGTAAGATAGCATGTAGAGAGTAATAATATTATTCTCCTTGTAGTAATCCTGGAATTCTACTAAGCAGTAGCTCTTATAGCCGTTAATAATAAGCAGCCTGTACGCCCTAGCAGAAGATGCCTTTATATAAGCATTAAAGTGCTTAAGCCACGCGAGTACGCAGTCGTTGTTAATCTAGCTAGTAGAAAAGACAGTAATAATCTAATCGCGAGGTAGATTAGCGAACTAGGAGGTAATAAGGACCTTCCCTGCAAAGATAAGGAAGGGCGGGATAACGCGCCCTGTCGCAGAAACGCCTTGTACTAGAGTTACCTACTCGCAATTGCTAGGCTGTAGTTTCTTCTATTTCCTAGGTTTCTCTAAGCGTATAACAATAAGCTAAGAGGATATCTTGCCTATTATAAAGCTAGACTTATTAAAGTTCTAGGTGTCCTTATCCGCAATACCATATTTCGCCCTTATTAATTAAACTAGGCTAAACTAGGGCTAGATAACCGCTAGGTCTTCGCAGGCAGCTCGCTAGCGATTATACGGACGGCTCTATCGTGTTCGCACTTTAGGTGTACGCTTAATAAAGTTATTAACCTAGTACTTGCCTGTAGGCTTCCTACTACGCTCTCTTAGCAGTCTATTAGCTATATCTCGTACGTGTGCCTTTAAGAGCGGCAAACCACGTAGACTCTCTTTAAGTATACGCTCTACAATCGCCTCCTCTTCTAGCTTTGTAAGGCGCTTTGAGTTCGGCTTACAATCGCGTTGAGAGCGTTGTCTAGCGCGTCGGCGGCGTACGGTCGTTTAGGGGACGTTGTAGACAGCTACAGCGCGCTTTTCACTTAGAATCTAGTTTAATGTAATATCTAAGATTGCTAGGATTATATCTCCTTTAGTAGAAGCTAGTTGTACGTTGCGTTGTTAAGACATAAGGCGATATTGCTGCGCGTGCGCTGCGCTAGTGTTGGGGTGGCTACTCGCTTAGGGTGGCTACTCGCTTGTAAACCACGTTAATTCTACTTATAGCTAGTTAAACTTAGAGACGTAGCCCCTAATAGATTATTAGCCTTGCTTTAAGTGTTAGAGCTTATTTAGAGCGCGTTTCTATTAGTATACGTTAAGGAACTATGTATTTATATACTTCTCTAGCTCCTTTACTATACCTTGCTAGCTCTCTAGTATTTATAGTAAGAGAACCTAATTAGCCTTCTCCTTAGTTTAACTAAGGACGTATCGCTTCTTCGCGTCCTCTATAGGGAATAAGTATAAGTTATACTTAAGTTTCCCTTTATACTTATATTTCTATTCTAGGTAGTTTAGCCTACTTCTATTAAACTATTCTAGATCTAGGAGTCTCTTTTTCTATAGCTTTTCTAGGTAGGAGGATACTTAGGCTTAGTCTAAATAGCTCTTAGGCGTTTACGTAGATAGGGTTAATTAAGTGGCCCTATATTCTAGGGCTTCTAGCTATAATATTATAGGACCTAATATTTAGGTAAGTATAGCTATAATTATTGCTATTACGTTCTAAGTAGCTTTTAGTAGACTACTAGATAGTCCTACTATCTATCTAGTAACTTTGTTAATTATTATTATTATTATAGCGTCTTTCTACCTTTTACTCCTAAGTATATTAACAATACTCGATTATATCTCCTTATCTAGTACTCTAGCTAGGTGCTTAGCTAACGCGTAAGCTAATAGCTTATCTATATTTAGGTTAGGTAGATTGTCTTCTATCTTCTAATTATCTTTTTAAAGGCTTGTTTCTGTATATACCTACTTCTTGTATAGAGCTTTCTAATTAGTATTTTTCTTTAATTATACTTCATCTAGTAGTTAAGCTTCTTATAAGATTACTATGTTATAGCCTACTCCTCTATAGTAAGGACAAGTAAGGCTTCTATAGCTTACTTATTCTATAGTAAGGCATTCTAAACAGCTATTAGGCGTTTAAGGGTCGCGGCTTTTGGTATACAATTACCTTACGCTTATAAGCTTATTAGTCTATCTAAGATATAGTGTTATAGCCTACTCCTCTTTAGTAAGGACTAGTAGGACTTCTATAGCCTATTACTATATAGGGCTTCTCTAGCTTACTCTTAATAGTAAGGCTTATCTAAACAACGTTTATCCCTAAGCAATAACTAGCTATCTTAATTTACTATTTAGGTTGTAACTTTTAGTAACCTAATTACCTTACGCTTACAATTCTTGCACTAGTTAGTACTTTTAACGTAGTATTATAACCTATACCCTATTTAATAAAGGACTAATAGGACTTTAGATAATAGCTTACTCTTTTAGCTATAATTTAGCTCTAGCGCAGGGTTGTTACCTATTCCTTAGACCTTAGAGGACTAATAAGACTTTAACTACTATTACTTACTCCCTTGTAGTTATTCTTACGCGCTAGTAGGACCTACACCTTTATACTATTAAGGTATCTTATAGGGCTTTCCTCTAAAACGTATCTTACACACTAACTAGAGTCTCCTAGCTATCTAATACCTATTTAGTGCTAGCGTCTTATAAGGCTAGTCTTTTATCTAACTAAGCTTCTTATAAGGCTATAGTCCTAGGCTAGTAATCTTATAATAGCTTCTACCTAGTTATTATCTAAAAGCCTTTTAAGGAATAGGATAACACTAATCTTATATAGCGGATTAACCTACTTACACGTAATAGTAAGGTAGTTAAGAGGCTTAACGCGCTTTATATTAATAGAGTCTTTAGGTAAGGCTCTATTAATTAGAAATAAATACATAAAATAAGGGGCTACGCTTAGCGAGTAGATATATAGGTATATAAAGGGTTATATTTAATATAAAAGAGAACTATAGGTAGCTAGTATACTAAAGGTTGTTTAGAAAAGGTAGTAAATTAGAATAACCTTAGCCTAGTGCTAGTATTACAAACGCTAGGTACTAGTAAGTGAAGGTCGTACGCCTTGCGTACGTAAATAAGATCCTATTAAGGATCTACTAACTAGGCTTTAGCCTATTACACTATGAATATATATAACGTACCTTAAAAGACTATTAGTACCTAACGCGCTAGAAAGCGTATACCTTGCAACTATAAAGTAAACTTAAAGTGTCTAATGAAATTAGGAGAGGAGGCTATAGTATAAATAGTTCTTAACTAGTTTATATAAGGTCTTACGCCCTTAAGGTATATTATACAAGAAATAGTAAATAAACTCCTTAGAGCGTAGTAAAGTAACCCTATTAGTAAGAACTAAGTTAATAACTTTATTAAGTAGATTCCTAAGCTCTATAAGCGCTAGAGCTGTTTATATAACTATTAGCGAGCTACCTATAAAGATCCTACAGCTATCTAGCGCTAGCTTAACTTAGTACAGAAGATAAAATAAAAGTATAGGATTATAAACAACAACGTCTACAATTTTAATAAGACTAGCTTTATAATAGGTAAAATTTTAGTGTAAATAGTTATTACTAGTTTAGAGGTAGCTAGAAGAAAGAAGGTTATCTAGCTAGGGAACTAGAAGTAGGTTACTATTATCTAAGGCGTAGGAGCTATAAGCTACCTACTCCTACTTTTTGTTATCTTTATAGGCAGTATACTTATTAACGTCTAGTTTAAGGACTTACTACGCGATTAGATTCTTAATATAAGTCCTAATAGCTAGACAAATAATTAGCTTACTCTTGCCTAGTTAGAGCACTTTAATAAGTATATAAAGTTAAGCGCTATAAGTACGTACTAGCTACTTATACTTAGTAGCTATAAGAGCTATTGCTTACTAGAATTCTAGGATCTTTATAAGAAGAAGAATATTATCTTTTATTATATGCCTTTGTATTTATTATACCTACTATAACCTCTTAATATTAGTTGCTTTGCGCTATTAAAGCGTAGGTATAGTAACTAGATCTTAGTCTTAGCACGTAACTATATATATTACGTTAGTAAGGAAACCTTCCTCTAAGTATTTAAGCTGGCTTTTAACTAGTCTTTAATAGCTAAGAATATTAAAGTAGGCTTTAGAGGTACTAGACTAGTCCTATATAACTAAGAAGCTATTTTATTAAAGTATAATGTAAGGTTATAGACTCTAGTACTATTATTACTAGTATAGGGCGTATAGAAGGCGCTAACACTACGTAATACGCGTAAGATTAAAGCGTAGACTACACTTATTTAATAGAAGATGTAAAACTATTATATGTCCTGTATAAGCTTATTAGATAAAAAGATTTATTAGCTAAGTAAAGGCGCGTAGTAGATTGTATATAATATAGTATTATTATAAAAGGAATAGATACGTATATAAAGCGCAATTAACAAGCTTATAAAGCGTTAATTAAGAAAACGCAAGTATATTTAGATAGAGGAAACCCTAATAGTAAGGGATATATAGGACCTAATTACTAAAAGGGAGGGTATAAAGCGTATTATATTATATAGGGTTAGGCTATACTTCTTTAAGCTTAGTCCGTATCAAGGCGAGATAGACTAAAGTAGTAAGCCGTAAAGGTTGTCTAGTAATTTGTAGTAAAAATGAGTTATTAAAGTTAACTAATAGGGTTTAAAGACAATCTAATTCTATGTACAATAGAATAATTAAGTATTAATCTAGGTAAGAGAAGAACTTATAAGAGTTAACTATAACAAGTATAATAATAAAATCTAACTTATTCTTATATCTATTACTATGTTCTATGTCCTCCCGTGTTCTCTATCTAAAAGAGAAAACTAGGAGGGCGCTAACCTCCCTTTATATAGTAGCCTCCTAGAGGCTAGCTCTTAGTAGGGTGTTAGTTATATAATCTTTCGCGCCCTACGCTAATTATTACCTTCTAAGATAGTAGTAGTTAACCTTTAACCTACCTTTTGTATTAAGGAGAGAATCCTTTGTGTTACTTATAATAGCATCCCTCCTCTTAGGTATATTGTTTTAATACCCTAGATTTTTGTTTTTCTATACTACGTGTTAAATCGCTAGCTATATATAAGGTCTTAGTATACCTATTATGTTATACGCTTGTTTTCCTTCTCGCCTTCCTAACTATACCTAAGTTTTAATCTTTAACTTGCTATATCTAGTTAACTAACTTAACTTAGCAGCGTTAGGCCTAGGCTAATCGCATTTATTAGTAAGGGAAAGAGATAACGTTTTATTATAAGCGCTATAAGGAGAAGAATCTTTATTATTTTATAGACACTACAACTAGTTGTTGTACTAGTTATATTTCTATAAAAGCAGAGTGTAGTCTTTTTATTTCTAAGAAAGAGTAGGAGAAGGTAGAAGCTAAAAAGTGCAAAAAGCGTCTAGTACTTCTTTGTACTAAGGCTAAGCTTGCTTAGCTACGTCTTAAGGTCGCTAAAACTAAGGCCTTAGAGCGTTCCTACGCTAATTAGGATTATACAATCTTAAGTCTCTAGGATTATATAAAAGAGGAGGCTAAGGGGAATACTACCCCTAGTATAGACCTTCTAATAACTAAACTACTACTACCTAAACTATTAATTAACTTAGGCTAGTTATAGGCTAACGCTTCTTTTAATCCTTCTTTTAATTACTTCCTTTCCCTTAAGGAACTAGTTCTTGCTTCCCTAGGTGTTTCTAATAGTACTTAAGTACCTATAACTTATAGTTTGTTAAATTTTCTTTTAGTTCCTAAGTATTCTAGCTCTCTAGCTATCCTTACTACTTAACTTATTATTTCTACTAATAACTAATTTTCTATTAGTTCCTTATTTCTTTAACCTTGTACTTATAGTCTTTAAGATCTATATCTATTACTAGCTTAGTATCTAGAGGTACTCTTTCTAGGAGTTTTTTGTAAAAGATATAGTAAACGCGTATACCTAGTAGTAGCTAGAGTTTATAGTTTACTATACTTATTTCCTCTAGGATTTCCAATAGTCCTACTTAGAGGCTATCTAGTTTCTTACTTAGATATTTAGTTTTTGAGTTCTATTATAATAGGAAAACTTTATCCCCCTTCTTAAAGGTTAGTCTCTTAATCCTTTGCTTATTAGCTACCTTAGCTATTATAAAGTTCCTATAAGTAATATTCTTACTTAATTCGTTGTACAGCTCTTATATTAAGTAGGCTTTATTATCTATACTTACTATAATACTATCTATATCCTTTGAATCTAAATAAGTATCTAGCTTATATTTATAATTCGCGTAGTATAGTAAGTACTTTATTATTACTAACCTAGTACTATTATAGGCTAATTATACTATTAGTAAGAGTTTAACCTAGTTATCTTATAGTTTATTAGCGTATATCCTTAGATACTACTTTAGTATCTAGTTTGTTTTTTCTATCTAGCTATCTATTTTAGGGTAGAAGCTAGTTAATAGCTTCTTCTTTACACCTAATCTTACTAGGAATGTATTCTAATACTTAGAAGTAAATAGTTTATTACAATTAGTAATAAACTCTGTAGGTATCCTATATTCTAATACTAGTGCCTTACTAACCTTGTATACGCATTTGTCTACTATAATAGTCTCTTCTATACATATAAACTATGCTCCCTTTTTATGTTAGTACATAATAACTAGGATTGTGTTATATAATCTTCTAGATCCTAGTTCTAATAATTTTAGGAGCTTTATAATAAAGTCTATTATTACGCTACTCTATAGTTTTATTAGTAGCTATAAGGGTTATAATAGGCTATAGGGCTTATATCTCTTTAGCTTATTCTAGTAATATACTAAATAGTTGCCTAGAACATCCTATACCTTCGCTCGCAAGGGTAGTATTGCAAACACCTTAGCTAGTTATCTAACTATTTCCTTAATTACTATATATCTATATCCTAGGGACTTATATAGTTCCTTAATAAGACTTAATCTTATATGTAGAGGTATATATATTTAGTCTCTGCGAATTATATCTTAGTACTCTTGTTTTTCTTATAATAGTTTATTAGAGCTGTTTTCCTTAGGCTTAAACTACTAGCTAGCTGCTTTCTACTACTACTACTATTATAGCGTTTCTACCTACTTAGCTACCTTAGCTACCTTAGCTAGTTCTAGCTAGTTATAACGTAGACTACTGTCTAGTATCTTCTTAAATATAGCGTTATAGGGTTCCTTGTAACTTTCTTTACGTAAGTTAGATCTCCTACTTAGAGTATCTACTGCTCTATTAAGCGTTCTAGCTTTATAGGTTATCTTAAAGTTAAACTAAGCTAATATCTTAGCTTATTAGACTTACTATTAGTTAAGTTTCTTTGTTGTTATAAACCCTACTAAGTTCTAGTAATTAGTAAAAACCTTAATTTAATATAGTAGTCCTAATAAATAGACTTACTACTATTTAAAAGTATTAAGTACTCCTAGTAGCTCCTTATTATAAATAACATGGATGGCAAGCGAGCGGCGCAGGCAAGCGAGCGGCGCACCCCACCAACTTTACTCACCTTACTAATCTTAATCTACAATGGCTCAACGCAGCGCTACTCAACTACTATCAAATGAAGCAGATATTCAGCTTGCTATCTCATCTATTAATGCGCACTAGATTTAAGGTACCCGTACTGCTGCAGTAGTCTACAACGTAGCCAAAACAACGCTCCGCCGCCGACGCGCTGGTGTACCTACCCGACGCGATTGCTAGCCCAACTTAAGGAAGCTTACCCAGAGAGAAGAGGAGGTAATTGTCAGCTATATACTTCAGCTAGATTAGCGCGGGTTTGCGCCTACCTACGCAGCTGCACGTGATATAGCTAATAAGCTGCTGGCTGCACGCGGCGCTAGCTAGGTTGGGCAGAAGTGGCCAGCCAACTTTGTTAAGCGTACAGACAGTCTTCGGACGTGTTTCAACCGAGCGTACGATAGGCAGAGAGCTCTGTGTAAGGATGCGACATTAATAAAGAGGTGGTTCAAGCTTGTAGAAGAGACAAAGGCTGAGCTTGGTATCTGTAATAAGGACATATACAACTTTGATGAAGCTGGCTTTATAATAGGCAAGATTACAACGCAGCTAGTTATTACAGGATTAGAGAGAAGAGGCAGGCGGAAGAGTATTCAGCCAGGCAATCGCGAGTGGGTAACGCTAATCGCTGCTATTAGCGCTGCTAGCTAGTTAGTCCCACCGTTCCTCATCTTCGCTGGCCAGTACTACCTATTAGCCTAGTATAAGGAAGCTGAGATCCCACGCGACTGGGCGATCGCAGTTAGCGACAATAGCTAGACGAATAATGAGCTTAGAGTTAAGTAGCTAAAGCACTTCAACGCTCACACGCAGGCTCGTAGTGTAGGCGCGCGTCGCCTGCTTATTATTAATAGCTATAAGAGCCACCAATCTCTAGCGTTCCAGGAGCTCTGCAAGGAGAACAATATTTATACGCTCTGTATGCCTCCTTACTCATCCCACCTACTGCAGCCGCTTAATGTTGGCTGCTTCTTGCTATTAAAGCGCGCGTACAGCCGTAAGGTGGAGAGCCTTATACGCAACTACATTAACTATATTACTAAGCTAGAGTTTCTGCCAGCGTTTAAGGCAGCGTTTAATTAAGCGTTTACGCTAGCTAATATCTGCTTAGCCTTCCGCGGCGCAGGCCTTGTTCCTCTACAACTAGAGGCTGTTCTATTAAAGCTAGATGTATAGCTGCGTACACCTACTCCTCTAGCAGCTCTGCTAGAGGCTCCCTAGGTAGCTTAAACGCCGAGCAACGCGCGTAAGCTTAAGGCTTAGTTAAGCCTTATATGTGAGCGCGTGCGCTAGCACAAGAGCTCATCACTAGCTTCGATTATTAAGGCAATTAACCAGCTCAAGAAGGGCGCTGAGGTGATGATGCTCTCGGCTAAGCTAATGCGCGATCGGATTACTAGCCTTGAGAAGGCTAACAGCGCAGCCTTAGCGCGTAGGCGGCGCTCTAAAAGGCGTATACAGAAGCATGGAGTACTTATAAAGGGCGCTAGAGAGGATATACTGGCTTAAAATAAGGCTAACCAGCAGATTGCTTATGAAGAGCGTTAAGGAGGAGCGCGATTAGGCCTCAGCCAGCGCGCTCAAAGGCGCTGCACTAGGTGCAAGGAGACCAGGCACAACTCGCGCACATGTAACGCAGATACCATTAATATAGAGTAGTCTACTATATTAATATCTAGCAATAATATTATCGCGTTGTTGAGATATGTCGCTTTGAAGTTGCAAAAGTTGGTGGGGTGCGCCGCTCGCTTGCCTGCGCCGCTCGCTTGCCATCCATGTTATTATAGTTAAGTTCTACTCTAGAGAACTTTCTTAAATAGTAGAACACTAGTCTTTATTTCTTTTCTAGGCACTACTATAATAACACAGCTCTAAGTATAACGTAAGCCATAAGCGAGCTGATTACACAAGCGAGCTGATCACTAAATGCGGCACCCTACGTTCAAACGCGAACAACTTAACACCACAATAAGCTATTACAACGTACAGTAGCTTAAATTAATTGTCTACTTCTACTGTATCTTTTTAGCATGTGCGCTTGTTATGCCTAGTTTCACCGCATGTCTTACAGCGTTGGATACTACCTCTACTACCACCTGCGCGCAGCCTCCCATCACGCGCCTCCTTCTTAAATTAACTATTAACGTCCCTTTGCTTAACTATTGCCTCAGCCTCTACCTGCGATAGGGTCCCTCCTTCCTAAATTCGCTTCTTTTTACGCTTCCTACGCTCAGAAGCAGCTCTATTTGCTGCCTTAAGGTCAGCTACCCTAGCTGCTAAAAGCACCTAAGAGTGTACTATAATATCCGCCCCTTTTTTAAACTGCCTCATCATCTTAATAATTGATGCTAGTAATAAGCTATAGTGCCTCTAAATCCGGTCAAATATAAGCGCTGATTGAGCCTCTATTTTAATAGCGTTGCTTGGTGTTTTAGGCTGCCAGGTAGTAAGCCCTAGTAGCGGTGGTAATGGCGTACGAGGCTTAACTTCAAGCTTTAATAACACCGCCCCTAGGTTATATAGTACTAAGCTAGTTGCTCAAAAGCTAGATATAATATTCTCCTTTAAGAACGCGCTACTAAATACCTAAGTAAAGGTAGTTAAGAAGGCTTTCTTGTCGATGTAGTTAATGTAGCTATTTACTAAGACATTAATCTCCTTCTTGTACGCCCGCTTTAAGGGAGCAAAACACCCTACATTAAGGGGCTGTAGGATATAGGAAGCGTGCGGAGGCATACAGAGGGTAATAATCTTGTTCTCCTCGCATAGATCTTAGAAGGCAAGTAACTTATAGCTCTTATAGCTATTAAGAATAAGCAGCTAGTAACTACCCACTATTCAAGCCTCTATATACCAGATAAAGTACTGTAGCCAGGCGATACCAAGCTCATTTGTCGTCTAACTGTTATTACTAACACCTATTCTCTAATCCTTAGGGTTATAGTACTAGGCTTAGTCGTAGTGCTTTGCTTTAAAGATTAGAAAGGGTGGAGCAACCTAGCCTCTAGCGCTAATCGCGGCAATTAACGTTACCCACTCACGATCGCTAGGCTAAACTCCTAATAGCTTAAGGCGCCTTTTAGAAGCTGTAACCACCTTTACTAACCCTCCAACACCTATCTAGAAGCTAGTCTCGTTAAAGTTATAGGTATCTTCGTCTAAGATACCGTACGTAGCTTTGACGCTACGTACAAGATCAAACTAGGGGCTAATAATAGCTAGATCGCTGCATAGAACTCTCTGGAGATTACGCTGCCTAGTTACTTAAGATTTAATACTAGGCTTGCGGCGTATAAAGTTAGTAGCCTAGTTCTAGCCAACCTAGGTACCACTACGTGTAGTAAGTAGCTAATTAGCTATTTCTCGTACGTAGCTAAGCGTAGGAGCAAAACCTTGCGCGTTAAGCTTCCTTATATACTAGATTATCGTCTCTTCCTCGTGCTTTACTAGCTTTAATAAATTAGGATAGATATCGCGTCGGGCAGGTGTTTTGGCGCGTCGGGTACTAAGCGTGCTTTGAGGAACGTTGTAGATAGCAGCAGCGCGTCGCTAACTTAGTAATGTTTTCAGATTTTATAGCTTAGATAGCAAGGATTAGCCTATCTGCGCGGGAAAGTAATTCAAGATCAGGTAGTTGTAACATTGTGATGGATAGCAGGAGGTAGTGTTGTCTTAGCAAAGTAATCAGCTCGCTTGTGTAATCAGCTCGCTTGTGGCTCACGTTATAATCTAACGCGTTAGTCTTAACTTACTTCTCTTGTTTTAGGTTGTAAATCTCTAGTACAGGTGCTTTAAGGAATATCTACTTAATCTAATTAAAAGTATCCTAATATTCCTTATTCTATTTAAACCCTATTTCTTTCTTTGTAATCTCTAAGAGGGGTGCTGTAATCTTTAAGTAATCCTTAATAAACTTCTAGTAGTAGTTAGTAAATCCTAAGAAGGATTGTATACTCTTAACTATTTTAGGTTTTGGCTAATCCTATATAGCCGCGATCTTTTTTAGGTTTATCTTTACTCTCTCTATAGATATTATAAAGCCTAGGAATTCTGTCTCCGTAATATAGAATTTGCACTTTCTTAGCTATAGGTATAGCTTATATTCTTTAAGCTTCTTAGGCACTTTCTTAATATGTTTAACGTGCTCTTCTAGTAATCCCCTAGAGTATACTAGTATATTACCTAGGTACGCTATAGCAAAGATCCTAAGGTATTTATAAAAGGCGTTATTAATAACTAATTAAAAGGTTACTAGCGCGTTTATTAATCTAAATAGTAGAACTATATACTTAAATAGTCTATACTTTATCTTAAACGCTGTTATCTATTTATAACCTTCTTTAATTCTAATTTAGTAAAATCCTTCCTAAACGTTAAATTTTATAAACTACTTAGCTTCTAGAGTAAATCTATAAGCTCTAAGATTAGTAGGAAAGGATATTAGTTTTTCTATATTACGCTATTTAACCCCCTAAAGTTAACATATAGTTACTACTTCCTATTAGGCTTCTTTATAAATAAGATAGGTAAGGCTATTAGGCCTAATCCTAGATAGATAAATCTCTTTTTTAAATTCTTCTAGATGTAATCCCGTAGCTTAGTATTATACTTAGACGCTATAGGGTACATTAGTCCTAGGCGTAGCTTAGCCCCTTCTTCTAGGATAATTTTGTAATCCTAATTCTAATTTTTAGCTAAATCTATAGCCTCATTCTCTTTAAAGAGTTCCCTAAACTTATTAGTCTAATACTCTCTTAGTATTAGTAGTAAGGGTTCTTCCTTTGTAGTTATAACTCGCCTTATCTAAATAACTCCTATTTTCTAAAAGTCCTTTGTATAGATTCTCCTAATCTTATATAGCGAGATCTTACTAAACCTCCTATCTTAGGTTAAGCTCTAGTCTATTAGGCGTATCTCTTTACGTACTCTAGTAACCTTGTGTATAGGTTCTCTTCTAAGTATTATCTTTATCTACTAATTAATAGTAGGGTTATAGGTATCTAGCTAATTATAACTAATTAATATAACTACTCCTCTTAGATCTATAATATTAATATTTATTTAGTACTCTATACTAGCTATCTATAGCTTTATAGATTTAGTCTCTAACTATATTATACTATCTCTATATTCTATAGGTTTCTTGTTAGCTAGTATTATTAGAATTAGTTTACTTTTAATTTAATAAGGTATTCTATATTTCTCTACTACTTGTAGAGAGATTATTATTCGTGCAGCCCTACTATCTATAAGCGCCTATATATTCTAACCTTATATAGATATAGTTGTAAGCAACTACTTTACCTAACTGTTAGTATCTTATACCTTCCTAAGGGTTGTTTTAGGACTACCTTTACTAGCGTAACCCTATCCCTAGTAGTATCCTAGTTTTTTAACTACTTACTCTTCCTCTTCCTAGGAAAGTAGCCAAGCTGTACTTAGTGTTATAGTATATTATATAGCTATTATTATAACAAAACAACTAGTGTATATAATTATAGGGTACTAGCTCTAGCATTCTTTACTTAACTACTAATTCTCCCTTTCTTTTAGCTTTGTGTATAGGGTAATACGTAACTCTTCATTGCCTAGCCTTAAGTGTACTATAATAGTTGTTACGTACATTCCTAGTAGTAATCCTCTACTACTTTATATTAAGTAGGCACTTTATCTTATATCTTATTTAATAGAGTAAGACGTGTACGTTAGTTCTCTATATTAGTATCTAGGACCTAAGCTAAGCTATTTCTATATCCTTAAAGTCTAGGTTTTCTCTTATAGCTTTGTTAGCTAGCCCTTGTTCTTATAATAGCGGTTGTTTGTAGAGTTCTAGTCTATAGAGGTAGTAGTTATCTACTAGGTACTTGTCTACCTATAACTATAAATAATAGCACTAATCCTAGTCTATTCTACACTCCTTTTTATCTTTCTTATAGAACTTATATCTTTATTAATAGTTATACTAATATAGTTTCTTGTATTCTTAGGTATCTTCTACTTTATAAGCTTCTTAGTCCCTAACCTTAGCTACTAGATTATTAAAGTAGGGTTGTTAGTATACTACCTTATACCTAATTACCTTAGCGTTCTTACTAGTAATTATAATTCAACTCTAAATCCTATAGTTATTAGTATAATGTGTCCTATTACTATATATCTAACACTAGTTATTAGCTAGGTATTCTAATATAACCTTACCCTTAACTTTCTAGTCTATAGTCTTTAGCTTATCTATAGCAAGGACCTTATTATCTGTTTTAACTTATAGAATAACTACGTAGTCTTCCTTGTCTACTAAGCGTACCTCCTTGTAGAGATCTAAGTTACTTAGGTTATCCTCTAGCTCTATTCTAGCTAGGTATAGCGTACTTTATTTAATTATCCTAATCTTAACTACTACTTATTTAACTTGTTCTTCCTTGTAGTCTTAGGCGAAGTGTCTAACTTTACTATATTAGAGATATACTCTACTATTATAACGCCTCTAGTATTCTTTCTTAGAGAGACTATTATATTTCTTTCCTTAGGTATTTCTATCTTTAGCCTTCTCTTATACTTTACTAGTTATAATAGCGTTACTATCCTTATTATATCTACTACGCTGCCTCTTTATGTTAGCTGTATTAGGTTAGAAGTATTTCTTCTAGTTATTCTACTCCTAAAGTCTATTATTAATGCGCGTTGCTAACTCAATTAAAGCGTATAGAGTTTTAGGCTTATTATAGTACATAAAGCTATCTTTAATATTTTCCTTAAGGCCTACTTTAAACACTATTTAAAGTACTGCGTTATCCTGATTAATTTATACTTATAGCTGCTTAAACTCTATAGTATATACTAACACTAATATAGTCTACCTTAGGCAAGTAATCTTCTTCTTAGCCTAGTTCTTATTGTCTACTTCTCTAAAGATGCGTCCTATCTCTTACTTAAATTTAGCCTAGCTAGTAAACATAGCATAGGTATTATCCTTAGTACTATTTTACTTAATATCTGGTAAATAGTTGTCTATATATAGCTATATCTAGTTAGAAGCCTTTCCTTTTATATACGTACTTACTATAAGGATCTTTTCTTAGTTGTTAGGTACTTTATTAAATTTATAGTATAAGTTAATATTAGTAAGGAACGTTTATAGTTCTTCTTAACTTCTATTGTACTTTTTAGGTAACGCTATCTTAGGTTTCTTTATAGTAGATAATTGTTTATTAGGGGTAGCTATTAGCTAGCTTATAAGCTAATTAATTATGTTCTATATTTTAGCTATCTACTATGCCTAAACATAGACCTATTACCTAACGTTCCTAAGTTCTATAACATTAAGGTTCTCCTCTAAGTCTAAGTTAGATGCTTTAAGTACAACGTTGTTTTCTAGTACCTAAGAGGGTCCTAGATCCTAGGCTATATTGTCTTAAGTAGCTCTTAGAGATAACATCTTATTAACCTTAATTAGGTAATCTATTTAGTTAATCTATCTACTAAATCTATAGGTAGTTAAAGTATTATATAGGGTTAGGCTATACTTCTCTAAGCTTAGTCTATACTAAGGCGAGATAGACTAAAGTAGTAAGCTATATAGATTGTCTAGTAATTTGTAGTAAAAAAGAGTTATTAAAGTTAACTAATAGGGTTTAAAGATAATCTAATTCTATATATAATAGAATAACTAAGTATTAATCTAGGTAAGAGAAGAACTTATAAGAGTTAACTATAATAAGTATAATAATAAAATCTAACCTATTCTTATATCTATTACTATGTTCTATGTCCTCCTGTACCTCCCTTCTAAGAGGTAGAACTAGGAGGGCGCTAACCTCTTTTTATGTAGTAGCCTCCTAGAGGCTAGCTTTTAGTAGGGTGTTAGTTACGTAATCTTTTGCGCCCTACGCTAATTATTACTATCTAACGTAGTAGTAGTTAACCTTTAACCTACCTTCTATATTAAGGAGAGAATCCTTTGTGTTACTTATAATATAATACTAGTAAAAGGCCTACGCGTAAGGTACGTAGCGTAAGGTATTATAGGCGTTATAGTAAGAAAGGACATAACTCCTATACTTATAAAGTAGAGATAGAGGACTCTAAGGATAGTAATAAGTCTAAAGAATAAATTAGCTTACTATGATTTTTAATAAGTATATTATACGTTGCGTAATTATTATACGTAAGCAGTGCGCTAGTTTAGCGTTAGCTACTTACTTAGGGTAGCTACGTACTTATAAAACACGTTATAGATAGATAGTATAATAGAATAAATAAATAACGTATAAGAAGTATATGTCTTAGTATTTATTAGCTAGTTATAAAATAATTAGCCACTATACTACTCTATAGCCTAGATTACTATTAATAGAAAGGACGTAATATTAATAAAAGTAGCCCTATTCTTCTTATAATATAGTTATAATATAGATCGACTATAGTTAGGATCTCTACTTAAAACTTATAAAAAAAACTCTATAGCTAAAGAACTAGCTTTAGCCTTTAAGATACTCTTTTACTATAATACTATTTAAAGACTAATTTAGAAGATTATTAACTAGGTACCTAGGCTCTATTCTAAGCCTATATTTAAAACTAATTAATACGTAGTTAGTATATTATATAACAAGACAAAAGACCCTATGTATTATATACTTAAGTAGGATAAAATAATATCAATTTCTACTACCGCCTCCTAACTTAGATAACGCCTTTTATTCTACCTACTACTATTCTACTTACTACTATTCTACTTACTACTATTCTACTTACTACTATTCTACTTACTATTATTCCTATCCTACTAATTCTACTCTTTCTAACTACTACCTATCCTTGTAAGTACTAAGCAATTAAGCTACTACTAAAGATATACTAGACTTACCTACGCTACTATACCTAAGAAAATAGATAATAATAGTACTTTTATTTATACCTAGCTAGACGTTACCTATAAGTTCCTTCTAAGTACTAATTACTTCTTAGTAGGCTTTACTACTTCTAGCGCTTTTTATATAAGTATTATTTGTTTATAAAGCTACTTAGAGGTCTCTTTACTAAGCTAACTATACTAGAGGAGATAGAAGTAGGTAAGGTAGTATACTATAAGCGTGTTATAGTAACTAACGTAAGCTATATACTAGATAGAGTCCTAGTACTACCTTTTAATAAGAGTAGATATAGTAATCTAGTAGACGCTATACAAGTTAATAATATACTTATTATATAAGTACTTTTACTGTAGCTACTAAATAAGTATAGGCTACTTTAGCTAGAGCTCCTTATAGATTACTGTAGGGGGCTGCCTAATAATAGTAAAGTAAGGTATTTTAAATATCTAGGTATACTATATCTTATATAGTCTAATTAGCAACTAGCTTTTATTATTACGCTTTTTAGATATAGCTTTATTTATTTAGATCTATTAGTATACAGTATAGGAAGAAGCTCTTAAAGGTAAGAAGTAGTAGTAGTAGTAGTAGTAGTAGTAGTAGTAAGGTAAAGTAACTACGTTTACGCACTTATTATTAGTCCTAAATTTATAGCTTATAGAAGAAGTGCGTACTTCTAGGCTCCTATAGTAATATACTATATCCTCTCTTATTATAATATATTATAATTACGTTACTAGCTAATACTAGCAATTACTATTAGGTCTCCTAAGGTTCTAGTAGGTATCTTTTTTAGGTACTAAGCTTTTTTAACAACCCTAATTCTAGCGTATAGTTGTTAGAGTTTTTGTTATAAATCTCTAATTAGCTTACTATTTAAGATATGTTATTTCTAATCTTTTTTATATTGACTTTTAAAACTAATAAGTAGAGGGAAGCTACTTTATACTATTTTATAGATATATTTTAACTACGAACTACTACTTTAATAAAACTAAAAATTTATAGCTAAAGAACGTTTAGACTATAGAAAGGTAGAAATAATTATAGCTAAGTTCTAAGACGTATTTAACCTAGTATAAGCTAGTATAGCGGTAGCCTAGGCTAAGTAAAAGAAATAAGTAAATAGGTACTATAAGAAAGTAAGAAGCTATAAAGTTAGTAATATAGTATAGCTATAGCTTAATAAGTAGTATAAAATAGAATAATAGTTAAAAAAGCTTAACTAGAAGAGCGCTAAATATATAGTAACTAAAGTAGTTAGTAGTTATTTAGTTAAGCTAAATACTTTACCTAGCTACTATTTTATTTTCTACGTTTATAGACTACGTCTCGCTAGCTTAGATCTATCACTAAGTTAAGTATAAGATAATTACTAACTATTACTACTAACATGGATGGCAAGCGAGCGGCGCAGGCAAGCGAGCGGCGCACCCTACTAACTTTTGCAACTTCAAAGCGACATATCTTAACAACGCGATAATATTATTGGTAGATATTAATATAGTAGACTACTCTATATTAATAGTATCTGCGTTACATGTGCGCGAGTTGTGCCCGGTCTCCTTGCACCTAGTGCAGCGCCTTTAAGCGCGCTAGCTAAGGCCTAATCGCGCTCCTCCTTAACGCTCTTTATAAGCAATCTGCTAGTTAGCCTTATTTTAAGCTAGTATATCCTCTCTAGCGCCCTTTGTAAGTACTCTATGCTTCTGTATACGCCTTTTAGAGCGCCGCCTACGCGCTAAGGCTGCGCTGTTAGCCTTCTTAAGGCTAGTGATCTGATCGCGCATTAGCTTAGCCGAGAGCATTATTACCTTAGCGCCCTTCTTAAGCTAGTTAATTGCCTTAATAATCGAAGCTGGTAATAAGCTCTTGTGCTGGCGCACGCGCTCACATATAAGGCTTAACTAAGCCTTAAGCTTACGCGCGTTGCTTAGCGTTTGAGCTACCTAGGGAGCCTCTAGCAGAGCTGCTAGAGGAGTAGGTGTACGCAGCTGTACATCTAGCTTTAATAGAACAGCCTCTAGTTGTAGAGGAACAAGGCCTGCGCCGCGGAAGGCTAAGCAGATATTAGCTAGCGTAAACGCTTAATCAAACGCTGCCTTAAACGCTAGCAGAAACTCTAGCTTAGTAATGTAGTTAATGTAGTTGCGTATAAGGCTCTCTACCTTACAGCTGTACGCGCGCTTTAATAGCGAGAAGCAGCTAATATCAAGCGGCTGCAGTAGGTAGGATAAGTAAGGAGGTATACAGAGCGTATAAATATTATTCTCCTTACAGAGCTCCTAGAACGCTAGAGATTAGTAGCTCTTATAGCTATTAATAATAAGTAGGCGACGCGCGCCTACACTACGAGCCTGCGTGTAAGCGTTAAAGTGCTTTAGCCACTTAACTCTAAGCTTATTATTCGTCTAGCTATTGTCGCTAACTGCGATCGCCTAGTCGCGTGGGATCTCAGCTTCCTTATACTAGGCTAATAGGTAGTACTAGCCAGCGAAGATAAGGAACGGTAGGACTAACTAGCTAGCAGCGCTAATAGCAGCGATTAGCGTTACCCACTCGCGATTGCCTGGCTGAATACTCTTCCGCCTGCCTCTTCTCTCTAATCCTGTAATAACTAGCTGCGTTGTAATCTTGCCTATTATAAAGCTAGCTTTATTAAAGTTGTATATATCCTTATTACAGATACTAAGCTTAGCCTTTGTCTCTTCTACAAGCTTAAACTACCTCTTTATTAATGTCGCATCCTTACACAGAGCTCTCTGCCTATTGTACGCTTAGTTAAAACACGTCCAAAGACTGTCTGTACGCTTAACAAAGTTAGCCAGCCACTTCTACCTAACCTAGCCAGCGCCGCGTGCAGCTAGCAGCTTATTAGCCATATCACGTGCAGCTGCGTAGGTAGGCGTAAACCCGCGCTAATCTAGCTAAAGTATATAGCTAACAAATACCTCCTCTTCTCTCTAGGTAAGCTTCCTTAAGTTAGGCTAGCAATCGCGTCGGGCAGGTACACTAGCGCGTTAGCGGCGGAGCGTTGTTTCGGCTACGTTGTAGACTACTGCAGCAGTACAGGTACCTTAAATCTAGTGCGCATTAATAGATAAGATAGTAAGCTAAATATCTGCTTTATTTAATAGTAGTTAAGTAGCGCTGCGTTAAGCTATTGTAGATTAAGATTAGTAAGGTAAGTAAAGTTAGTAGGGTGCGCCGCTCGCTTGCCTACGCCGCTCGCTTGCCATCTATGTTATAGGTAAGTAATAAAGAAGAGTAGGTTATAAAAGAAATTATAAAAGAATAGCTAAAGTAATAAAGGTGTAGTTAGAAGCTATACTTTAATACTCCTAATAGCTTAAGGCGCCTTTTAGAAGCTGTAACTACCTTTACTAACCCTCTAACACCTATCTAGAAGCTAGTCTTATTAAAGTTATAGGTATCTTCGTCTAAGATACTATACGTAGCTTTAACGCTACGTACAAGATTAAACTAGGGGCTAATAATAGCTAGATCGCTGTATAGAACTCTCTAGAGATTACGCTGCCTAGTTACTTAAGATTTAATACTAGGCTTGCGGCGTATAAAGTTAGTAGCCTAGTTCTAGCTAACCTAGGTACTACTACGTGTAGTAAGTAGCTAATTAGCTATTTCTCGTACGTAGCTAAGCGTAGGAGCAAAACCTTGCGCGTTAAGCTTCCTTATATACTAGATTATTGTCTCTTCCTTGTGCTTTACTAGCTTTAATAAATTAGGATAGATATCGCGTTGGGCAGGTGTTTTAGCGCGTTAGGTACTAAGCGTGCTTTAAGGAACGTTATAGATAGCAGCAGCGCGTCGCTAACTTAGTAATGTATTAGATTTTATAGCTTAGATAGGAAGGATTAGCCTATCTGCGCGGGAAAGTAATTTAAGATTAGGTAGTTGTAACATTGTAATAGATAGTAGGAGGTAGTGTTGTCTTAGTAAAGTAATTAGCTTGCTTGTGTAATTAGCTCGCTTGTGGCTTACGTTATAGACAAAAAGTTTACGTAAACGCTATAGTTTTATATAATGTAGTGGAGTTTTCTGCACAGTGCGGAATACTCTATAGGAACGGGTGCTCGATGCAAAAGAGTGTATTATTTGTGCGTGTATGTGTGTTCGTTGTTTTTCTAGGTTGTCTGGGTTGGTTGTTGTTTATGTTCCGTCTGATGTCTGTTTTTTACCTCCGATCTTGCCCCTAGGTCTGATTGGCCTTTAGGCCCTTGGCAGCACTGGTTGCTCGACTACAATAATTAACGCCCTAGTTTAGTATTAGTAACTTAGTTAACTTAATAACTTAGTTATTAAATATATTACTACAAATTATAATAAGTCTAAAAAATAAATTAGTATTATATAGAGTTCTACTATACTTCTCTAAGCTTAGTTTATACTAAGGTAAGGTAGACTAAAGTAGTAGGCCGTAAGGTTTATCTAGCAATTCGTAGTAGAAAAGAGTTATTAAGATTAACTAAGAGGTAAAAGATAATCCTATTTTATAAATAATAAAATAACTAGTTAACACTTTGTATAAGAAAGGAACTATTTAAGTTAACTATAATAAGTATAATAATAAAACCTTTCTATTCTTATATTCTTGTTACTAAGTCTGTTGTTATTAGGACCTTAGGGTAGTATTACTAATACTATCCTTAGCCTATAACGTCTAGTATTGCCTTTAAGCGGTAGTATTACTAATACCGCTGTCTTAGCGTAATATTAGTTACGTAATCTGCGCCCTACGTAGATTGTTGCCTTCTAACGTAGGCGTAGTTAACCTTTAACCTACTTCCTTTGTTAAGGAGGGAATCCTTCTTATTACTTGTAACAATTAGCTTACTAGAATTTTTAAAAAATTATATTATATAGACGTAATTGTTATATGTAGGTAACAAGCTAGTTAGGCGTTAGTAACCTTATTAGGTTAGTAACTCGTTTATAAAACACGTTATATCAAATAACTAGCTCTCCTATACGCTAGCAAATCTAGTTATTGCTTGTTTCTAGTTAAACCAAGGTTCTCTAGTGTTATCTTTTTGTCTAATAGTTAGGTAGATAATTATCTAGCACGTATTAATCTCTAACTATTATCGTGAATTATTCCAAATAGTGCTGTGAGCAATGTGCCGAACAGCCGTCTTACGATACGTTTCCCCTTGCCTTTATGAGTTAGTCAAAGAACGCATGGCCAAGTTAATCCACCCTCTCAAAATGATCTCTGTTACGGCCTGGGGATGTGTTGGGAGCAGCAACCGAGATGGGAGATGTGAAAGTGAGTAAAAGATCCATTTGTATCATGGCCGGATATCGCATCTGTCGTAACGCCTCCCAACGCAGAATTGCTCTAACGCCATGTGATATAAAAAAAGTGCAGAAAAGTTATAGGGCTTCGAGTTCAAAATCGTCCAGCTTGTCGCGGTATTTCATGATGTTGCGCTTGATCTTGGAGGAGTCGACCCAGGTTACAAAGTCCTCCATGTTCCTTGTGACGAGGTAGGCTGGGTCTGTGACGACATCAGTCCCAACTCTGACGTGCTGTGAATGTGTTAACACTGAAGGTCTGAATTCAGAGTTGATTGGGATCTTACTCCTTGTTCGACTAGTGTGACAGCAGACTGCACGTGATCTGCCATGCGCAGCCGGGTCATGACAACGGGCAGCCTTCTCCGTGCGAAAGCACTCACAGTGAGCTTGTGCTCAACGTCGGAAAGTTTTCCACGGCCGCCACCGCCGGTCCCAAGTAATCCCATGCTGAATAGCTTGTCTAATATGAGGTCCTCCTGCTTGTGTCGGAAGGGATCAGATGGATCGAGAGCGGCCACACGGTGAGCGAGCTGTCGTAAGGAACCGGCAAGCTGGTTGTACTTTCGGTAATCGTCGCGTCCTTGAATTGCGTAGCGGCGCATGACTGCTGCCTCGCGATGATCATTGTCGCTTTTGTAGGTGTTAAAATCGACCTGTGTGAAGTATTTAGTATTTTCAAATTACTCTCAAAAGTTTCGTGCGCTCGGAAGCCCGCCGTCGACCATGAAGAGAATGGCAGTTTCGCGCGGTGGTGTTCAGACGGCGATGCGCCAATGCGCCGGCGAGCATGGAGTGATACATACCTTCTTCAAGAGCTTTTGCTCATGATGCTTGAGTTTGCGCACCATGTTGGCGATGCGTTGTGAAAGTCTCGTACGTGAGCGATGTAGTGGTGGTCTGCTCACAGTGGATTCGCGACGATGGCGACGACGAAGATCCAACAAAATATTTGACAGGGGTACGCAGCACTAGTGATAGCGCGCAATGACTGCCTGCCCCTCCAATGACGGCGGGGCGCATCCAAATTTCCTTCTACGGTTCGACTCAATCAATATTTCCTACCTTCGCCTGACCAAATCGCCAGCCATGCCGACTGTTCACCTACTCGACTACGTGGCCGGTAATGTCCGCTCTCTCGTCAATGCCATCGAGAAGGTTGGCTACACCGTCGAATGGGTCAAGGCGCCCACTGATGTCCCCTCCGCTGAAGTACCATAGTCCTTCTACTAAGAACTGCGCATTAATTGACAAGTACTGATACAGAAGCGCCCGTAGAAACTCATCATACCTGGCGTCGGCCATTTCGGACACTGTCTCGCCCAGCTAGAGAAAGCCGGCTACATCGAGCCTATCCGTAAACACATCGAGTCGGGCAAACCGTTTATGGGAATATGTGTTGGTATGCAGGCATTGTTTGAAGGTTCAGAGGAAGATGCCCAGGTCAAAGGCCTAGGAGTCATTCCTTCGCGGCTACGCAAGTTTCAAGATACGGACAAGAGCGTACCCCACATCGGATGGAACAGCGCAAACACGTCGCGCACTGGAAAGGTTACAGATGACTCATTGTACGGGTTGCGACCGACTTCCAAGTACTACTATGTTCACTCCTACGCTGAGCTTTACGAGGAGGGCAAGCTGGAGAAAGACGGCTGGGCCGTCGCAACCGCGCGATATGGTGACGAGGAGTTCGTCGGCGCGGTAGCCAAGAAAAACATCTTCGCCACGCAGTTTCACCCTGAGAAGAGCGGCGCCGCTGGTCTGCGCGTACTCAAGGCTTTTCTAGACGGGAAAATATCGCAGAGTCTCCCCGAGAAGCCGTCGGCAGCCGAGACAAAAGAAGGACTGACAAGACGCGTAATCGCATGTCTCGACGTACGGACAAACGACGAGGGCGATCTCGTAGTAACAAAAGGCGACCAATACGATGTCCGTGAGAAGGAAGGAGCCGGCAACGCAGTGCGCAACCTAGGCAAACCCGTTGACATGGCAAAGAAATACTACGAACGAGGCGCCGACGAAATCACCTTCCTAAACATCACATCCTTTCGCAACTGCCCCGTGGCCGACACGCCCATGCTCGAGATCCTGCGCCGAACCAGCAAAACGGTCTTCGTCCCTCTGACAATAGGCGGAGGCATACGCGATACAGTAGACACGGATGGCACTAGGATCTCCGCCTTAGACATCGCAACCATGTACTTTCAGTCCGGCGCGGACAAAGTAAGTATAGGCTCTGATGCTGTAACAGCAGCCGAAGAGTACTACGCGCGAGGCAGTAAGCTCGTGGGCAGCACGGCAATAGAAACAATCTCATCCGCATACGGTAACCAAGCTGTCGTCATCAGCGTAGATCCGAAACGTGTATACGTCTCCTCTCCAGACGCAACATCACACCACACTATCAAGACGTCTACTCCAGGCCCAAACGGCGAGGAATACTGCTGGTACCAATGCACTATAAAGGGCGGGCGTGAAGGTCGTGACTTTGACGTTCGACAGCTCGTCATCGCAGTAGAAGCCATGGGCGCCGGAGAGATCCTACTAAACTGCATAGACAAAGATGGAAGCAACAGCGGTTTCGACACTGAGCTGATCAACGACGTCAAAGCCGCGATTAAAATCCCCGTCATCGCAAGTAGTGGCGCAGGCCACCCAGGCCATTTTGAAGAGGTGTTTGCAAAGACGAAGACGGATGCTGCCTTGGGGGCTGGCATGGTAAGTTGTCTAGTCATACTCTGCTATACTACCATGTGATGAAAGAAGCAAGGAAACTGACTATGAGATAGTTCCACAGAGGCGAATACACAGTGAAACAAGTCAAGGACCACCTCCAAGAAAAAGGACAAGTCGTGCGGCCATTCGAACAGGACATATGAACACTTCCGACAACTAGGTCGTACTTGTCTGGCATTTCGTAAACATGTATGTATACAGAAGTAGAGTTTCCCGCCAGATATAAAGTGAACCAGTGGATGTCGTACCGCCTAACATCAACACATGGACCATGACTTCTCTTCCTTCAGGTTCCAAAACTGTGCTTCTCGTACTGAAGAAACGCCGTACCGTGTATACACATATATTCGTACAGGTTTTCCGCGGAGATTTGAAACGTGAATGTTACTTTTGGGGTCTTTTGTGGTTTGATATCGACCTGACCTTGCTCATTTCCTCCTCTTCATGACCTTGGTGCACATTTCGATAAGACCGGTTTTGGCCTCGCTCTCAGGGAAGAAAGATATAGCGTCAATGGCTTTAGCCACGTAGTCTTGCGCTAGAGCGCGTGTTTGCTCCAACCCTGAGCTCTGGGAAACGATCTCACGGGCCTGGAATAAGCCGTCAGCACGCGATTCTTGGATAACTCGACTGCAGTCGTGTCAAGGACTCACCCGTTGAACATCACCCTGCTGCGAGAATTTCCTTCCAACCAATTTCCCCAGACTCTGATCCTCTTTCCACGCAAACAACAATGGTGCTGTCGCAAGTCCAAGTTCCAGATCCGCACCAGCAGGCTTACCCAACTCGGCCTCGCTGACAGTATAATCCAGCATATCGTCCACGAGCTGAAACGCTAGACCAAGATTCTTCCCATACAAATACGCCGCCTCGACAACCTCGGGGGACGAACCACCCAGGATAGCCGCAGCGCGACAACTCTTGGAGATGAGCGATGCAGATTTGAGGTACGTTTTTTGCAGGTAGTACGTGACTGTGTCTTCGGTCCACGAGGGGTTCTTCTCATCTCGCGCCGTGTTCTTCAGTTGCATGAATTCGCCTTCAACCAGGTTTGCGATGACCGTAGCCAGTAGTTCAGTGACCTCTGGATCGCGGAGTCGGGCCAGCGCAACCGACGCCCTTCCTAGGAGGAAATCGCCCGCTAATACAGCCATTTTGTTGCCGAACTCGATGTTCGCCGAAGGCGCAGAGCGCCGGGAGACAGAGTGGTCGATGACATCGTCGTGCAGTAGACTAGCTGTATGGATCAGTTCGGTGATTTCTGCTAACCGGCGTTGAGACGGGAGGATATCGCTGTCTTCAGCGGTATACGCCGAATCATGTCGTATACTACTAATGGGGCTTTGATCTGGATTCTCGTCCGCCAGGATCTTGGGGTTGGTTATCGAGATATCAGCACTTTGAGTGCCGATGCCGATGCCTCCTCTTGAACCTCGCGGCGTGAGTGCCGTCGCTCTGCTCATGAGCAATACCAACATGGGCCGTACGTATTTCCCCTCACTCTGTGTATAGTACTTGGCGACTGTGTCGAGGGTGGGGTGG
This sequence comes from Alternaria brassicicola, assembly GCA_002796735.1. NCBI lineage: Eukaryota > Fungi > Ascomycota > Dothideomycetes > Pleosporales > Pleosporaceae > Alternaria > Alternaria brassicicola. The sequence continues at coordinate 332,454 of PHFN01000004.1, forward strand.
CCTGAGCCGAGTAATTGTCGTATGTTTCCGGTAAGAAACTTCATTTCGCGAGCGACGGTTTGGAAGGGGTCCATCTTGATGGGCGCATCTGGTGGCGGCGAGGACATGACGTTTTGCGCTATATTGACAGCGGCAGCCCACGAGGACTGGTTCCGCCGCCGTGAGGGGTGATGGAGCGTTGGTGCCGTCGCATTTTGGGTGTGTATTGAGCGGTTGGGACATATGAAGCGGTGCGGTAGAGAAAAGGAAGTTTGCTGTCGCGCAACAGAAGTCGCGAGCCGGGGTGTTCGGCTCGTCATGGAAGGGCCTGCCTCAAAATTTTCTTGGCAGAAAGAAAGAAACGGTGCAATTGAGGGGTTGTATCGGCGTCTTTGGGGCGTGCAAAGAGGGTGGTGGTGTTGGTCAAGTGGGCCAGTTGCACGTCGCCCGCAGCTATCGCCTAGATTTGTCCCAGTCAAAATATCCATGACGTTCGGAACGCTAGCTTCCCTGGGTCGCCGCACATCCCTGTCGCGTCTTACTATGCGTGTGCCTGGTGACGAGGTTTCTTACAACACACACACACACACACACACACACACACACCATACAACCATGGTCCTGCTTACTATGACTCCCGGTATCGTCCGGGCAGTCGCAAAAGCCAAACATCTATCTGCCGACGAGTACGACAAACTTCAACACGCTCATGAGCCCACGCTTGCAGATCCCAAAGTTGGGAATCCTGTCTCCCACAGCCAGTTGATCGACCTATCCAAGCTGCTCAAGAAGCATGTCTCGAGAGATAGCCAGAATTCTACAGAGAACACAGAAGACGCCGAAGAAGCTGCAACAACATCCGTCGCCGAGGAACCTACACCAACAACCCTCGCCGCCCTGCTCGCCAACACAACAGTCTACATCCCGCCCCCTCCTCCCAAGCCCACGCAAACTCCCCAATACCACGCGCTGATGGCTCGTCTCCGCGCCGAGCAAGAGGCCCTCTCCTACGAGCGCATGCTGCATCCTCCGCCAACCCGTGAGTCCTTCTCGCAGCGCTTCCCTCGCGCCCCAGAACCCTTTTCCATAGGGGCAACGCAAACCACCAGCGAAGAAGACGACCTATCCTATGAAGAAGTTCACCGGCAAATCATTCTCATCATCAACATCTTGATTTCCGTCGTCTGTGTGGCTGTCTTTATCTGGGTTGCTGCGCGGCACTGGAGTGTAGGAAGCAGATTGGGACTGAGCATGGGAGGGTCGCTGGGTATCGCAGTCGCCGAGGTGGCTGTCTACGGTGGCTATGTGAGGAAGGTGCGCGAGGCAAAGAGGACGGAGAAGAAGAAGCCCGAGATAAAAGAGATTGTCAAAACTTGGGTTTTGGGTGATGACAATGGGAAAGAGGGTGGCACCACGGCATGGAAGGAGAAAGACGGGGATGGGATCAGGTTCAGGAAAGGTAAACATCGCTGAAGATGCATCGGATTAAGCCAGTCATGCTTGCAAAGATACCCCTTATTACGGCTCTCCAACAACGCCTGCAATGCCGTTTGTGTCCACCTGCGCCAACGCACAAATCAAGAAGCTAGCAATTCCCCTCAAGCTCTACTTCTTGTCCTTCCTTCTTCCGGCTACACCTCCAGCAAATCGCCCCAAGTTGCTTAGACTGGACCTAGGCTTATGCCCCTGAACTAGACCAGGCGGCGCAGGCGTGGGAGGGGGCCTCATCGCGCCCGCCGGACTACCAGGCCTCAATCCAGCAGGTTTTGGTGGTACCGCCGGCGTAGGGGCAACTGGCCCCATCTTCTCCTGCACTTCTTCCTCTTCGCCCATACTGGCCATTCGCTGACTACGTCTGGCCTTTTCCTGCGTCTGCTTGAATCTCTCCAGCAACTCTGTCCACTTGACGCTGCCTCCCGCTTCCGGACCACCCAGACCATCTCTCGGCTTCAAGCGGCCTGGACGTTCGAACGTCGAAACATTGGCTCCTCCAGATGATGGGATACCGCTGCCACTAGTGCTGTTCGAGCCAACTTCTGAGCTTTTTTGCCGCAAGTGGTTTAGGGTGGGGGAGGAAGAGGAGGAGGAAGGGTGAACATACGTCGAGCTGCTGCGTTGCGGCGCAATGTGAAGGTAGCCGATGGCTGAGACGCTGTTGAGGCGATTCTTAAGCGCTGCAAAGGCCGATGATTGAGGCAGTAGCATCAGCAATCCGTACATGCACTTGTAGAGGTGTGGGTATCGTTCCGGCTCTAGGAGCTGCATTCGGAGGTCTAGAGCAGTACTGTTAGTGAGGTGAGGGTCTAAGCAGTCAAGGGGCCTTACACGTGAAGACGGGTGACTCGAGGAGCTGGACGAGCTTGTCAATTTGGATGAGCATGTTGACTGTCATTTCTAGATCCGCACTGACAAGATTAGCAGAGTGTTTCAATGAGCACTAGATAGCAGAACATACAAAACCTGAAGCAAATGATATGCTTGCTCATAAGCTTGGGCAAGAAGACACAGTGAAAAGGTGGCTACTGCGTTGTTGCACCACGCCTTGAACAAAATAACGAAGAAGGATTGGCCATCCTTGCTGTCAAGATTTCTAAGGCGTCTTCGTAGATCGGCAAGCTCGGGTGCAGTGATGAGATTATTGTTGAGGTTTTGTACCATGATGCTGGCGAACTCGACATCCTCATCCTTTGCAAGACAGTCAGCCATGGTACGGTATATACGCTCAGCGCTCAATGTTATGCAGAGCTGCCTAATGATGAGATTGCCACGTGTCTCGAGAAGTCGGCGGTCCGTACAGAACAGCTTCAGGAGGTTAACCATGAATGAAGTAAAGTACGTGTCGTCGCTGTGCAGGGATATTTGCGAGAGGAGCAGTAGGTCACGCGTGACCACGGCATCCGAAGGATCAGAAAGTGTTTTGAGTAGGGCAGGGAAGGTGCCATCGTCCACTGTCAGTATCTACAGCCTGTTAGGAATCACTTTTGTGTCTACATGTCGGCACTTACTCTGCCAGGGGCCATCCTGTGCAGCATTATCAACCATGCTATGGCCGCAACGCGAGTGGCTTCGTGTTCATTCAAGAACTGCAGTGTCAGGGCACTGACAGCAGCTTGATAGTCCAGCTCTGGAATGGGACGCGGCGATGGGCCCCGTTCCTCTGCTGGTGTGGGGGACCGTGTGCCCTTGCCATCGGACGATTCAGCCTTGTTGGCTTGATCACGGATGACAGCCTTGAGCAATCGGCCAGATAGATTAGAATCTCGCCGTTGGGTGCCGGTTAGCTCCTTACCAAGCTCAGACAGGGAAGGAGGTAACTGAATCTGTCCACCTGCAGCTCCATCGCGGGGGCGATTGTCATCGGACAAGGATAGAATGTAGTCCATCAACGAAGCGTTGACCTTGACAGCGGCCTTGCGAACAGTGTCGACCTCGTGTGACATGCGGGGCAAGACGTGGGACAGGAGACTCGGGACAAATGGCATGATGTCTTCTGGACAAATGTCGAAGAAGTTGTCGATCCAGCGGAGGGCGGTAAGCAGTATCTCAGTCTGCTCTTCTTCCGTGTCTGGTGGAGGGACCAGAAAGTCGACGAGAATTTCAAGAATCTTGGGGTGGTCAACGTGTACATCCTGACCCGGTATCCAGTTTCCGTCTCCGTTGACAGACTTTCCGCTGTCGCCAGAGAGGGAGCCGCTTTCTCCACTCACGTCGCCCTTGTCGACTACAGAGTCGTCGAACTCAAGCGGCGTGCTGTCGGTCGCTTCGCTCTCACTGTGGATGCTCCCCGCAGAGTGTGTGCGCTCTAGCTTCTCGTTGCTCCTCTTACTGTCTGCTATGCCCTTCTTGATTCGCGCAATCTTCCTAATCTCGCTCAGGAACCTGTCCAGAGCTTGCTGCGTCATGGTGTATACATCTTGGTTGCTGTCGCTCAGGAACTTGAAGAGGCCGGCGAGGAAACGCGGGAGATGGGCGATGAGCTCGAGATCGGGTATCGAGTCGAGCAGCGTGATCCATGCTACTAGGAAAGAACGGGTGAAGGGGTTCAGGACGTTGATGCGCTCCTCGAGGAGGGGCAGGAATCGTTCGAGGTTGAAAGCGAATGGATGGGGTTCGTCTTCGGTGTCCCCGTGATCGGGCGTGTCGTGTAACACAGAGACGTAGCTGGCGGCCGACTCGGAGACGATGTCCTTGATCAGGCGGTCCAGCAGCTCCGCGCCGTTCTTGACAGAGAGCTCTGAATCTGCAGCCATCTGCATGGCCCGGGCCGTGTTAGCCTTGGCTCAGCACCTCGGGTAGACGTGACGGGTGCTCTCTCACCTTACAGAGAGCGTCGAAGACATGGTTGAAGTAGACGAGTATTTCACCCTTGGCCACCTTTGCGATGTTGTACATGCTCTCGCACGCGTAGTACCTCACGCGTGCATCCTGGTCACCAAAGCACGCGAGGACTGGGGGCACGATTTCTTCGAGATAGCGGGCCACTTCCTGCTGGCATGTTAGCAGGCATGGCAAGCGGTAGATGCTGCGATGTGTGCACGTACTGGCCCCAGGGCTATCGAGGCAGCAGCGAGGCCTATCAGGCCGCCGTTGCGGGCGTGGGGCTGGTGGACGGCATACGCGTACTCATGGCAGAGCTGGTGCACGATCTTTGCTATCCTGTCGTGGTCCTGCGCCGCCAGTGCATCGCGGATGAGGCCTTCGAGCTCGAGCGCGCCGCTCTTGCGCTTGTCGTAGAGCTTGTCATTGAGGGCTTTGGTGATGTTGACGTCCATGGTGAGGTCGGGTGCACACAGACTCTACATGGTGCAGCGAGCCGTCTATCGCATCTTGCACTGTGCAGCGGGCGGGGGAGAGCGTCAGGGTCGGTGGTCGAGTATGGGCAGGGCATGCACCACTCTGTGCTGGCTGGTGTTTCTTCACCATGGCCAACCAACTGGCTGGAGCCGAGCGAACCACGCGAGTCGGGGCCCGCACGTCATCGTACTGCCTACACAAGCGCCCCCATCCCTGTCCACTAGAACCCGCCGATAGACGAGGCAATAGCCAAAAGCAACCTCTTCCATCGCCTGTCTGAACATGTGTCGACGACGACGACGACAACGACAACGACAACGACAACGACAACGGCACACTGCCCATTCTCAAGACGCTCAGTGTCATGACGATTGGCAGCCCTCGTTGCCGCTAGGCGCTTAGTCTGTCCAAGTCCCCCAGTCGCTCTGGCCAACGCCCTTGCCCGTCGCCGCCTCACATCACTCGCAGTTCACCTGCACCTGTCAGGTGCCACAAGCACGCCGATGGACAGGTTGAAGAATAAGTTTCTGAAGACTCGCCGTCGCTCGCAGCGAGAGGAAGACATGGAAAAGTTAAGGGAGCCGAAAGTCTCGCCCGTCGCTACAGGGGGATTCAAGCACTGGGCGGTGGCTTTGTAAGTCATGCTTGTCCCCTTCCCCCCTGGAGCGGCAAGTGCTGATAGCAGCAGTATAGTTTGCAACTTCAATGTCGACATCGGGTAGGTAACTGCTAGTGCCATGTCTATGGGAAATGTATTGAGTTTGGTAGCCCGGAAACCGAGATAGTATACCCACCAGATGTGCCCTTTACGACGGCCGACTTGAGTGCTATATGCTTCAACAGGTAACCCTCATCAGCCAGTCCCGTGTCATGCCACTCTAAGACGCATCTAGCTTCCCTGAGCAACAGAACACAGAGACAGCCGAGGATCTCTCGTACGGCTTCGCCATCACCAACCATTCGCCCAACATCAAACTGACCTCGCCAAATGCCCCTCACGGCAGCGCTGACACCTTCTACGGCTCATGTATCTTTCGCCAAGAATTCGACGGCACCATGAAGAGGAGCTTCAACCAAAGAACTCTGGTCTTGATCTCGCACCACAACTTCACTGCCTTGCATCATCGCATCTTGCAAACGATGACCGGCTCTGGTCATCTTAGCGATCCGACGACTCTGGAATCTGCATACTCGCACATGAACACATGGCCGCCTCCAGCTCTAGGACGTCACAATCTCCCGTTCATGGGCACTATGTTGACTCTGGACATTGCACCACATCGCGCTTTTCCTCTCCAGGGACTCCCAGGGCCTACGCCATTAATCTCGGACGCACCCTTTTCCATCTACGCCTACGAACCCATCGGCTCTTGGGACAACATCATGCACTACATGCCCTGCATCACCGACCTGTACGTACTGTATGAAAAGCTGATACTCTGCGAAAGTGTCATCGTCATCGCAAAGTCACCACAACTGGCGAGCGAAGCCGTCTCGTCCCTGGTCGATCTCATCTGCCCCGTGCCATATGCAGGTGTGGTCAAACCCTACATGACCATGCAAGCCAACTTCAAGAGCATAGGCATTGACGGCGGGACCCCATCCTCATTCGTCATCGGCATCACCAACCCTTTTCTGTTGAAACGCATCGTCGCAGCAGCAGAAGCCAGCCACAAAGCCCGACCGCACATCTTGTATCTTCAAAACTTTGACGGGCCCGTACCAACACGCCGCCATCACTCGCTCCACCACAAATCAAGCCGCAACGCGCTTCTGGACCTTCCCGGTGGTGGCATCGAAGTCCACACCCCTTCCAAACGCTTTCTCAAATCAGACCCGTCCGTTGTATCACAAATTGAAACTCTCCTCAAGCTTGGCGATCAGACCCGCGAACTTGGCCCCATCATTCGCCGCCACTTTGCAGACCTTACTGCACAATTCATATCGCCCATCAACCGCTACCTTGCAACGTCCAACGTGCTAACGCCAGGCGGCAACAACAGATATGCCAGCTTTCACGTACCGGACCTCATGGCCAGTGTGAGCAAGCACGGTACGAGTGTCAAGTTCCGCGGTTCTGGGCCTATGCAGCGTCATCGGGCAAGAGATGGGTTGTATGAGAGTTTTTGCAAAAGCCCAAACTTTTACTCGTGGTTGGAGATGAAGATAAGTCTGGAGAATGAGGCGAGCGCAGGCTTGCTGAATGCGCCTATTGCGTCTTCGGCTGCTGTTGGTTAGTTCAGGGTTAGAAGAGTAGTGGTTTGGGAATGGTTGGCATGCATCAAGGATAGAGAATGAGTTGAAGCAGTAACGTGTAATTTGCAACAAGATACCACCACCAGGGCATAACGAGTGTGCTAGCGCAAACCCACTATACAATATGAGATGTGCCTTTTCTAGCTTGAGATTATACAATAAAGTCGACAGCGCCATCTCAGCTGATGAATTCACATTCATCAACTGATAGTGATGGTTTCCACTTTGGGACTAGCGCGGCTCTGATGCCCCAGTCTCGCTAAAAAAAACCGGGCGATTTTCCAACAGTAGTGACAACAACCCCAACAAGCAGAGTTGCTTATAGTCAAACATGGACTTCACCAAGTTGACCGAGATTGTGCTCCCAGCGGCTTTTGATGCTCATGTGCATCTTCGCGATGGCGACATGTCCCAGCTTGTCACACCCACCATTCGCAAGGGTGGTGTGAATCAGGTGTATGTCATGGTAAGCTAACGTCTTGTACAAGGCAACCTGTTCTTGTCACCCGAATTCCCTATTCACATCATGCCTATATCTTTCCACTTCCTTCTTCACCTTCTTGCCTTGTCTTTCATGATTCCGATTCCTCTTTAGCGCAAAATGCTTGTAGTGCTTCTATACTTTCTTTATGCTTACTATCATAGCCAAACCTCGTCCCACCTATTACATCTGTGCAGAAGTGTCTTGAGTACCGTGACCGTCTCCAAGCGATTGAGCCGAATGTAGATTATCTCATGTCCTTGTATCTCCATGAAGATATTACGCCTGAGGTGATTCGTGAAGCGAAGAAAGCGGGGATCACGGGTGTGAAATCCTACCCAGCAGGTGTTACAACGGTATGAATACTCCTGCCCCCTGTCCACATCCAATGTGAATATGAAAACAAAAAAAAAAGGCTTCAAGACACAGAATTACAAATACACGAATTGACCTAACCCCACATCTCCAGAACTCCTCATCCGGCGTCCTCGACTACGAGACTTTCTATCCCGTATTCGAAGAAATGGAGAAACAAAACATGGTCCTCAACCTTCATGGCGAAGTCCCCTCTACCCCAGCCGGCACCCATGTTACCTCGACCACAGACACCAAAACAGGCGCCATTACTATCCTCAACGCCGAACCTGCTTTCCTACCCACATTCATCTCCCTGCACAAACGCTTCCCCAACCTCCGCATCATCCTCGAACACTGTAGCACTGCTGCCGCGTTGGACGCCGTCCGTTCCTGCGGCCCCTCGGTATCCGGTACTATTACCGCTCACCACCTCAGTCTCATCATTGACGATTGGGCGGGAGACCCATTTTGTTTCTGCAAACCCGTTGCCAAGACACCAGAGGATCGCGACGCGTTGCTCCGTGCTGTTGTATCGAGCAACGGAAAATTCTATCTTGGGACGGATTCGGCGCCGCATCCGAGGGGCAAGAAGAGAGGTGAGGATAAGGTAGCTGCGGGTGTGTTTACACAACCGTACGCGTTGGGTTATGTGTTGGATGCGCTCGAGACGGGAGTGAAGAGGGGAGTTGTGAGGGAAAATGAGGTGACAAAAGAGGTTCTGCAGGGCTTCTTTGGGGTGTGGGGCAGGAAATTTTATCAGATTGAGGACAAGAGGGGTGAGGAGGTTGTACTAAGGAGAGATGGGGAGAGGGTCGTGGACGTATTGAAGAAGGAGGGGGGCGGGGATGTAGAGGTCGTGCCTTTCAGGAAGGGTGAGATGACTTGGAGTGTTGCGTGGAAATGAGCGTTTCGAGGATTACATGTCTACAAGGTCTATGTCAAGCTTGGGACATGTGCTCCATATATATGAGGTCATGGAGACGCGTATCGCACGATCGTGATCGTCGTTCACCCGTCCTCTCTCAACCGTGTGAACCTATCGATCTACCTGAACAAACTGCTCCACAGAACCACGTTCACGCATCTCCACCTCTGGCCTCTTATCCCAATGCTTGGGAACAAACTCGACCGATAACCTGGAATGCCTAGTATGACGGGTCTTTGTCGAGCTTGTTGAACTTCCTCTACTGTGCCGATGTGAAGATACGCACTCTCTCCTGCTGTTCTCTGCTTCAACCGAAGTGGTGCTATCCAGCGTCGGCGTTTCACTGATGCGTAGCTGTTTACTTGGTGGCTCTTGTGAGAAGCTCTCGCCTTCCGTTGTGCTATCTTCTATGCCATCCTTCCAGTTGCGCTTCATGGGCGTTGACTTTGTAACTGCCCCGGAACAAGACATGTTTAATAACGAGGATCTACCAACATCAGCTGTTAGGGGTCGCGAGATGCGAGGGGAAAAGCCTGGGGTCTGTGGGCTAGAGCTCCGAGACCGTGGAAGCGGAGAGGTCTGTATAAGCTCATGTGCAACTCTATTTGCTATCTTTGTATCCATCCCATATTCCAATGGACTCAGAACATCGTTTTTGCTGGTCTCGTCGGTCCGCAATCGTCTAGGTTTCATTACAAGCGGTCTAGTAGTCTTGGCGGGCTCCTCTCTCGGAACCGACGATACTTTGCGTACGATGGATCTTGGTTTTGTCTTCATGTTATTCTTCTTTGCAGCCGGGTCAATTGATGCATCGCTTGCAAAACCGACCACCTCGGCAGCGTTCTGAGTTGTTCCATCCGCAGTGTCATCCAAATCATTCTTTTGGACGGCCTTGAGTAGAGCTAGCCCTATCGCAAACGCAACTTTACGGTCTACTCCGTTTCCAACGATCTTGTATTGCTCAACAAGGTTGCCAATAATGGGTTCCTCATCCAGGTACCCTTGCGTACGGCGGGCTTCCAACACACTGATTGATCGATGTTGATGCCAGTGTAGTGTTGCGCCGTTCCGGGAATCTCGAATGACGATACTTGTTGTAATACATGGTACTAGCTTGGTCGGCTGGATCCTCCTATACGCTTTTCCGATATCAGTTCTTGCGTCCTTCAAGAGTGTTGGAATGAGGCCACGTCGATCAGCTTCTTTGTATCCACAACCTGGAGGTTGTCGAGGAATACATTTTATTAGAGCCCGTTGCTTGCGCGTAGGTAGGCTTGACACCCGGTGATCCGGAAATGGTATGCAGGTCTGGACTATGCCGGTTCCGATACCAGGCAACCCATTATCAACGGTCGCTGCCGGTATGTATGCAAAGGGCGTTGGATAGTGCTCCCGTTCCCCAAACCGCTCTCCATTGGGTAGGCGACCAAGGCACTTCCCAGCAGTTTCCTCGTATGGTCTTGCATGGGTGTGCCACGGCTGTGCAATTGGCTCGAGACCTGGAGCGGCTATAGTGAGGATCAAGCGCGAGCGTTGTTGCGCACTGCCGTAACTCCATGCATCCATGATGTACTGGTTGCACTGGTAACCCATTGACACTAGACTAGCAACCACCTGAGATGAGACATTTTGATCTTCGTAGCCAACGCGCGTTGACGCCATGTTGACCACATTCTCAAGAACACCGTATAAAGGCCGATAGAGATCAACGTACGAACAGAATGTACTAATATGCGACGCGTTACAAAGTGACTGCTTACTAAGAAAGTTCTGTTGAAGAGCTGAAAATCCTGGGCATGGAGATCCGGCAGCGATGAGGTCGACATTCCCAACTCGAGGAACGAGCTTTGATTTGTCACCTTTGAGGGCTGCATAGAAGTGGTCATCGACAGACCCGCAGAATAGACACATTGTTTCTGGGCTCTTCGAGTTTGCTCGCTGCGTATGAATCGCATGCTGACTGAAGTCAACAGCTGAGTCGAACGCGACTGCTCCGCCTTCTTCAAGACCCCTATCAAGAGAACCACCGCCACTGAATAGGCTCATTCCCCTCAATTTTTGAGGTGAAGTCATATTAGGGCCTTCGTTGAAACTTTTTGGAAGGCTTCGCAGGAAGACGAGGTTCTGCTCTCCTCCCTTGATCATGAGTCCCATGGCCAAGAACCAGACATCACCTGCGCCACCACGATTGTATGTCAATGGTACTTGGTCGTTCAGGATGTCGGACTTGGACACAAACTTGATGTAACAACGCCTCTGAATGCGAGATATGGCCACCTCCTCGTATTCGTTGGTAAGAACAAGCTCATTGGCGACAAGGTTAAGGCGCCCAGCCTTTGTTGCCAAATATTTACAGTCCCGCTCGAGTCGTAACAATTTTCGCACTGTAATTGTTTCGTTGAGTTGATCAATGTATTGGATAACAACGGGATCCAAGATGTGATCGTTGTGCCTGGTCCTTGCTAGGTAGACCGGATCGCCGCGGTGGTATCCGTCTACAAGCGACGTCTTTGTCTGTAGGCATGCACATGCCTTGTGGGAAGACCGGACGCTGACAAAGGCGCTCTCTTGGGTAATGTAAGTTTGACGAAGAAAAAAGCGGTTGGCATCGATGATAGTAGGAGACCAGTCCACGTCGTAGCGTCCCTTGATGTCAGTAGACAATAACTCGCCTTCGGTGCAATTGCAATTGTCGGATAGGAAGACCTCGTTGTCGTATGGGTATGTCGCTTTAAAGATATTGGTCTCGTGGTGTCGGTAAATCCATATCACGAATAGCCTTTGGACTCCATTCTGCAACGGCTTAGTAGCCTGAACGTAGGCAAGCCAATCCCAGTTTGTATTGCGCCACACTCTCGAGTCCGTCTCATCTGGAATCAGCGCAACCACGTCGCCGACCCTTACTGGTGAGTTGCCGTACGGTTTACAAACATTTGATAGCAGGGTAGTTATTTGCCGCCTGGACGGACCTTTTGCAAAGCCAAGCCTGCGTTTCCTCTGCTCTTGTTCGATACGGACCGTGCCTATTGGGCGAGTCTTCTGTAACTGTCCACCAAAGTACATATCCTTGAAGCAATGGAACGCCTTGGGCGTAGCGATAGTCTTCTCAATGACCCGCTCTTGCGTTTCAACAGCCGTCAGACCTCTAGCCATACATTCGCCCCAGAGGGGATGAGCGAGAAGCTGTTTCGAGTAGGGTAGGTTGAAAGCTTGATTATAGAAGTACTCGATGTAGGCGTTTACACCAACGCGAAAGTCTATCTGGTGTTTGAAAGCAGCATGCCATTGGTAAAAGTCTGCTTGCTGATCAAAGCGGTGCGTAAGCCAATAGTGGAAGTTGGCGCGGAAGTCGTTGAGTCCGATAGAGCCCGCTGGTTGGCTCTCCAGATAGTCTATCATGTGCTTTCCCAGCTGCGCTACCCAAAGGAACGACGTCTGGAACTCTCTGTAGCCTGGCGCAGCCTTGTTAAGTCTGTACCAGATGTCGTAATGAGTATCTTTACTTGCAAGTGTAGACTGTATGTAAGTTGTAACGCTGGCGTTGTCCTCATCTCCGTAGCCTTCGACAGAGCTGTCTTGAATGGGTACAGCGTGCACAAAGTGCATGGATGCGCCCAAACTGATGAAGCCATCAAAACACAACTTCTTCGTTATAGGTACCTCCAAGTATTGCAGGCTGGTCAGTTCATAAGCTCGTTTCTCACTTTCTGGTGCCCGGTAGATTTCGAAATCTTGCAAGTCCAGGATCAGAAGCTGCTTTTCGCCTTTGCGCGCATCGCGTACGGGTTGTTCACGGGATTGCCTGTTCCCTTCAGCTTGGAGTCTTCGTAGCGCTTCCGCTTCAGGCGTGACAGGTACGGGTGGAGACCAATTGGCGATGTGTGATCGTGCGAAATCGCTCATCGCCGACACGCTGACAATGGGTTCGCTTGCACGTCTTGCATGTGCACTCTGCATGCTTTGCCTCTGTGTTGTGGAGCTTGGCATTAATACCGTATTGTTTTCGTTGGCAAGTATAGGTGGCATAGTGCGCTTGCAGATATGTTCGTCTTTGAGGTTCTGCAGTGTGTGGAAATCGGCCGCGTATTACGGGAGCAACAGAGAAGCGCAACGATCAAAAGACGTGTCCTGGAAGCCGGATCTAGATTGCAGTCATACTGTCACGGTGACGGTGAATGCAGAGGGTGACGGACGGTGTCTCTTGTAACACTGAAATCGGCCTCTTGCCTTGACTGGGAAAATGCGCAACCAACAAAGGACCCAGGGCGTGTCGCGGTCAAACTTTAGACAACAAAGATGTCAAGGAAGCAAGTCAAACTTGCTGTCTTAGGCAGCACGGAAGCATCTTTTGCAGAGAGTAGAGGAAACGGAGCATCATGAGCTCGGAATGTGGTAGGGACATTCGGAGGTACGAGGCAGGCGTACCTCACCGCGGCAAGCGCACCAGCCACCTGCTTACGAAGAGGCAGGGAGGAGATGGTGATGAGATGAAATGGACATCACGTTAGTCAGCTGTCAGGGCGGTATTTTGCGGCCGAGATGGACAGTCGTTTGCGATGGGAAAAGATGCAAAGCCGTGGATGAGGACGAGCTGCATGTGATGGCGGGGTGGATAGATGCATCGACAGCCTTGGCACGTGGGTGGGCAGGACGGGTGATTGCAGTCGGCACGCACGACGGAAATGTCAGCGGACAGCGGTAGGGGCGTCAACTTGACCTCGATCCTGGGCGATGTACTCGACAGCGACGGCAAGAGTAGAGGTGGGAAGGTGGTTGCGTCTCCCTGCTGCTCCCAGCCAAACATGTGAAGGAATAGTCACACAATTGACAGAACAAGCAACATGTATCTCAGAGGGAGCAAGGAAAGAACATGTCGAAGTTTACATGATCCACTGCTGGTAGTCATGCCCGGCGCAAGCTCGCCAGGTCCAGCTCTTACGCCCGACGCGAAAACGCCGCTCCATAAACGCCCTTCCGCTTTGTACATGCAGATTTACGCGACTGTGACTGTGATAGCAAAGAATGACCCTCCCCCCTTCCAGCGACGATGATCCAATTCCCACTTTAGCCATTATTCTTCGGTGCATAGTCCCAGATATGACTCGAGTCCCAAGATTCCGTCTCCTCCTTCCTAGCCTTGGGATCCTCACCCCTCCTCTTCGCCTCCTCCCTCAGCGCATCCAACTCGCGATCCTGCCCCGAGACCTCGGTCCTGAGCGCATTGATTTTGGCAATCTCCTCTTGCGTAAAAGCCGGATCCTTGCCATCCTTCTTGGCCTCTTCCTCCCTCTTATTGAACTTGTCCAGTTCCTGGAATTTCTCGTTACGCGCATCCTGCTTCTTGAAGTACTCGTCGAATTTCTTCTGGCCGCCGAAGCAAATGCCATAACCGTCGCAATAACACGTATTCATGGCAGGACAATGGACTTCGTGGCCCGTGAAGATGTAGTGCCATATGTACTCGAAGATGCGGCCGGAGAACTGGTCGTCCATGCCCGTTGTGAGGAGCCACTTGCGGTAGTGGATGAAGCGCTCGATGGGCACTTCTTGAATGCGCTGACGTGACACGGCGAATTGCGCGCAGCAGATACCCGACATGGAGGGCGGGATGGGCGCGCCAGGGTGGATCTCCTCCCAGATGTTGCGCCGCCAGTAGATTTCCTCAGGCTTGTGGAAGAAGTCAAAGTCTCCGCCGGGGCGGTCCATGTGTATCCAGTCGGGGCAGCCCGGGTCGTGGTGGCAGCGCACGTTCATGTAGCCCATGCGCGCCACTCGCTCGTGGTTGAGGCGCTTTATCATCTGCGCGGCGTCGAGGCCGAGAAGCATGTTGTTGTGCCAGGCGTGGCGGTGGGCGTGCATGAAGATGGACGTGTCGGGAAGGTCGTCGTAGTGGTCGATGATGTACGAGAGGTAAACCTGGCGCTTCAGTCAGCCGGCACGGCTGCAACAGATATGCCATACGTACCATGGCCTCGCGGCCCTTGTTCTTGGGGATCTTGTGCTCAGCATTGGGATTGTCCACTTCGTAAACAACCAGAGGTGCATCGGGAATCTCAGCCGCCATCCAGCTGATATCCTCCTTCTGTGTCTTGGGCACGACAATCTTGAAGGTGTAATTGCTGCCAGGCGGCTTCTTCTCGCCATCTGAGAAGCGCAACGGCAGGCCAAAATCCAGTGGGTCACCACGCAACGAGGGCCGATTGGCCTCGGCGGACGTTGCAGACTTCCATGGTGGTATCGACGAGCCTGCGTCCGGGACGTGCTGGAGATACCACCAAACGAGGCAGATGGCGAGGAAGAGGGAGACAAGTGGTATGATGCGCGGCGGTCCGCTGAGCATCTTGACTGGTGGTAGCTTCGGCGCGGGGATTATTGGCAATGCTTTCACCGCATTGATGGTTGTGGAGAGGTGTTCGAGACGGGCGTGAGGATCATTGCGCGGGAAGCAAGCGGCGCCCAGGGTGCTTGTGTCGTCAGCTCTCCCTCGACTTACGGTGGAGCATCCCGTACATGGTTGCGCGTCACTGGCGAGCCGCTCGCGAACATCCTTGCACGTCTGTCCCACTACCGAGCCCTGGACCACAAGCTGCAACCAAGCCTCTTCACCCACCCGCTGCAGTGTAACACTTGGCAGGGGACCGTTCTATCGATTGACAAACACGCCGTGTTTGCACTCTGTATCTACTCCCTCTTCTTTCCTACCCGCCCCAATACCTCTCCGCCTGACAAAGCAACAACAAAAACGTGCGTGTTGGTAATGGCACTGTGAAACCTCCCCGCCATCCGATGATATCAGCGAAGACACCCCCGAGCACAAGTCCAAAAGAAAAGTCAATGGGTTGGCCGCCGCCCATGGATGCGAATGCAATGTTCCTGCTCTTTTCCTTTGGCAAGCCTGCGGGTGATGAGCTATGTCAATTCATATGCTAATGTAAAGGCGTACTGTGAGAGAAGCCTGTCTGGTACATGGGCCCGGAGCCAACGAAATCGGCCTGAGATGGATCAGCATGTGTGTGTGTGTGTGTGTGTGTGTTTGACCATATATCAGTAGGTGCCAGAAAAGCACGCTGGGTGCCAAGTCCAATTCTCGTGCCAATGTAGGCAAAGTGGCCGCCGTACGCAATACACCTTTGCAAGGCCCAAGGCTAGACGTGGCTTACTGCCACTTCTGGGAAACGGCAACTATCCAATGGTATCAACGCTGAGAATTCTCATGGCTCATGGAGCAATCTGTTGATTGTTCTTCTGTGAGCGTAGTGTCGCGTCTAGGCGCGGAAGCTTTCCGTTGGACATGACGAGGAACGGAGGTTCGGCGGAGAGATAAGATAGCCGCACCCTATCGGGTAAGCGTCCTCCACCGCTGCAGCGATCTGTTACCGGACACTTGGAGATGTCGAAGAGCATCAAGCAGAGCAGCAGTTGTTCTGCTGCTTATACGCGTGTTCTTCTTGTGGTTTTACTGTCAATTCTCGAGGCGTTGGATCACTACAACTCTCGTTGTCACTTTCAAGCCGTATTTCCTGATCAGTTCAATTCAGACGTTATGCTACACGTTGCAACTTCTTGAGATCGGGAGTTGAGCTTTCGAAACACCACGGTTATCGCTCGTTACAGCTACACGTAACCACCAAGTCTCCAGAGCTTGGAGCATACCCTATATCATGCGAGCTTCAGCCTCCATACTGAGTGCGAGAGCTCTCCTAGTGCTCAGCGCCTTCAGACCAATTGGCGCCTACGCAGGCCCAAGTGTCAATGTTGCTCTCCGAGCTTCCTTCCACCCTGCGCCATATCTAGTAGAGTTATTGTAAGCCCCCAGCGTAGGTAGACTCAAGGCCACAGCTAACACTTGCCAGAGAGACCGCTGCAGAGGAAAACGCGACCGCATACTACCCCATCCTCGACCGCGTATCCGAGGGTTACTTCGACGAGAAGAACACAGAACAGGAACTATACACTGCCTTTGTAGACCTCCTGCGTAGCGATGGACACATCACCGAGCCTGAGGCTCTTGCTTCTTTTGAATTCGCCCTGTCAGTCCGGTCGGCTGCGCCGCGGATCGAAGCACATTATCACTTCTACAAGACTTCGGTGGAGCCATCATTGGTAGCAGAACAGACCAAGGCATGCAACATCTGGACATCATTTCACGGGAAGCAATACTGCGACGTGCATCTGGAGGAGCATTTTGGAGAGATTGAGAGCGAACGGTACGTACAAGGGATCCATGCCATGAGTAGGCGCTGAATACTAGACAGGACATACCCACTACCTTTCGACCGTATACTTGGAAACAGATCGGCTCTGCCCGCAATCCTCTACGCCGACATAACTGCTCCTCCATTCAAGAAGTGGCACAAGACATTAAGCAAGACGGCCAAGGAGGGAAAGACATCCTACCGTGTCCGGCACAAGCCTTCTTCCAGCGCGTCAACATCACCACTAGTAGTCAATGGATATGGTGTCGAGTTGCAATTGAAGCGCACCGACTATATTGTCATAGACGACAGGCAGGCTGAGCAGGGAGAGAAGACTGCTGCTCAAAAGCCGATGGGCACTGGCCTGGACGATGATGAAGATGTCGCGGACCTCAAGCCTTTATCCAAGGATGAGGTATCCGACCTAGGACTGAAAGCTGCTAGCTTTGTAACCCAGAGTGAACAGCCCATGGACACCCTCATGAAGCTCGTGCAGGACTTTCCGAAGTACTCATCTATCATTGCAGCCCATAACGCGTCGGACGAATTTGTGGACGAACACTTGACGAACCGCGAGCAGCTTCTTCCCACCGGGTACAACGTTATATGGATCAACGGCGTACAGATCCCAGCTCGCGATGTGAATCCGTATTCGCTGTTGGCTCACTTGCGACGTGAGCGAAAGTTGATCAACGGGATACGCAGTCAGGGTCTAAGCGGTTCTGAGGCCATCTCCTTACTTTCACATGCTTCTATTGCGGAGACTCAGGCAGAAGATGAACCCCAACGTTACGACTTCAGGGATACTACCGAAGGAGGTAATGTCATCCTATGGCTAAATGACATTGAACACGACACCATGTACCTGGGTTGGCCAAGTGAACTCAAAGCTGTGGGTACAACCATAGGCATTATCGACCGTGAGCTGACCATCATTGCAGCTGCTACAAAGAACTTATCCTGGCCAACTTCCATCTTGTCGGAGAGACATTCACAATGCCATCGTTTCTGTCGACTTTACCTCCCCCGAAGATGTCTCCACTACACTGGATACTATCATGAGTC
This sequence comes from Alternaria brassicicola, assembly GCA_002796735.1. Taxonomy (NCBI): domain Eukaryota; kingdom Fungi; phylum Ascomycota; class Dothideomycetes; order Pleosporales; family Pleosporaceae; genus Alternaria; species Alternaria brassicicola. The sequence continues at coordinate 350,506 of PHFN01000004.1, forward strand.
TGATTAGGCGTGGCATTCCTCTACGCTGGGGTATCGTTCCACAAACCACTACATCGCGTGCTCTAGAGCAAGCTAAGCTAGTTTACCATTTGCAAGACGCGTACGGACTACCGGCTGTAATCGAGTACCTACAAGTAGTAAGTACCAGTCTGGTCTGGGTATGCACGTATATTGCGCTGACGTCAAGGACAGTCAGAAGCGAAACTCGATAAAGCCGCCTTTGACACAACAGTCCAAAGAACTTCCCTCCTCGACGGCAAGGAAGCTCTGGCGTTCGACGATGTCCTAAAATCCGAGGCTTTCGATCAACGTATTACGGGCGCCAAACAGTACTTGAAGCGTTTAGCAGCAGACGGCCCAAACGCTCCCATTTTTGTCAATGGTGTTCCCATTCCAGCGACTGAAGAATGGCTCTCTACTCTCAGCCAAAGAATCGGCATGGATCTTCGTCAGATTCAGAAAGGTGTTTTCAATGGCATCTTCAACGACGAAAGTTGGGTCCCGCAATACTTCTTGTTCCAGGCTGCTGCTAGGCGCAATCCTCTTATTATCCCGGAAAACGAGAAGAACATCACGCTCATCAATATGGCCGAGTTTGAAGAGGTCCAAGGCGAGCCGTACAGTAAGATGCCACGTATCCATGCATCGGAGTCTGCTAGCAAGAACGACTGGATTCATATCATCCTCGTAGCAGACTTCGATTCCGAGGCCGGCTTTGCGCTTCTCAAAGCCGTGGCAGATTTCCGCGAGGCCAATCCTAACGTCGAAGCCGTGCTGATACATAACCCCAAAGCTGGTGCGGAGCAATCCAACGCCTCAGAAGATCTTCTAGAAACCTACATCAAATCTGGCCGCAAGCTCACCAGCGAAGCCTTGTCTGAGCTACTCACCAGAAAGGTCAATTATGGACCAACTCCCGCCAACTCCACCTTGTTCTGGAAGGTTGCCGAGCCGATCTACGATGCTTTTGGTCTAAGGCCCGGGCAGAATGGTTTGCTAGTCAACGGACGTTACGTTGGTCCTATCCCAGAAGACTACGCGTTTACACAGGATGACATGGAGACGTTTGTCACTTATGAGACGACCAAGCGGATTGAGCCATTGAACAAGGCGCTTGCAGATCTTCAACTCATGGACAAGATTGCATCTCCCCTAGATGTTGCAAAGATACAGTCGCTTGTTGCGCTCTCCACCGTATCAGACGCCCCGGAAGGCATATTCGAGACTGCATCCACTTTGAGGATGAGCACATACAACAACTGGACTGCCAAGCACACAGCTATCGTCAGGGGTGACCAAGACAAAGCTGTCTTCCAGATTGTGGCTTCTATAGATCCGGCTACCGAGTTGGCACAGAAGTGGGTACCCATTCTGAAAGTCCTCAGCGACATGAATGGCGTACACCTGAAGCTTTTCTTGAACCCTAAGCAGATGCTCCAAGAACTTCCCGTCAAGCGTTTCTACAGATACGTTCTGGAAGCTCGACCACAATTTACTCCCGATGGAACCGTTGGCAGTCTGGGAGCTCACTTCGCTGGCATACCCAAGGAGGCCTTGCTGAACCTTGGCATGGATGTCCCACCCTCTTGGCTAGTCGCACCGGAAGAGTCTATACATGATCTCGACAACATCAAGCTCAGTACGATCCCAGCTGGTACCAACGTCGATGCTATTTACGGATTAGAGAGTATTCTTATCGAGGGTCATTCCCGCGACACCACCAACGGCGGTCAGCCGCCACGTGGTGCTGAAGTCGTCCTTGCCACTGAGCGCGACCCTCATTTCGCGGATACCATCATCATGGCTAATCTGGGTTACTTTCAGTTCAAAGCCAACCCCGGCTTTTACAACATTCAGCTCAAAAGTGGTCGCTCTCAAGAAGTCTTCAACCTTGACAGTGCAGGCCCAATCAGTTGGGCTCCTCAGCCTGGTGACGAAACCACCGAGATCGCTCTGATGAGCTTCCAAGGAGCAACAATCTTCCCCCGACTATCCCGCAAGCCAGGCCACGAAGATACCGATGTTCTCGCCCCCGAGGAATCGCTTGCCTCTGAGCTGGTGGGCAAAAGTGCGCAGAAAGTCAACAAATTCCTTGGCAAGATGGGACTCAACTTTGATTCTGAGAAAGTCCTGCAAAAGGGTGCCGACTTGTTCTCGGGAGGCAAAGCAACAAAGAAGGGCACTCAAGCAGATATCAACATCTTCTCCGTCGCTTCAGGCCACTTGTATGAGCGTATGCTGAACATCATGATGGTCTCCGTTATGAAGCATACGAACCACACTGTCAAATTCTGGTTCATTGAGCAGTTCCTATCTCCCAGTTTTAAGTCGTTCCTCCCGCACATCGCTGATGAGTACGGATTCGAATACGAAATGGTCACATACAAGTGGCCTCACTGGCTACGCGGACAAACCGAGAAGCAACGCGAGATCTGGGGTTACAAGATTCTTTTCCTGGATGTCTTGTTCCCCTTGGATCTGGAGAAGGTCATCTTCGTCGATGCAGATCAGATCGTAAGGACCGACATGTACGAACTGGTGCAGCATGACCTCGAAGGCGCACCATACGGCTTCACACCAATGGGTGACTCACGTACGGAAATGGAGGGTTTCCGCTTCTGGAAGACGGGCTACTGGGCCAACTTTCTACGTGGTCGCCCCTACCATATCTCCGCGCTTTATGTTGTAGATCTCAACCGCTTCCGCCAACTAGCAGCCGGTGACCGACTGCGCCAGCAATACCACTCCCTCTCCGCCGATCCCAATTCGCTCTCCAACCTGGACCAAGATCTGCCAAACAACATGCAGTTCAACCTACCCATCCACAGCTTACCTCAAGAATGGCTGTGGTGCGAGACCTGGTGCAGCAACGAGGATCTCGCAAAAGCAAAGACTATCGATCTGTGCAACAACCCGCAGACGAAGGAGCCGAAGTTGGATCGTGCGAGACGACAGGTTCCAGAGTGGAATGTGTATGATGAGGAGATTGCGGCGTTGGCGAGACGTGTCAAGGGGGATAAGAGTAAAGAAGAGGTGGTGGATGTGCAGGAACAGGAGCAACTAAGGGAGAAGAAGGAGAAGGATGCTGAGATAGAGCATAGTGAGTTGTGAGTGCACATTGCAAGATAGGGAATACGATTAGTGTAGAAAAAGAGCACCTTGCTGTCACGATAAAGTGAAGAGTTGTCAAATATTGGTAATGCCGCATCCCTGCCGAAATAAACCCATCTTCACTTGCGCTTGTTGGCCTGCAATTCAGAACTCTACATCACAACATACCAATGCTCGGTGTTTCGTTGATCAGCCTAGTTGTGATTCGCCAACCCCGAGATATCAAAAAGAAAAAGGGCCGATCGAGCCGTCTCTCCCGACCACCTTCAGGAGGGTTGGCAACACCGCCGTATGCGGTTAGACCCTTCAAGAGGTTGCACGTGGAGTTGACTGTTCATAACAGGTTTTGGCCAGACAATGTATTTCTAGAAATATGGGTATGTCGATGAGATGAGACACTGGCACACACATGTTCGGGTCTCGGCTCCTCTAGCGCGAAGTTCATACCGTCGCCGGCTATACCTGGGATTAGGTGGAACATATAAGTTCATGCCAAGACAGATATAGCATAGGTGCTCAAGCGTCATAGCTGCATGGCTGGCAAAAGACGTAATGTGGAGGTGACAAGAGCCTGGGCTGCTTGCGTAGGGCGTGGGTATATAAGGCTGGCTTTGGCCTGGTGGTAGGAAGGAGCATGTATTCATCATCACATACTCATTAGACAGCTATACATACCGTTTCGACTTCTCAACCGCCTTCGAAGTCGAATTATATATAACTTCGGCTTCAACATGTCTGGACAGGGAATCTCTCACCAGGGCATCACCGCCCCCGGTCTCAGTGAGGCGGACCAGAACATCAACAACACCACCGAAGACATTAGTAACAAGGCTTCGGGACACAAGGCCAACTTGAGCAACCCCAGTATGTTCCTCTATCACTATCTATTTGATGGCATGACTATAGAGATAGAAAATTAACGCGTGAGTAGACACCAGTGAAGAGTCCAAGAAGAAGTCTGCTGAGGCGCTCAAGGCCCTTGGTGGTGAGGATGCTTTCTACGGAAAGCAGGGTAAGGGCGAATAAGAGATAATGCCGCCCTTGGGATGGGTTAAATAAGATTATGATACTATATTCAAGATGAATATAATGTCTTTCAATACTTGTTACTTCTTGACCTATGATGAAATGCTTAACGAGTGTTTGACCAAGTTTTCCTGTTTTCTTGTGATGGGTATTTTGAACGGGATCCCCGGTATAAAGCTTACTATGAGCTGACATAGGTCTAGATAGACCTGAACTAGTAACGGGTCGACGGTGGTTCCACGGTGTTTTCATGGCTCCAAGCGATGACGTCATCACACCTGTCGTCTCTTTCCCCACATATCTCGACCTCGAGTATGCATCCTCACCAAACGAGATACAACCCCAACGCAAGAAGGTCCATCTCAAGGAAGTCCCCCTACCCTCAGCACACAAATACTCTGCACACTTCACATACCACCATGTCATCGGACACCCCAGAGATCCCCACCCTCCACTCCAAAGCCGAGTACCTCCGCGCCGTCATGTACGAAGGTGTCACCATCCTCGAAGGCACAGCAAAATGGTGCAAAAATTGCCACACAATCGCGCCCGAAGTCGCTAAAATGGTGGACGAGTACCCAAACGTGAAATTCTACACGTATGATGTTGAGGAGTGTGAGGATATTGCACAGGAGTTGGGGGTGAGGTCTATGCCGACGTTTAGTGTGTTCAAGGATGGGGATATCATGGAGGGGGTCACGGGAGCGAGGCCGAAGGAGATTAGGAAGGCTATTGAGGGGTGTTTGTAGATGTGGTGGGTGAGAGATGAGGCAGCGATGACGAGAGAGGGGCTGACGAAAGCAGTCTCAATGCTAGATAGTAGTAGCCAAGGCGTGGGAGTCTTTGACAGTTGATTGATTGCCGTTCTACAGGCGATATATGGTCATCGAACGGCTGTGGGTTGGCGGCCGCATGTCGCAGAGGTGAAGACGGCTTTGATAGGCGGAAAGAGCGTTTGCACGTAGATTCTCGCATACTGACTAGACTTTCCCGAACTGTTCTCAGCTTCTCCAAGTCTGTATATTTCTCGCAGAGACCCTTGGAACTACCATCACGTCACGACCTTTCTATTCGCTCCGACGAACCATGCTAACAGCTCGGATACAAAAGCTCTTTCAACGGTATCACTGTCTGCAGAAGTCTTGGCAATCATAGCAGTATGACAGCTCCTGCAAAGAATCTAGCTCACAAGGAGCTGAGGCACAATATTAAGAGGAGGACGATAAAACTTGCGGGGTACGAGCAGGCGATAACTCGACTAGGCGACACAACCGAATATCACCGCATGTCAATCATCAAGGGCATACTCTAGCGTTGGAAGAAAAATCTCGAGGACAACGAAAAGTAATCAAGACTAATGCAATAATGACACACTGAGCACGTCTACCCGAGTACCCTTACGTACTAGTTGTTTCGCTCGCAAGGCTAATGCAAGTTGCATCTGTAGAGGCAAAAGCCTGGAAAGATGTTACTACCCGCCGTCTTGAACTCGGTCAATTTACGTAAATACAGCCCGCCCCCAGAGGCTTACGTTGACATGCTGCACACAGTCATGATACCCTAAGACTCGAACTTCTAGAAACAGGAGAACATACTGAAGACGTACATTCTTTTCTTTTAGCAGATAAGACTCCCAGTATTCCTCACAAACCCTGGAGTTGGAAAATTAGGAGACGTTAATAATTTGGTCTATAGTATGAAAACGGTGGAAAGCTCAGATGAGGGCTTAGGCATAGAAGTAAACACATACATAGGAGGAATTTCAAGTAAGGGTGTCGCTTGATGTAGAGTCTGAGTTGACATTTGGGCTTTGTCTTTTACATGCAGAGTTTCAGGTTCTCGCTCAAGTTGCGCCTCCTAAATGTAAGAATATGCTGCATCTAGACAACATGTTCCCAGAATTATTTCGCTACAACGCCTTCTTCCCAAGGTATTCTTGCAGCTCGCGCTCTTGTCCAGATCCTACTCACTAAATGGGCTTCGCACTCGTTCCGATCCCACATGAGATAGTCAGAGCAAGCATACCACCTACTGAAGATGGCTTACGCACTCATAGAGGAAGGTATAGACAATATTTAACCATTCATTTGATCTCAAAATACAACGCACGTTTTGCGATTGTACAGTGGTCAAGGTGCGGCACTTATCACTCATCGTTCATCGCTTATCGCCAAGGCAACGCTGCGTTTGCACTCTACGGGACTAAAAATTTCATGTAATCTTCTTCAAAGTCCTCCACAACAGATACATTAGCAATATTGTCCTCTTCGCAGTCGCTAATCAGTATCTCTGCTCCATACATACCTTTCTGCCACTTCCCTCCGCGACTACAACACACCGCGTAGTCAACATGGACTTCCTCGGCGACACCACTCACCACGACTACAAGGCCATGGCGCCGGTATGGCCTGCCCTACTGAACAGTGATGTGGTACGTCTGCGAGACGAGATCTCGAATGGATTTCTTGCCATTGAGCTCGAACAAGACCGAATGAGGTCTTTGTTCCCTCGATACAGCAAGATGAAGTGGGATGGCGCTTCATCCGACGATGTTTTGGCCAAGGAGGCGGAGCTGAAGGAAACTTCAGGTAAGCTCAAGAGTCTCGTTCAGCAGTTCGAGGTGTCTTTGGCGGAATGGGAGGAGAAGGTAGTGAAAGTGGAGGAGAAAGGAGAGAAGAGGAAGAGGGGTTCACCCGAGGGACTGGACGCCGGTGGCTCACCGCCGCCCGCCACCAAGACGAAGACATCCAAGACAGATACCGCGTCTGGCCCGTCTCGGTTCGAAGAGCCACCTCCTACCATCCGACGTCCCTTGGTACAGGACAGGTACAAGATCGTTCGCGGTATCGACCCCAGGAGCATCACTGTCGGCGACATTGGCTGGGCGCCTCTACCACGCATGTCCCTGGACAGTTCCACCAACAGAACCATACCCTCCGAGTATGGCAACATAATCATCAAGGTGTACCCGTTCATCATCGTCAAGAAGCTCGACGACTGCATGCTGGGCATTGTCATCTCAACCGCCAAAGGTCAAGGTCTCGATCGCAAGGGCGCCTCGGTACGCCAGCGAAGCACCTACGTCACCGGATCGAATTTCAAGGGCTTCGACAATCTACCGTACGGCTGGGCGATGAGTCCTCGATGTCAGAACTTGGTGGTTTCAGGCACAGGCTAGAACCTGCTGTGGGTGCTTTCGTGGACATGTTGGACAGCCACCGGCTACCCTACAACACCCGATTCGAGAAGAAGGGATGCTTGACACCGCAGAGCAGGGTTGATCTGGGGCGTATGCGGTTGTCAGCGCTGCTGTGGGGCGCCATTGAGGGCTGATACTGGGTGGTAGCGATGATCCGTGATGACGCCGATGTGGCAGCCTGATGTAATTCAAGTACTTGTTACCAGCTAAGAATCAGTCAAGTTCTGTTGCGTAGTCATCTGTAGTCTTCTTCCATACTCGTGCGCACATCTGTACTACTTTGTAGGTCTTGCAATGTGTCTCAACGCCAGCGAATGTCTATCAGAACCGGCCATGTAGGCATCTCCATACTTCCTCAATAACTGTACGTGTGTCTACCACTCCTTCTAGATCTTGCAATACTTCATGATACCAGCGACAAATAAACCAGCTAGATTGTTTCCCCTTTGGCATCTCGAATCGTTCTCCCTATCCATGCGCATACTTGCAGTTCTTTGAAGGTCTTGCAGTCTGTTATAATAGCAGGGGAAAACTCGTCCTTCTAATCATCTTCCAACATGATCTTTCGTGGATCAGAACAAGCAGAAAACCTCAAGATGGCGTCTAGGTGCTTACGAGCATTATCATCAAGTTCAATGGTGAAAATCAGCGTCCATCCACTTTCAGACCTATTTTTGCCTTCTGGGCTCGGAAGTATTGCCCAAAGTTCAACTTTGGCAACGAGCTTAGAGAGGCGTACCAGGCTATTCTATGTTTTATATCCTGTTTTCGTTAGATTGGTCACATAGATGGAAGATTTCGGCGCTGTTTCGGCCGGAACTAGTCTGCAGATGACTAAATCGAAAGAGGCCTTCGCATGCGCAGTGAGTGAAGATGAAGGATAAAAGTGTTGCCCAGATGCAGTAACAACGCTAGCGCCCCTTCACCAAGTCGACTGGGATCACGTCACATGGCACAACATGAGCCACGGCTGTTGAACGTTTTGGAAACTCCCGACATGGCTGCTTTGTAGTTGCGCGGCTCAGCTTACTGCATAGAATGCGAAGCTGTACAGTATGCTTATAGTTGCGTACTTCGCTCCGAGTGCATGACTGCTCCCATCATTACATACTCCTAACAGGGACAACCTTCCAACTAGCGACATGGTCACTGCGTATGAGATCTAAACCAAGTCGTCCCTCCTATATGACATGGGCTGACCAGGATCTAACCTCCTTTTCGAGGGGCGTTGGGCACAGCAACCGAAGCGCGAGCAGCTCCTCCCGCAGATGCGCCCTTCTTGCGCTGGTAGAAGCGTTCAACCACTTTACGAACGTGGTTCTCGGCCTGGGCCTTGTCCGCAGGTGCCTTGATACTGTCGAGCGTGTACGGGGCCTGGATGAGAACAGAGTCGCTGACGACGATCTGTGTGTCTGCCCAACGGGTTGGTAAACTGTATTGCACATGTCAGCTCTACTGCTCTGTATCTGCAAAGCTCTGCTATGTGACTCACGTTCTCGATATGGCATCGAACAACTCCTGTGCCTCTGGACTGACGCCCTTGCCCTTTTGCAGGTCCTTCTTCTTCATCTCGCGGATAGTCTGGTCTTCGCGGGCTTGTAGTGCAGCAAGATCTACTTTTGAGATGCTAGGGAGTGCGCCATCGAAACCTGATGCAGACTCAGCTGCCCGCTCTCCTGTGCCGATGATCTCGAAAGACTCGATGTGTGCAAAGGGGATAATGTGGTAATCGCCAGGCTGGCTGAAGATGGAGGCGGAGGGGTTCGGTGGAGCAGGTGCGGTGTTGATGGCTATGGCGTGGGTGAGGTTGCAGGCCGTGAAGAGAGTGCCCTCGAGGACGTTCTTGCCAGGGGCACATGTTACTTTGATGCTGGTGTGCGTTAATTAAAACTCCAGTGGATGGGGGACTAGCAGGAGCAAAACGTACCGTGATCCAACGGCCTTGTACAGGTCAGAATCCGCGCCAATGACATCTTTGCCCGAGCTCGTGCCGGCTTTGAGGTTCGGCGTCGCGACCTTACCCGCAACGCTCTTGCGCTTGTGGTCCGCCATGATAGTCCCGCTGTTGTGTCTTTTGTCCCTCGTCTGGGCGACCGTATATTACGGGCGGCGGAGGCTGAGTTGTTGCTCCGCTACAGTATATTTCGTCAGCACCCAGATATTGCCCAGATCTGCTTTCAAGGACCTAACGCCAGAGACTCATACAAGCAGTGAATATACAGTCCAAAGGAATGAAAGAAATGAAAACGCGACAACACACGCGCAACCGGATGGTAGGGCGGCGCGAGTGTGGCGGAGCTATCGTAGCTCGGGGCGGGTGGGTTGGTGTTGTCGTGTTGCGCTGCAACTTTCCGTGGTCGCGATGCCAAGCCTTGACGCAAGGCGCTTGCTGTGGGACCAATTATACCGTGTATGCCTTTTTGGAGACGCCTTCCGTCCCAACTGTGTTCTAATCGCTGGGAAGTCGATGCGCGTGCGACCTCGTATTAATGCTCACCATTTCATAGTGGGGTGTCTTCCTCAAGGGTCCACCTCAAGTTACCCGATGATCAATACTAAAACAGGTTAGCCCGTCCCCCTTGGAGCAACAACACAGCGGTCAAGCCGAGCTGCAAACATCCACTAGACGTCTGCAAACACTGGACATGCGAATCATTATATTCATTCTAGATTTGAGGTATCATACTCCTCATGCCCACTATCAAACATGAACATGGGGCGACCTTCAGCTCCCTTTTAACAAGCAATGGATATCCCCCCCCCCCCTCTAGGCGTTGTAGGTCGAAGCAGAGATGTTTCCGCCCCTTCCGGTCCAGTTGACGTGGATGTCCTGGCCCTCCTTGTAGGTCTCGTTGGCGTACTCGGGCTTGATTCTGAAGGTGTGGGCACCAAAGTAGTCACGCTGCGCCTGCAACAGGTTGGCGGGAAGGTCCTTGGCGCGGTATCCGTCGTAGAAGCTCAGGGCGGTGCTGAAAGCAGGGGTGGGGATACCCCAGAGAGCACCCTTGGAAACGACGTCTCTCCATCCGGATTGAGCCTTGTGGATAGCCTTGCTGAAGAACTCGTCGAAGAGCAAGTTCTCGAGGTCGGGGTTCTGGCGGTATGCCTTGGTGATCTCCTTCAAGAAGACGGAGCGGATGATGCAGCCACCACGCCACATGAGGGCAATCTCTGGCTTGTTCAGCTTCCACTTGTACTCCTTGGCGGCGTTCTGGATCAGCATGAAACCCTGAGCGTAGGAGATGATCTTGGATGCGTAAAGGGCCTGCTCGAGGTTGTCGATGAAGGCCTTGCGGTCACCAGAGAAGCTGGGGGTAGGACCGTCCAAGAGACCGGCGGCACGGCCACGCTCCTGCTTGAGCGAACTCAGGCAACGGGCGAAGACGGCCTCTCCAATCAGAGTCACGGGCATACCGAGGTCGAGTGCGTTGATGGCGGTCCACTTGCCGGTACCCTTCTGACCAGCCGAATCCATAATCTTCTCCACAATGGCAACACCATCGTCGTCGTTCTTGTACATGATGTCGCGGGTAATCTCGATCAGGAATGAGTCGAGAACACCCTTGTTCCACTCGGTGAAGACGTCACCGATTTCCTTGTTGCTCATACCGAGACCGCGCTTCATGATGTCGTAGGCCTGATTTTGGTCAGTCGTCTTCTTGTGTCGGTACCATGCACTCGTCTCACCTCGCAGATCAACTGCATGTCACCGTACTCAATACCGTTGTGGACCATCTTGACGTAGTGGCCGGCACCCTCGTCACCGACCCATTGGCAGCAAGCCTCGCCGTCGGACTTTGCGGAGATGGACTGGAGGACGTCCTGAGGCACGGTTAGATGTGCTCTGTGCGCGTTTCAAAGATGGCCTACCTTGATGTATGGCCAGGCCTCCTCGTTACCACCGGGCATAATCGAGGGACCGTAACGGGCACCCTCCTCTCCGCCAGAGACACCGGTTCCAACGAATCGGATGCCCTTGGACTTGAGGTAGTTTGTGCGGCGGTTGGTGTCGGGGTAGTGGGAGTTGCCGCCGTCGATGATGATGTCGCCCTCCTCGGCACCCCCCTCGAGGAGGAGCTCGATGAAGTCGTCGACGGGCTTGCCGGCCATGACGAGCATCATCATGCGGCGGGGCTTCTTGAGCTTGGAGACGAACTCCTTGATGGAGTGGGCACCAACAATGGACTTGCCCTTGGCCTCTGCTGTCTGTTAGCGTTGTTGGCAGCCATTCACAGACTAGCCTTACCATCGTTCAAGAATCGGTCGACCTTGGCGACGCTATCTGCTTGTCAGTGTGTGTGTTGCTGGCGCGGTGTATCGAAGCGCTCACGTTCGGTTGAAGGCGACAACGGTGAAGCCGTGATCAGCACTGCCCCTTTGTTAGTACTGCTTTGATAGGACAATGGAGTGCATCGTGACTTACGCGTTGAGGATCAGGTTCTGGCCCATGACCTATGCGGATGGTCAGCATGGCTTCTCCCTCCATGTGTTTGGGGGGGGGGAGGGGAGGGTTGCATGTCTCCGGATAATGTGGGCCATTCACTCCATGGCCGACAAGACTATGCAAAGACATGGCACTTGCTCGCGTATTCTCCGTGCATGCGATCGGGATGGAGGATACTTACGGCCAAGCCGATGAGGCCGAAATCTCCGACGGGCTCAGAAGACATGATTGCTGTTCTCGTGTAGGGAGGGGAGTATGGTTGAGAAAGTTTTGGCGGGTAGAGTTGCAGCGACCGGGGCGTGCAACACGAGAGGGCAATTGAGGCTTGCAAAGCTGGTGATGGTCAAGAGAAGAGAGAAGAAGTCTGGTGGGGGTCTTGTCGAGATAATGTAGTCGCCGGCAGACTTTGGAAACAAGCGGGGCACACTACTATTGCATCAGTTGGCTGCACGTCCCACACATCCCAGCATCACTCAGTTGACGGAGGATAGCTTCGGCCGCGGTGCTAAGGCTGCCGTCACACACAAGCCACTGTTGCCAATTCCGCCTGCCAACATGTTTGCTGAGCATGGCATGACTACAGCACCGGCTTGGTAGGTTAGGGGCGGCTTGGACACGGGTGGGTGTGGGTTTGGGTTTGGGTTTGGGTGTGGGTTTGCGCATAGGGTAACAAGATGGCCATGGCTGCGACAAGCCATGCAGGCCACTACATCAACCACGCAGCTTGGTTCGCGGCCTGTAGACTAGGGATGCACGCAACACTTTCCAGCCGTGTCGCCGTCACATGCGGCTGTGAAGCTGTGAAGCCGTGATGCTCGCAACGTCCCAAGTGCACCGCGGCCAGCCCCTCCATCTCAGCCCTGACGCCGCATTACGGATCGAGGGGCAGCGTGCAGGGATGATGGTGTCGTGTCCGTGTCTGTTGCCGGACACGCTACGGCCTGGGCGTGGTTGCCGGACATGTCTGGCGATGCTGGCCTGCATCGCCAGTGGTTAGTGAGGCTGTGGGAAGAAAATTCGACTCTGGTCATGCCTCCTCCAGTGCCGCGCTGCGACTTCACGCCCGCTTCCAACGTCGCGCCTTGCCGTGGAAACCTGTCGTGCACCGGCGGCTGCCGACATGCCGGCCACACGTGACTCGGGCCCGGAGGAGCCAAGCGGCTCATTTTCTGCCACATGATTCAACAAGTAACTCACCCCAACGTCAACGCCCCCATCCGACGCATCCCCACGGTAATTCAATTTGCACACCGGCCCGCCATCCCACTCTGTCCCCCTTCAAACGCCGATCTGCTCCTCGCCCGCCTGCATCATCGCTTGCTAGACGCTTCGGGAACGTCCTCTTTGCGCTTCCTTGCCGCGTAGCCAGCATCAGCTTCAGTCCCCTCACCTGTCCAGCACTGCCGGCGACATTATTCACTCACACCAACGCGCTCTGCCCAGACGCATTTTCTCCCTCAGCCAGAGAAGAGACTGCGCCCGTGCTCCCGACATTCACCCTCTCCAAATCTGCGAACCCTAGATTGCGACGCAGCCTTAGTCATCAGACCGTCACATCACCAGTCTACCCACTCTGCCATACGAGCGCGCCTCCCAACCAGTAGCTGGTTAAGTCATCACTTCGCCAAGGTTAATCTGAACTGACGCGCAGTGCCTACTTCACCCCATGCAGCCCCATCACTCCCTACCGGCGCGACCGCCGCCGACCACATATTCGGCACCACCTCTGAGATCAAACAACGCTGGCGCCCGAGGCCAGGGCACCTCGCCCATGTTTGCTGGTTTCGCACCGCGTTCCGTGGCAGCTCATGCTCCTCCACAGGCATCTGCTGCGCCGGCAAGCTATGCACAAGCCCCAGTGAGCACCCCCTACCAAGCACCCGCGTACCCGACGAGCAATGCTCATAACAACTACTCGTACCCAGCCTACGCGACGGGTGCCCCTGCTGCTACCACATACCCAGCTGCCCCGACCGTGAACCGTGGATTTGCTGCCACCTATGATCCCGAAGAAGAAGCTCAAATCGCCGAGTGGAACAGTGCATACAACGCCGGTGATGCGAACGCGAAGAAAGGCGGCAGTGCCAACGTAGGCGCCCGACCGGAAGCAGCAGCCCCTCAGGATACCGAGGCAGGGCCGGCAGCTGATGGCAAGCGCAAGACTGTCGTGCGCGAGGGAGGTGGAAAACAGTGGGAAGATGAGACTCTGCTCGAATGGAACCCCTTGCACCCGCGACTGTTCATCGGTAACCTCGCCGGTGAAGTCACCGACGATTCGCTCCTCAAAGCCTTTGCAAAGTACCCTTCTCTATCCAAAGCCCGCGTCGTACGAGACAAGAAGTCCACCAAGAGTAGAAGTTACGGCTTCGTGAGCTTTTCAGACACCGACGACTACTTCCGTGCTGCCAAGGAAATGAACGGCAAGTATATTGGCAGCCACCCGGTCCTTATCAAGCGCGCCACATCCGAGGTCAAGGCCGTCACAAAGAAGGATGACAGACACAAGCAAGGAAAGAACAAGAATAACAAAGACAACAAGAACAAGGCTGGCAACAACAGCACCCCCGCTGCTGTAGCATCTCCGGCAATGTTCATTCCTCGTGGTGTCCAGAAGAAGGGCAAGTCGAACGGTCCAAGAGTGTTGGGTTGAAAGACGTTTGTCGTTGGGGATAATAATAACAAGGCGATGCCGATGCTCGACCAAGTGCGCACAATGATTATGCGCAGGGTACTTCGAACGTTCCAAGGTTAGTCGCGTCAAACTTTCTTATTGACCTTTTTTTTTCTTCTCCTTTGCGAATCTATTGCCAGCTTAGAGAATCTAAATCTTTGTTGCTCTTTGTTCTGGCATTAAATGAATTTCCAGCAATACCACGCCTGAGCAAACCTCCGGGCAGCTTTCGCCGCTGATGCACAACGCACATCTGTGCGTTGATGCAAACGTAAGCAGTTGGTGGCGTGAGGAAAAGGGACGTCTTCGAGGTACTTGGCATGTCCAAGTCGAAGGAGGGGAGTCGTGGTAGAAGAAGATGAACTAGACAAGAAGTAAATGCACCGCATGAACCCATGGACCTCGCATGTCTCCCACGAGATCCATCGCACTTTGCCTCGTATCCTTCGTGCTCCTGTACTGCACCCTTACATGACTAGTGACCCAGCCTCTTCACCTCCCCCACAACTCCATCCTTATCCCCCTCAACACCCATGCAGTCCAAGAAATCATAACTCATATACTCCCTCTTCGGCACCCTCGCCCTCCAGCACAGCCTCGTAGTATGATACCTCATCTTCTCCTTGCAAACTGCATCCTCACTCGTCCCCCACCTCGCCTGTCCACTCCCCGTCCACGTATACTCCACCCCATACCTATCATCAATCTCCAACACTGTCCCATCCGCCTTGCGCAACCCCAACCCCCTGCACGCCTCAATCTGTTCCTCCAAACCCGGCCAATCCGGCAACAAATCCTCCCTAGTCTCAAACTCAAGATTAACCTCCTGGCAACTACTCGGCAGAACCAAACTCGCCATCGTCCCCGCTAACCGCTGTCGTTCTTTCAGCTCTGCGAGGAGGGGTGGGAGTAGGTAGGCGCATATCGTCCAGGTAATCCTCCTCCAGCACAAATGGTTTAGTAAGAATTTTTCAAAGTTGGGAGCCTTGAGTGCAACAAGGTTATCGTGTAGATGATACAATTCTGCGCCCCGCTGCTTGGTAATGTGATGCAGCCAGATGTCCCCATTGTACAGCCATGACGTACTACCCAGATAGCGGAAATGGTGCGTAGCACTCCTCAAGGGGATTTGGTGGGCTTCGCAGTAGATTAGTCGGCATGTGAGGAGTAGCGCTGTGTCGATTTTCGTGCGGTGAGTGTGTCCGGGGCGGTACAGGGGGGAGATGGAATGGGTGTCTATGGGTCGGGCGGAGTCGCGTTGTTGGGACAGGACGTGTTGGTACATTTTGAAACGGATTTCTGCAGGGAGGACGGTGAAGAATGCGGATTGAAGCTGTGCATGGGATGTTGAGGGCGTCAAGGCGGCGAGGTCTCGGCGCGTTGCTCGCGCGGCGCGTTGGCGGGTATAGCGGTCTTTTGGGATGGACTTTGGCTGTGGCATCCTGTATTCTTCTTAGGTTTGTGGTTGTCGTTTTGATTGCGTCCACGGGAGCGTTGGATGTATGAGGTTGGTGGTGACTATGACGTCGTTTGGTGAGGTGATTGACGGTTACACAAGATAGGGTATGCGACTTTGTCTCTGCGATCAGAGTCTTTTACCCTTATCCTTGGACTTCCCAGGACTATCTCTTCATGTGTCCATGGAACAACTCCTTTGTTGGCTTCGATGATGATCGGCGAGTGTCTGGTCGGAGATCTCCAGATGCAGATGGGGTTCCGTCGAGGCACGTGCACCAGCCATGGAGCTTCCCCCTCGGCCTGTGCTTTCGTCTCAACTTGACCACATTGGCACCGTATGTGGTAGTTTACAAGCAACCGACGCAAGGGACCAAAAAGGTATTCACTCTTCACTTGCTACGACAAGGTCAACCTCTGAGCTCTGAGCTCAGCGGAACAACTCGGCTGAGACTCAGACCTCGGATGTGGTCAACATTTTCTAGACCCAGTGAGACATTTGGGCTGTCTCTGCTTGAACGTACCGCAGACATAAAAGCCGTATGTCTGCTGGCCTGACTTTCGGTCAATAACCACGTATATACAAACCGTTACCTACGATCGTTTACTCAAATTTTCCTACTAGAACTGAACGAAGAAAGGATGTGTTCGGCGCCAGCTTACTTCGCGTAGTAAAGCATCATACAAAGTCAATCATTGCGCCGACATTTCAACACAATGCCGCCTCTAAAAGAGCCTCGTCTAGCAACAATCTCGAATCCGGTCACGCTGCGTACTGCTTTCACTGGACGTCGTTTAGACTTCGGATATTGTGAGTACAAGCGACGACTACAAGCACAGTCACTACACAATGCAGCCTATCAGCCTGTAGCGCTGCTACACCGTGCACATGCTGGATTGTATATAAATCCACACCTTACGATCTTTTCCAGACTCCACAACAACCCTCCGTTCCACATTTACCCATTACTTGCAAACTCTTCGACCATATCTACCAACACGCTCAGACCTAAAAGCCTCTCTAAATCCACCAAAATGGCACACCAACAAGCCCGGCCTGCCTTGTTCAGCACTTTGTCTGCTTTGATGTCAAGTACACTTCGTTCCCGGTCGAACTCTGTTCCGACAACTACTCCCGAGTTTGATGCCATCCTGGTGAAACACAACCTCAGCCATAAAGACCTCAAAAACATCGAGGCCGTACTAATCGACATTGCCACACAGGCAGGGTCAATCATGGTAGCAGCCGAGTACTCGATTATAATGACGGCCCAAGTCAAGAATAATACGTCGGATATAGTCACCGTGTTTGACAAACAGATCGAGGATATGGCCGAGAAGCGTCTCAAAGAGGCGTATCTCACCTACTCCTTCCTAGGCGAAGAGACATCCAAGGCTGGGACAAAACTCACAGATACACCAACCTTCATAGTCGATCCGATTGACGGCACGCTAAATTTCACCCATGGTGTACCCAATTGTGGCATCTCCCTGGCTTTCACTCTCGACAAGAAGCCCGTCGTCGGTGTGGTATTCAATCCTTTTCGCGGCGATATGTATCACGCAGTCAAGGGTCAGGGCGCCTTTCTGACGAAGCCCGCTACTGGGAACACGGTTGAGTTACCTTTCCAGCAGAGTCCACGACCATTGCCATCGCTCAACTCCTGTCTGGTGGCCATTGAGTGGGGGAATCAGCGAAAGGGTCCCAACTGGGCACTGCGCACGTCTATTCACAACGCTCTCCTTACATCTAAAGACGAGGGCGGCGCCATGTGCAAATCGGTACGCTCAAACGGCTCCGCAGCACTAGACTTCTGCTATGTAGCACACGGCATGCTTGACGTCTTCTGGGAGGGAGGTGTATATAGCTGGGACGTTGCCGCTGGTTGGTGCATTTTGGAAGAGGCTGGTGGTATTGTCGCGAGTGCCAACCCCGGTGACTGGAATCCGACTCTGGAGGGACGTTTGTACTTCGCTGTACGCAATGCGAAGCCTGAGGACCAGAAGGCTGTTGTGGAGGAGCTTTGGGGCATGATGGGCGATCGCAAGTTTGTCTATCCTTGAATATAGATTTTGCAGGTTTTCACGGCGAGTCGGATGCTATTCGTGATATAGGAAAGGCATGTACGCGTTTCACGTGTATGTCTGTGTGCGGCATCAACAAGATACATACCATGATCTCTCAGTTGCTTTCCGCATCATATCCTGGGATGTGTACACTGTGAGCCTTTTGGGTTCGACACCAAACTGCTTTTGCTGCCACTTCAAGATAGAATCCGTGACGAAAACACCGCAGTAGACTGATCGCTCTGACCTTCATGTGCTTTTTCGTCGTACTTTCTACGTCGTCACAATGCTCATTCCCCATCAGGCTAAACACACCGGTAGCCCTGTCCCTACACGTACTCCTGGGGCCTACCATAGTATCTACGGACTCTCTGCTTCGAAGTAGGTACGACAGGCACTTGCTTCTCCCCCTGCTGCGAGACCCAAACAAACCTTTCCCGTCACACTCTCATCACAACACACCTTTACGCATGACCACCAAGCCACACCAAAGCATTGTTTACGACCACAACGTTATTGTATAGCACATACTCATTATCAGTACCACACACGTCGTCTCGACTACACTGCCTCACAGCTCAACATCAGCGCAATTGCATCTCGTGTAGCTTTTGCACGCCTCTCCTATCACGTACCGCTCTTGTCAGTCCCTGTTCTGCCACAACAACACAACCTCAACCAAATACACCTACAATCCATGCAGACCTGCACGCACTAGGTACATGCCATTTGATATCCGACCTTACAACAACTCAGCCCGACCCAAACGCCGCACACCCTCCTATCGGCCAAGCGTCATTCACAAACGCCGTACCATCTTCGACCAAGGTCACAACCCTAGAGCACATTCATACTCTGGCCGGCCACTTACTTCGCACGAGAGACTGCACGTTGCCCGTCAGCGGCTTCGCAAGTTCGAAAAGACACGATCTCGAAAGGCACAGAGGAGGACTTGGGTCCGGAACGGAGCCTCATCCTCACCAAGCAAGCTAGACAAGCTTCACTTCAAGTTGAAGAGGATCTTGACAGGCAAGTTCTGAGTACCTCGACACCCACACTCTGAAGACTCGAGTGTGTTTATGAGCACGACTGCCACATCTGTAACAAGCGCCGTGTCTTGTGCTGCACTTCCAGCCCCAGCCCAAGGGCAAGGTCGTACACTCTCAAGCCACCGACCGGCACCGACCAACCCACTCGAACCCCGCGAGAGGAGAAGGATCATCGAAGAGCGAAGACAACGCAAGTCAAGGCGCCTCGAGATCAAGGCCGAAAAGAAGGCAAACCGGAAGTTGAAGAAAGGACTCCGCACTAAGCTAGCCGGTCTCTTGAGTATTCTCCGTCTTTGGTAGACAACACTGCTTTTTCAAGTGCTGTACCACATCTACAAGCTGTGGAGTCAGTTCTTGCGCAAACTCTGCGCCCGTCATCGCAAGCACACCTGCTGTTGTTGGCTCTTCTAACAGTACATTTGACTCTTTATCTAGCACTTCCGTAGTAAGCTCACCACAGAGCAGAAGGAGGAGCTGAAGAAGAAGCGACAGCGCAAGGAGACCCGAGACGAGGTCAAGGCCAACACAAAGGCCAAGATCCCAGACGCGACTACCAAGAAGGCCAGACTTGGTCCATACGTTACTTTGCTGAAGCTCAAACTTTATCAATTGGCCTGAAGTCAGTTTATGGCAGACTGTGGTAGCTTCAGTACCGGCGATTGCGGTGGTAGTAGCTCATTTGGAGACTCGGGAACCTCTCATTGTGACACTTCTCATCACGCAGGGGACTCGGGCACAGCTCATACTTCTCACCACGCGGGAGACGGCGGCAGCTACTACTCGGCTGGAGATTCGGGGGCTGCCATCCTCCCCCAACCCGCTATTAGCACCCAGACACTGACAGCCGAGGAGATAGCGGAGCGGGAACGCAAAGCGAAAGAACGACAAGAGGAGCGGGCTCGTCTGTCAGCGGAACGCAAAGAAAAGAGACGACAAGCCAAAGAGAAGCTTCACGGGACCGCTCTGAACAGGCAAAAGTTGCGCTTGGCTCTGAAAATCCTTAGGCTCAAGTTTGTTCATCTTTGAGCTGCGCCAAAGGCAAGTCCCAGGCTTTGAATGGATTCGTCTTTCGCCGCAGACTGTGGAACAACATCCTCAGGCGATTGCGGCACGACATCAGCGGCAGACTACGGGACGACATCGGGACCTGATTGCGGAGCCGACTGGGGAGGCGATACTGGAGGTGGCTGTGGTGCCGACTCTGGGAAAGACTGTGCCGACACGAAACATCACTCCACTGAACACGACTTCACGTACACTGACTTTGCCTCTGGATCCCAGCCAGCAGCTGTGGGTCCTTCTGACTCGTCAGGTCCCACAACCCAACCAGATACTCGCACACCAGAGGAGATACAAGCACAAGAGCAGCGTTCGGAAGCGAGAGCGCAAAAGAAGAAAGAGAGGAAAGAGAAGGCAAGAAAAGTTTTCAACAGCGCCAAAAGCGTGGCAGAAAACATCATCAAGGGCAAGTTCTGAGGCATTGGCTGAACTCTTGTGCTGCGTCCAAGATTTTCATTCACATCAGCAAACTTAGTCCGAGATCTCCTGGAGATCTGCGCGGATGGGGACCAGTATCCGCAGTGGTCGTAGTGTGCGATTCTCCCACGACACAAGCCATCACTCCGAGGCCGACTTCAGCCTTTGGCCGGGAGTGTATGTCCATCCCGGGCAGTTCGTACGCGCTGCCGACAAGTCTAGCGACGAAGAAGCGTGGCAACGGTGCCGCAATCGTTTGAAAAGGCTGAAGGCCCGAGTCCACAAGAAGAAAGACAAACGAAGCCAGTCGCATGGCAAGCGTCGATAGTTTCGACGTTCCTCGCCCTAACGCAGGTGAGCCGACTGTCTACCAGAACGTGACTTGCTACATTCACGTCTACGCGCCGACTACTGTACATGGAACGTCGCCAGAGACGCGCGCCGCAGTGGAAAGCCCTCGCGGATCGGACCATACTCGGTCAGTGCCCGAGAACCCATTCACAGTCGCACCCAACCTCTGTCTTATCGATCTTGAACACGTACAGCGAAGACGACCCGGCAAGAGGCAAGCTGTTCTCGAGTGGTCCATCAGGAAGCTCCAAAGGCTGCTCTATAAAGTGACGCAAAGCTAGACTTGGGTGGCCGTTGTGAATGCGGTGCCGTCGGAACATATCTGGTTGGAACAAGCGACGCAAGAGGGTTTGGCGTTGGCGGATGCCTCACGTCCTGGCGTTGAGGTGTTTGGGTGGTTCATGTCGCGCGCCGCTGATCCCAGGCCACTCGGAAGTGAGCACAGACGGTCCGCAACTGAGCATGATATCAGAACTGTTGCTCGCCAGACTTCACGCCATGTTCGCCCGCACTACGCGTAAGACCCTTGCTACAGCCACGAAACAGCCGTACATATGTCAATCATGTCTTCGCCAGGTCAAACGGTCCCAATTGAGTGCCGCACACCTTCCGACGCGTTACACGAGACGGTCTCTCCAGACTGAGACCCAGCCACCACCATTGCCTCAAGATGGCACGTCGTTCCGCAAGCTGCTGAAAGACGCCGCAAAGCAACAGAAGAAAGAAAAGAGCGCGTCGTCTGGCGTGTCCAAATCCTCGAAAAAGGGCAGAGATGCACGGCTAGACAAGTGGGAGCTGACGGTGGGAATCGAAGTCCATGCCGAACTCAATACGGCGCGGAAACTCTTCTCCAGTGCTGCGACCTCGATCAGCGAGTTAGCCAACACTCATGTCTCCTTGTTTGACGTCGCATTTCCCGGCACGCAGCCCCACTTCCAAAAGGAAACTCTCCTGCCCGCCTTGCGCGCCGCTATAGCCTTCGGATGCGAGATACAGCCCAAGAGTAGCTTCGACCGCAAACATTACTTCTACCAAGATCAGCCCGCTGGGTATCAGATCACGCAGTACTACGAGCCCTTCGCAAAAAATGGCAACATCACCCTCTACCCTCATGACTTCCCACCCGGCGCTGCCCTGCAATCAGAGCCCTTTGATATTGGCATCAAGCAGATACAGATGGAGCAGGATACCGCAAAGACTGTGCAGCAGCCACCTTCGACCCACCTACTCGACTTCAATCGCGTCTCGCATCCCCTAATCGAAATCATTACCCTTCCTCAGATTCACGATCCCACGGTGGCGGCTGTTGTCGTCCGCAAAATACAGAACACACTCAAGGCTGTAAATGCCTGTACAACCGGTATGGAGCTAGGCGGGTTGCGTGCCGATGTCAACGTATCCGTTCGTCAGCGCGGAGCCGAGTCTTCGGAAGCTGACCACTCGTACTCCGGTGTTACTGGTCTTGGCCAGCGAACAGAGATCAAGAACTTGTCAAGTACAAAGGCGGTTGAAGATGCCATCATCGCAGAGCGTGATCGACAGATCGATCTACTCGAAGCTGGCGGTGTTGTTGAGGGTGAGACGCGTGGATGGACACTTGGAAGCAAGACTACCAAGCGCCTCCGAGGTAAAGAAGGCGAGATCGACTACCGCTACATGCCGGACCCAGATATCGCCCCTGTCTTCATTGGACATGTGGGTTATCAACATTACTATCGGTGCGACAAGTATGCTAATCATTCCAGGACCTTATTGAACACCTCCGAAACACCCTACCAAAGCTGCCCGATGTGACTGTAGATCTGCTTGCAAACACCTATGGGCTCACCACCAAAGATGCCATCACACTCCTCTCCCTCGACGATGGTGAACGCTTGGAGTATTTCGTGGATGTCGTCCGCTGCCTAGTACACCAAACTGAACAGGTCGAGAAAGATGTTCCGTTGGAAATATTGGGCAAAGTTACTGGGAACTGGTCTGTTCATCGTCTGGTACATGCCATGAGGTTAGGCTAACTCGTCTCAAGGGTGCTGATGGAGCTTGGCTCACTCCTCCAAGATGAACCTTGGGATTCCGACCGCATCCCAGCCGAATATCTAGCTGATGTCATTTCACACGTTCGTCGCAGACAGGTCACTTCGCCTTCCGCAAAACGTCTGCTTGCCATCAAGTTCGAAGGAGATTCACGCAACGTAGCAGAAATCGTACATCAAGAGAGCCTTCTCCTGCAGCCGCTAAGCCAGGAAGAGTATGTAAAGTTAGCACATACGCTGCTACAGGAGAAACCAGACATGGTAAGAGATATCACGGAAAAGGGCCAGGTTAAGAAGGTGGGGTGGTTCGTGGGACAAATGGTAATTAGAGCCCCGGATGGGAGTGTTGAGCCAGACAAGGCAAAAGAGGTACTACTGAACTTGCTGGGTGTGGGGGAAAAGGCGGAGTAGTCTTGTGGATACCCTAATGCAACACATCGTTATCAATAGTGCGTACCGCATATGTGGCTTACATGATTTCATGGCTGTAAGGGTCCAACGTACGGGTAAGGATGTCAGAAGCCACTGATATTTGACAGCTCAGCAACATCAAACCACTAGCCAGCACACGAGCAGTGGGATACCATCTCTCGGTTCCAAATTATAGACGCCCACAACGCACAGTGAAAGCCTGATAACTCGACAATCGGTCCCACTCCTGAAGCAGTAGCCGCAAGTGCGACACGTCTGTCACTAATCTACGACCCAGATAGACCGAAAAGACGTCGAACCCATCATCTCAGATCCGATATCCATCGTTTCGAACACCCCCAAGGTCCACAGAGAAGATGTCTGCGTGACGGCCTCCAAAACCTTGTCCACAAGCCCCATCTTCCTACATGTCTCCCCAACAAACGGCCGCATACCTCGCCCGCATCTGCGACCGCATCGCCGCTATTCGCGAGGACACGAACAAAAACGCAACCTCCATTAGGACCAGAATAACCAATACCGTGCATCGAGATAGTTTGGGTCATCCAGGAGAGTCTGCTCGTCAGACACGTGCAGCATCCCAGGGCGAGTATTACGATGGATCGCAAGAGTCAGAGGATGATTTGAGAGATTTGAGTCCAGTGGAGAGCCACTGGCATGGCTGGGATGGAGATAGTGCAGAGCAAGACTGGGAAGTGAGATCTGATAGCATGGAGCCATTACGAGGTGGACAGGGGAAAGATATCTTAGAAGGGGACAAGATAAGAGAAGATTGGGAATTAGATATGGACAGAGAAGATGAGCGGTGTATGGAAATTGATCGCAGTATGAGCTTGGGAGGCTTTATTGCAGAAGAGAAGTTTCTGAATGGAGAGGTGGAGAGTGATATGTATGTCGCTTATCATAGTTTGAATAGTCGGGCGATGAGGAAGATGAGGTTGGATGAGGTGGAGAGGATGTATCAGAGTGGGGGGAGGTATTCTACGGTACGTTGTTGACCATTTCAGATGAGACGAAGAGGCAGTACAAAGCGATTGGTGCTAACTGAGGAATGTAGGTTGGTAGAAACAAAATGTGTGAGATACAAAACATGCTTCAAAAGTACAGCGAAGAGTCGGATGCTACAAGACAGGAAGACAAGGATGATGTCGTTTCAAACCCCTACCCCGAAGACGACGACCTCATACCACTCACCCTTCAACCCAACAGCAGATCCCTCTACCGTCCAAATAAAGCAAACTCAGTCCCCACGGCTGAACTATCGATATCGTCGAACCCTTATCCCGAAGACGCTCCAACCTCCCTCACCCAACCCCCTCCACCCATACAACCCCCATACTCACCCCACCGCCCCATTACGCCTTCCACCCTCCCCCCAAGATTCCAAATCTACCCGCAACATCGTACAATCTCGTCCATCACACCGTCCAACGCATCTCGCTGCGCCCTATCCCCCGTCTCATCCTCTTCAACGCAGAGCCACGCGCCCTCACATCCAGTATCGCAAACCAATGCCTACAACCACAGCAACGACGTAGAGGGTTATGCATCAAACCACCCCCACCACGGTATGAGCCAGAAAGAGGCCCAAGAATACTGGCATGACCTAGAAGGCTACAACACGGAGGGTGAGGGGCATCCAAGGCGGCAAGAGGTAACCAGGGACAGCAGACACGGCGTCGTATCCTCACCTGTTCAATACCCTGATGACCGTGTTTTGGGTTCCACGGGAGAGAACTATGTTGGCCATCTAGGGAATGAGACGGTGGGTGAGCAGAAGGGACGGAATTGGTTGAAAAAGGGGAACATGGTGGGGCAATTTTTCAGTAGCTTTGCATGTCGACCTGGCACGGTTTCACCGGACGATGCTGCTGTGCCTGTTCAAAAGGATGCGTCTACCGGTATGGTATCTATTGTACCGAGGAAGCACGCCGTGGCCTATCTGTGCAGGAAGATGGGCCGGACGCAGCGGAAAGATGAGGACGCGAAGCCGAGGGAAGGACCTCTGGCATTGCAACCATCTGCGCCCAACGAAAAGAGGATGCAGAACATCGAAGACGGTGGGAGAGCCATGGAAGGTGCTCAACAGGTCCCGCGAGCTAGGAAGCGAAGTGAGGGCACACGGCGTAGATCCAAACCTCGAGTCGT
This sequence comes from Alternaria brassicicola, assembly GCA_002796735.1. Classification (NCBI taxonomy): domain Eukaryota; kingdom Fungi; phylum Ascomycota; class Dothideomycetes; order Pleosporales; family Pleosporaceae; genus Alternaria; species Alternaria brassicicola. The sequence continues at coordinate 375,968 of PHFN01000004.1, forward strand.
GAACGTGGATAGTCAAGCGCAGGGTGTCATCGGCCCACCTGTTGATCTCTCAAAGATGATACAACGCGCTCCAGAGAGTATCAGAACACCATCTCCGTTGCCAGTGTCGGATGCCGGGTCTCCAGGGATCAGTGGAGATGTCCATCGTGCGCCTAGAGAAACACATTCGGACTCGAGCTCAAGTCTCAGCGACCGTTTGCGGCGGACGAAGCTTGAAGATCTTCCTCTCCGTTTTGGGGCAGCAGAGGAGATACGCAACCTGATGCTCGACCTCGAAAGAGATCGTCGGAACGGACCAAGTGCTACATCCGTCCAGCATGGCGACCAATTGACAAGTGGTTCCGATCCAACTACTACTACACCCACGGGGCAAACAAGTAAACTACCCGGTGGTTTCTCACGCCCGGCATCTGTAAGTCCAGACTACCACCCCCTCCTTACCTCGCACCACTCCAACTCATAAACTAACAACAACACCACCCCATCAGCCCACCACACCCGCAAAACCCGGTACCTCGCCCTCTCCCCGGGAAACCCTGGAAAGAGATGTCAACAACCAGCGCCAAGCCAACAGGCAATATGCTCTGCAAGTCCGCGTCGCCAAATCACATTCGAGCAACCTTACTTTGCCGCCGAGTTTCCGGGCACCCGAAATGCACAGTAGTGTACTGTCGATTCCACGCGGACCGAGTCCGCTGGTACAGATGGCTAGTGCCGAAGATTTTCGGGCTAGCCACTCGGGGGAAGAAGATGTGCAATAGTAAAAGTGAGGACGTCAAACTCAACACCATTAGCAAGATTAAAGCGAAGAAACATGATTGGTGCTTTGAATACGTGTCGGATCATCCCTCTGTAATAAAGTTTTCCGAATTTCCCGCTTTCGCTATGCAATACAGACTCACTCATCAACGTCGATTCGCTTTCTCTAGCCCCAGTATGGTGTCCGCAGACCTACAAACGTTGAGCCAACACCGTCGCCTGAGTCTTCCTTCTTTCGCTGTCCGGCGAGCTGTTCAGATGTTAGCAAGACTGTCACTTAGCATTGCGATCGGGATCAAGTTACCTCCAACTGTATATGCCTGTGGACATGCACAAGCCAGTCAACATAACTCTGCGCCTCATTATTCCGGTCCTCGTACAACAACCTCGCAAATTCATATTCCGCACCGTCCAAGCCTTGTCGCGCAAGTTGTATCGTGAGCGCCTTGGAAGCTCTTGTGCCTTCTAGGTATTGCAGAATATTCCGTACTTGAGCATTGAGATGGGTCTCGAGAACGGGGAGGGCGGATTGGAAGGGATCGAGCGCCTTCAGGCTGTTGTTGCCTTCGCCGAAGAGGTCTTCCAGGAGGTTGGGAGAGACTTGGGTGTGCAGCCACAGCAGGCATATCTGGCCATTGTCTACAATGTATGCGCCGCCTTCTTCAACCTTGGAGAAGGATGCTCGTACACCTTCAGGCATGACAAGATGGCCCTTTTCATTTGCGAAGCCATCCCGCGCATCGAGGTTGTGGATTGCGATAATCCGGGGGTAGAGGTACAACGACATCTCCAACGGTCCCATCGACTTGATCATCCGCATGTCGTGGACTCTGCGATCAGTAGGCTCCTTGCCACCCTTGAAGGCTCTCGACTTAATCAGTCCAAGAATGTACATGCCAAACTCTTTCAGGTTCTCCGGTAGCACGAGTTGGCCTGGTGGGTTGTTACCAGTGAAATTTTTCCTGTAACCAGCCAGGATGTCGACAGTCTTCTCCGTCAGAGCTCCTCTAATCTCCTTGAGGTTCTTCTCGGTCATGCGAGCAGCAGCCTCCTTGGCGATGATGTTCACGATGGCATCCTGGTCAACAAACTTCATGCATTCACCAGTGTTCGGGCTGACGCTAGCCACGATGTTGGTGCACCGTACTCGTCGCTCACCGTTGGCAGCTGTATAGAGGAGCGCGCTCTGGAAGTGCGCATCAAGCTTGGGATCCAGTTTGCCATCGTAGCTAAACATGACACCAATAGCCTTGTCAGCGTCGATGACTCCAAACTCCAGATCAGCGCCAAAAGCGTGGTGGTAAAAGTTTCCGTGGTAGGCAGAGACCTGCAGGCCGTTCGAGCAGCGAACCTTCATCAGCGCTTGATATCCGGTTTCTCGTGTGACTGTGTGCTGAATCTCCTTGGACAGCTTCAAGGTATCCCTTGGCGAATGGAAGTTGGGATAGTAGAAGACCTCTCCACCAGTAACAGCGGAAACGTGACCTAGAATGTGTGAGTACGTAGCGGCTATAAGATGGACTTGTGACTTACCAATCGTCGCAATGTCAAGGTAGCCTCCGCTGGGTGCTGCAAGGAAGAAGTCCACACCAATACCATTCTGTACCATCTTCTCAGCAACCTTCTTGAAACCAGGATGTTCAGTCTGAAGAAGCTTCTTCTCAGCATCCGTGTTGGATGCGTTGCCGTCATCGCGTAGCATCAGTCGGCCAGGACCCCAAGTCGGAAGTGCAGCCAAAGAGCATACTATCTTTCCACCTGTAGCTGACAAAGCTGCTACAGCGGAGTTGAGAGTAGGAAGTAGAGCTGGTTCAGGATTCTTGACTTCAGAAAACATATTCGGCAACTGTGCGAGAAGTGAGGTGATGACCGTCTTGGACTCCACCGGGTCGACAAACAAGCCTTCGCTAAATGGTAAGAACGGATCCTCAAGGTCGGACATGACCAGCATTTGAGCGCTCGTCAAGTTGGCGTTGAGGTTGTAGAAGTGCATTTCCTTGTCGAACGTTACAATGCCGACCTTGGCGCCCTTTGGTATCCGACTGGTAGTCTCAGAGTCCTCCCCTTCAGCTGCTGACTCGCCATAGAGCGCTTTCATGACGCCCTCGCAGAAGCCATGAAGGAAGCCACGGTTGACGGCCTCGGCAGTCACATCGACCAAGAACAACCAGCGTAGGCCGACGGGCTCTTTCGACCAGTACTCTTTGGGAACCAGGAAGTCGACCGTGCCTAGAGTGAGTTCTGGACGTTGTAGTCTGTCTATCCGAACGCCAGACTGATCCGTGGGTGCGAAGTATTCACCGGGAACGTCGCCTGGATAGGTACACAGGTTACATACGACCTTGTTTCCGCCAGCCTTGAACTGCATAAAGGGATTGATGTACGCTCGACATCTTGCACACCTTGGTGGCCCCATGTCGCCAAAGTCGAGTACAGGTATAGGCTGCTCTCCTTCCTGTTGAGCAGCCAGCGGCTGCAAGACCATGCCGAGTGGTAATGAAGTCGCAGCGAGGGCTTGCGCAGTGAGTGGAATGTTGTTCATGGTCAACCGTGCGAATTTAGGCGAGGAGTTGCCCTGGTCAAAGGCTACAAAGGGAACCGTGGCAGGAGGTGGGAGGTGGTGCTCCATAGTCGGGTAGACGTTTTCTAGGTAGTATCGCGCGGGCGCATCTCGCGACTTGGGTATGCTAGGTATCTGTTCGGGGTCTACACGTCCTTGAGCTGATCCTACCGCCGCTCCTCCGCTCTGATGTGGTGCTGCTGGTGTTCTCGCAGCATACTGCATAGGCGAGGCCTGCGATCCGGGACTGAAGATGGGGTTTACAGGTGCGGGAAACTGGCTCATGGCGGGCGTAATCTGTGGCTCCATCCATTGCGCTCCTCCGACTTGCGGCGAGTGTTGGTTGAGGAATTGTGCAGGTGAACCGTTCTGCGGCGAGCCAGCAAATGGTTGCGAAGCCCCTCCAGGCCCTTCAAGATTATGGTATGCATGTCTGTTCTTCTTCTTGTTCTTGGGTTGTGCCGCTTGATCCACGCCCAGTCCCACTGCTCCCATCTGCGCTGCAAGCTTGTTGACGTCCTGATCCCCCTGGTACGGAGGCTGGCCCTGCGGAGCCGCCTGGTCTGGAAAGTAACTTTCTTGCTGGACTGGCGCAGCGTATTGCGCTGGCGTGCCAGCGTACTGGTTCGGAGGTTGAGCCATCGCTGGGCTTCCGGTCTGTTGGTAGCCAGCAGGGCTCGCCGCGACTGGTGGACGCCATTTGTTGGGCTCGTCTTGCCTGCCGTTTGCGTCTGGAAGATTTGGAGAGCCTGTGCCCATGGCGTTGTACATGGCGAACTCGGACATGGTCGCGCGGCGCGGGGACGTTACAGCGGATTCGACAAACGGGATGATTCGAGGCGGGTCACGCGTGTGGAGGAGGAACAACGGGGCACGGAATAGTAGTATGAATGGTCATATCATGAGCCGGGCATGCTGGGGCGATTTTGGGCCCACGGCAGAGGGACAGATGTCGAAGGTCCAAGATTGATGATCTGTCTATTTTCTAGACCTCTACTTCCATCACAAGAGCGCGTCCGTGCGCGCTCCCTCACATGCAAGAACAAGACAGGGTCCACTCACTCGCGTATCACCAATGCAGGCTTGGGAACGCTTTTGTGGACGGACTAACTAGGTGGTGTTCTTAATGTATTGGTAGCATGTACGGGCAAACTCTCCATTCATTCGTCTGCACACAACCTTGGTTCCTGGTAATCGTCGAGGTATACCAAACGGAACCTATTCGTGGGTCCATTTGACCCCTCAGTTGCTCGCGCACGACCTCTCAGAGGGACCATATACGTGGTTTCCTGTACATGATCTCTTGGTAACCCTTGGCTACCAATGCCGCTACTCTCGGGGTGCCTGTCTGCAGCCAAAGGTGCCGGTCGACGTAGGTTCCGCCAGTAAGCTGGGGTCGTGTAGTATATTCATGTCTTGACCCTCTGTGCTTTATTCCAGTTTGTCCAGATGTGCCAGACGCGTCAACACCACCTGTTTGCTCGTCTCCTCGATCTCGCCTGCAAGGAACACTTCGTCAAGAATCGCATACACCTTGTAGAAGTTGAAGACCAGATCCAGCTCACAAACATTTCCAAAAAAGGCATCCAGCACCTCCACGAAGAAGTGTATGGCCTCTAGATATGCCAGTTCGTTGTCGTTTGTATCGACGCATGCGCAGAAGAAGAGGCCGGCGTATCGACGGTATACGATCTTGGACATGTTGCGGAACTCGACGAAGTTGGATTGGTGCTTCTGGTCGCGGGGAGCAATAAGGCGGTGCACCTAGTATGGCCTTTAGTTTCGTTGGGGCTATCGGTAGGGGGGAGGGGGGATGAATAAGGAGGAAGGTATCGCATACCTCGCCCTTTAACTTGACTTTCTCTTCATCCTACACAGCAGTTAGCGAATTCGTCTCCCAACATGTCTTGACGTCTCAGCTTACACTGTACGGCGCATACCATTTCGCCAACCGCGTCTTTCCTCTACATGGCGCAACACATTAGTCTCCGCTCCCTTCCAACATGGCATGCGAACCTACTGCCTGTTCTGGATGAGAATGAACGAGAGCACCATCTTCGCAATGTGCCTCGTGGAATCAGGCTCGGCGCGCTGTAAGAGTGAAGAAGAGGGAAAGTGGCCTGCAGCGTTCAGGCCTCACTTCCGTGAAAGGAGCTGGCTCGTGCGCCGGACAGGAACAGGTCTATCCCTGCCGGAACGTGGGCGGACGGAAGTCCACTTTTACCCGCGAAACATCACAATTCGGGGGATCCCTTTGTCACGGGAACGGAGCTTTTGGCTGGTTTGCCTAGCAAAGTTGGTTCAACATGTATGGTACCCTTTACGAGGTGTTGACCTGTAGAGGGCCGAACAAACGAACGAGAGGTATATTTTACACCGAACAAGACCCGTAGTCACTCCCTCTACTCTGCACCCGATGCAGCGGCGCAAAACCTTCTATCAACATGTCCGAATCATTCAGACTGACCTGTTCGTCTCCTTCCGTTGCCACAGGTCTCGGTGCCACAGGTTCCTGTCCAATGTCTCTTTCGTCAGTCGTGCTGTGTAGTTTGGAGCGAGACTTGACGCGTCGATATCGTGTTCTGCTAACCAAGGCCTTGAGAGAGCCTACAGCTGACGTATCAGGACTACCTGCAAGAGGCGTGCGGCCTAAATGGTCAAGAAGAGCTGGGTCCATGGTCTCCATGGCTACATCGCCGCTGCTGTCGCTCCCTAGGGAAATATTCTCGACGTGTTCCCGTGCTTCGTTCTTCTGCGTACGAATGGAAAGCGGACTGGCACCGCGTTCCCCCGCGCTTTTCCGTCGCTCTGCGCTCGCCAGAAGTGCACCCCAGAAATTGGTCTTGTCAGCTTGCCTCGGTGTGTTGATATTACCACAATTCTCACGTTTGAGGATGCCTCGGGGCATGGTGTTAACAGGAGCAGTCAATGTCGGCATCGAGTTGACTACAATACTAGGAAAGGCCGCTTCAACAGGTGTATGGATGCCGAACTGCTTACCCCAACGACATTTAGATGGGTAGTTGCACATGTTCCAGCAGTCTCGCCTCCCCTGGGGTTCGTTTTGGCTACTAGTTGCTGAACCTGTGTGTGGTTTGGCATTGTGTCTTGGTCCACATCGGCGCCATCGACCCATGGCTTTCCAGCCGGAGTAGTCAAACTCACTTGCACAGGCGCGATGTCTTCGGGATGTACTTTGGCCGCTTGATTTCTGCGAGGACTTGAAGGTGGTAGTGCCGCTGCAGAAATAGTGCCCGTCTTCGAGACAGCGTCGTGTTACACTTAGGCGGTAGCTGTGATGACACTGATGGCACTTCCACATCCAAGACAAGGGGCTTGTTGGCGCTTCGATTGCAGGGTTCGGATAGACTGGAGTGGTTTGTGAATATGACTTCTCGTCTCGTTGTCGGATTGGAAGAATGGGGGTGAGAGGCGTGCGCGGTGAAAACGGCGAAGGGGGTATGGACAGGCAAGAAGGTTTGAAGGGTGCTGCGGATATCCGGAGAGGATATCGCAACTTATGATAAGGCATTTTAGAAGTCCTTGGTTCGGGTGAGCTCTTGACTAACAGGGACGGCTGATCGTGGTGTCTGCACACACCGATTGTGCGTTTCGAAAGATCTCACAGTGTTTGTTGCAAGATGATGGTTCGTGCAAGAAGAATAGAGCCACCAACTTAGCTAGCTTCCGTCGTCGAGAAGAAACCATATTTTCTATGGACAACTCTGATGCCAAATGCTGTTGCAGCCTGAGCTGCGCTACTTCTTTGAAGAGCATGGGCGAGGTGTTTTGAAGGGCGTCGACAAAGCTGTGTTCGACAGTGACCTTTGTTATTTCGACTCAGCCTTACGCTATTGTGATCTTGTGCGAGCCGCTTACATCTGTCCTTTGTCCGGAATAGTCGCCTTAAAGGCCTGTTGCTGCAGTCACGAACACATGTTTGCTTTGTCTGCATGGACATGCGCACGGCGTAGCATCGCCTTGTTAGCGTATTCCACCTCTTTACCTAATTGAATCCCATGACGACATGTCTTACTTCCAATTGAGTGCCATGTCAGGTCTCCATCGCTGAAATTCCGAGAGAACAATGTATACGGCAGGTCTCTCCATCTCCGCACCAGGCACAGCCTCCCCCACACCCACCCACCTCTTCGGGTACCCGTGCTTACCCAGAGATAAGGTCTTAAACGGCGCGATTCTCAGATCGACGAGGTATGGTAGTTTCCGTGCGCCCAACATGTAGTGTCACGATCGAGACCAGTCAACATGGGGAGATGAAGCCAATAAGCTTGGCATGAAATGGCCGCAGTAAATGGACCAGTGAAGTTGCGTGTATAGGTGATAGACGTGATGCGTAGGACATGCGACCTTCTCATACGTTACTTGATGTCGAGATAAGAGACGTCGGCGTACTAGAGACATCGTGACGGGCGGTGCACATTAGCGATTCCTACGATAAACATGGGCTTCGATGAACATTGTCGATCGCGGCCTTGGAGGAGCAGGAAAAGATAACAAAGTGAGGAGGATTAGCTTGGCAAAATTGCACAGTGCACGCTCATGCGACAAATAGGGCGAGTCAATCATGCTTAGACTGATAAGGAAGCTGAGCACTGCACCCAGGAATATTCCAAGTGCTTGAACAGCCTTCGAGTCGACTTGGAGGGATTTGGAGTACGCAAGTGAAAACGGCGAAATGGTATGGTGTTCAACGTATCCAGTCTCGAATTATGTACAATACATGGTCAAGGAAAAAAAACTATAATCCAAGGTCTAAAGCGCCTATGTCAAAAAGTACAGCTCAAAGATGGGAGCGCAAGTGGTATCTCGAAACAGTTGACTCAAAAACGTCGCAAGCAACAAATCCAAATCAGCAATGCAGCAAAAGCTCAGGTTTGAACCTGCTTCTCGTGCTCGGCACCCATGGCCATGGCATGCCTGTCGCCTCCAATGCCCGTGTGCTCGTGGCCTGAGCTGTGTTCCGAAGGTGCCTTGCCCTCGAGCATCTGGCTGTGCTGGGGAATGCCGTGACGCTCGCCTTGGGGTACGGAGTGCTCGCCATCCATGGGCTCACCCTTGGCGGGTGTCCAGGCAAGGTAGTCACGGCGGACCTCGACGTAATCATAGGCGAATTCACCGAGCTGGTCGTCGTCCATACCGAGGAGCTCCGCCTCCTCAGATGCGCGAAGCTTGAGGCCGGGAATCTTGTCGATAACAAAAGCGAGGAGGGCGCTGACGACGAAGGAGTAGGCGGTGACGGCGACAATATAAGCGATTTGCTTGTAGACTGCAGCTCCCTCACCGGTGATGGCACCAGCCGGGAGTGTGTTGTTGACACCGTCGAGACCGATGATGTAGTCGGCACCGAAGATTCCGTTGAAGAAAAGGCCCCACATTCCAGCGACGCCGTGCTCAGCGAAGACATCGAGGGAATCGTCAATCTTGACCCAGAACTTGACTGAATGTGTGTTAGCGAGCAGTAGGCGAGGCGACTTTGGAAAGAACACGTACTCTTGGTAGCAAAGTTGGCAACAATACCGGTAGTGATGCCGAGGATAACGCTGGCCCACGGGGGCAGGAAACCAGAAGCAGGAGTGGCAGCGACGAGTCCGGAAATGACGCCTGAGCACCATCCGACCATGGACCACTTGCGAGCAAGGCGCCAATCGAGGAGAACCCAAGTCATGGCGGCGAACATGGCGGTAAGGTTGCTGTTCCAGCATGCCATGACAGCGCGAAGGTTGGCACCAAAAGCGGAACCGCCGTTGAAGCCCAACCAACCGAACCATAGGAAGACCGTTCCGAGGGTGATTAAAGAGACGTTGTGAGGGCGGAAGTTGAGCATCATCTTCTCCTGGCGACGTCCGAGGACCATGGAGTAGGCCAAAGCTGTGCAACCGGAAACGATCTCGACGGGACCACCACCGGCGTAGTCAAGTCCACCCCACAGGAAGAACCAGCCGTTTGCGTTCCAAGCCCAGTATGCGACGGGGCAGTATACGATTGTGGCCCAGAGCCAGATGAAGACCATCATAGGTATTAAGCGGCCGCGCTCAGCAACGCAACCGACAATAATGGCAGCAGTGACGGCGCAGAATTGCATCTTGAGAGGTGTTAGCGTAGGAGGGCAAAAATTTGATGATGTTTGGCCTACCTGGTAAAAGGAGTACAGCAGCTCAGGAATCAAAGGACTACCTTGGCTGGGAGCACCAAGAACACCCTTGAGGCCAAACTTGTCCAGGTTTCCGATGAAACCGTTTGTGGAAGGGCCAAAGGCGAGTGAGTACCCCCAAAAGTACCATTGGAAGGTAATGACGGATGCGGAGAACATGCAGGCCCAGATAAGGGAGAGGGCGGACTTTCTGCGAGCGAGACCGGAGTAGAGGAAGGCGAGACCAGGAATCATGACCATGACCATGGCCGACGCCACGAGGATGTAGGCCTGGTCACCCGACTGGTACCATTGATTGAGGTTCTCGGTGACTGAGGGTTTTGTATGTTAGTATGCTGGTTGCGCAAGCTGGCTGTGTTGGCGGTCGGGCACGTGCGCAGTGGTACATGGGGACTTGTACTCACCAGAGTCACCGCCAGTGATATCATCGGTGCCATTGAACTGGGCAGGGGGACCGACCCATGAGTACGACATGGTGGGCGTGTCGTGGGGAACGGTCGGGGTACTAGGGATCTACGGGGGCCTCGAGTACTATGTGGAGAGAGAGAGAGAGAGAGAGGGAAGAACGGTTCCACGGTCAGGGCCTGGAGGGAAAAGAGAAGGCGATGAGAAGCTGGATCGGTGCCAGTAATATACGGCTGCTACAGGGAGAAGTCGGAAGCCCTACTGTAGATTACGGTAGATGCGCCGGGGCCTTTATGGGCGGAACTTGCTGTACTACTCTTATCTATCCTGGTCCACGGGCCAACACTCGAAGGCAAAATAGACGAGGGTTCATCACCCACAGCCGCGACGGTCGTGGGGTTCGCGTTCGCCCTAGCCATGGAGCTGTGTTCTTTTTCTGCCGCGATTGATGGCAGGCTGCGTCATTGCTGCTCCCAACGCTCCAGCGCCTTATCTCGCCGCTCGCGGAACATGTCCACATGGGGCCGGCGATGCTCGACAAGATCAGAAGCAGCCCTCGCGTCCAGTGTGGAGGGCTCGGCTTGCTCCTCTGGCAGGGGCTCAGCACCCAACACACAAACCCGCCTGTGCTGTTGCAGGCAGCTCGAGTTTCATCCAGGGCGGAAGGCTTGGCGGGTGGGTTGGTCGGTGTTGCGTGGTGTCAATTGCATTTCTGGCCAAAGATAAGGCGCCGTCGTCGCCCAATCAGCAGCCGCCTCCGACGGAGAGGGCGCTAGCCGCTTTGGGTGCCGCCTCTTGGCCGCCTTCTCTCTAGACACCCGCAAACGCCACGCCGTCCCTGCCGATGCCTTTATGCGATTCACGTACGTTGTTGTGCGCGCGATAAGACAACCACGCCTGTTTGCTCGCCATGCTCGTCGCGTCTCGTACATCTCTCTCCCCGGCCCTCGCAGCATGCATCCACGACAGTCGGGTCAGCATCGGGCGCCCAACGCACCTCGAGGAACCCAATCTTTGGGTTTTGCTGGGCTTGTCGTTGCGACACGGCGCTACCGAGTGCACGCCCTGCAAAAGGACCGCGGCGTGTCAAATCCGGCGGTGGTGGAGCACATCGAGACGCCCGTCCGGCCGGCCACCGTATCTGTGGTTCTTCGACTGACCGCGGCCAGCTAACCTCGTCAAACAACCCAGACTGCTGACTATCTTCCCACGCTTCTCACACTCATCTCCAGTGAGCCGGCCAGCTTGCTTGCCGGGGCACCAAAACTATCAGACCCGGTTGTTGCCCAATGGCCATGTCCTCGCATGGCGAGAGGCGACCTGGGTACGCCTGCCAGCAAACACCCCAACAGTGCACGCCGATTCCAGAAGCAATGCAATCGATCCCTTTGTCTTTGTGTCTCCGCGCTGACACGAAACAATGTCAAAAGTGGCATAAACAGCTGAAGCCGTTGTGTACTTTTGCACCACCCGTGCGGCGTGGCATGCAGCAGAGCTCAGCTGCATGTCAGCCTCCCGTACCCGCCCGGCGACCCTTGGCGGCAGACTGTCGCGAAAGCATGTCTTGACGTGTGGGGACCGTGGTTCTTTATCTCGACATATCGCATGTTGTCCAATTCCAGCACGTTTCCAAGCATGCGAAACCCCGCCGGACCAATGACTGCGCCCCGAAACCGGAGCCCTAACTACGCATTGGGAGTAACCTTGGGTCAGATCATGGATGTATATCGCGCCCTATCGACTGTCCGACCGGTCTTGTTCTGCTGACTCCGGACTGGCTGTCTTGTACAGATAGCTTGGTGTAAGGGCGAGTCAGCTTGGCTACTCCTTTTGTTCCCTCATTGACGTGTGCACTTTTGCCATCGCCCTGGGCAATACTGTTGGTCACATTGAAAGTTCAATAGAGAGGCCGACCTATAGATACGACGTAGCGAGTGTGCCGTCGGATAGCCGTTACTACGCTGGGCATAGGCACGAATCCCACATTTCCACGATTATCCACAATGCATACTTGACGCCCCACCTAGGCCGTTTCTTGAAGTACTTGTGCCTCGATGCAGAGCGATGACAAGGGCACATCAGAAAAGGAAGGTGACTTTTCGATTGGCCATGCATATAGTTGCCCACACACTACAAAAGTCTGCCGAGCTCTGATGCCTTTAGAGCTATCATTAGAACAATATGGGCGTCTATAATCTCCGAACATGAATGTTCTTATACAGAACAAGATATCCTCTTCGGGAATGTTGACCATGGTAGACCTTTTTGGTACTCAACGGTTGTGTACTGTCATCTTCCGGTCTGAACAGACACCTGCTCCACACGATCCAATCACACCGATGAGCCACCATCTATCGAGATGTTCTGCCCAGTGATACTCCTGCTCAGCGCCAACGTCCTAACCTGGTCCGCGCAATCTTCCACCGTAGCCAACCTCTTCAACTTGGTGTTGTTGATGGCAGCATTACGCTTCGTCTCAGGGAACTTGAGCCCCCATTCTGTGAGTAGCATACCCGGACTGATACTGTTCACCCGGATCTTTGGCGCCAGAATCACAGCCAGACTCTTGGCGAGATGGATCTGCGCTGCTTTGGTAACAGCATAAGGAACACTGCTCCCACTCGGCTTCACACCCGCCACACTCGCCGTCGAGATAAAGCACCCCTCGTTCTCGGCCAAGGCATCTTTCGCGGCATACGCGAGCCACATGTGCGTTTTTACGTTCATGGTGAAGCATTTGTCCCAGTCGTCGTCGTTGATTTGCTGCTCAATGTCGGTAAAGGTCGTCATGCGCGTCCAGCCTGCGTTGGAAACGACGACGTCTAATCGGCCCATCTTTTCAATTGTTTCTTTTACGAGGTTTTGAACTGATGGTTTTGAAGACATGTCTGCCTGGATGAGGTGGAAGCGTGGGTTTGCTTGTGAGGATGGGCCCGGGATGGATGAGAGTTCCTTTATGAGGGATTGTGCGCGATCCGAGTTTGATGCGTAGTTGATTACCTAGATGGTGTTGGCTATCATTCTTGGTTCCAAAATGCCCATAGACATGTGAACAAAGGGCGCTCAGTACATACCACACGGAAGTCTGGCGCAAATGCGCGTGCTATCTGTGCCCCCAAGCCTGCCGAGCTGGCCGTGATCAGTGCTACTTTTGTGGTCGCCATTGTGTAGTGTTGCTAGGTTGGAGAAGGAAGTTCCAAGGTGACATGTCGAAATATATGTAGGAAAGGCAAACACTCTGTATGCAGTACCGCGGGGTGGACGCGGGGCTAGTCTTCCGCTATTGGTATTCACGGCGGAATCATTCCGTGGACCCTTGTACGGAAGCTCCACCTCCATCAATCTCAGCAAACATGCGACCAACGCCTGCGGGCACCACCTCGTCTTGAATAGTGTCTTTATATACTAGAGGTAAGCGATTATTAGCCAAAATGTGCGCAAACACATGGCTCTAGCAACCAAGAAGCCACATGGAAGCCATACGGCTTGAGAGAGGAAGTCGCATTGAATAAGGCGATATCGAAGGTGCCACAACGTGATGAAGCCCTAGAGTCCTAAGCAAGCAGAGTGTGAAATGGCGAATATTGGTGAAGCAGATGGCTCTACGAGACTCGGATAGGATAATCCAATGTGGGTAACACGCGTACGTCGTGCGCAAGTGAAATCTATCCCTTTGCCAATGGAGACTCAATCGCAAACTGCAGACCAAACCCATTGAGCGCGTTTCAAATGATTGGGATCCACAGCTCTCCAGTGTTTACCGGCACATGTCGCTGGCCGTGGTGACTGCCTCTTTCGAAAGCTAGGCATGGTTACGATGGGGGCTATAAGGTTACCTCCATCGCTGTATGCAATGGCCAGACTTGCGTTGTTGTTCAAGTGCTAGATAGCATGCGCAGTCTCCCATCCGATGCTTTCGTTGAAGTGAAGTGGTCTTCTCTCATTTCTCATATATGAAATTGTTGGAAGACGTACGTTGGGATCACCTGATCAGAACTAGTGATCCCGACTCCAGGACGTCACGTGGAAGGAACGCTAGCGGGTATATACACTGATCGTTCCATCTGGTCTTTCTTAGACAGTTACTTGATAGATTCCAACGGAATACATTCATTTAGCCCACCTTGATCAGTTCTACCAGCACCCACAGAAATGGACTTGGGGTATGGTAGTCGATGCATGACGTATTACAGACTCTGATCGGTAACACTAAACTTTCAGCGAGCAAGACGAGACAGTAACGGTACATCCTTGTACTCTCGACTATCTCGCCTTCCCGCGCTACCTCGCGTTACCTCACTTCAGTCAAATCTCAGAGTGGCGGAAGTGCATCAATAGTCGACTCGTACAGTGTGCGACACAGGTTGAAGCCTACCAACAGTATGTCGCCCATAACATCGTCGGGTCGAAGCGCATATCCTGAAGGTATACAGAATCGAAGAATCTACAGCCGATCTCACCGGTATTGCTGAGCTCAGCAATTGCGCACCCTCTATTGGACGTACCGTTCGCGGGGCGCAGTGAAGGACGAAGTGGCTGGCCAACAAGATCACCGCATCCACCAGGCTGAGAATGCAATCGAATTGACAACTCATGAGTGCATGCAAAACCCCGCGTCTTGCAATAAGTGACAGCGCATGTATTTTGAGCCTCATTCTCGAAGCCATGGCGGAGATGGATAAAAGGAGGTGTTTTGCCTGGCTTTCTCGCAGGTACCAACGTCCTCCGCTTAGTGTATCTGCAACATGTCTGTAAGCGATAACTCTACCTTGGACGCCTCGCAGGACAATGACGGTATGGGCGAATATGGGTACGGGACGGGGGACCTGACCGTCAGTCCCGAAGAGATATCGTGAGTTGGCCACCATCAAGAAGTCCAAGGAAAGCGTTGACAGTTTCACACAGCCCCTACGCGACTACGCAGATGGTCTCACTGGAAGTCGGGCCAGAAGGGACCCGGTTCCTTGTACACGACAGTGTCTTGAGCCGGAGCGAGGTTCTTGCCGCAAAGTCCAACTTGTTGGCTTTTGTCAAGCAGTCTGTACTCCTACCGGAGCTAGACCAAAACACAGCACACACTCTGGTACACTACTTGTATACCAGCAAGTACCAGGGTCTCAACACTCTGGCATCTTCCGACAAGGTCATACCCGAAGTTTACAAGCTAGGTGCAGGTGTATACTGCGCTGCTGCTCGCTACAAGCTACCGGGTCTTGCTGAGCTGGCCCAGGACAGAATGAAGTCTCTCGACAAAGAGATGAGCATCTTCGATATCCTAGCCGTAGCGAGAGACCATGCATTCCCTTTACTACCAGATGACGATGTATGGTATCCAAGCTATGTTGAAGAGTCACTCAACAACGCCATGGCGGATGATCCGGAGCCGTTTCGAAAGCCAGACTTCATCACGACAGTAGAGGGTAACAGCAAGCTCCTACAGCTCGTCTGGAAGACTGTGATGAGCAACTACGCTCGGGCGCCAGCAACACCGGTAGTAAACAACGACGAAACCACTACTCCAACAACTCAACTCGTGCCGGAGCTCCAGGAGTCAATCGGCGATGAACATGGCATCTCTGTAATTCCGTCACACAAGACCGAAGAGGCAAATGAATCTACAGCAACATCAAGCTCGGTTCCTGCTCCAAGAGACGAAGGTACCGAGGCGCCGGTTGTAGAAGATATCATCATCTCGAATCTCGCCAAAGAAGATGCTCCCGAACTGGAAGATACTCAGCCCACGGTGGAGAAACCAGCGCCGCTCGAGCCTTTCACAGACGAGCTAGATTTCAAGTCCTCAAAGACGTACCAACAAATGGGCAGTAAAAAACCAGAACAAGTCAAGACGAGCGCCATCTCTCCGGGCGAGACCAAAGCACCCACTCACGTACGCTCCGACTCAGTGATGCAGGTCGAGCAGCCTTTGGTGGCTCCTGTTGACGGAGAGACAAAGACCGATTGCGCTGCCCCATTGACCGATGAACCCGAGCGAGTAGTATTGGCGGTGCGGGTCGATTCAAACGAGGTGAATGATCTTGCTGCGCAGGGCAAAAAGAAAAAGGGCAAGAAGGGCAAGAAGTCGAAGCTGGTTGCTGTAGAGTAGGAGTACAACATGTGGAGATTCTTTGGGTGTAGAGTATACACAAATTTAGTTCTGTAGGCTTCTGTACTCGATCTACACCCCCTGGCATAACCGCGAGGTTTAATGCGACGTGAATGAATGTAGTGGCCGCAGAGGCGCTCTCGTTCGGACAGAATGCGCCGAGCTGGAGTAGTTGCAGCATTTACTATGTGGCTTGATATCTTGCATCTCGTAGCCTCCAGACTGCACGCCAGGATTTACGTTAACTGTAGAGCGGTCGAGTGGGATGGTGTTGTCGTGGGTGCGGTTATCGAGGCATTTCGCACATCTAGTCCTCCACGGGGTTTCTACACATTCCTACCTCCGGAGCATTCGTACTTGCCGGATATTGCCTACTAGCATGGTTCCACAAAAAGCACAAACAAATCTCCAGCCTTGCTCGCATTGCGTGCCAGATGGCAGCAAGTCGAGTGTGCGGCAGATTGAGGAGCTTGGAGCGATCTGTTCAGGAAGTTGGTAGTGAGACAAGGCTGATGCCGATTGCCGAAGCGACTAGGAACAATATAGGTGCAAAAACAGTTTCGGAGGAGCAACAAATTTATTTTATTTAGTCATTTCATTCCTTACACAAAACCTATGTATCCTCAAAGAATCTCATACCGATCCTACCCTCGGCGACCCGGCACTTACAGTAGGTATATATATGCACCAGGCGCTCAAGGTGATGGAAAGAAGGTATACATGAGCAATCCAGCCCATCCGAAACCCTCCCAGCGGACAGGTAACAGCAAAACTAAACAAAATATCCTCAAGACATTATCGACTAAAGTATTTCGCCTCGCCTGCTCCACGACCAATCACATAGCTGTGACGGTATGGGTTGATGCGAGGCTTCGGGGTATAAGCATCGAAAAGCAAAGAGGTCATGTAGCGGTCGAATTCACTGCAAACCCAACACCTTGTTCCCATGCGCGGGTCCAAGAATGACGTGTAGCGGGAACAGCCGCTACTAAGAATTGAAGCTAAGCAAAGGGAACGCGGTAACAGATTCGCAAGGAAACAGATACCTCAACTTGGAAGTAAAACGCAAGGGAAAAAAAAAGACCAAGAAGCCGCTCAAAACATTCCTCATAAAAACACCAGTCTGAGGTCAACCCAAGCTTACATAGCCATACCAGGGACTGGCTTCCGACTGGGCATGGGAAGAGGGCCGTTGGAGGAGACGGCATTGGGGTTCATGGGGCTGGGACCGGGAGCTGGACCTCGTCGTGGGTTACCAGCCTGGCTTGCGGAGTTGGATCGCGGACGGCCGCCCATTTGGGGTGGAGGGGCCATCTGTGGTCCGCCGCCGTATGGTCCGGGAGACATGGAGCGTGGTGGACCGGCGTAGGGCGCGTTGCTGTTAGAGCGACCGCGGGGAGCACCTTGCTGAGGAGCGTTGCTGTTTGATCGCATGCGAGGGCCTTGCATCTGCTGAGGCGACATCTGGCGAGGGGACATTTGACGGGGACCGGGGCTGCCTTGGGGCATACCAGAAGGGTTCATGCCACTGGCTGGCGACTGAGGACGGGGCTGAGGACCACCGGGACCCATCTGTGGACGGACAGGAGGGCCACGCATGTTAGCTGGTGGAGGGCCTTGACGAGGCGGGCCGTTACGAGGCTTGACCGGGTGCTTGGAGAGACATGTGCGGGGGACGACACCTTGTTGCGAACGGTCCATACGGATGCAGAGAGCCTAAGAAGGATTAGTGTTGTCACTCAGTCAAGAGGGAAGACAGAACTTACCCAACCGTCGTCATACTCGTGGAGCATGCGAACAAGTTGACCAGCGTGGAGATCGAGTTCATCCTGCATAGAAGGCTTGAAGTCAAGTTGAACACGATGTACGTTGTTAGGACCAGGACCAGGACCAGGGCTTTGGGGACGAGCACCAGCCATTGCACCAACAACAGGAGGGGGACCAGCGGGAGCAGGGCCCGGAGAAGCAGGAATATCCTCAGTCCATGCCGGGCTTGGAGGAACGCTTGCATTGTTGGCAGCGACTGGCGGTGGAAGGGGAAGCTCAGAGGTAGGAGGAGGGATCGAAGATGCGACTCCAGCCAGTGCACCAGCGTTTACATCAGCTGCAGCAATAGCCGGAGCTGGGTTGGCAAAGTCAGTACTGGGCTTGGAGGAGTGCATTGCGGAGGCCATTGGAGAAGCATTGAGAGGCGAGTCGGGAATTGAAGCTTGGTGCGTGTCGACCGCGGCCTTGTTTCCAAAGGGATTCGCTGACGGAGGACCAGACTGCGTCTCAGGATCCTTGAACGGGTCGGCAGCTGGGGCGTTTGCAGCACCGCGTCGCTCCCAGGCGCTTGTGGGACGCTCGGCGGAGGCAGAAGGTGAGAGGTTGCGGTTCTGGGATTGAGCAGCAGCGACGTTGAGCAAGTTTCCTCCGCTCTTTCGCTGCTCGTTGAAAGCTGGATCGAATTGGGTGACTGGTCGCAAGCTGAGACGGGGCGCGGTTGAAGCAGTGCGAGCAGAACGGATGCTAGCAGCCGGAGCGGCACCAGCCATTAGCTGGGGAGGCGGTGGGTGGGGTGCATTGTTCATCTCGGTCTTCTCGTTCTCCTGAGCGGCGGCTGCAGCCATTTGATTCTTCTTGCGACGGTATAGAAGCAAGATGCCGGTGAGTATGGCACATAGAACCAGGAGTATGCCCAGGGCAAGACCCGCCTTTGCACCAATGGACATGCCATCCTCAGAGTCTGCTGCAGGGGCCGAAGAGGAAGAAGCGGTAGCTGAAATAGTGGCGGCCGTCGCAGATGCGAGACCTGCGATGGATGAAGCAGGGCTGGGCGTGGGAGACTTGGTCGCTACCATGAGGGTCGAGGCAGGCTTGAGCGGACTCTTGGTCGTCCTAGTCTCCTCCACAATAAGATCATCGTCAGAATCCTGGGTCGGAGACGGCTTCCTCGCGGTTGTGGTGGGCTTTGTGGGCTTGGCAGTCTCCTCTGGCTCGTCTTCTTCCTCGGTAGTGGTGGTCTCGCGGGCACGTGTAGCAGGCGCTGGCAGTGCAATGCCTGGTTTCTTGGTCGGCTCTGGCAACTCCTCTCCTTCCGTCACTGCGATGACCTGGGTGACGATCGCAACCGGGCCGTCATCGTCATCGCCACCGCGTTGCCGTCGCACAAGATGCAATCCTGCGTGCCGGTGTGCCATGGCGTGCATTATGGCGTATCAACAAGGTCGATTTAATGTGATTATATGTTGTGTAGTTTGTTCGTATGACTCTCAGGTGGTAAGTCGGCCGTGAACTTTACTGTGACCAGCTCTCTTGCGTTCGAGGTTCCGTATGGTGCGTGATTAGGTATTACGCGCAAGAATGCCTCGAGTCAAGTCGGCTCGTTGTAAGGAATGTGGCGCTCGAAGGGCGGGCAGGGTTAGATGTCGTGTATTTGGGTGAACTAGGCACTAGACAGAAAAGAGTGTGTAACTATGGGTATGTTTGGTAAAGAGTGAAACGCGACAGGCAGCGCTGGATGAAAGAAGGACAAGACGACAGCCTGGCCGCAGGAGTACGTGATGTCGTGAGGAATTAGAGAGGCGGCGTGGAGGTGAAGGAGCGTCGGCGCCGGACACGGCAGAGAGAGTGGGAAACAAATGGCAGAGCGCCAACCAAGCTCGAAACGCCCGCGTGCCTGGCAAGGCCGAACGATGGGAGCTGGTCCGTGCAGCCGTACATCTTGCCGTGATGCGCGCTAGCCCGAGGTTAGCGCCAGGTACGCGTCTAACGTGATTGGACCTCTCGTCTAATTTCCTGGGGGCGTTTGGCGCTCGAGCTATTTTCCGCCTCAGCCTCGCACTCGTGTACGAATGGCGGTGCAGACCCCCCCCCTTTATCGAGGGTCATCACCGGCGCGTTTGAGACGGCGATTTGGCTTGAGCCTTCTTCAAGAGATGCTTCATGTCATCGTCGTGTGTTGTGCGGTGGTTGAAGCGCCTTGTTCATATCTACCCTGGGCGGCGTGGCAGTGCTCCACTAACGTGGCTCGTAGATCTGCCCAGTTTGGGTGAGTAGAAGGAAATGGTAGTGACATGGCAACCCAAGGAATGTCCTGCGCGTCCGGTAATTACATGCAGATGGCAGATGCAAGCTTGGGTGCCTCGTGCGTGGTGGTTGCTTTCTTCGGCTGGTACCCGTCGAGTCGCAATCTCGCTCGTCATCAGAGCTGCATAACAACACGGCAGAGCCCGGGCGGTGACAGCATGAGTGCGGTAGGCGGCTTGATGTTTGCGACGATAGCCTCGAGCCGTCGCGTGCTCACATCGTGTGTGAACAGCCCGCGAAGCCCGAGAGCGGACGTGGGCACAAGGAAAAGTTATTAGTTAGCGGAGATTTCCAGTCGGGGCATTGGCAAGAAGCAAGGACAGACCTGTGTGGCGCATCGTCGGTCCTCGAGATCGCGGCGAGCCAAGTTTTGTTATATATTTGACTTTTGTGATCACGTCCAGGTAGTCCTTGGGAGTGGAGAGTACAGGTGTGGGTACTTGCTTACAGAAATCCAGACTTTGACTCTCCACGATCTCTCTATAGCCAGGGACCTTCTGATTCCACGCATGCCTCAGGACCGATGCACCGCTATGCAACATAATTTAGAAAATTGGATTAGTCATCATCGAAACAATATCCGCCTTCCTAGCTCAGTGGTAGAGCGCGTCACTAGTAATGACGAGGTCGTCAGTTCAATTCTGGCGGAAGGCATTGCTTTTTGATGAGCGCACTCTAGTAGCGCACCAAGAACAATCATGCCTATGCAACGTACAATGGTTCTCCTTTTTGCTTCACCAGTGGTAGTGCGGCCCATTGTTCCCTCCACATATTGGTTTTCTTGGTGTGCTTATTGAAGCAATCTCCCATCATCTATGCTGCAAATCCTTTTTAGACTTGCATTGAACAAAGGACGTGAAATAAGATCATGCAACAACTCATTTCCCTTCAATGTATGGAAGCACACAACTATACACCTAACGTATTAATGGGTCACGTTTCTTACGAGCATGAAACGCGCTCTATGCTGGGTGACCAATGTATACGTGCAAGATCTAGAAGAAACAGAGGCAATCGTGGCGAGCTCAAGCGTGTCGTGAGAACAGTAAGCCGGTTTCCCGCATAGCTGCTAAGAACGCGGTCTTGAGTACTAGGTATTTGATTCGAACCTCGGGAAAGCGAAATGGCCTGCTGAGATAGCTCCTCGAAGTGGGTTGCGACGGTGAGAAACTGCTGTACAAAAACACAGTCGGCGCGTTAAATCGCACTCAAACACTCTGTGCAAATGCAGGTACAACAGATTTGGTGGCCGAGTTTTGCATGTGAAGCTTGCCCGCAGCTGTGGGGAAAGAGCCTCCTCCCAACAGCTGGAGCTAGGCGCAGGATAAGTGGGGCGGTGTCTAGGTCGTTCCGCGACCGGCGCCCAGTCACCGATCATAGCTTCTTTGCGTCCCGTCCTTTAGATTTCCTCATCGTGCGATCGAAGCCGAAAGCGACCTTCTGAAGTAGTAAAAAGATTCCATCGCAGTTGCTGCTTTCACGGCTGGTCATTGTGGATCCGAGCTCCATTGCAGCATCATCACACATCCGGTTCAATCTGCCTGCTACTCGAGCTTTCCCCCTCCCCAGGATCAAGGGTATTCGGCCGACCAGAGCTCCCTTTGATGGCCAGCGCTGCGCCTATTCAGAATAGGCCATACCGCTCGCACAAAGTACCGGCCTGTACAAGATGTCGTTCGCGCAAGATCCGATGTCACATTGACATTCCTGGAGAGCCATGTCTATCATGCCGAGAAAGACGACTCAAGTGCCAATATGTCGAAAGTTCAACGACCAGTTCTCCTACGGATGAGGGTTCTGACCGACGGCCTTCCAAACGACGGCGGCACAGCGAGCCTGAGGATGGCCCTTCTCGGCCTCGCTCAGCGCCCATCTTGCACAAAACCAACAACAACCCGTCCGCCTCAATTATGCTTGCGCCACATTTCGCTGAAGATATTGACATTTTCAATCGGCACATCTCCCAGCATCGGAAAGCAGAGGGCGAAGTGGAATCCTCCAACTACCAGACACTTCTACATGATGCGAAAGACCCGGTGGTGTACCTGACTGTTCCAAGGTTTCGCACTGGTCTACCACCCAACAGTGGTTGTGGAAGAGAGCAAGTTGAGATTGTTGAGCAGATCATGGGGCCTTTCAAGCGTGAAGTGGTCGAGCTATACTTCAGCCACATTCATTATCATTTTCCCATCCTAGATGAGGAGATGTGTGAAACCTTACGAACGGGCCAATACAACAGAGTTCCAAACAACTTGATGTGTGTCATTTACGCACTTGCGTCACCACATTGGTCAAAGTCAGATACTCTGAAGATGCATCCCAAGCCAAACTCCTACTACGTATGGAACAAGGCCATCTCGGCAACGCTGGAAGACTTTCTCAGTCCCGGCATGTCTACTATTCAAGCCGCTGTGCTTGATCAGGTTGGACGGCCTTCGGTCTCTATCATCGGCAACATCACTCTGTGTGGCCGGACAGTTTCCTTGGCCCAGACATTTGGGCTACACAGGGATCCATCAAAGTGGAATATTACAGAGAATGAAAAGTCGGTTCGAATGCGACTCTGGTGGTGTGTTCTCATAACCGATCAGTGGTCTAGTGTCGCATATGGCGCACCACCCTATGTGTCCAAAGGCTACTACGATGTCCCACGACCAACTGTGGCATCGCTCATTGGTAACAAGGCAAGTTCGCAGCAGAAGCAGACTACTACATGCTTTGTATATCTATGCTCCTTGACGGAGCTGCTTGCGGAAATCTTGCCTTTCGTCTACCAGATCAACCCGGATCGGATACAGCTTGCCCGGGAAATTGATCGCTTCAAGCACGAACTGAACGACCTGGAGGCGCAGCTTCCTGAATGGCTTCCTCTGCCCAATCGCCCGGGCACGCCTATGCTATGGCTCTCATTCCTCTCAATCAGGCTTGTGCTTGCCCGTGTCATCTTCCGCGCAGCCGTTCTCGATGGAGATGGTAGTATAGGGCGGAACAGGATGGATCAGCTGCGCATTGCATCCTCAGCAGTCCTCGATTTTATATTGACCATGGGCGAAACCCAATTCTTGGACTTTTGGTTGCCCTATGCGACCCACCTCTTGGTACATGCCATTACCGTGTCGCTTCGCTGCACCGTCGAAACTCAAGACCCTGAAATACGCAACACATCTGTCGCGCGGCTCGAACGCGTCATTGCGCACATTCAGCATGCGCGAGACAACTATGATTGGGATCTCGCAAACTATGTATTGGAACGGTGTGCTGATCCTGTGTCGAAAATCGCATCGCTGAACGCACGAGAGGTGCCACAGCCGTCGGAAACAGAGCTCACCAGCATTGTTGCTAATGGGAATGGGGGTGAAGTGCCGGTAATGCCCAACTTTGACGACGCGAGCTTCTTGTTATCCGACATATTGGATCCGAACGCTTTTGATTTTTCATGGGACGCGTTATGGGATACACCGTCTGGAATGACAAATTTCTCAATCTGAATACCCATTTACATCCTTTAGCCTATGAAATCCAGACCTCGGTTATTCCCATGTGAGCATATACGATTACGACACGTGTACCCTCGACGCAGCAGCGGTCATTCCAGCAGCCCTGCTAACTACCTATTTGGTCATGGGCTGGCCGAGACTGTGGGGTCGACTTCATAATGGACCCAGAGCTTGAATTACACCGGATGTACTCAGGACCTCGTTTTACAGAACCTGTATGACATGCTACACGATGCTTTACCTAACCTTCAATGACGGAGATTACATGAAGCGTGAACCTCCAATGGAGACTAAACCGGACCGTTCATCTAAACAGCGATATTACTTCAGGCATAACAAGGAACCCAACCTCTATTATCTGTACCTATTCCCTGTATCGGAGCCCAATGGCGAAGACCCAGAGACACCATCACCGCAGACAACGTATCTTTTCACCAAAAACCGCACCCGCGTATTCATTCGGTCAAACGATCCCGCTAGCACGTATACGACAAGAACCGTACGAGTATGACTTGAACACATGGCTTACGCGACCATATAGCCAGCACGCAAAGGATGGTAACAAGCACAATCGTCCCACTCGTAGTATTCGCGTCATGTCCATTCCAGCTACCTCTTGTGCAGCAATGTACACAAGATATATGACACCAGGTTCTACTCCCTTTCTTCCCTCTTCCCCATCTTACACACTATGCCTCCTCCTGCCTCTCCTCCCACCCAAGCCCGTCGTGAAAACCGGTGCCATGTCCAGACCCCCGGCATCAAGCCAAGCCACAATAGCAAGATATAAATCATGCAAGAAGCTCCAGTCATCGCCATCGTTGTCGCTACCCAGAAGACGGTTGATACTGCCGTCCTTGTCAAGAGGACTATCGTTGCTGTAAACTGAGCTGGGACTGAGTGGCCGCATGCTGATAGCGTCGCCATTGTCCTTTGTATCTTCCTCTGACGGCGTACCGGCAGGAACCTCCGCCCTAGTAAATGCATTGTCTGGTGCTTCGTGCGCTGGGCTTGCTCTTCCAAGCATAGTTTCCAGCGTGGGGAATAAGATGCTACTATTCCTGGACAACAAGGAAGATGGTGACGATGCAGTCCCAGTGCCGTCCCGCTCGGATTTGCACAATCTACAACCTGCTCTACAGTTTATAGACATGCTTGCATGTGTGAAAAATAATCTATGTTGTTTATCAATTAGTGGTTGATCGGTACTTGTGAGGTGTAATGGGATTGGCTTGTGTGTATGCCAAGGGATGGTCTTGGTCATGATGAGAAACAGAGTCGATACACTGTAGTTTTATGTGCTGGGCATAGCCTGGGAGAGGCCATGTCTCTGGTATTGAGGTCAGCCGCACAGTCCAAGGTCAGTTGTCTTGCATTTGACGTAGGTCGGTACAAGGCCTACATCTTGACAGTGGCCAGTAGTATTGTCCAATCAAGTTTGCATGTCTGTATTGTCAGACAAACAGTCGTGTCGCACCCTAAACTCCATTGTCTACCGGTGAGACACGCTAAAGGTACCGTCACAGTAATGAAGACGTTGGTTTACTGTGGTGTCAATTCTATTTCTCCTTCAACTACTATCTAACGCACTCACTCGTACATAGAATTAGTCTGCCCCACCGTCCACCCCCCTACCCACCTATGCATATCACTCTAGTCCATATGAACCAAAAAGCACGCCTTGATGCATGCTTGCAAGACTTGCCCATGCTGCAAGCGCCAAGCACATACGCCCTACGCTTACTCGCACTCCATTCGCCGTATGCTCGCTCGGATATGTGGAACAGGATATATCTCAAAACAAACTCCGGGGTATAGGATACTTTCTCCCAACCGCTAAAACGCCAGATAAAACGCACAAAAGGTGATGAGGGATCCAGAGGTGAGATCAATATTCGATGATACATCGGGGAAAGAAGGGGTTCTCCCGAAAGAAAAAACTTGTGTTTGGTACTAGAAATCGATATTAAAGAACGGGGTTAGGACCAAGCCAGGATCCGGGGCGAATTGAAGGTGACGGAAACAGTTGGGGGCAAGGTTCGCTGACGTTGATGGCGTAATGTTGCTGTCGTTCGCCTAGAGAGAGAGAGAGAGAGAGGCAAAGTGAGTCGTTCACGTATGTTCAGGTGTGTCGAGAAGAAACGTCCGTTTTGCGAGAGCCTATCTCCAAGCGGCTCTGTCTCCTTGGCTCGATTGACGACCGCTAACACGGCTGGAAGTACGGCTTTCAGCCAAGCTATCGAGTCTGCTGCTGGTGCGCTTAGGGGGAGTTGTCTCGGCGACCTTGGAAGCGGATGGTGTGCGCGACTTAGGCATAGGTAGTAGGCTGCTGCGACGGCTGGCTGTGACACTCGGAGGGCGTGATGCTCGACGGGCCGCGGGGCTTTCTTCCTTGGCAGGGCTCTTGCTATCCTCCGCTACTGTTGAGACACGGCGGCTAGATGCTGGCGTTGTTGATTTCGCCTGAGATGAAGATAAGGATGTAGATCGCATCGGTAGCTTGCCCTTTGCGGGGGTGACGGGGGATTTGGATGAGCTCGCCAATGATCGGACAGGGCGCTGCTGTCCTGGGGTGGTAGATGTCGAACGGCTAGATGCGGGCGGGGGAAGAGCTGATGAGCGACTCAAGGGGCTCCGCAGGGGTATGGACGAACGACTAGCTGAGCCCCTCCGCGATCCATCGGGTGAGTCTGCGTCTTTCCGGAAGGGCGAGGGCAACGTCAGAGTCAACGGCTTGAAGTTGTGCCCAACGACAGTGTCACGCAGGTGCGTGTCAGAGTTCCAGCGAGGCTTGGGGCCAGGTCTCTCGGTCGGCGTCTTTGCGCGTGCTTGACTAGCTGCAGTGCCGGACATGGCGCGGGAGGATGTAAAGTCCAAGCGTGTCGAAGGCATAGATTTGCGGGAAACGACGCTTTCGCCTTGGGGTATGCTCGAGTAACGCCGATTGGGAGGCGCTGATAGTTTTGAGCTCGCAACACTTGACTGACGAGGTTGCTTGTTTGCAGGAGTGGTAGCGGCTCCGTATCCACTGCTTTTACGGCTCATAACGACACTTGAAGCCGGCGAAGTACCTGGCGTGTCAAGGTTTGAATGCGGGAGTGAGGCCTCTGTCAGTACAGTGGAGACGGAGTCACGAAGTTTGCGCGATCTGGTGAAGTCGTCCAAGATGGCGTCCATGTTTCCAGTCACTTCTTCCAAGTCCTCCACCTTTGCGCGGACATCCTGTTGTATACGCAAGATCTCGCCATTGACCGTGGACCTGTGCTTCATCTCAATGTCAATCAGCTCAAGTACACGCCTCATGGACGGAGGGTAGTGATCTCTCTTGTCTTTGTAGGTGGCAATACGTGTCGACAGCTTCTCCTCGTCGCTGTCGTCGATGGCTTGCTGCAACCTCTGGATACTCTTCATGCAGGAATCATACATGGCAACAGCTTTGCTGCCAGCTTGACGGAAGCTGTGCACCCATTTGTCCTCACCCAGCTCTTCTCTCAGTGCATTTGCTTCGGCTTCGAGCTTCTGCTCTGATGCTTCCAGCTGTTCCTTTCTCCGCACGAGTTCATCACATGCGGAAGGGAAGATGGTGCTCGCGCGCATCTGGAAGGCGTTGAGTCGCATGGGAAGGAAATCGAGCGAAGCACGCAGTGGCTGCAGCTTTGCGAAGAGGGCTAGTAGGCGCGAGTTTTCTTGTTCGATTTGCGGGATGGGTGAGGTGGGCGAAACGACGGCGAGGGTAGGCGGCATACTAAACCGCTTGCTGTTCAGTATCGCCTGCTTCCGGGGTATCTCCTCGACGATGGTCTCAAGCTCAGAAATATCAAACTTCTCCGGGGCTTCGGCGACGGAGTCGGAGATGACGCGGTGTCTGCGCTCCTCCATCTCAAACACGAGACGACTGAGGTTCTCGACCTCGGCGCCGATTTCGCCCAGCACATTGTTCCACAGTTCTTCCCACTCCATGGCTACTTCGACCTGGTTCTTGATGCCCTTTAGCGTCTGCTTAATCTGACCCCAGTTGGTTACAATGTCTTCCATCTGACTCACAAGCGTGGTCTGGTCTTTGGTGGGCAGGAGCGCGATGTCAGAACGCGACTGCAGATCTTCTATGGCGCCGATGTAGACGTTGACGAGCCCCTCGAACTTGCCGATGGCGGCATCCACCTCCTCCAGTCCTTCTCTTCCGGCCGCTGCGGCCCATTCTACGTCGTCGTCTGCGTCGAGGCCACTCAGAACCTCTTTCGTCTTGGAGATCCACAATCGGATGTCGTTTGCCGCCTTGTGCAGCGCGCGTCCGGCCTGGGTCGACGTGGGTAGTGCGGTGATTTCGGAAGCGATGGTCGTGGGCGGAAGCTTCATCGAGGTCAGCTGCTGGATCTGGTTGGTGAAGCTGACCTTGGAGAGGGTGTAGATGGAGCCAGCGCGCGGGTAGTGGCGCTTCTGGAAGTACGACTCGATGTCGATGCCATTGTTGTCGTCTAGGACGGAGGGCTCCTCTCCGGCAACTGGTGTGGGTGGTGAGAGGAGGGGTGGCGTGTCTTTGGGCGGGGGAGTGGGTGCGGCGGGCTCTGTTGGGGCAGGCGCAATGGGTTGTCTTGGGGCAGGCGCAATGGGCTCTGTTGCGGTCGGTGGTGCGGGTTCGGGCTCAGGCTCGGCAGCAGTGGTGATGGTGCCGCTGAGGGCCTTTTCCGGCTTGGTGACATCGGGAAGGCGGTACTTTTGCATGTCGAGCTCCATGTCGGCCTCGGACTCGGACGGGAGAAGCTTGTCGCTGGTGGAGACGACGCTGCTGTGGTCGCTGTCAAAGTCGGGCTCCATGACGAGCGTAGGGACGCTTTCGCCCGTCGACTGGGGCACGAGCGGCGTTGCTCCTGCTCCTGTGCCTGCTACTACTCCTGCTCCTGTGCCTGGTGGAGCTTGGCCAGCGCCCTTTCCACTCCAGGCGGTGCCGCGGCGCTCAACCTCGAGGCTGCGGGCTTTGCGGAACTCGTCCAGGCGTCGCAGGCGGTCTTCCTCGATGCGGCCGACGTCGACGGCGCTCTTGTTGTTGTTGTCGTTGATCTGGTTGAGAAATTTCATGCGTGCCAGGAGGCCCGGGGACACATTTCTCGCGAGCTTGGTGGTGCTTTCAAGGTGGGCGGGAATGTGCCGGAGAGGCTTGGGCGAGGATGGCGATGACGACGTGGTCGTCGGTGGTGGGTTCGGCGGTGTCTTCGCTGGCAAGTCAACGGCAGTCGCGGCGGGGCTGCTGTCGAGAACTGAAGGCGGCGTGGCCGTGTCGCTCATTGAGCATGTCTGTGTGGACCTCGAGGAAACCTCCAGGTCGCGTTCAGACAAACGAGGAGGCTGCGCAAGACTGGATACGCTGCATGCACGGATGCCAGATGAATCGGGAGATGAATCGACCTTCTTGGGGGATGGCGCCGGAATCGCGTTCGCCTAGGCCCTTCACGCGTTGCTTCTGTTCACCCACAAATAACGGCGTGGCGCAACAACCAAAGGCTCGCTTCGTCTCTGGAGTATGCGCGCGAGTGGGATGTGTGCTCGAGGTGATCTTGGAGGAGACGCTCCCCAACACCTCTCGAGACACCCGTTCACAAAAATGTCCCGCTTGTGTCTCACCGGGTGCCGCTGTGCCCAATTTCCGCCAGCTCCCCCCTGCTATCAGTGCTCCTCATTCCCACCCCCTCGTCGCCTTCACAGGCACTCAAGCCGCGACGCCACCGTCTGTGCCATCCCTTCTGGAAGCCCCTCGGTCGATCCTATCGTTTGTGTTATACATGTTCACTACCAATACTATGCACGACATGTGGGACCTGCCCTTCGGTTTGCCCTCGTATCGTCATTTCCAACGCCAGGTACTCTGATCCGACGTTGGCTAGACTGCATGTTTCATGACTCTGCTTGCAATACGTGTCTAGACATTATTTACATTCGACTTGACGCTATTCAACACTACAAGACTGCAAGTCGCTGATGCAAAGGGGTATCTATCTCAAGCCGCCACCTACCGGCGCACTCTGAGCGGAATGGTAAAAGAGCCCTGTTTCCAACCAGGGAAGAATACTCTCTGCAAGGATTTCTAGGGTGTCGAGTTGAGATTCGGGGACATGAGCTTCGTGCAAATTAGATAAAGATGTTATGTGGAAACATGGACATGGAAGGAAATAGGTCGAGATCCATGGATATCTGCCGTAATGGCCACTTCACAGCGCCTCGTAGTTGGGGTCAATCTGTAGTGTAGGGGTTCTCGTTTGGTTCTTCTGCTTTTGCCATTCCGACGTGATTTCCTCACGAACCCCCTGGCTCCATTGCAGAATAGCAGCGTCAAACTTCTTCCACGCTTCCGCATCCTCGCCGTGAACCACGCCCATGACATCAACATCCAGCTTGATGTCCCAGCGCAGCTCCGCCGCCTTGATCCAGTAGCGCAGGTTGTCGGCGCAACGATATGGCTTGGCCGTGTCGGTGTGGTACGTCTTGATCTCTTCAAAGTGTCGTTTTGACCTTCGGACGAGAGTGTTGTGAAGGTGAACTAGTCGCAGGCCATTCTGTAGTTGGGCGAGGAAGGGTGTTGGGAGCTCCCAGTCGGCAGCGCTGCTCCACTCGGGAAGCGCGTCTAGGTTGCTGTCAAACGATTTGAGGAAGAGTAGTTCCCTCTCGCGTTCCTTGCCCGTCCAATCACCCTCGCGCCACGACCAGTTTTCTCTCTCTTCGTGTTCGAGGCGCTCCTTTTCTTCTTCGGTATCGAGCAGGCTGCCAATGTCGACCACCCACTGCTTGAGTTGGGTGACTTCATATGGCTGCACACCGTTTCCAAAGTTGCGAATGGCGAGGCGCTTCAGAACCTCGAGTGTGTCGTACAATTCCTTTCGGATCGTCCGCTCCGACTTGATGGCGTAGAGTCGTTGTGGTTCTTCGTGTGCAGTGTAGTAGTTTTTCGCGGCGCGGATCGCTAGGGTGGTGACGTCCAACAGGTTGATGCCCTGGACCTCGTGCCAACCTGAAGCTTCCTCGCCTCCGTTTTTTGCCGTCTTTCCGTCGGGCTGCACGTCGGAGAAGCCCTTCTCCAGCTCGTGCAGATGCTTCATCGACTCGGCGAGCGACTCGCGAAGTTCACGGCGTAGGACGGTCATGTCAGGCGGCGGTGGGACGTAGACGGGGTTGTTCTTGTAGGTGCTGACCGTGGGCGGGAGCATCATGGGCTCGGGGTCCTCCCATGCCATTGAAGCCGTTTCGTCGAGCGGCGACTCAACGAAGCCCTCTCCAAGATGATGTTCAGCCAATCCGTCTGGCGACGCAAGCGACAAGGACGAGAAGTCGGCATCGGGTGCAGGCGAGGTTGGTTCGTTGCCGCTCGCTGTTCGCGATCCCGGCTTGCGGCCTTTGGCGACACGCCCCGTCGCCGTGTCGAGCAGGCCCGTCCTCGCAAAGTAGTACTGCAGATGTGCGATGGTGCCGAGGTTCATGACGCTTTCCCTGTTCTTGGCCGACGTGGAGAACTCGGTGCCCTCGGGCCTCATGTATCCACGTCGCCTGCCGCCATCAGAGAGGCGCGAGCTCACTGAGCGTGCCGACGAGACAGACGAGGCGGTTGAGACGGAACGGTCAAGCGGCGGAATGGCGCCGATGGCCAAAGATGGGGTCGCCCAGGGTTCGGGTGAGGTTGAGCGTGCGGGTGGGGAGTTGGGCGTGTCCATGGTGGTCGACAGGGGTGGGAGGTGCAAGGCCGTCGCAGTCGTTAGACTCCTTATCAGCAGTGAGATTCGGTGTTTTCGAATCCTAGGCATTTACGGAATGATGGTGGGTTATCAAGCACTCGTCTTGGTTGTGGAGCCACCTGGGCAATGTCCGGTTGTTGCTGGGTGAGTCGGGATAAGGGGCGTGTTTGATTACAGTAGAGGTTTCAGTCACGGGGAGCGACGCGAGATTGTATCCGACAACAACGCGTACTAGCGGCAGCACCGCCCTGGGCTTCCTTACCGGCGCAATCTCCGTATAGCCGTGAACGCATAGTCGTTGCGATAGTCGTCCAGAGTGCTTATGTGTTCAAAAGGAAATTCTCCTCTGCGGCTCTGCATGCTTCCCGACTGACTAAGGGCTTGCTTCTGGCCCCGCACTCGAGGTGAAAGCCCGCAAGGGCACCTTCCCCGAGTAGCGTGTACCTTTCGCCATTGCGATGACGTCGCACGCCTGCAGAAGCATGGCCCCCTTCTACGAGACGCCATCTAACCAGACACGACTCCTCATAACCGACTCACTCGTATGAGACGCCTCTTTACAACCACAGCCAGAATGTCCAGCAGGCGGGTGCGTCATCTGCCCAGCTTGCTAGTGGCAAGACTGATGTAGCCACACAGATTCAGTACAAGGTCGAAGGCGAGGTACAGGGTGTCAACTTCAGATCATTCACCCAGAAGCAAGCCAAGAGTATCGGTGTCACTGGCTTCGTCACCAATGCATCGGATGGAAGCGTGCGTACCTGCATCAACCCCATAGCTTGCCACCGCTCACACACAACACAGGTCCAGGGCGAGGCTCAGGGTAGCGAGGACAAGATCAAAGAGTTTGTCCAGCATTTGAACAAGGGACCACCGGCAGCATCCGTCTCAAAAGTTGACCACTCGGACATGTCGACCAAGGATGGCGAAAGCGGCTTCAGCGTTCAGTAGCTTGATCGCGGCTCCCCACAAGATCGAGACAGACGCAAGCGTGGCGACGTTCATATGAACGAGGATTCGCTCAATCCTACATCTCTCTGCGCTGCCGTAGTTCACATAGACACTACGACGACGCACAACAGGTAACGGGTATACGACATATTCAAATACAAACTTCAGATTTGGTCATGAGCTTTGGACCTGTTTGACCATCAAGACTGAGTTCTGGTCAGTGACACGTATCGTGCACTGACGAAACTACTTGCTCAAAAAGCCTCCCAGTGATTGTCGTGAGGACCTTCTTGCCAGTGGAACGGCAAACTCTTCATCCCTTTCTCATCTGTCATAGGTGCGATGCTAGCAAGTTTTTTGATACTAGGTGAAGCAAGAGCCTGTTGCTAGTCTAACGACGGAGCCCAGACGCCTTCCAGATGTCGATGAATGATGGATGTTTTGACTGGAAGAGTGGCATTGGGACGCTGCCCATGCCGTTGCACCAGAGCTTGTGATGGTAACCACAAGTAATTATCCCACCCAAAACTGACAAGGTGTGCAAAGATAGAACCCAGGCTCAACCAAGGCGAAGGATTGCCATCATGTTGCAGCCATGTTCCGATGTTGCGCTATCAACCCTATGGGAGTGGGTCTGATGGCGAACAACGAGTCCCCGAGTTCTTTGAGATCCCGACGAGCATCTCCCGGAAGAAGCGGCTAGGTATCCCACGCATCAACATCACTATTTGGCGAGATCCAACCAGCAAAAAGCCCACCATGCATACGCTCGATGAACTGGACAAGCTCTTGCTTTTTTCCTGCGTCGTTAGAGTCCCGTATGAGCTTCTAATAGGGGTAGGTCAAAAGTCTTGGCAGAGCTATCCCGATTCCTTCCGTCAGCTGGATCACCACCTCGCTCAGCCGTTGCAAACTCGTCTTTGCACGCGACCGTACACGCCTGTTCTCGACTACTTGCTGACGTTCTCGGCTGTTCCCACAAAGTCTATTTGCTCACCGAGCCTGCCCGTCGGAAGGGCATGGAGCGGTGTAACGGCGGCGTCTCATGCACAGTCCTACTTCACCCTGATGACTGAGCGCGCCAGGCATGAGTACCGCGTGCATGTTTTTTTTTAGCTGTCAACGTCATGTCTTTGTTGATATAAAAGACGAACGTGTGCCTCAGTTTTGCCTCTTGCTAACCACCAGCACTTGCCATTGTAGTTGACGACATCCCTTACACTACCCAACACCCTAAGCTATACCCGCACATCTCTAACCGCAGATGATCTCCGCCAGAGCAGCAACAAGGGGATCGACAACCTCAAAGCGGGCTACGGCCCAGCTTATCAAGTCTTTTCAGAGTTACAATGCCGGATTTCGACTTCGACCCACCTTCGTCGCCATAGAGCACCTCCAATCGCAAGTTGGCCAGAGGCACTTTACCTCTTCGCCCAACGGTGGAGCCAAGATCAAAGAGTTTTTCGAGAAGCACCCGACAGAAAAGGTTCACAAGACACATGCAGCATGGCCTCATCCCGGTACGTACTTTCCAAACACAAAAAAAAAACACTTTTATGGCTAGCTAACACCAATCAGTATACACGGAAGAGCAAATGAATCAAGTCATAATTGCCCACCGCGAAGCGAAGACCATGTCGGACAAGGTGGCCCTCATCGCCGTCAAGATTTTACGCTGGGGTCTAGATAAAGCCACTGGATACAAGCATCAGAAGGCTGTGGATGTGGATGCTAAAGACCCACTGGCAAAGCGAAAGGCTTTTGCTATGAATGAGGAAAAGTATCTGATTCGCAACGTCTTCTTGGAGAGTGTTGCTGGCGTACCCGGCATGGTAGCTGGTATGCTTCGACATTTGCACTCGATGAGACGAATGAAGCGCGACAATGGATGGTATGTATCTTGACTTGTTGGAACAACAACATGCCGCTAACATGTTACTCGCTAGGATCGAATCGTTACTCGAAGAGAGCTACAACGAACGGATGCACCTGCTTGTCTTCCTCAAGATGCAACGGCCAGGACGCTTCATGCGTCTGATGGTATTAGGAGCCCAAGGAGTGTGGTGCAATGCCTTGTTCTTCGCCTACCTCCTGAGTCCTCGTACCGTCCACCGATTCGTAGGATACCTCGAAGAGGAAGCCGTCATCACGTACACCCGTCAGATCGAGGACCTTGATGCAGGCCGCCTGCCAAAGTGGGAAAAGATGGAGGCACCCGAGATCGCGGTAGACTACTGGCAGATGCCTGAAGGCCACCGCACAATGCGAGATCTGCTCCTCTATAGTGCGTACACCCCTGATCCTTTCATGCGGCATAGCCCACTAACACCATCCTAGTCCGCGCAGATGAATCCAAGCATCGAGAAGTTAATCACACATTCGGTAACCTCGATCAAAAGGAAGACCCTAACCCATACGTGAGCGAGTACCGAAACCCAGAGCAGCCTCATCCGACCAAGGACCTTGCGCACATGAAGCCTACCGGCTGGGAGAGACACGAGATTATCTGAGGTTTTTCCTCTTTAATCCGCTTTTTAGCGACATGTTTGGCATGTACGGCGTTTTCGGTCTTTGTCTCCCCTCTTCTAAAACTGTATCTTGGGCGTTACGGAACATGTTGGACTTTGGGAAAGCGACACCCCGATGACGATGGGTATCATGAAGAGTCGACGCATCATGTATCCCTAGACTTTCGGACCTTTTGCAGATCAGATTCAATTTCAGCTTCAAGCGGTGTAGGTTTGATCGGATCCGCATGTCGATATTCAATCATTCAGGGCCAATAGCCGGCGGTGTTGCCAGGTACAGCAATAATTCGATATTGCCCAGAAGCTCGGTCGTCGGTATCCGATGCAAAAGTCAACTTATGGATCGAGACAGAACCGGAGATTGGGTAGCTTTGAAGAAGGACCGTTCAGATTGGCTTCGGGTGAACCTGGCGCTGACTGGCAGGCAGCTTTCTCGCCCGAAGCCAAGCAAGACGCGAATACAACGTATGCACCAGCCTCTTTCTTCGGTGTGCAGAATGTCGCTTTAGGCAAGCGGAAACCTTGCGGTTACTGTCTCCCGTGGAAATCTCCACATAAGCTCCAGCTCATGCATTCATGACGAGTCAGTCACATGGTGGCGCGTCTCGCGCAGCCTCGTACAGCCTCAGAAAGAAAAAAGTAGCTGCGCAGTAGTCTGCCGATCTGGACAAGTCCTAAGACCGCCAAATCTCTGTGCTTTCCTAATGGAGCTACTGCTGAGGATGATTCGGTAGGACACGTTCGACTGGCTGACCATTCTCCGACCTGGCGTGGGATTGCTGAGCGCTACAGTTGACAGAGTTTAGTGATTTTATCGGGGACAAGGCGGTAAGAGGGTGAGATGGAGGGAGCCGTTTAGTTTGCGGCTCGCGGCCATTTAGCACGCGACATGGTCTATTTCTACTGACGGGATCAGGATGTGTCCAGCAGGAAGCCATTGCCGCCGCACTTGGCCGTTGCAAGGACTGGTCTACCGTCGTGCCGTGTAGCTCGAGGCGGAGCTAACGAGCTAACCCCGCACTTACTGGCAGTAGCCTCGATGCCAAGACGTGGCCTCCTCTCAACCTGAGGCATAGCGACTGCTGCACCCCACATCCGCATTCTTCCACGAGAGATGTGCCATGGCCAGGGCATCAGCACCGCCCGACCCCCGCACGGAGATGCAGCTAATACCGTTTGCCGCAGCTGCATGGGCTGCCAGGACTGTCATCCTCCAAGGTACTTTGAGCTCTAGCAAGCACAGCACGGAGAGCTTGGATCCGTTTCGCCATGGAGCCGTGTGCGCCAAAGCATTCCGGCCGATTTCTGTTCTGGTAGACACTGATTCTCATCTTGATTGCTTCCCATTCGCTGGCCGCTCACACCGGACGCCTCGTTCACTCCCGCCAATGCGTGATACGCTGGAGCTCGACGCCTGGAGACGCTACACCGGCCTCTGAGCTTCGGGTCCGCAATGCTTACCCCCAAGAGTGGGCCTGCCTACGCAGCCGAGCATGTCTCCTTACTGAATGTGATGCTTCTCCGCACCCGACTAGCCAACCTGCAACAATTGCAGCGTTTACCCCAGCCCGGTCTTTACCCAGTTCCGTCGGAACGGTAGGTACCCTTGCCTGAGCACGTAGACCAATCACCACATGCGCACCTACCCTGTGGAAGTCTGGCAGAGACGCAACCTACCTTGCGGATCCGCAAGTCTAACATAATGCTCTGCTTCGAATAGCCTCGACGGCAACCCTTGCGGTCTCATGATGTAGGCTCTTAGCCAGCCGCTAAGCTGCTTCGGCTCGAGAGGCTGGCCAAATGGAACATGTCCCCTCCTCTATGCATGCATTGTGCTGCCATCGGGATTGACGGCTGATGGACAGCGCAAAGTCACACAGCCTAGATGGCGGGCCTTCCTTGAAGCCGAACATCCTGGAGATGCGGGGTCTTGAATAGTTTAAAGAGACATCGTGCCTTCGACTGAGAAGAGCATCATGCCCAGTTGACTTGCTCTCCTGCGGTCAACGGTTCAACAACGACGCAGCATTGTTCCATTTACACCTTCTGTCTTGTAACAACTCTTCAAGATGACGATCCCAGATGAGGTCGACATCATCGTGTGCGGAGGTGGTTCGTGTGGTTGTGTCGTGGCTGGACGTCTCGCCAACCTCGACCACAACCTCCAGGTCCTCTTGATTGAGGCTGGAGAGAACAACCTCAACAACCCATGGGTTTTCCGTCCGGGTATCTACCCGAGGAACATGAAGCTGGACAGCAAGACTGCCACCTTCTACTACTCTCGTCCCTCGGAGTGGCTCGATGGCCGCCGAGCTGTTGTGCCTTGCGCGCACATTCTCGGAGGTGGATCTTCCATCAACTTCATGGTAAGATAGCTTCAACTCGAATTGTGGTTAAACGGTATTAACGGCCTTCTAGATGTACACCCGTGCCTCGGCTTCCGACTACGACGACTTCCAAGCCAAGGGATGGACCACCAAGGAGCTCATTCCCTTGATGAAGAAGCACGAAACCTACCAACGCTCCTGCAACAACCGCGATCTTCACGGATTCGAGGGACCCATCAAGGTCTCCTTTGGTAACTACACCTACCCGATCAAGGAGGACTTCCTTCGTGCCACCGAATCTCAGGGCATTCCTACCACCGACGATCTCCAGGACTTGACCACCGGCCATGGTGCTGAGCACTGGCTCAAGTGGATCAACCGCGACACTGGACGACGATCCGACTCTGCTCACGGCTACATCCACAGCACTCGCGCTGTTCACCAGAACTTGCACTTGCTCACCAGCAACAAGGTTGAGAAGGTCATTCTTGAGGGCGACCGCGCCGTTGGCGTCAAGTGTGTCCCGACCAAGCCTCTCCATCCCGAACAGCAGATGTCCAGGATCATCAGGGCTCGCAAGCAGATCATCGTCTCTGGTGGTACTCTCAGCTCTCCCCTCATCCTTCAGCGCTCTGGTATCGGTGACCCAGAGAAGCTCCGCAAGGTCGGTGTCAAGCCTCTTGTCGATCTTCCTGGTGTTGGTCTCAACTTCCAGGATCACTACCTGACCTTTGCCACCTATCGTGCTAAGCCTCATGTTGAGACTTTCGACGATTTTGTTCGTGGTGACCCCAAGGTCCAAGAACAGGTCTTCCAGCAGTGGAATATCAACGGCACTGGCCCACTCGCCACCAACGGTATCGAGGCTGGTGTCAAGATCCGACCCACTGAGGAAGAACTCGACATGATGGACAGCTGGCCCTGCAAGGAGTTCCGATCTGGATGGGACTCATACTTCAAGAACAAGCCCGACAAGCCCGTTATGCACTACTCAGTCATTGCTGGTTTTTTTGGTGACCACATGGTCATGCCCCCAGGCAAGTTCTTCACCATGTTCCACTTCCTCGAGTACCCATTCTCTCGTGGTTCCACGCACATTGTGTCGCCAAACCCGTACGACGCGCCCGACTTTGACGCTGGTTTCATGAACGACAAGCGCGACATGGCCCCCATGGTTTGGGGATACATCAAGTCCCGTGAGACTGCCCGCCGCATGGAGGCCTATGCTGGTGAGGTACAGGCCATGCACCCATTCTACGCCTTTGACAGCCCCGCCCGTGCCAACGACCTTGACCTGGCCACCACCAACGCCTACGCTCTCCCTGGTAACATTACTGCCGGTATTCAGCACGGATCCTGGACTTCTCCAGTCAAGAAGGGCCGTGCGCCCTCGTCTAGCTTCTTGAGCTCGAACTGCCAGGAGGTTATGGAGGACCTGCACTACACCAACGAGGACATCAAGCACATCGAGGACTGGACCAAGCGTATGTCTTACTCTTCCTTACCGTCTGTCTTACTTTGTGATGCAAGTACTAACTTAGCGCAGGCCACGTTGAAACCACCTGGCACTCGCTCGGTACCTGCTCCATGGCTCCCAAGAACGGCAACTCCATCGTCAAGCACGGCGTCCTTGACGAGCGCCTCAACGTCCACGGCGTCAAGGGTCTCAAGGTCGCCGATTTGTCCATTTGCCCCGACAACGTTGGTTGCAATACGTACTCGACTGCGCTCCTCATTGGAGAGAAGGCTGCAATGCTTACGGCTGAGGACTTGGGCTACAGCGGCAGCGCATTGGACATGAAGGTCCCCAACTACCACGCACCAAGGGAGATTGCTGGTTTGTCGCGCTTGTAAAACGTCCGTAGGCTAGGATGTTTGTTATATAGTTTCATGATTCGAATTAGTAATGCAAAGCTATGTACATATGAACTTGCTCTCTCCTCCTCAATGCGATGTTTGGCTGTGACTGCTGTCTTGCTCTTTGCACGATGTCGTGATCGCGCTAGTGGTGTCTTCATCTCGCTCATTGGCTGTTTATCCAGTACTAGTCGGTGACCCACATGGTTCAGTCGGAGGTATCGGAAACACCACACGCCCCATCGTGCCGGCCCTCTGTCTGTCTTTGCACATCCACTTGACCTTTACCTTCCTAGCCATCGTGGACTGTCGCCGAAAGTTGATACCATGTCTGCACTAGCTCGAAACTGCGGACCGCAGCAGATGGCAGCTACCTATTCCAAGATCACGCGACCCGCATTCCAACATTCCGTTCGCGGTCTGGCCACGGTAGCACCGGTGCAAACTGCAACACGCAACCACAAAATCGTAGTTATTGGCGGTGGTTCGGCAGGCATATCCCTCTCTCACCAACTCCTCCGCAAAGGCAACTTCTCACAAGACGACATTGCTATTGTCGACCCCGCACAATGGCATCACTACCAGCCTGGATGGACGCTCGTCGGAGGTGGTCTGAAGAAAAAGGAGGATCTGCGTCGCCCACTAAAGGATCTCATGAACCCTAAATTCAAATTCTACAACACCTCTGTGGGAAGCTTCGCGCCGGAGGAAAACTACATTACCACGGGTACTGGTGAGAAGATTGCATATGAGCAGTTGGTTGTTGTGCCTGGTATCACACTGGACTACGGTAGTGTCAAGGGCTTGAAAGAGGCGTTGAACGAACAGGATGCCATGGTGAGCAGCATCTACGACTACGAGTATTGCGACAAAGCGTACGAGAATATGAAGAAGTTCAAGAAGGGTGCTGCAGTTTTTACGCAGCCAGCTGGCGTGGTAAAGTGTGCTGGCGCACCACAGAAGATCATGTGGCTTGCTTTGGACTACTGGAAGAATGCCGGGCTGTATCCGTCGGATATCAACGTTACCTTTGCTACGGGTCTACCTTCCATGTTCGGTGTGCCGAAATAGTACGTCTTCCTCTCTCCATCGCCCAGATACTAGACATTGGAAATCAGGACAGTGTATACTAACTACTTCCTCAGCGCAGCAGCCCTAGAAAAACTCCGCGTAGAACGCGGCGTAGAGGGCCTCTTCCAGCACGACCTAACCTCCATCTCCGGCAACACAGCAACATTCAACGTCGCAAACTCCGAACCCATTAAGACGCACTTCGACTTCCTGCACGTCGCCCCCAAGAACGTACCTTGGTCTTTCGTCAAATCCAGCCCCTTGGCCAACGAAGCAGGTTACGTCTCCGTCTCCGATTCCACCACCCAACACACCAAGTACCCCAACATCTGGTCCATCGGCGACGCATCCTCGTTACCTACTTCCAAGACCGTCGCTGCAATCACCGCCGAAGCACCGGTCTTGGTTTCTAATCTGCTTTCGGCGATGGCGGATAAGCCGCTGGAGGCTAGCTATGATGGGTATACGTCTTGCCCGTTGCTTACTGGGCAAAAGGAGGTTCTACTCGCCGAGTTCAAGTATGGAGGTGTGCCAAAGGAGACGTTTAACAATTTACTGGGTATCGATCAGGGTGTTCCGAGGAAGGCCTTTTATTGGTTGAAGAAGGACTTTTTCCCGTGGGTGTATGGGAAGTATCATGTTAAAGGAGAGTGGGCGGGGCCGAAGGGGTTGGCCAGGTAACAAGTTGAAAAAAAAAAGATATTTCAAAAGTTGTGTTGGTGTTCTGGTCAGGCGCTGTAGATGTTGCAGAAGTATCAATGAATTTTGGGATTGAAGAAATTTCGTCTTAAAAGTAGCTCGTTTAATACTTTTCTTCTTGAAGCTGTGTCTAGGATACAGCTGTAGACATGGCACGAAAGCTAACAAAGATATTCTTTTTACCACTTCTTCAAATTCTCACCCATACAATAGCCTTTCATATCACCTCGGAGAACCGCATACAGCACCAAAATGACAAAACAATGCATCCATAAAGCAAGCAGACATATCAATTACGATCAAGACAGCCATGGTTCTAATTCCACTAATCACCATGCTCAAGGAGTTTTTTTTTTCACAACGACAGCGCAATCAGGATCGAGACAAGCGACCCAACATCCACTAGTGGCCAAACTACACATACCAACAGCGAACCAAATTCCAGTGTTTCATCGCGTTTGGACTCGTCTGTGACCTCACAGGACAACTCTCATGGACATCAGCAGGCAAGCAGTCATGCTACCAGTCGCCAAGATACGGAGGATAGCGCGGAGGATGATCCGGTCGTCGAAAGCCTCGATGATGTTCAGGAAGGACCTCGTTCGCTGAGGAACGATGCAGCGACGGGGCGGTATGAAGCTGGATGTGATTGGATGGATCGTGTATGGATTGGGAGTATTTCAAATGGAGCTTGGAGGGAAGAAGTGAGCATGTGTTGGTATTGGGTGTTGAACTAGAATATTGAGTCGATCTGGGAGGACACGCATTTGCTTTGACTATGATTTCAATGGAACACTTTTGCCTTTGGAGGACACAGTGTATTAGCTGGTAACCCAACGCTAGATCATACATTGAACAGTGATTAACACGAAAGAAGGTAATGATGACTCTGCATAACTTCATATCATCGTACCCGACATCTACTTCCACATCCTGGTCTGCACTCGACGGCCGGCACGTCCAAGGATCTCGGTGTTGGCCCTCGACTTGTACGCGGAAGCCTACCTCATCTTCATGTAAGCAGCGCAGCCTTCTCACCAAATAGTCATTTGGGGCTTCCTTCGAGATCTTGCCCGTAAGACGCCCAGCTTTGCAGCGCTTCTTTTTGGGTCCGATGGCGGGTGCGACTGCGGAGTTGGCTGTACTGTCTAGTTGGTCTACATACCCTAGAAGCCACATTAGCCCTTCGTTTTCGAGGAGTTGTACAAAGTTGTCGTAAGGCAAGGGTCCCGGAGTCGCAACCAGCAGAGGCTGGGCTAGAGCTTCTCGAGCTGCTGTTACTGAATAAACGTCTTGCGCTCCTAGCCAGATCCCGGTCCGGCAGTAGGCCCAGTAGAGCCGGGTGTACTCCTCGAGAGCAATATCCAGGTTCTTCCTGGCTTCTAGAAGCATTGGGCTCATACCTCGGATTCGTATCGAGATGTTATGGATTTTCGACGCTGCTCAACGGGTGTACCATCAAGTTCGTACGGGTCCAGCAGATTCCAGACATGCGATGATTGAGGGCCTATCTTTTTATGAACCTTGACCAAGGCCGTTGAATCGAGATGAGCTCTCTTCCGCTGCACTCTTCTTGGAAGCGTATGATTCGTGAATCCCGTGCTGTATTGAGTGAGGCATGGCGCAAATGACACTTTACTTTTGTGATGTCGGTGAAGATCGATATCTGGCTAAGAAAGTGGAGGACGGGGAAGTGGTTTATGTACCCATCAAGTGAAATCGTGCTACAGCGACTGACCATCATCACTGTTGGCATTCATTCACGTCTCATTTGAACACTGACGCTACACTGTCTTATCATAAATCATGATAGATGCTGGCACAGCTCCTACGTGCCTGATTGCCATGTTCAGGGATGATGTCGCGGTTCGTGCAACCCCTAATACGGCATCTACCAGAATGAGATTTCATCGCGGCGTCTCGAGCCGTTGTGACGGTAGGCGATGATCAAGAGGCGCAAAGGTGTCCACGTGAGAACTGCATAGTTCACACCAGTGGCGACTCAGCCGCCACGTCTTAAGCAGCTATACCCTAGCTCAAAGCTTGCGATGTCATAGGAAGACCTCAAACAGTTGTCAAGCACGATAGAATACGCTAGTCTGGACAATTCCTTGCAGTGCTCACAAACTCATCACCAACGTAGCCACGATACCGTTGACACCAGGATGACCACTCGCTCCATCATCCAGTACTTGCGGACAGATCTGGAATCCAACCCGTTCGTAAAAAGCTCTTGCACTGGTATTCGACTGCACCATATCCAGATGCACACCCTTTGCACCAAAGCTCTTTACGGTAGCCACAAAGTTTTGGAGAAGAGTTCTTCCCCAACCTTTCCTCTGATACTCTGGCAAGAGGTCGATGTGAAAATGTGCTGGATATGACTCCAACATCTGCGGCCAGGGCTGTAACATACTACAATCCGCCTCATACACGGCCTTTCGAAAGTGCTTGACGTCTTGTTTTTCCATTTGCGGATTATCGGTCGGAGTGTCCGGATGTGGTACGAGCTTTCGGTCTGTAGTCGGAGTGAACACGTCGCGCCAGCGCTGCGCAAAGGACGTTGTATCCGCCACACCAACACAATAACCCACCACGCGTCCGTTGCCGTCATCTAGTACGTAACATGTCTCTGGGGTCATGTCGACGTAGACTTTGTACCAAAGGTGTGAGCCTACGGTTCGCGCTGGCTCCCAGTCGAGACCTGGGTCAATGGTTGTCAGGAACTGTAAGTTTTGTCAGGATGGCAATCGTCGATGAGATGATGCTGTGACGCGTACCACGTGGAGACCATTTTGGTAATCGTTGGATGGGTCGTATAATCGAACGAAGGGTGTTTTGGTCGTCATGGTCTAGCAGACAGCGTAAAGAATATGGTATACGCGCGCACTAGAGAAGGCTGGCGTGCAAGCTCGACATTCGCATCGAAACTGTTCCCGGGAGCGGCAACGTGGGCTGTTAAGGGAATACGTGAAGTGATGCAGGCTGAACCGACGTGGATATGCGGTATTGTTCAGATCCATTCAAGCAGCCTTGACTGGGGAGATGGCAAACAGCGGATATGAGGGGTTCAGCTAGCGACCGCTCTGTGGTTGGCCGTGGAGCGCTACATCGCGTGAATAGCATGTTTACGTGCACCACATCCAAAGTCAGCCCGCGTCTTTACCGGATAAAAAGTCACCAGCCATGAGAAAGCGTACTCACGCACAGTCGGACGACCGGTGCATTTGATATGTGGAAAGACCTGCTTGAAGCAGTTGAGCTGCGCTGTGCCCCAGTCTGACTTGCGGTTTGCGCGACGTGCACCTTCAGGAGTGGACACTAAAGGAGTGGAAATGTTCGCATGAAGAGCAGAGTAGCGTTTGACAGGCACAGGCTGCCACATCTCAAGGTCGTTCTCAGATGCGATTGCGACGGCAATCTTCGCAAACGTTGACATAGCAATAGCGACACTGC
Source organism: Alternaria brassicicola (assembly GCA_002796735.1). NCBI lineage: Eukaryota > Fungi > Ascomycota > Dothideomycetes > Pleosporales > Pleosporaceae > Alternaria > Alternaria brassicicola. The sequence continues at coordinate 420,142 of PHFN01000004.1, forward strand.
AAGATGTACTTCCGGTGGCGTGCGTCACACATCTCGCATCGGAAGCCCCTCTTGGGCGCGCCATAAAAGATGCGCTGAAAGCGTCGCGAATGCGCGCACTCATGGTTTTCTTGCAATTCGGCGAAGACTCTGTCAACACGCTGACGCCATTCATGAGGATGTATGTTCGGGCCAGCGTCTCGATCTACGATCTCCTCGGCGCGCTCTTCGATGCGATGAAGATCTGCGGTAGAGCAATTGCATTCCTTCCAACGTACACCACAAACGTAGCAAAACTCAGCGCCACATGGACATCTACAACGAGTTAGTATCCCTCAACCCTAGGACGCGAGAGGGACTTACGTTATATGATTACAGCCGCTGCGCAACTCCACCTCTCGGTTGCAGGCATTACAGGTTTGCCAACCCATCTCGCGAGCCAATTCCCGAGTCTGTCGAAGCAAAAGATCATCTGGGCAGTCGGACCCCTCATGGAACTCGTTGTTGCAGATCGCGCAGGTTTCTGCACTGCACTTTGGACACACTGCTCGATCCGTACCAGGCTCGATGCTCTCCAGGACAATAAAGGTGGCACAGTCATGGTTGCTGCAGTACGTTTTGTTTTGCGTAGCGTATTCCACAATTGCCAGCTCAAAGGTGGCCAGTTCGTCTGTGTTCATATGCCTTGCAACTAGATCAAGCGGAATGGGCTGCTTACAACACCTAGGGGGATAGAGACCCTCATCTTTCGTTGATCGCATGAAGAGACCCTTTATGCAATCAACACAGTAGCGGTCGCCACATTTTGCTGTCACCATTGAGGCCCGAGGGAACCGGTCGTAACATGTACAACACTTGAACTCTGTAGACAGCTTTTTGATAATGTCTGCCTGACGCTCCACATAGGACATAGCCGGTCCAGCTTCCGTCTCGTCATCTGAAAACTCAATGACTGAAGCAGCAGCGATAGTTCCGGATACAGTGGACATCCAGTCGTGAACTTCGCCCTGGAGATTGCCGTCAACAGCAGGGGGCGGAGCTTCGATCTCGGGGTCATTGTTGCTCAACTCTAAAGCAAAACGGCGGTCCTCGTGAGCTTGAACATCTTGAGATGTAAGGTCCCCGATAACGATACTATCGGTGTGGACAGCAGCTCCAATGCTTTGGGCAAGCTTCTGGTCGTCAAGGAACTCCCTATAAGCCTGCAACTCGGCCTGGAACTGGCTGTAGACGACGTCGATGTTCGGAGGCCGATCAACGGGATGCTTTCCTTTTCCAGCATCCGAGTAAACTCCAAGCTCCTCCAACTGCAGCGCCAGAGCGGTCAGCTCATCATCCATACCGCTCGGATGAGGGGCGTAAGGGACGGCAACGGACATGGCTGCTAGTGTCAGGGTGTGGGAACCTAGAAGAGTTCGTGTACAGTGAGATACGAGAAGTTGAGAGCGATGTAGAGGTCTCGAGAAGTCAAGGAAAGCCAGCCCCGACATTTGTGGGATCCTGCGCAAATGCGGGGTCGTTGCTTAAGGTATGGTAGGCTACCAAAGTGTTGCAAGATTTTACCATGAAGCAGGAGGATGAGATTGGCTATGTGATGATATTGCTTTGGTTCAGGGATCAGCCAAGGCCAAAGACCTGAATTCGTGGTTAGACCATGAATGCATTACCAGCGTCCGCAATGACGGAATGGTGAAGTAAACACAGCTCGAGCCGTACATACACAGACATCACATGGCTACCCAGCAATCATTAACATATTTCAGATTGTGTATTGAACGATATTGACTCTTCAATTCTGCATGCTCTGACCCAAATGAGCTAAAACGATCTAACGTCCCATGGTACTAACAAGACCAAAGTCGCCCTCAACAAACGATCCATGAGGACCAAGCGAGTAAACCTGCGGCATATCCGCTCTAGCAACTTCCTCGAATGTCTTGCCGTCAAGTCCAACAAGAATACTGTTCGTACCCTCCTTGTTAATCGTAATAGTAATCACGATACCGTCATCCTCCTCCGTCGCACCAGGACGTTGAATGAAGATGGGCTCGGTAGGACAACTCTCTCCATTCTGCGGGATCCAAGACTTGAATGTGCCAGTCTTCCAGTCCGACTTGAAGAGGTGGCCATAGAACGACGCGTGGGTAATTCCTACACCGTTACCGAGACGCCCAATAGGGACTTCGGTGCCGGGTGCAGAGACGCCGTTGCCGGATACACCGTAGACGTAGCGGTAGTTTGGGTCCATGGAGGCGGGCTTGGAGACGCGAGGTAGCTCTGCCAACATGTCGGGGATAGCGGCTTTGACTGTGCCGCGGCCGACGACGAGGGGATCCCTGGTGTCTACGGCGGCGAGTTCGTAGCGGACGAGGCGGCCGGTTTGGTATGGCTTTAGCGGATTTATGACGTTGGAGATGGCGTACTCGTTGTAGGGGTAGTGATCGGCCTTGTAGCTGGCAATGTCGACGTGGACATTGGTGTGGCCTGTCTTGGGGTCGACGTAGTCGTATGCGTTGGCTGTGTGGAAGAAGTAGAAGTTTGGGACCTGGTAGGATGCGACGCTGATTGGGTTAGTTTGGAAGGTTTGGAGTTGTACGCCACAATCGAGGATATGCTTACAGCTTGCCGTCGGCCTTGTTCAAGACGTAAAAGTATACGGGAGAGTCGTGCTCGCACTTCATCGCTTCGATGATGGTCTTGGTTGGATCGCTAGTGTCCATTGTGACAGGCTGTTTACATGTCAGCAAGATAACCTTGTGATGCTGGGTCTAGCAAGATGCGACTTACGTTTCTGACAAACACGACATACTTGTCGGTCATGGCGAGAGCATGTGTGTAGCATGGCTTACATGGAAGAGCGGACTTCCACAGGAGACGTGCCGGGTTCGATGCAACGTCAAGTGCGAAAACATACATGATGCCAGCTGCGTCAATCAGATAGTTGTACGTTTGGCCCCGCTTGCGGTCATGGACAGGGTGAGCGCAGCAGCCGGATCCAGCGAGCTCGGGGTCGATGGTCGCATGGGTAAGTAATCGCTTAGGCTCAAGAGTTTTTGCATCACAGATTTGCATAGCATTCCAGTCGGTGTGAACCAGAATCTGTGTTTAAAAATGAGCTCAGTCGGCTTCGTACAGGATCTGACAGGTGTTGCTTACCTCCTGAGTGGCGGGATCTTCCGCCTGAACACCTCTTGAGTTGGGGTTCTTGTCCTTTGGAAGGTGCATACCGCGGCGTGGCTGCACGTGGATGTTGAAATCGTCCGGTTCCGAGAAATCATTGGGGAGAAACACAGTTTGCTGTGCCAAGGTCAGACTTCAATCGTCCTGATCACGGCTATGCAACGTCAACTTACACGAGCTCCGAGCAGTTTTGAACACGGATCCTGGGCCTCAAAGATGGGAATGTTGGGGTTAGGGCCCATCCAGGCGTTTGTAACATAGCCATCTTTCATGGCCCGTCGCACAATTCCGTTATGTGTGTAGCGGCTCATGTAATAGACACGACCATCAATCATTCGAAACTTGTGCAGCAAGCCTAGGCCATCGAACAGATGCTGAATAACTACTCTGGGCGTTGAGTCGTCCTCTGAAGTTGGGACAGTGAAACGTCCAACACCCACCCTATATTTGATCAATATCAACTTACAATTGCGGTGATTGGATTTACTCCAGTGACATACCTCAAGAAAGAACCATGGAGCCACTTAGGCCAGGTACCGGCAAGCTTGCACTCGACCTCCGTTGTGGTTTCCGGAACATCTTGAAAGTAAGTCGGAGCGCACTTGAGTTCCTCCTCGGTGATGATGTCCCACCGGTAGCCTTCTGGCTTTTGGTCGAATGGCATGTCGAGAGTGAAGGAAGAGAGCCGAAGAAGTGATGTCTAGGAAGCGTATGTCAAGGTGTTTCGTATGTGCAGGAGGCTGGTCTGCGAATCTGGTGTTTTTAAGGTTTTACAGTGGCATGCAGTGCCTTATATAACTTTCCCTTCCCTTCATCGCGGAACAGGATGGAGCGGTGACTGTAAGCATTCAATCTATGAGGGCCGATTATGGCTCACCAACGAGGCAGACAAGACTGCTGAGCTCGGTGATCAAACATGGCAAGTCCTTTGTGGTCCCTTGTCGTTCTTGTTGCTGCGTATACAATGCGCCAAATTCGGTAAAGAGGATGACTACACACAGGGGGTCCAAGTAAGCTACCTACGGGGTGCCCAGCCTTCTAACAGGACCTCGCGCTCATCGCTTACAAAGGACACCGGAACGTGTAACTGCCGTTTGCTGTCTACCAATCAGGTACGGAACCATGCTACGTTCGTAGGGTTGGAGCTTTGTAACCCCCAGCTTCCGGTTGGATGATGCTGGCGGATCTACAGACGAAGGGCACATCCGATCCGACATCAAGTCCGTCCCGTCGACCGCCAAGCCTCTACAAACGTATACTGAGGCTATATTGCGGGGAAAGTTGAACGGAAACGGACATCAAGGTCAGGGTTTTTGTGGATCCTAGTCTACATGAGTTTAAAGCACTCAGCCTCTATGGTCGCTGCGCAATGTGCCAACGTGGTTAATATGTAGGCTCGGCTTTATACACGAAATCTAAACTTTGAAAGCACACACGATTATGCGGTGGGGTGATGTTGGTACGAGGTATACGTTTTGTATGTGGTCGGCTAGCAAGGGGTTGTTTCGCAGGGCTGCACGTCACGTGCGCTCACCTGGAATTGATTTATATAAGCACCTCCTACGTACAATACTCTTGCCTGAAACGGTAGTATATGCGTGCTGCTGCGGCTATGCCCTGTGTCCATAACTTCTCTACCTTGATGGACATGGCAGGTTCGCGCCTCGTGATCTTCCCGGGCTCCGCAGCATTCCAGATTACCAACAAGGATGGCTACTGCGATGGCTCTCAAACTTCTCTTGTGCTCCTCTTGCTTGAGTAAAGACCTGTAACCCGATAGCCTACATCACCAGTCCTCTCAACGCCGGACTAACAGCCTCCTTACTCTTCAAGCTCTCCCCTGCAGCCCTCTGCGCGAACCCCACAATATCTTGCACCCTCTCCCCGCGACTCAGCCCATACGCCAACGCACCACAAAACGTATCTCCGATACCATTGACACTGACCACCTCGTGTGGTTCTAGTACTTTGTCCACTGGGAACAATCTCACGTAAAGACCACCAACCGTAGCCGCACTATCAGGAGACATGTTCCTGGCAAGCACATACTGTCGCTCATGATCGTGCCTCAATTCCTTTGCATCCGGGGTTAGAAGTTTCGTCATGAGCACACCCTGAGGACCAAGCTTCGTCAGGATTGTGGGGAAGAAGGGGAGAAGTTTGATAGTTTGTTGTGGAATGCCTTGGTCTACTAGGCCACCACCCACAGTGATGGCTAACGGGACTCTTAAGCCACCGTTGGGGATACCCAACGCATCGATGACGCTAAACCATTCGGGCGACTCGAACAGAGAGGATTGATTGGCGAAATCATGGAGAGCGGTGAGTTCGTATGTATTGGGTGTGACGATGTCTGCTAGAGGGTTGGGGAAGACAGATGAAAGAGCGGTGGACGGGAAGATACGTAGCGCCTTGGCTGTGGAGACTGGTTCGAAGATGGTGGTGGTATTTGCATGACGAGCTGCTTGGAGCCAAGTATGCAGGGCGGAGGAAGACCAGTTGGCATCTGCAACGAAGGCTTTGGGTCGAGCTGAAGCGTTGTTGAAGATACTGGTGGCTAGTTGCTGGATGCTTTCATTGGGGATCATCTCTAGGATCGACATGTCTGCCATGGCGAGTGCAAGATCTTTGTTCGTGTTGTTGATAGCGACATATTGTGCTGTTCTAGAGGGTGCAGGAAGTGTCTTGATACCAGAAACTGGCATGCCTTCCTGCTGCAGTTGGCTAGTCGCCGCGCGACCACTCAAGTCGTCACCAACAGCACTATGCAGATGAACAAACGAGCCGAGCAGATGGGAGGCTTTGGCAATATTGTGTGCGACACCTCCAAGTGTCTGGGTAATGATTGCTGGATTCGAGGTGTGAGGTAGTGGATCTGTCTGGCCCGCAGAAGCTTTGAACGGAGCATAATCACAAGAAAAGTCGACCGCAAGAGCGCCTGCGACAACCACATCGGGGTCTTTTTGAGGCTCAGTGCTAGATGAGAATGACGAAGCAGGGGTTGAAGGAGGCTCAGAGGGCGGCGAGGTTGCATTGCGCAGCTGCTCATCTGCAGTAGACGGGGGGTTGGACGGAAGGGGAGTGAAGTAAGGGGAATGCCGTCTAGTATACTTACATCAGCGCCAGTTTACGGTGGAGCAACAAGAGTGCTGGCTCACCCTTGGGCTTCTTCCTGTTTCGCTTCGAGAATAGCAAGTTCTCGTGCTACAATGGTTGCCCGCTTCACGTTTGATTCTATGAGGGCTCTGTTGGCGGGTATGCTCTTGCCCTTGCTGAGCTCTTTGATCTTGGCAAGCACAAACGGCGTGTTGTCCTTTCCAGAGATGTTGGACGCTTCGGCCTGTTTCAGAGCCTCGGCAATAATGACGTCCATTTCATCCTTGGGTATAGCGAAATCGGTCGGGACGGGGTTGGCGAAGAGGAGACCAGACGAGATTTGGAGTGCGTGTTGCGCGTCTGTATGGGGTCAGAACCAGAAATTAGGGCGGTTGCTCTCGCAAACTTACATATAACAGCAGCCGCCTCAATCTCATTTGCAATGGTCGTCGGACTCTTCACTCCACTATCTCGTGACCAGAAAGCGGGGAAATCTACATTTCCTTGTCGTCCATCGGCGAAGGTGCCTACGCCCACACCTTCAGTCTCAAGGTACTCAATCGTTCGCGGAATGTCGAGGAAACTCTTGCAGCCGCTCGAGATGACGGTAACTGGGGTCCTCCCAAGTTCCGTCAGATCGGCAGAGATGTCCATACTTGACTCCGCACCACGGTGAACTCCACCAAGGCCACCTGTTCCAAAGATCTTGATTCCAGCAAGATGGGCTAGCAGCATAGTGCCTGAGATGGTGGTGCCTCCATGGAAGGACTTGTCGGTCAATCGCATGCCACAGACATAGCCGAGGTCTCGTCGCGAGAGCTTCATTGTGTTTGACTGGCCAGCAGACGAGGCGAGTCTTATCAGCTCTTCTGGATCCATCCCCACACGTGCTACACCATCCAGGATGCCAATGGTAGCGGGGATACCGCCATTCGTTCGTACTACACTTTCGAGAAGGGATGCGAGGGCTACGTTTTCAGGGTAGGGGAAGCCTATGCCATGGATCAGCACAGGCTGGGCCGGTGAGTGTTTATGCTTTTCGTGTTCCTACCATGAGTGTAGATTGTCGTCTCGAGCGCGACAACGGGCTTCTTCGAGTTCAAAGCTTCGCGAACCTCGTCCGAGACACGGAAAAAGCCATTGTTGGTCAAGTGGCGCCTTGCAGATGTGGTGGCTATCGCACAACGACTTGGAGGCCACCGCGGCCTGCCAATGGATCGTGCTAGTAGTCTCATAGCGGCGTCGCGAGGCTGGAGTTGACTAGATAGCCAAGTATGAAGGAGGGGGTGCGCTCAAGCTGTCTGTGCCAAGACGCGGAGGTGCCAGGGAACTCCGAAGAGAACACCTACGACGCAACACATCCGCCGCGCAACCACCAATTGACTAAACCGCCAACCAACTCCATTGCCCTCCCCCCCAAACACCGGCCTCATACATGACTGGATAGCTTGGCTGCTGTTCCAACAATGAGGTCTTCCCTCTTTACGAGCTGCATAGCAGCGCTCTGGAGCTTCGCGAGCGCCGAACTCAACCTCTCGCAGCCGCTGCTATCCAAGCAAGTGCTGCCCAGCACATTCACACCGCCGCAAGTCTTCAAGAATGCAAACCTGGTCCGGACGACGAACCTGGACAAGGCATATCCCAGGGAAACCATCAATGTCATCATCGAGAACATTGACGACAAGGCGCAATCGGAATACTATCTGCCCTTCGACTCGAGCCTGTTGTCCAAGGTTGGAGGATTCCAAGTAAGAGACAAGAAGGTGGCTGAGAAGGGCCTCTTCAAGGTCGAGGTAGTGGGCTTTGATGCAGAGAGGTAGGTCAATGGCGTGGTTGCAGTCGTCTATGAGACTGACCAGCACAGCTCCGTCGAGTTCTACAAGATTCACCTCCCCGAACCCCTCGCACCCAAGGCGCAACAGACCATCAGCATCTCCTACTCCCTTCTCTCGGCTCTGAAGCCTGTGCCCGCCCAGCTCGCTCAGACGGACAAGCAGTACCTACAGTACGACTTCAGCGCATACGCCCCCTCAGCCTACACGACTGAGAAGCAGCGCACCAAGGTCAAGTTTCCCAACAGCGACGTACCAGACTACACCACTCTCCCCTCGGAGCTCAACGAAGAGCAGACGGCCGATCCGCAGAAGCAAGGCTCAACCTTCACCTACGGCCTCTACAACAACGTGCCTGCGGGTGCCCAGCAGCTCGTAAGTGTGCGCTACGAGTTCACCAAGCCCGTCACGCACGCCACACTGCTCGAGCGCGATATCGAGGTCTCGCACTGGGGCGGCAACCTGGCAGCCGAGGAGCGCTACTGGCTCGTAAACCAAGGCGCAGCCCTCAAGAACCATTTCTCGCGCGTAGAATGGCAACGCCAATCCTACCTCAACCCGCCTACCTTTGCCCTCAAGGGCCTGAGCCTGCCTCTGGCGCCCGGCGCCGTCGACCCCTACTTCACCGACGACATCGGTAACGTCTCCACCTCCAAGTTCCGCCCCGGCAACAAAGAAGCGCTTCTAGAACTGAAGCCGCGATACCCCATCTTTGGAACCTGGAAGTACAGCTTCCGTGTTGGTTGGAATGCAGACCTCTCCTCATACCTGCGCAAGCTCTCCACAGGCGATACGTACGCCCTCAAAGTGCCTTTCCTCGAGGGCCCCCGCTCCGGCGAAGGCATTTCTTACGGTCGCGTAAACCTCCGCGTTATCCTTCCCGAAGGCGCTACGAATGTCAACTTTGCCACCACTGTCCCCATTATCAGCAACGACACCAGCCTCCACAAGACCTTCATGGATACCCTAGGCCGTACGACGCTGGAATTGACGGCTATCAACCTCGTCGATGAGTTCAGGGATCGTGATCTCATTGTCACATACGACTATTCGTGGACAGCTGGGTACAGGAAGCCCCTTGTTATTACACTCGGCATGTTTGCTGTGTTTGCTGTTACGTGGGCATTGGGTAGCATTGACACTAGCATTGGAAAGAAAAAGTCTGCGTAGAAAGAGAAGACAGAAGGATCGAATTGTACAAAACAAGACGGCTGAAGAAAGTCACGACATTAGGAAAAGTACGGTATTCATGTATCTGCTTGCTCGAACTGGGGTCAGGGCAGGCAAGGTGCATATCGCTTTTGCTGAATAACATGTAAGAAGAACGAATATCAGATTCCAATTCCCGACAATCTAGGGTATCACACACTACTTTCTGAGCTAGATATCTTTCTTTGTGCTTTCTTATCTGGCCAATTCCTCCCTCTTCTCCTTCTGTACCAACCAAGAAACCCTACCAAGTGGTTCAAAAAGGATCCTTCCTCCCCTTGACACGATGAACATGCCGACACACTACCCTAACACCCTCTTCACTCCCCATCCTCCCCACCTCACTCCTGACACACTGCGCAATCCTCTCCGCAATAGCAACACTACGATGCGTGCCCGAATGACAACATACACTCATACTCACTTCTATACTCCCTCTGCCATACCTCCCCCTTCCCTCCTCCCCAAACCGCAAAAGCTCCTTCACTGCCGTCCCAGCTGCCCGTCGCGCCTCGGCATCTTGCATGACCACGTCTTGAATCAGGGGACTGATGCCAGAGTACTGTGCACACAGTGAAGGAGAAGGAGGACGCACGTCGCGCGCATCAACGGTGTAGAGATGTGGGATTGTGGGATTGCGGCGTGGGATTTGGGTAGCAAGCAGGTTGGCTACTGCGCATTCGCCGCGCGCTATGTCTGTGGCGTAGGTTATAATGTACACGGTTGGGCGACTGGGTACAGGAGGTTGGGGCTGGGGTGTGTAGAGTGGGGGCATGTGTGGCGGTATGTGTGTGTGAGGGGGGATTGATCTGGGTAGGCTGTTGCGTCGAGGCGACGAGGTACGGCGGTGTCTTTGTCGGTGAAGGTGGGAATCGTATTCGTAGGTCGAGGTGTAGGAGTAGTGCGTTCTAGGCATGCTTTCTTCGGGGGAGTGTTGTCGTGTGTAGTATCTGCTTTCTCGAGCTCGGTCTCGGTCTTGCTTTTGTTCTCTTTCCCTTTCCTTCGCCCTTGTGCGGGCGAGCTCCCGCTGCCTTTCTCCTTCGGCTATCCTGATCGTCGTGCTCGAGCTGCCGTGAGCAGGCGGTAGGTCAAAGTGTACGTGTCTGCTCGCCGTCTTCTTGAGGCTGCTCTTGTGAGGTGTTTTGTTTGACTGTGGGGCTTGTGCTGGTCTTATGTGTCTCCAGGTGTCGGTTTGTACTGACCGATGGGTTGTGCTTGGTTGTGTGTACGACGTTTCGTAGTAGGAATTGTAGCGACGTGGTTCAGTGTATAGGTAGGGGCTGGACATGTAAGTGATGTCGTATGATCGTGCTGTGAGGTTGTGAGGATAGGGGCGAGGGTGGAGGAGGCATGGCTGCTGCAGAGGAGCAGAAGTGTATCGGTACATGATTGCTCCTTCTTCTTTCTATGCCCTTTGCGGTAGGGAGCACGATACTTCTCTTCTACACGAGACCCATGGTTACCGAGCCATGATCAATCGAGGAATGCTATGTATGAATGGTGTAGGTGAGATAGGTTTGCGAAAGGTTAGGAGTTCTTCGCGTACGTCGACGGTAACACACAATACTCATAATATAGCGCTCCGTGCTTGTGAGCAAGCCGATAGGCAATCATGGCTCGTGGGAGTTACAGTCGCACAGAACGACATGGCGTTCCTACTTCCCCACACTGCCATGTGTTGAATGTGCATTGCGCTTGCTGAGGTTGGGATTTGGAAGGTTGAAGCTGACGTTCAAGGGCGAGACAAGTACAGTTGCATTCCTCTTCTACACTACTTCTGGTTCGACGAAGTTGATTGGAATGAAGAAAATGGGCAGTATGATGATGGAAACGAGAAAAGGGCGTACGGAGCAGACAGTCGATGAAGTAACGACTGGGTGTAATGACAAGAAAACTGGCATAATGAAGGGACTACCTTTGGAACTACCTCAGTAGATGCGCGTTCATAAACTCGTTCTTGCTTTGTTTGCGCTTGCCTTCTTACACCTTCAATATCTCACAGACTGGTCTACTCCCGACTTTTTAGACCTCGCAAATGGTTGTTGGTCACCATTCTCAAGCTACAGACACGGACACATATGATCTTAGATCATTCTTGCACTCCCGTACTGATGTCTCGATCAAGCTCTGCGAACTACCAACGTATTGTTTTGGTTGACAGCAACTATCCTTGGAGTCGCAGCGGCTATTTGCTGAAAATATTGTGGTGTAGTAGCAAGTCATGTGACCAAAACGGCTAGATGTAAGCCTCGAAGACCTCTCATAGGAGAGGCAGCTTCCTTCGACAATACCAACCTAGCGATTGCTTTTTGGCGCCCTCTTTGAGCCTACTACTCTATCGATTGCGGGTCGAATACCTCCTGCTGCAGCTCGACATCTTGTTGTGCTACAATATGCAACTTAGTATAACGAGCGTTCAGTCAAGCTTTCCCATGGATACTACTGTGGGTCATCTGCTAACGCTCCTCGGCCTCGTTGCTGCACGACATCTCTAGTTGCGCCCCTCAACTTCGCTTCCATTGCAGCGGTCTATGAAACGCGTGAGGATCCTGGTCTGATGCTTCGCAACGCGCTCCGTGTCACTCTGACTCGCTCGCGTTGGGCGTCGTCAAAGTCAAAAGTCACTTGGCCTATGGCGGATAGTGACATTTCGGCTGTATTCTGACATTTGCGGTCCGGTTTCAGGCCTCCATCGTCCGTTGGGCAGCAAACTCCCATGTCGCTCTTCGCACGGCTCACCTATTGCTGCCATGACTTGGTCAAAACGCAAGCTGCAAATGCTCCGAGCATGATCTCTGAGCATGATCTCTCCGCACAAGCGAGCAGGCGCGAATGCTTGCGAGTCGATACGCGGCATTGAGACATCGATCACGGTCGAGAGAGGTCGCCATTCCTAGAGCCCCACTAAGACCCTGCGCTCTTTCGAACACCTACAGAAGCTGATGTCTCGCCATGTGGAGACTTTTGAGAGCACATATCGTGCATGTCTGATATAGGCATACCGTTGCTCCGAGGGCCCCGAAGTTGCGGTCTGGCACGCCCGGAACCGCTGAGGGGTCCGACTTTGTGTATCGTGCACCGCGAACGGTAACCCGAACTACTCCGCCCCTCGATAATGTCGTTGGAGATGCAAAGTGAATCTTGGAAAATTGGCGGAAAAGAGTGAGACGTGGACAAGCTCTGTTGCAGCAAATGAGGCCAACAACTGACAAGGAACAGCTACGTCTCTGATTGACTGGGAAGAGCATGCCGTACCGTCTCTTCATGCCACATGTATTGACATGGTGCTCTCCAACACCATGCATGATGAATCTCTTGGACATCTTGTCATGAAGGGTCCGCGTATTGCTCGTTGCGATACGTGCGGGAACAGAGTCGCCGCCGAAATGGAGCCGATAGCCGCTTCTCAGCGCACATGCTCGTCTTGCAAGAAGGACGAACCGAGACGGGGAAAACATGACCGAGATTGCACGGGTTGCACGCTCCATGAGACGCGTAGAGAAGACGCTCAGAACATTCCAGGGTTCATTCAGCTCTCTCCGCCTGTACATGGCCCCACTGTATGCGACTCTCGACGTTGGCGTTCCTACCGTAACCCCTCCCGCCAGGGATACTGCAACGCACCCCAGACCCTAGCTGCTTACTGGCAAGTGTGACAAGAGCGGTGGTCTGGGAAATGCCTCCTAGTCGCATGCGATGAACAGTCACCGATAAGTATTGGAGAGAAAGGCCCTGTCTCGCATACCCATCCTGTACGCACACCGATGTGCGACATACAAGCCAAGACGACGTTGATCATAGACGCATAATGCGCATCTTGCGTTTACAGAGCCATGTACCGTCGTGGGATATGCCATTACGATCGCAGCTGCAGCTGCAGTGCGGCTTTTCCTGTGTGGGAGGTGCCTCTAGCCGATGCGACGCCTGTCGGATCGGTGAAGAAGCATGCGTTCGATTGGCAAAGACCAATGCCCACGGGAAAGCACAGCACGATTTTTGTTGCTTTTGTTGTCAACGTTTCGCCTGCGTGGGATACGATTCGACGACCGGTGTCGTTGCTGCAGGCAGTCTCTGGGGTCATGGCCCGAATGTGGACTTGGCTGTGAAACGGGCTGTGAGTTTGATGACTGTCATCTTTGTCACACTGCTAGCCACGCAGCCTTGGAGAGTTTACCGCTCTGGGCGCCTCACTTTTGCAACCTTGGCTGATGTCGACCTCCATGGTGTGTCATGTACCGTCTCTTTCGCCCAACAGGGCAGTCTAGCCGTCGTTGAACGTCAGAAGTCGCTATCGATTCGCAACACGAACGCAAAGTTAGCAGTGAAGGAAGATCATGTTCCGGGATCTGTGGGATCTGCGGGAATGCCCTCCGTCCGTCGTTCTGCATACCTTGCAGCATACATTCTTGAACTCCATGCGAAACTTGGTCAAGTGGTGTTGGCAGGATTTTTTTTCCGCTGTATTCTCTCGCGAGCGAACGCGAAGCGAACGCGCCTTTGCAACGTTGTGCGCAAGTATATATTAGGGTCACGAAGAAGCAAACATGAAAACACGTGCCTAACCGTCGAATCGAGCTATCGAGTCCGGCCTAGCGTCAATTCGGTATTCACAACCGACATGATCATCAGCAGCATCGTGATGTCCAGCAATAGACGTCGGATTCGCATCCAAGTGCAGTGTCGCATTCGCTCCGAGCTGGAGGAACTGCAATTGCCGAAGGAAAGCGACGTGTTGTAACTTTATCCCGAATGCCCAATGCCGTCTTCACGTATTCACGCAACGGAGCCTTCTCCGCTCACTTCGCAGCGTTCATGACAGAAGGACAGGCTTGCTGCTGCCCAACGCGATGCTTCACCGTATCAAACCTTACTCCCTTCCCATGTCGTGCTGCAGTCTGGAGCTGCGGCACGTGGAGAGGGTGTCTCTGATACCCCGTAATTTGATCAGATGGTTGCAAAGCCAACGGCGAGGTGGAGAAAGGTCCGATGATGGGCAATCTGCAGGGCTTTTGCACGCTCTCCCACTCCAAGTACACACCAAAGGCAAGATCGACAAATGCATCTGCGAAAGCGCGCGAAAGAATTAAATTGGAGACGGGTAAACTTGCAGGTTTTATTGTCGTTGGAGAGAGCGCAAGTCCCTGCTTCATGCAGATGCGCCAATGGAAGAAATCTACATGCTACGAGATTATGCCGACTATTCTTACCCCCAAAAAATGATCGACGCAGCAATGCGCGCGACCCATGTGGAAGTTGGAGCGCTTCGGGACAATAAGACAATCCACGTACGATTCCTGAAGCTCCGAATAATCGATCTGCATTGTCCTAGCAAGCTTATGGCAGCATAATCGCAAAACTCGTACGACTTGCTTCACCGTATGCGCCTAGTTTGGAATAGTTTGTGACCGCAAGCAGCGAGCCTGATTTTTCGTAGTGTATAGACGCGACGTTACGTTCCGGGGGCTTGCTCGGCAACATGTCAAGATGGCTAGCATATGGACAGTCATTAGCAAAAGAAAGGAAAGGATAAAAAAAAAAGCCAAGAAGAGGCCGTCATGACATGAACTAACAGTCACTGTCGAAGCCGGGGTCCAAGCGATCGAGCAAGCCGGCTTCTTCACCGGAAGCCTCCGTCACGAATCTTTCGACGAGCCGCCGCCGGGCAGCGTCGGGAAGCGGCACATTTAGCGCCGGAGCAGAGCAACCACCAGGAACAAGTGTCGCGCTCCTGTCAATCGTGCTAGTCAATTAGATTTCATGATTAAACTAGACATATGATGCAAGAGGAGCATGTTCCAAGGTTGCAGGATGCAAGATGCAGGTTGTGATTCTTTTGCGGAATTCGTGCCCTAATTAGGACTAATTGGACGTTGGAGGCGCTTTTACCTAATTATGCGGACGGCTTGTTTTGCTTTTGGAGGTCAAGGACAGAAGGGTTTGGAGATCGCTTGGTCAATCTACCGTCGCCGTCGCCGTCGCCGTCGCCGTCGCCGTTCGGTCTCCAAATGGTTGTATTTTTGCGGTGTGCAAAAAAGCACTAGTGTGTCGCTCGTGAAAACAGCATTGCCAGCCGCATATCGTATCGTATACGGCAGGTGGTTTGGCTTCAGTTCCAAGGTCATGCTTTTGGTTTCTTTCTTTTTTTTTTGGTGGGAGGGGGAATGCGCGTGAGGCGGCGCGCTTCGCACAGAGAAGGGGAAGCACGTGGATACGTAGTATACACACACGATATCCACTCACTCACTCGCTCACACCGTTTTGATGTGTATTTGATGCAGTAAAGAGGATGCAGATTGACGTGCATTGCATTGCAGGTGGGGTGGGCGTTTACTGGAGATCGTGGTTGACCACTTGTATGCAGATCTGATATTGCGCATACGGATGCTTTAGAGTCCGTTCGAAGTAGCAAAGGCAGTGTTGGAGAAGAGGCAAGATAGTCCTGTTCAACGTGGGTACAACGGCCACTGATTGTGGTCCCCGAAAACATGTTACTTTGCTTCTTTGCCTCCAGAGTTCCATACCGGTTAGGCGAACCAAAGATCTCATATGTGTCTCGGAAAGATCCAGTTGCATAATCTGAAGCAAGGATTATTCCCAGATAGAGTTTGCGATATAGCTCGAAACCATGCCGTGGAGTTGGATTCTCTCCGATCGGTGTGAGATGATCATATTGTTGATAATTACAAACAATTGCTACTATGGTTTATAAAGGTATTCGCCTCCACGGGAGGAAATTCGGCGAGCCGCAGCCGCACGAGCGAAACGGCTGAGGCGCTGCACCTGTGCGGGCCAATCTCTCCACCTCATGGCTGTTTCCAAGGCGGGGCGGGGCGTGCGACGCCACAGTATTAGACCGACAAAGTGCCGCTAGTCATCACACGAAACACGGTCATCTTGCATGTGTATACACATTCGCAAAACTACAAAGGCTAGAAACGGTCGCATGGAAGCCGCGGACTTGTGGATCGAGTGCGTTATTGCGCGAACGGCATGTTCGAGTGTCGGGGCGAGCAAAAGCAATGTAAAAGCTGGACAAGGAGAATGCGATGTTGGCCCAATAGAATGTATTTTCCGCGAGCCGCGGCAGGGTTATGTATGAGTGGCTTGGACCTAGAGCCTCCAAGATCTCCTACCGCAAGAGCTAGCGCGGATCGAAGCAAGTGGACTCCGACCTTTTGACTCCACACCACCCTCCACAGCGTTGTATAGTCCCCTAGGCTGATCGGTGAACGATGACGGGGAAGAAGGGGGGGGGGGAGACGACGGAAAAAACCCGGGATATACCCACAACAGTGGTCGGCGAGCATGATCGAGAAAGAAACAATATGGTTGCAGTTGGAAAAGCTTGCCTCCAGTATCCAAGCCTTGGACGGGCGCGGGTAATGTTTTTGATTAGAGATCCGAGACCAGAATGAAAGAGAGGGTAATAGTGATTCCGAAATGCCTAGTTTCAGCGCTAGCCGCCCAATGATGACAATAAGACAAAACTTGCGTTTCATTGCATATGCGTGTGCCAGATGCATCTCTGCCTTCTACAATAGCTGTCCTGTCCGATGGTGTGGTAATAAGAGGCGAGAAGGAACCAAAAAGCAAATATAAATGTCCAGAAAGAAAGTGAGGTGCAGCAGCGCCGGGGTCTACTCATGCAAGTCATCATGCACGTTCAGATCGCTATCGGGCCAAAATCTACCAGACGATGGCGCAGATCGGACGGCGACGGAGATCGGATGGGAGCGCAGTGTGGGCGTCGTCATGCGAATGCGCCTGGCCGATGTTGGATATTTTGTCGTATTGCTCGCTTCATTCGAGACCCTGTTGCCTCTGGACGTTCTTGAGAATCTCAAGATCCATGCGTAGAATGGGCGAGTTCTGCGCTACGTCGCTGATGACGTCGATGGTACGTTTGAATAGGGCGGCGAGATTGGCCTTGGTGAGCCAGGTGTCGCTCGGTAGGAGGGGGTATAATTTGGATTTGTACACCGAGGCTAGCACGAGCATATTGCCGAATTGTCTACGTTGCATGTTAGTTGACTGCGTCAGGCCCATGGATGGGCAATGACTTACGCATGGAGTGTACCAAAGATATTGGTCACTAGAAGCCTCTTCTTGCGCGTAGGCTGGAAATATTGGTATTGGCTGCCAGGCTCTTCACCTACACGATCGAATGCGATGGTACTCCGGATAGCGGCGTTGATACACTGACAAGCAATCTTGATAATCTTGTGCTGGTCTTCGCTTAGGTCAACCATTTGGACGTTTCTGTTGGAAGCCGCATTCCCATAGGGTGATGGCGAATTGTGCTGCATTGCGCCAGTCGTGCCAGGAGGCGGAGGCGGGAACTCTAGCGTGTGACTGGCAAGCTTGAGGTAGGGTCGTAACATCATGTAAAGACCACCATAGTATTTGGCGCGTACACGCGCAATGTTGAGATCGGTTGAGGGGTACTCGTCGTCTGACCATGCCAGTTCCGGTGTAAGCAGCTTCCTCCAGCCCTCGAGAATCTCTTTGTGGGTGAGCGCATGGTGAGCAACCTCCTTGAAGCTTGTGGGATCAAAGCTCATGCGACCACTGGGACCGTAAAGAGCATTATGCGCAACGTTGAGGACAACTCGTAGAAAAGTCTGCGTCGAGTACAGCTTCATCATCAAGTCTTGTCTTGGGCTTGCGCGTACCTCGACATCTTGTTGCACAAAGTTGCTGTCCTGGTCTTGAGACCAGTTTTCGTTGACGCCTTCGGGGTACATAATCTCGCTTTGATGTGCAGAAATGCCGGAAGGCGGGAGAGTGCTCATCTCTGCTAGGATATCGGATTCCAGCTGCAGAGCTGTCCAGTAGACACACATGACGAGATTGAGTCTGTAGCGCTCCTTGGAGCTCCAGGTATGTCTTCTGTCGCTGTTCACCCGGAGCAGCTTGGTGTAGTCGGCTTTGATGAGAACTAGGGCAATCCGGCAAGCGTTGTTGATCCAGCTCCAGCTTTCCAGTACTCGTGCATACTGACTGAGGAATAGCGCAGCCAGCAGCATAGCCTGCGCATGCCCAATGGTGTTACCTCCCTGTTGGTTTCCGAGAATGTCGGTGGCGTAGGCATAGTAGGCCATACCAGGCAGTAGGTCGATGTTCTTGGGGCGGCCTTCGTCAGAAGTCTCGCTATTGACACTGTTGAAACTACCGTTGGGACGAGGAGAATTTCGAATGTATCCCCATTCGCTGTGGACATGGGGATGTCGATCATTCTGTGGCGCAGGCAATGGCTCTGTATGCAAGCACACTTTGCCCAGGGCAAGAACGAGCAATACAATAGCGTTGCGCAACGATCGTTCAATCTCACCGCGACCCGATGAGAGCCCATCGAGATTGCTGTCCGACCGCTTTCGCTTCACTCCGTGAACGGGAGCAGGCGAATGGGCGTTTAGAGGCTTCGCGTCAGGACTGTATTGATCACTAAAGTCCTTGAACATGCGTCTGAGTTTGTTCTCGTTCATAAACGGATGGAAGATGTGCATGGTCTCCATGTAGGACCGGAGCGCGTCGAACATAACGTGGCGTCGGAAGTCGGGCCGACCGTCTGCGCCAAGCCCGTTCTCCTGCCGCTGCTGCTGCTGCTTTGGGAAGTATTCTCGAGGTGTGCTACCCGGTGTCGTTGTTCCAGCCGGGATATCGGAGAACGGATAACCCCAAAGGCCTTCTTTGCCGGGTGCTGGTGAAGGGGCTTCTGAATCGTTGCTGCTCTCCGGGCTTCCAGGTCCTTGTGCTCCGTCATTTAGGTCTTGGCCCTCGCCAACACCCCAGACGCGCAGCAGTCCACGATCCTGCTCAAGCTGCATTGGGTAGTCTGAGACTTCGCGGCCATTGTCTATTAGCCTTCTCAGATACGGAATACCTTGATAAAAGATGCTCATTTGCTGCCACTCGTCCAGCAGCTTGTGCGCCGGTGTAGTGTGATCACCCTGCAGGCCCGTTTGCTCCTTGGGACTAGTTTCAGTGGCATGGCTGCGGTCGGTCCTCACGCTCTCGGCAGGTGTTGCCGGTTGCTGAGGAGGTGGTGCAAATTGCGACTCTTGCTTGATAGAAGCCGACGCTTGCGCACCCAAAGGCGACATCATGTTCGAGTGAGGAGCAATAGGTGACTCCATTTTCAGGTTGCTGTTGACCCGACCCATGTGTCCTCTGCCCTGTATGGGAGTAGGCCATCTAGATGTGCCATGATCTCTTGGGGGTGCGGAGAAGGAGGTTTCAGGCGAGGCGTGATTCGACATCATGTCGTGGTTCCGTGACGGTGGAAGCCTACTCTCCACACTTGCTTTCCAGCCGTTGAATTGGTCCACAAACTGCGACAGAACGTCGGAGATGCTGTTTACACTTTCCTGAAGTTGCATCATGCTTCGGTCTTGCCTAAGGGGAGCGTCAGCGATGAACCAAAGGAAAAGGAAGAGAGGCAACGCACTTGGGTGGCGGGACGTCCTTGTACTGGCAGTCGAAGTTGTTCTCCCTGCAGAACTGGCACGGTCGGGCTTCGTCACATTTCTGCTTTCGCGAACGGCAGTGGTTACATGCCTGAGTGGCGCGCACCTGCTTTCGTCGTATCTGCTGTGCGGTGCCATAGTCGTTCATGTACGGCGTCTGCGCGTAGGGTGTGACGGGAGGGGCATACTGCTGGGCTGCTGCTGATGGTGGCGGCGGCGGCTGTTGGGCATGATATGGCGGTCCGTTGGGGTGTGCTCCGGGACTGATGGCGTGGCTGTATCCGTTTGGTATGCTGCCATTGGGGCGATGCTCGTGGTTGATTGCCCACGGCTGGTGGTGGCCGCCATGCTCCATGGGAGTCTGATTTTGAGACTTTACGTCGACACAGATACTGACGCTGGTGGACCGGGAACCGTGTGGCTCTGGTGCAGTGATCGTCTGAGGTGTGAGTGGGGGGCGATAGCTGGAGATTCGGTCCTGGGGGATCGTCACAGGAGAGGCACCAGTAACGCCATTGGGATGCTGACGAGGTGAGGGTATGTTGCGTGGGTCTGCAAGGGCACGAATATCAGAGGGCGGAAGGGACGGTGAAGGAAGCGGTCCGGGATAGCCTTGGACGTGAGAAGTATACTGGTTAGACGGAACCGGTAAGCCGTGAGCACCGTAGGGCGGAGACGCCTGGACCAAAGTGGGATGAGACGGAGGTCGAGTGGGTTGGGTATGAGGCGGCGGCGGCGGCGGAGGAGGATGTGGAAATCCGTGGCCGTTATACTGCGAATGATCAAGATTGCCGGAGCCCAAACGAGCCTTCTTAGACTGGCCGGGCGCGTCAGGATCAGCCATCCTTAGATATGCCAGATGGAATCCGCTATGGCCATGCGGCTATGTATGACAGACGACTACTGGGCACAACGGATGGTCCCAGGACCACCAAACGGCAAAAGCCAGCAAGGTCGCGGGGGGGTGTGGGCAGGTGGTGGAGAGGCGGCCTCGGCAGTCGCAGGGTCAGGAAAAGACCAATTCGGCAGAGTCAGCGAATGGCAGGTCAAAGATGAAATGCAGATGACAGCCCAACCCGCGTCATCGCCTGGACGAGGGCAAGAGTTTGGAAAGCGTCGCAGGGCAAGTGCTCGGAGGCCAGAGTGGGATGCAGGACGGGAGCTTTCCTATGCCGCGTGCGCGAAGAAAGGACCTAGCCTTGGGCAAGACTCTCTTACCATGGAGCCGGAGACAACTATCCGAAGCAGGTAAGGCCCAAAAGACTGAGTCGCGGACTGTCTATGCTGTCGACGTTTGCTGGCCTGGTCGGCGAAAAGTGGCGCTATTAAGACCGGGCCGTGCGAACGAAGGGGCCAGGGCGCAATCACAGAGGCGCGAAACTAAATCAGTCGCAAAAAGGAACAGCTCAAAGCGAGACGGGGCGGAGGGGGGAGGGGGGAGGGGGGGGAAGGGCGGGCGACGGCACAGAGCTGGGGTCAGGCACACTGTTGGTGGTAGTGGAGGAGGGTAGTAGTAGGTAGTAGTTAGTATGGTAGCGGTGATGGCTATGGCTATGGTGTGTGTGACGGGCTGGGTCGAGAGAGGGGGGAGAACACCACAGCGATGCTTGGACACATGGACGAGGATCGCAGAAGCGGCGTGCTAGCGCAAAGGTGCTGGATCGCTGGTGCCATCAACCCAGTCCACATAGTACAGGACAAGGGTGTTTTCGGTGGGGAGCACCAGACGCGCAGTGTGGCCATCGCCAAGGACGACATGGCACCGTTGTATCAAACAGCGCGACCGTCATGTGCCATAGGATGATGCCGTTGCAGACAGCAAACGTTGCTCCCGCCCGACGCGACCGCGCATCGTCCATCCATCCATCCATCCATCCATTGATAAGTGCTTGGACACCGTCTCCAGCCGTCGGCGACGCGTCTACCTGGAATGATAACTCGCTGCTACAACCTTCCCCCTCCCCTGCCAGCGTCGGCTATGTGTCAGTCACAGAGCTCGTTGTTTCGTGCGGCGATGCGCGGTCCTCCGTCCTGCAACAATCATCGTCGACAAACCCCCGTGCAGCTTGGAGCAGGCCTGCCGTCAGCAGCTATGGTTGGATAATTTCCGCCCAATTGCTGGCCTCGAAGATTCAGGAAGCTGATCCGAGCTCAGAGGCCGACTAGTTGCGATGCCTAGTCTAGTCTGCCAGCCTCGACTCTGCAGCGGCAACGACGTGTATTCGAGAAGGTTGATGGAAGTGATGCGCTGCTTGTGGCGTGCAGACAATCTCCTGCCACGCCCCGTCTTGCGCCTGGTACCATGTGCTTACCATAAGCCCTAGATGCCGTCCTTTGTGCTGTGACGGTTCATGGGCCGAGCCTCTGCCCACAGGACCTGTCGTCTGTCACTCACGACTCTGCTGCCCAAGGATCAGCGTTGCGCTTCTGGGCTGCAGATCCTGGCGAGACTCGTACTACAGGCGGTTTGGTGGCACAGGGCGAAGCAGCGTGTGTACCGCTGCACCACCCCTCTGTCCGCCTTGTCTGCTAGGGAAATGGCGGGTGCTGCTCACGGGCAGATGCCGGAGAGGCGCCGGTCTTTTGCAATTGCTATTAGTCTCGTCATGTCCAAAGTCAGTTCTGATAAACTAGTGCGCCGCACCACGCGACCGCCAGAATGGCGTCAGGGACATTTGCAAGCCCACATGCGGTGCGACGCCTCCTCCATGGTGCACTTGGAGTAAATTGCTACGGTGCACCGCCGCCGTGCCCTGGGACACCCTGGCCAACACGGCCAAGCTCAGCTAACTCGGCCGTAAAGGGCCTGCTGCAAAGAAACGGTCAGCTGTGCCGGCGGCATCCATCCAAAACAGCAGTGTTTGTGATGCTAAGCTCTTCGCAGAGAGGGCTGTTGAGCCAGTTTGTCAGATGACGAGCCGACTCTGCCCGGCCCTGTTCCTCGCCGACGCTATGGCAAGTTGCGGTCTGCTTCAGACTAGATGACTGATGCGCAAGAGGACCTGCCCGATAGACGACTCCCCACAACCGAGATTGTCTAAGCAGAACCCGCCTGCGAGCCTCGTGGGAACACCCTGGCTTTGCACATCCTGGCTGCTGTCGCCTTACCACGTGGAACGCATGAGGCGTCCAGTAGAAGCCCGGTGTGTCCTCTTGGACTACCTCTCCACCAAGAGACGGCGCGGTGGCTAGTCAAACTCGTGTCGAGAAGTTGCCGTCGAGTCGGTGTAGTCGCTTCACTCTGCCATGGGGGCTCGTCAGGGCTTGCCGTCCATTGGAGCAACACCATTTCTACAAATCCCAAGCCCCAAGACGGCAGGTAACGTACTGGCCCTTGTTCCACCTGCTTGCTGCATCGGGCATCAAAGCGTGCAGAAGGGGCTGGTGAGTCGCTTCTACCGAACGCATTCGCCTTGTCGTCTGCACATCCAGCGTGTGCGTGCTGGCGCAACTGGAGTCAGTAGTGACCGAGGGCATGTTGTGACGTTGCGAATGGCAATGTAGATGGAGCTTTGTCTGGTCGCCGTCCACCAGGCGGTGCGCGCGCGTAATTGCCTTGGATTTGTTCCTCGGAGGCATGTCCTGCCCTGCCGTGCCAGACGCAGAAATTTGCAACCGAGGCACACGGCCAGACCAGCTTCTTGTCTGTGTTTCGTAGATGCGTGTAAAACCAAGTCTTTGTTTCCGACCCTGACGGCTTACGCAGCAGGTGTCTGTCCAGAGTACATGGCAACACCACACGAGAGAAGCCGTTGACGACTGCAGCCTATCAGCTTGTGGCTTCCCTCATGGATTCCGATGCTTCGCCAGAGTTTGCACACTGCACACATACGCGAAGTGCATCTGCTAGCGATCCTTGGTAACCGAGGCGCTGAGACGGCAGTGAGACAAAGTTGGGAGCGCGCATATGTATACGTCACAACTCCGTTTACGCCCTGGGATGCGAAATGCGCACCACCGCAAACCCCTCCAACATCCTCACGACAGCGCCTACGACAGCGCAAGATCGCGTGCATCCCAATCTCTCTTGTGCCGCTAGACTCGCCCTAGCTGACAAGCCTCCTCAAGAAGAACATCATGGTCGCCATCCTGATCGTTAGCGTCATTGCGAGCTTCGCCATCTACCAGGTAATCTGGAGATATCGTAGCCTGCAGCGGAATATCGCACTAGCAAAGTGCTCGGGACTACCCGTAGTTGCAGCGCCATGGAACATTTTCAGCATCTTCTGGCTGTCAACATTCAAGCTATGGACGCCACTGCTGCAGCGGTTTATGCCAGAACCACTGAGAGGCATGTGGATGGAGTAAGTATATCCGACTTGACCATGGTCGACATGTTAATTAGATGCGGCAGTCTTCTACATCCAGAATGGGGTTACAGGAGCGGCCATGAGCCTTTCAAGAGGATGGGCATGGACGTGTTCATAGTCGCTTCTCCTACCAGAAATACTGCCTATGTTGCCGACGCCGAAGCCGTCCACCAAATCACCAGCCGCCGCAACGACTTTCCCAAGCCCCTTGAAATGTACGGGTCGCTGGACATTTACGGCAAGAACCTCGTGTCTACTGAAGGCTCAGATTGGCGTCGACACCGTAAACTGGTCGCGCCGAGTTTCGGTGACAAAAACAACGAACTAGTGTTCAACGAAACGCTCCATCACGCAAAGTCGATGCTCCGTCTGTGGGCTGGGCCTGATGGTAAAGGCAACTTGACCGTGGCTGACCCTTCCGTTGCGGCAATGAACTTTGCCCTCTATGTTATCAGCGGTGCAGGTTTCGACGTACGCGTAGTATGGCCGCACGAAGAGGGTAAGCAACCAGAGGCTAAGAAGGGTGGACAAGATTCGATCTTTGTGGGATCCGAAGCGCCCCCAGGCCACACCATGAACTACAGGCAAGCTCTTAGCGAACTGCTCCACAACATCATGTGGACTCAGGTTATGCCAATCAAGTGGCTCTGTAGGTCTTGTCCCATGCCATTGCCTGACTGGGTCGAGTTGATTGTGTTGTTCTAACGCGTTCGTGTAGCGCGATCTCCAGTCAAAGTCCACCGTACAGTTGGCGAGGCTGTGAATGAATGGGGCAAGTACATGAACGAGATTTATGAAAAGAAGAAGACCCAGGTCGAATCCGGCGATGACACCAAAGGGGGCATGGATCTCTTTGATGCTCTAATTCGTGGAAGCGGCATCACCAAGAAGGAGGGTACGACGGTTACGAAGAGCGATCTGCTGGGCAACGCTTTTGTGGTAATGCTGGCTGGCCACGAAACAACAGCCAACACACTACATTTTTCAATGATATTCCTCGCTATGAATTGGCCATCACAGAAGCGGCTACAAGACGACATTGACAAGATTTTTGAGGGAAAACCGATGGACGAATGGAGATTCGAGGAGCACTTCCAACAGCTTTTCGGTAGCATGGCGGCGGCAGTCATGAACGAGACGCTACGGCTCCTACAACCCATCGTCAACATCCCAAAGTCTACTGCGCCGGGTCGACCCCAATCATTAACTATCGGGGGCCAGCAGTATATGATCCCTGAGGATACGCACATCTTCCTTAGTGCGGCTATCCATCGCAACCCTAAATATTGGCCAGCATCATCTGATGCATCGAACAAAGACGGGATCTCCGACGTGGACCAGTTTCGACCTGAACGCTGGCTCATAGACACTAAGCCCGACAACGACTTTGTCGACATCAACTACGATGACGAAGAGCTACGCGGACCATCGGGAGAAGATACCTCAGCTCAACTCTTCAAGCCCGTCAGAGGCTCCTACATCCCCTTCAGCGACGGCTTTCGATCATGTATTGGTCGACGTTTTGCTCAAGTAGAGATTCTCGCTGTGCTGGCAGCGATCTTCTCGCAGTATAGCGTTGAGCTTGCAGTAGATGACTTTGCTAGTGACGAAGAGGTAGAGAAGATGCCAAAAGGAGGCAAGGAGAGGAGGGAGCTATACAAAAAGGCCGAGGATCGAGCCAAGGACTTCCTTCGGAGCAAAGTGGCGAGCATTGTCACGCTGCAGTTGAGGGGTGTCTCCATACCAGTTAGGTTGATGAAGAGGGGAGAGGAAAGGTTCGCTTTCGATTAGATGGACACTGCCTATATCGCATTGGAATTTGCATATACAATATATCATGGGATACGGATTGTATGGTTAGATGTGCCTGTCGTAGAAGCTACCCCGCATTACGTCACAGCCTCAAAAACTGCCCCACCCAGAGTCCGCTACATCCGTCATAACTCCGCTACGATTATCAAACACATTGTACTTGCAAGGACAGTCGATGCGTATGCCGAAATTTTTCTCCCTCACACATGCAAAAGTAAACCATCGTCACCGAACTCGGCATACATCACAATGTCACCACCAGTCTTCCCACCCAAAGAGCTACGCCAAATCGTCCAGGAAGTAGCCACTCTACTCAAGGAACGCAAGGAAACAATCTCAGTGGCCGAAACAGCAAAGTCTCTCCACTCTCCGAAAGCTAGTCCCTCTTACTGACACGTACCCACAAAGGCAGCAGGCGGCCTGATATCCGCAGCACTCCTTTCCTTTCCTGGTGCATCGACCTATTACCGCGGAGGCCTTACCCTCTATACGCTCGAATCCCGCATCGCCTACTGCGGCTGGACTCAAGACACCGTCAAATCCTACAGCGGCCCAACCCCGACCATCGTCTCTGGCCTCGCCGAGCATACGCGTAAAACACTGGGTAGCACGTATACTGTCAGCGAGAGCGGAACAGCTGGTCCGACGGGGGGCACGAGTAGAAATCGCACGCCAGGCTATGTGGCGCTTGCTGTGGCACGCGAGGGAGGCGAGACGGTGACGAAGGAGGTGGAGACGGGGAGTAGTGAGCGTGAAGGCAACATGGTGGCTTTTGCCGTTGAGGGGTTGAAGTTGGTACGCAATGTTCTTCAGGGGGGTAGTGAGGGCAAGTTGTGAATCATGCAACGAGCTCTTGCATTGGTGAAACGCTCGAGGGAGCAAGTGATGCGAAATTTCAGAATACCGAGTCTCTGGTTGTACAGTGTTTGGTTGAACCTGCCTATGTCTTGATGGGGAAGCAAGGGAAGACATTCTTCTTATTGGTCTCGTTCCATGCTCGATACCCACACTCCCAGTCCAGATCGTGCACATCTTCCTCAGCAAGATTTCGGTCATTTACCGCTATTTCCGCCATGGAAATCATCCATTTCGCTTCTACCTAACAATGCATATCTTGTTCGCTTAGTGGGGGGGATTATCACGTCGGTACGAAATCATGAGCCCTCAAAGGACCCAGCAAGTCGGTATCACATCAACCACGCCGCGCCTCGCTTTGCCAACCCCGACCAAGGAATCAAGAATGCAATCCCCAGTCTTCTATTGGCGAGATTGCCGCCCAGATGCCGCTCAGTTCTCTAATGCACGGGTGAGGCGTAGGTGGGATTTGCGGCGCAGACGACTTGCAGACCCACTCCGGGGGACGTTGCCAAGACCACCCTCTCCTTGCATTGTAAGCGAAAAGCTCGTTATACCCGTGCCGCTACGACAAAAGCCGTGGGAGGATGGAGAGTCAGTTACCTGCTTGCATGCGTGGCTGTAGAAGCAGGTTGTGGAAGGTTGGCGTGGGGCCACGCATGCGACCGGTATTTTTTTCTTCTTTTCTTTTCTTTTCTTTTCTTCTTCTCTTGGGTGCTACGTGTGATTCCATGCAGCCCTATCTGGATGCAGAAGCGAAAGGATGAAGAATGGGAGAGATGGTGACGAGAGGACTCGGCTGTTAGTCCCGTGCAATCAACTGAGTTCTCGGGTGGGCGAGCGTGCGGCGCAAGGGTTGATGTTGGGTTAGTTGTTTGGAAGGGCAACGGTCTGTATCGAAGGGCTGGGAAAGATCGGGTCATCTTTGGACTTGACTTTGAGGGCTTTGCTGATGCTCAGTCTTGGCTGTACCAAGGGACTTTGCCGACGCTGACAGACATGGATGAGGTTTCTCCCTTTGGCGAAGACGTGACGTCCGAGAACTTGCACGCTTCTAGTTCACAACTGCCAGCTTCTGGTTCTATCTGTGACATGAACCAATGTAGATACATGCGCAATGCACCAGATACGGGTCTCGGGATTGATGCACATTGAGTTTTGTCACATTACGAGCATTTGGACATCTTCACATAATGCTTGTGGACATGGAGCAGCTGCCCACCCAGCATACCATACCACGTCCCTCTCCTATACGCATCATCTACCATGTCCCCAGTACAACCAAGTATGCAGATACTCCCGCTCCAACCTTTCGTATGCCCGCATCCGCAAGTGCAATCATCTTTCCAAGCAGTCCCATTTCCTACACCATTACCACCTCTACCCCCACCTGGACAGTATTTCCAGCAGCAGCAACCCCATCATCTACATCCACCACAGCCCATGCTACACCCGCAGCCTCTTACCCAGCCTCTCGCAGCCACAAGTCAGAGGAAAATCTACATCACCAGCTACTCCCTCCAAAGTCCTCAAACGCCAACCAGGCGCCAAAGCACACCTCGTACAACACTTACCCAACGGAATACCAGCCCTCCTCACACTACACTGCCACAAGTGGCGCGCTCCTCCCCGCGAAACATGCGACGTGTGTTCTGGCGTGAGCTCACAGGTACAGCAATTTATATTCGCAAGGCAGACGGCCGTGGGGGAAATGTGAGTACCACCTTGTATATTCCGATACTCGTTTTATGCTTAGAGGTAGATGACAAGGGCGCTGACGCAAGGTGTGGTAGTAATGAAGCCATTGCCTGTATAGCGGGTTACTTCGACGCGGGACATTACGTTGCGTCGGTGCAGACTACATGCCATGCAGGGTACGCATCGGAGTGTTGCTGCAGCGGAGATTGTGGCAAAGGAGATGGGGCGGCGGGGTGTGGATGTTGTGGTGGAGCATTTGCATCGGAGGAAGGGCGCTGGTGATCCTTGGTAGTCTAGGAACGGGGTGATGGTGGTTTGGAGTGGGTACAGGGATGGTGGGTGGACGTTGAGATGTGTTTTACAAGGGTGAAGAGAAACGGCTTCCGCCCAGTAGACACACCTGAGGACTTCTAGAGAGTTTCTCCGTCGGCTAGAGCCGGGCTTGTTTCGTTCGCACGAGTGACTCTCTTACAATTCCCATCATTCGGCACCCTTCAGTTTTTGTTTTCGGCGGAGAGATGGTTGGACCATGCAACAATGCATATATATTTTTGGAACTACACATGTACACTCAGCAATAACAACGTCTTTGCACAGGTAAGAAGCGATAACTATTCACTGACCCCCTCGTTGCTCTGCTTCCTACCTCCTACTCCTTGCTTCGTCATCATGCTCTCATTCATACACGCTTCACCGCCCGCCCGCTAACCTCCAAACAGCTGAAAGCACAGTGCCACCCCACCAACCAACCAACTCAAGGTCGTGAAAAGAGAGACCAACCGTCCGGCCATCCATTTTTCCAAGACCCATTCCCAACCCAACAAGATGATAAAAAAGCCCACGACTACAGTCCATTCCAGTCCGCATGTAGCAGAAAACAAGGCAGCCCAGCAAAACAAGAAAAGTCGCATAGCGCGCAGAGCCCAAAACTGTTTAGGAGCGAGCTCCCACCACCCCCCTAGAAAAACGCCATGGAAAAAACCCAATTGCTGCCCGCTCAGGAGTCTGAGGTTGTGCGTGATGACAAGATACGTGTTGGTATCGAGTTAAAGTGATGCAAGGTGAGGTAAGGTAGAGGTAGTATAGAGGTATGCAGCCTCCAGGGCGGTCAAGTGCATTTGTATGCGTATGTTGTACAATATAGATGCCCATATCCCGTTTGATCCCAAGCCAGTTTGGGAAAACGCCAAGTCGATAACCAGGAGGAAGAGATGTAGGCATTGCCATTTCCCTTCACCAGGGACGAGAGGCTGATGGATTAGGGTAAGATAGGTTTGTTGTGTAGAAAAGTTTGTCGGAAGCGGAGGTTCGCGGTCATCGTTTGTCGCCGCTTTCAATGGGCGACGCGTGACGGTGTTCGGTTGTTATGAGATTGCGTGATTGTGGTCATGTATACGGTTCCTTTGGTGATAGGGTGACTACTGCTCATGAGGGCGCCATACCTTCCATGGCTTCGCGTTCAAACTCCTCCAGTCGCTTCAGCTTCGCTTCTAGCTCTGAGAAAATATCGCCCATGTGGCAAGCTTGCTCAAGTAGAGGCGCACTCCCAAACGGCCTCACTAGATGGCGCAGGGCAAGGGTGCTGGCACAAGTCTATAACCCCTCATTAGCATTCGCCCTCTTCATACCTAAAAGTGATGGAGAACATACCTCGATTCTGGAGATCTGATGCTCGACGAAATTGATCAAGAATCGGTCGGTTATCTCGCCACCCCTACTCTTCATTCTCTCCAACAGAGCCGTCTCCGGCGGCTTCAACTCTGAGCATCCTGGGTTCTCGAGTGAACTGCACAGCATCTCCAGACGTAGACTAATATTCCAGAGATCCCACACGTCTTCGGTGTCGATGGTGAGCTGACTTCCTGCCATCTTCTGGCCTGCTGTGGACTCTTTCTGCTGTTCTACAGGTTTCTGTTCCGTCTGTCGTTGAACAGCAAGACGGCTGGCCAGCGAATGGGGGTACATGAGGTATATGTATTCAGGATTCTCAAGACCCTTGAGACGGCGTTCACCGAGATCCTTCACCTCGAATCCTTGGGAGCTGAGCGATCGTAATTCACTACGAATCATCTGACTGTTCATGTCATCGCCATATGCTTCTTCAGATCCGGCAGAGTTCTTACGATCGCCTTCAATGTGCGTCTCAAGCAGACGTTGAATCTCAGCGATGAAGTCGGACGAGACGGTGATTTGACCTCCATCGGCAACGGAAGAGATACGCGAGGCGCGATTGACCATGGGTCCAAAGTAGTCCATGCGCTTGGTGACTGGGTCGACTTCGCACACTGGTGTGCCCCAGTGGATACCCATACGGACAGAGAGACCTCGGAAGATGACATTACCATCAGGATCGACCACTTCTTGCCCATTGACGCTGTTGAGAATCTCTTGCGGCCACTGTACTTCAAGTAGTTGGCGTTGAATTGTGAAACACCATAGCAGAGCTGATGTCACGGTGCGGAAAGCGACCATGAAGGCATCACCTTCCGTCTTGACCTCGTAGCCACCAATGATGCGCAGCTGTCGGCGCATGAGCTCGTTGTGCATCTTGATCGCGGAGCGCATGGCAATTGGGTACGTCTCCCAGAGTATTGTCGAGTTCTTGATATCCGTAAACACCAGACTGACTTCTCCTGTCGGTGCGTCTACCTCGTTGTCGAGTCGAGCAAGCTTAGAATCACCAACCAAGTTGCCCTTCTTTCCACGTCTGCGCGTTGCTGCAAAATCGGGATCTGCACCAGGAGCGGGTATGAGAGACATGCTCTGAGTGCGGTACCGAGCGCGTTGTTTGCTCTTGAGATCGCTGACGCCAAGCAACATTACCATAATCTTGTTGGTCGCGCCGAAAGCAATGGCCAAGTCGCGAAGTTTCTGGGCGGCAACCATCAAGTCATCGCGCTCCGATCGTGCGACATCAACAGCGAAGTCTGGAGTGAGATATTCCCAAAGCTCTCGAGAGGCAATCAAGATCATCTCATCTCTGTCACCGAGGGTAAGGTTGAGGATGTGTGGCGAAGCGATAACTGATGGCGACATTTGGACGTATCCAAATGCTCTCGATACCTCGAGAACGTCGTTGAGTTTACCCTGTCGGGAGACAAACCCGCCGGCCTCTCGTATCCTGGACCTCTCGCCAGACTCAGCGGGGTCATGTTTCCTGGTAAGAATTTTGTGTCCTCCTTCTGAACGGATCAGAAGGGCTTGTGCATCGCCAACGTTGGAGATGTAAAGCTCCATCTCTTTTAGGAACAGTACAGTTGCCACACTTCCAGACGTCAAGTCATCATCGCTGAGGTCGGGTACAGAACTGCGTGTTTGTGTCGATGGCGCAGTGAACCCGTTCTTGTCCAGACCTTGACTTGCAGCGGTAGCTAATTCCTTATTGAGACCAAGGTAAGTTCGTCGCAAAGCGTCCGATGGCGTTTCATTCGGTCGTAAACGCTCGAGCTCGTCAGCGAACCGGTTCTTGAAGTGATCATACAAGTACTTGGCAATTTTAGCCCCGCCACCCGCAAGCGGTTGTGCGTCAAACAGACCCAACAACTGCTCGTCATCATGGCTACGGAAGCGAGGTACAACCATATCCATAGTCGAGATGTGTTCGTTGCGACCCAGGGAATCGGCCATACCGTACGCCATTGTCCCAACAGCCGAGCCAGCAGTGCGCACTCGCCGGTCTTCCGACTGTTCAGGTACTGAGGGAACCATCATCGTGACATCCATGAGCCCGAGCACCCGAAGATTGATCAGAGAGCTGAAATCGGTAAGGTCGCGCCCTTCTCGCATGCTCATGCCACTACCACTATAGGAACCGCTGGGTTTGATCTCTAGACGCTTGTTGCCTGACAGATTCAGGTAGCGGAGTTTGTGATTCCAGTTCCAATTCCAGTCATATGGCCAATTTGACACGTTGTATTTCAGCGAGTTGCTAGCCACATCGAGAACAGCCAACTGCGCAACCTTGCCAAGTTCGGCCGGCAGGACCTGGAACTTGTTGTTGTTGATATGTAGGACCTTGAGCGAACCAACTTCCTCCAGATCCTCCGAAGGTAAAGATGTCAGATCGTTGCCCGACAAGTACAGCTCGGTGAGGTGTTGCCATCGTCGGATAGTGCGAGGTGGTACGTCGTAGATGAGATTGTATGCTAGATTCACGATTCGCAACTCGGGGAGTAAACATAGTTCGTCAAACACGTCGTCGTTTAGCCGGTTATCAGCCAGAAACACGTGTCGAAGAGAGCCCGCAAAAGTAGTTACCAGGCGGCTACTAAGGCTGGAGTCTTTGCGGGACATGGGCGTCAGTGTGCCTTCGGTGGGCGCACGAGACGCTACTGATGGCTTGCGTGTTGTGTTCGAAGTGTTGTATGATGCCTGAGATCCTTTCCGTTGTGAAGGAGCAGATGACGTACCAACACTAAGACCCCCTGATGCTTGGCTCGGACGGCGATTCTGGAAATCTTCCAACTTTCCCAGTTCTTCGTAACTGGGACTTGAAGCCAAGCCTGGCGCGGCAAGTGCGGGCGCCCCATCTGTCTGAGCCTGTTCGCCGTTCGCTACCTGTGGAGGTGAAGCGCCAGGCTTGGGGAATGCGTCGAGGACGTTGGAGGAGACATTCAGTGTCTCTAGTCGCCGAGCATACCAGAGCTCCTGAGGGAGTACACTCAGGTTGTTCTCGCGCACATCCAGATACCGAAGCTCCACCAAGCGACCAATCTCGGCAGGCAATACATCCAGAGAGTTTCGGGCCACACTGAGGTGTTCCAGCCTGTAGAGCTTTCCGATATTGTTCGATATTGATGTAAAGTGGTTCTTGTCGAGGATAAGCTTTGTGAGACCGGTCAATTTGCCAAACAGATCTTCGGGCAACTGCGCCAGTTTGGCTGACGCAAGATTGAGAACGGACAGTGATGGTGTCGCCTGGTTGAGACCAAAACGTGTAACTGGGTTGTGGTTCATATGCAGGACGCGAATTTTCGGAAAGTAGCCTTCAAAAGCGGAAATGGAGTTGTGTCCGATCATCAGGTATTCCAGTCGCGGTAATTGGGACATGACATCCATACTATCAAGCGCGTTGAACCGCACGTCGATTTCTCGAAGGTTGACCAAATTGCTCAGTGTTGGAGGGAAGCTACCAGTCAATTTGTTGTTCGTCGCCCAGAGCCTCTCCAGACATGTCAGTTGGCCAATCTTGGGTAAGCTCGATATTGAGTTGAAGCTGATATCAAGATCTACCAGTGTCCGGACTTCGCACAGAAAGTCGGGAAACTCGTTCAAAGAGTTCGAACTTAGATTCAGACTGCGAAGCGCACGGTACTCCCCAAAGTATCTTGGTAGTCGGGTGAGCCCGTTATTGGAAAGTCGAAGACCTTGGAGACTCTGCAGCTTGTACAAGTCGGCCCGGTCAAGAGATTGAAGACGGTTGTTTGAGATGTCCAGCATGGTCAAACGGCTGGCAAGACTCAGACTGGGAGGTAATCGTCGGGCGTCGTTACTGGTGTATTTGATCTCCCTCAAGTTGGTGCACGCAAGAATGAAGTCTCTGGGAACGTCGAGTGACAGGTTGCGCGACAGGTTGAGTGATATTATCTCAGTCGCCTTCTGGTAGAGTGTGATGGGTATGGTGATCAAGTTTCGACCTTGGAGATCGATGTGACTGAACTTCTGCATCTTGCTGAAGCCGGGATCCCGCTCCAGACTGGAGTATCCGCTCATCTTGGCAGGGAGGAAGGTGAACCTGCAGAGGTAGCTGTTATCCTCACGCCCAACGTCTTCAAGACGATCCTGGTCGGTATACCCGGCTAGTTCTAGCAATCGCTTTTGGATCAACAATGGGCGCTCATTACTTTCCAGTTGCCGTGAGGTATCATGTTTCCGCATCACAATGTGATAGTTGTCCAGTTCGTCCTGCAGCACAGTCTTCTTTCCTAGTATCTGTATAATTTCTTGTACGGTCGTGTTCAAGTTGGCTGATAGTGTTGCAAATGTCGAATCGACTCTGAAGATACGCAGACAGTACGTCTTGTGGTCGCTCTCTTCCTTGGAAGGTGTTGTAGTGTCGTCGGCGTCACCCAGCTTGCCCATCTCGTCCTTCATGCGTTTCACGGCCCAAGAGTCTGGCGCGTCCCAGGCTGCGGTACCATCGTCATCGGGTCCTGGTATAGAGATATCTTCGCCGAGATTTGGTGGCTGTTTTGGTATCTCTCCTACAGGCGGCGTCATGGGTGGTTGTTGGGAAGTAGGGTTTACGATGCCTTCCATGTCGTCAAGATTGCTGTCCAGGAAGAATACGGCATCGTTGCCTGCTGTACTAGCAATGGTATCGTTGGGATCGCGTCCGGTGTTCTCACTCGCGGGTGGGCGCTTCTCTTTCCGGAAGGTGGGCAGGCGGTGGTGAGGAGCTCTCATCCTCTGTTCCCTGCCCTGGGCTTCGACACTGTTGTTGATTGCCTGCCGCTTTGCCATGTTGATCTGGGGAGACGCCTCTGGTCTTGCGAGTCGTGCAGTGCTGATGGAGGGATTTAGAGAGGTGGCCGAGGCGGTTCCAGCCGCAGCCAAGTTTTTGAGATTGTCTTGTGGCAGTGTGCGATCCGACTTGTCCTTGTCTTTGCCTCGTAATCGCGCGAAGAAGCCGTGTGATGTCTTGTTGGTGCTGGGCGATCGCTGCGCTACCCGCTCTTCTCTTGTCATATCCGAGTAGGAGCTTGGCGTTGGGCTCGAGGGTCGTCCGAGAAGGCTAGTCTTGGAGGCAAAGGCGGAGCTAAGGGCTGAAGGCTGGTTCGGGCGAACGCTGTATGTGGAATCTTCACGGCTGGTGGTGGGGCGCAACGGGTAAGGCTGGCTTATGTCTGCGCGTCCCTCTGGCGCCTTGTTCTCCTCCTTACTGCTCTTGTGCCGATGGCCAGTGCCAGGCAGCCTTACGTGCAGCTTGTGATGCGATCGACCCGATTTGGCTGAATGTTGTTCGGATGAGCGACGTCCTCCATTCTCACCTGGCGTGGGTATATCCTAAGAGGGGTTAGTAATACAGGCCCGAGGTCGGGAGGGGTAGGGTGATGGGGAAGGAGCATGAGGCGTATCAAGCATAAAAGTGCCTTCCTCTGTGGAGACGTGGGAATCAATTGGAAGTCTTACCTTTGAGTCTTGGAATTCCCACGGCGTGACTTCCGAGGACGCCTGCGGGGTACGTGGTCGTGAACTGGTAGGCGAGGTTGGGCGCGACTGCTGCCTACTGCCTATGGTGTTGCTGAGGGAGTTGCCACGGTTCCGCTGCGGCATGTTCAAGCCCGTATCCTCGTTCTGACGGTCATCGGCGGGGAAGTCTTCTCCGAATACGTTCTGCAGGCGTTTGTGGAAGCCTCTGCCCATGCTCGACTTGGAGCCGGTGCTGCTGACCGTGGTGGCGCTGGCTACAGAGGGTCGTCGGTCGTCTTTCATGGGAAAGCCCATGCTGTCCTCCCTGGTACCGGTTCCCGGGCGGAATCCAGGCGACGACTGCGAAGCGTCGTCATTGGAGTCGTCGAAGAAGGTGCTCCAGACGCTGTTGGCCATGTTGCTCGCGTTGGGCGCGGTAGACCACGGCGCGACTTGCGAATTGGTGCTCGAAGCGGTGGGGGGATTTCGCGATATCGACGGCACTCGTGCTCCCGAGGTCTCCAGGACAGCCAGCTGTTTTCGGTGGTTCCCAAAGGCGCTCGTCGCGGGGTTGTCCCAATTGGCAGGCTTGCGCGGTTTGTGCGAGGGGTCTTTGGGCGGAGGAGCTGGGGGGACGGTGCCAGGCGATATCTCGGACTCCCTCTCGACACTACACAACGGGTGTTAGCAGGGCTTCTTTGGGTTCTGCGAGTCGAAGCACATGACCTGACAGCAAGACACGGCGAGACAAGACTGGGCCATTGTGCTCGCCATGCCTACAGTCGAGGGCGCACAGCGCGCGCAACCTCCCCACCACGGCGTCCAGCTCTTGCAGCACCGGATGGAACAACGTACCGCGAATTGAGATTCTTGTCCGTCTTGACGGTGACGGGGGTGCCCCTCAGCGAACCCGCGCGTCCATAGGGCCGTACCGTGTCGCCGGAGCGCGAACTCCACGAGCTCTCTACCGATCCATGGCGGCCGATGGTCTCATTCCGCGTCATGGTCACGAGCAGCGGAGGCGTGCAGTGAGCGAGTCGCGACGACGGTGGCCGGCGCGGCTGCAGCGTCGACAACGGCTTGGACGACGACGACGGCGGTGGCGGCGGGTAGGGCTGATGGGGACTGCTTGCGCAGAAAGGGCTGGGACGGCTACTTCATCGAGGCGGGACAGCAGCTGGAGGTGTGCAACATGGGCGGCGGTTGGTGGAAGAGCAGCAGTAGAGGCGAAGCGAGGCGATGCGGGCGATGCGTGGCTATCTAGCGGCGGCGGCGTGGGGGAGACGGGGAGGCAGATGGGAAGCTTCACAGGCGGGGCGATGCGTCGTGGTTGTGAAGAGAAGAATGGCTGACCACTTGTCGACGACTCTCTCTCTCTCTC
Organism: Alternaria brassicicola; assembly: GCA_002796735.1. Lineage (NCBI taxonomy): Eukaryota > Fungi > Ascomycota > Dothideomycetes > Pleosporales > Pleosporaceae > Alternaria > Alternaria brassicicola. The sequence continues at coordinate 457,091 of PHFN01000004.1, forward strand.
TCTCTCTCTCTTCCTCTCTGACGGTGGTGCATGGGCATGGGAGGGGGGGAGGGCTCCACTATGGTATGGAGAGCGGCATGCTCAGCTGTGCATCGAGCAACAATGCGCCACCTGCACCCATACCACAACCCACACCCTACCGCTAACCGTACCGGCTACCTACACACTACGGGGTCCCTACCGAGCACCCGTCCTAGCAATCACATCCTCGGCCTAGAACACGAGCCTGAACCCGGGACTGGCTGGGACACGCATCTCCGGCCGAAAGCAGTAATATCGACAACGACGTGACCGCTCTGTTTGCAGGCAAGCATACGCCCATTTCCGTGCCTCTGACTTGTGCCTAGCCGTCGCATCTCCTCCCCCCCCACCCCTCCCCGCTTTTCAAAGTCATCATCATCATCATCATCATCCCTTGATCCATTCTACTGTACAACACATAACCGCATTCAGCATCCATGTCTCCCTGATGACAGAACCAATCATCCATAGCTTGGGCCAAAAGCGAATATGATTTTGTGGCGTAGTTTCTTATGCTCTGGCGTAAAACACCCTGTTTCATTATTCTCCGACGTCTAGAGCATATCCTGGCTGGGAGCTAGGCGGCCGTACCGTCCGAGAGACCCTTTTGGTGCTGCGATACCTACATGGCAGTGCACTTTTGTGTACTCTACGTTGCCGCGCTCAACGCCGGCGTCATGGATAACGGAGACCGTCTTGTGCCTGATTATCAAGGTGCCGGCCTGGGCATGGTCCTACTACGTCCTACATGCCCATCCAAACTGCTTCTTTCGGCAACCGGGACGCATCATTTCACTACACACGACTCACTCATCGAATCTTCATCCAATACGCATAAGAAGCAATCATTAAAGCTTGTACGTCGCCGTGTCTATCTCACATCCCTCTTTTTTTTTGGTAGTGACGCAGTATATCTGCATTTCCGCATGCACAGGGAGAACGGTATCCTGTACCAGAGGCATGCTTCGTCATGGCGTGGCGTCAAAACAGCTTGTACGTACCATGCCTCATACCGAAATAGTATAATCTTACAAAACACCTGTCCGAATCGATGCACTGTCCTCAAGCCTACTGGGGTGCTCCGCCACCTTGCAGAGCACGTAGAATGTCTTGAAGAGACTGCGCTCCAGCTTGAGCGTTGCCCTGTTGCGGAGGGTTCGCTGGAGCTGCTGGCTGCGCATATTGCTGGTAAGGGTAAGAGTACTGCGCTTGTGGCTGAGGTGGGGGCGGTGCGGGAGCTTGCGCTGGCATCGGCGCTTGTTGTGGTTGCTGCTGTCCGCTCATGGCTCCTACGACCTGGAACCACTGTGCCCACGCTGCCAGGTTGGCTGCCTGGTTCTGCTGTTGAGGCGGCTGAGCCAGAGCCGGCGCTTGAAGTTGAGGTTGAGGTTGAGGAGTGTACGACGGCTGATAGTTGTACGCTGCTGCTGGCGGAGGCGCAGGAGCAGCAGCATAAGGGACCGCTGGCTGTGACGGCCCGGAGAAGGGTACTGGCCAACCTGCACTACTACTGTTGTTTGCATAAGCGTTAGCATTTGACGGCCCAGAAGGCGCCGGAGAGGCATGTTGCTGTTGCTGTTTCTGAGGTTGTTGCGACTGCTGCTGCTGCTGCTGTTGTTGTTGTTGTTGTTGTTGCTGTTGTTGCTGGCGTTCCCGTTCCCTCTTTTCACGTTGTCGCTGCTTGCGGTTCTTGTTCTTGCCGCCACCTCCTGATGGAGATTGTTGAGATTGCGCTTGCTGAGACTGACTGCGGTCCTGCTGAGAGTAAGACTGGCTGCGGTCTTGTTGCTGGCGGGCTGGCGATGCCGAGTATTGGTTCCTCTGCTGATTGTTCTGTTGGCGATCGTTGAGCTGGTCCTGTTGCCTACCACGGTCAGATTGGTTCTTGCCGCCACGTCCGCCCTTGTCACCACCGCCTCTTTCGCTTCGGCTGTTGTTATTGTTGTTGTTGTTATTATTGCCGCCTCCTCGATCGCCCCGCTGTCCTCCGCCACCACGGCCTCCTCCAATCTCCCCTCGTCCGCCGCCATAGCCTCCTCTGTCGCCGCGTCCACCAAAGTCACCGCGACCGCCACCTCCTCCTCGTCCACGGAAGCCGCGACCCCGATCACCCCAAGGTCCCCTGCTGCGCCCCATGCCCCTTCGAACGTGGCTACGGTCTTCTAGTGGCGCACCTTGACCAACGATTTGCTCAAAGTGGTCCGGTCTAGCGAGGGGCTTGTACATGCCCAGGTCTTCGTCTTCATCGTCGCTGTATTTCAGACCTCCGCCCTGATATTCCATAGGCCGGTAGATGGGGGGTGCGGGTGCGTCTACGTGTAGTCTGGGCCCGGTGGGAATGTTGACAGCCACCTGTTCGTCATTGCCGTCTGCCCTAGCGCGCTTCTTAGCCTTCTGTTCGCGCTTGTATTCAGCCTCCTTCTCGTCGTCTGAGAACTCGACATCGTTGGTCTCTTCGTCGTGGAGGTTCGATGCATCGGTATGCTTCTGTCTGCGGATAGGTTCTGTTTCGGTAAAGGTCGAGTGCTCGTCCACGTAGTAGATGGGTGTATCTTTCTGAATACCTAGAGTCTCAAGTTCAGCGGCATCGTTGAAGCCGAAGGAGTAGCGAGGCTCCTCGACGCGACCAATCTGCTCGGACACCTTGCCGACGACGATACGGTCTCCTAGACATAGCGCAGAGCCAGACTCGAGCACTTGCTCGTCACCAGACATCTTGGCTTTCACAACGACAAGGTTCCCGACAATAGACTCCACCTTGCCGAGCTCTGTGATCTTGGTGTCTTCGGTGACGGTGATGTCGGGCATCTCGTACTTTTCGTCCTGTTCGTTGAGCGTCTTGACCTTGACCGGACCTGAAGCGCCTGGCTCGTCGGCAGTTTCAGCCATCAGAAGGCGGACTTGCTCTTCAGGGTCGAGAAGCTCGCCCTCGTCCGACCCCTCATCTGAGCTGTCGTCAGAGCTGGAGGAGTCGGAAGATGAGTCTGAATCAGATGCATCCGAGTCTAGCTGCCATTCGGCGTTATGGTCATTCCTGTTGGCTTCGGCCGCGCGCAGGAACTCGGCCTTGCTATCGAAAGCTGCGCCATCGGGTGCAGGAGCCTCTTTGGTCGTGTCTTCAATCTCGTTCTGGAGATCTATGGCGGCAGTCAGGGCCGCGTCGAGCTCACCGTCCGTGTCAGCAGCTGGCGTACCGGCGGCAGCAACAGCAACAGCATCTTGGACAGAGGAGCGATGCGGCTCAGAGTGTTGCGGAGCCCCATCCTGCACCAGCCCCTGATTGGCTACGGGCGGCGCGACTGGGATGTCGGCCTGCGGGTTCGCATCATGGTAAAAGGCCTCCTCATCTGAGAGCTCGCCGTCTTCAGGGGCATCGTCTTGGACGGCTGCGCTGTTCTGTGGTTGCGACGGCGCGACCGGGGGCTCGCTCACAGAGCCGAGTCCAGGAAGGTGAAAGGCTGGCGCGGGTGCCGCCGTAGCAAACAACGACGTCGTCCCGTCGTCCACCGCAGTAGGCAGCGCAGAGGCTTTGACGGGCGTAGTGTCGTAAAAGTCGTCGTCCATGTCATCGACAGGCGAGCCAGGCGCGTCGAGCGCCGATGCAGATGTAGATGAGCCATAAAAGGGAGCGTCCGCCTCCAACCGCGCCCTTTTGGCTGGTCGTTCCAGAGAGTCGGACATTTTCGTGTCTCTCTCTGCAGTCTTGTCTGAATCACGCGTGATCGCTGCGATATAGCAACTGCGTTGTTTTGCACCAGTTTGCTTAAGTGCGTGCGATGATAGTTCTGGTTGGGAAGAGCACGTCCAGGGAGAACGTCGCCTTTTTGGATGCGCGCTAAACCGGCTTGGCGGGCAGGCGCGAGCTCAGCCCTACAGAGCGCGGAATGCGTAATGGCCCACCACGTCTGTGTCGGTGAAAGTGCTTCCCGCGTGCTTTTGATGGAGCTTCGCCAGCGTCTTGTCTTCACCTTTTGCATGTCCCATGGCTGGCATGTCTGCTACGCGCCCGAAGCCGGCACATCAAACGCCTGAGTTGGTCCCTTTCCGTCCCTCTTGCCATTCGCTAGGCTAACGTATGCATCGTGTGTGCAGTGCACCGCCTCAGCTCTCTACCTTTGCAATCTTCTGCGTATTCTCCCTCGCCAATCTCGTCGCCGCCGCCTTCTCTCCGATTCAAGATTGCGACGAAGTCTTCAACTACTGGGAACCAAGCCATTACCTCAACCATGGCTACGGTCTCCAAACCTGGGAGTACTCCCCCGACTACGCCATCCGAAGTTGGGCCTATACTGCCATGCACTCGCTCATAATAGGGCTCGCGATGCTGCCTATGCAGACACTAGGATTGGGAAGATCCAAAGTCTTCGAGTTCTATTTCCTGCGAGCTGTCCTGGCCGTGGTCTGTGCAGCGTGCCAGACCCGCATGTATACGGCTATTCGAAAGACATTCGAGGTGCGAGTCGCGTCCTTCTTTGCCATGATCATGGTCATAAGTCCGGGCATGTACCATGCTGCCCCTGCATACCTCCCCTCGAGTTTCGCCATGAATTGTGCAATGCTTGGATTTGCGTCGTTTATGGATTGGTCTGGACGCACCATGAGGACTGCCCAAGGTATTGCATGGTTCGCCGTAGGCAGTGCCCTGGGTTGGCCGTTTGCAGGCGCGCTCGCTCTGCCGTTCATTGCAGAAGACGTCATTGCAGGCCTACTGACTGGCACAGTTCTGGAAAGTCTGCGGCGAGTATTACTCAATGGCGCAAGTAGAGCTTTCGTTGTTGTACTCTTGCAAACCGTCATCGACTCGCTTTTCTACAGGAAGCTCGTGTGCGTGCCGCTCAACATTGTACTTTACAACGTCTTCAGCGGTGGCAGCAGAGGCCCTGATATTTATGGTGTAGAACCATGGCACTTTTACGTTCGCAACCTGGCCCTGAACTTTAACATTTGGTTCCTTCTTGCGCTGGCTGCTCTGCCGCTACTGCTAATCCAATATCTTGTCTTTGACAGGGCTGTCTATCGGAACACGCTCACAAGGTCCATCACTTTCGTCAGCCCATTCTACTTATGGCTGGCAATATTCACGGTCCAGCCTCACAAAGAAGAGCGGTTCATGTACCCAGCATATCCGGCGCTAGCCTGGAATGCAGCACTCTCCTTACATATATTGCTAGCCAACTTTGGCTCCATGGACCCACGACGTTTAGTAAGCAAGATACCTCCGATGGTGAAGCTCGTCGTTGTCTGTATTCCCATACTCCTATCTTTAAACCTGGGCATTCTCAGGATCAATGGTATGTTGTGATCACTTCTCCCACCACCTACCCACACGCATCAATGTCAAACACGTTGAAATGCAGTGTTGACCCAATTGTAGGCCACATGTCCGCATATTCGGCGCCATTGAAAGTTTACAAGCCATTGTTCGACTCGACAATCGCCCGTCCAGGACATACTGTGTGTTTAGGGAAGGAGTGGTATCGCTTCCCGTCGTCGTTCAACTTGCCTCAAGGAGTTCGTACCAAGTTTGTCAAGAGCGAGTTCTCTGGTCTTCTACCAGGCGAGTTCAGCGAGGCCGACGCGAGTCTCGGACCATTTCCCGGCACATGGCTGTTACCATCTGGAATGAATGACGAGAACTTGGAAGATCCTAGCAAATATGTAGGTAAAGCCTGGATCTACCATCATCTTCGCTGACTCTGACAAAACAGACCGGCCTCGAAGAGTGCGACTTTATTGTTGATTCACGCTCTGCTGGAGCTCCTCCAACAGCTCTCGAGCCTGATTACATTTCCGATACAGAGAACTGGAAGGCCTTGAAGTGTCTTCCTTTTCTAGACGCGAGCAAGACACATGCCATTAGTCGTATGCTCTGGGTCCCAGATCTACCCGTGATCCCAGCCAAGTTCCGTCGCCAATGGGGCGATTACTGCTTGTTGCAACGCACAAGTCGAAAAAGCGCATAGCATAGCATAGCATAGCATAGCATAGACATGGGGCTGCTGGCCGTTGGGCGTAGTATGCAGTCAATCGGGGTTGTACCAGTTATAGAGATGTCAGATCCAAAGGCAACAACTCCTCTTCCCGAACGTCGACGTGCTCCAAACCAACCCAGGCGCATTCAACAACCGTTGTATTCTCTCATCACCTTGCGGACAGGGTGCAACAAAGCTTAGTCCTGTTCTCGAGGGTTACGACCAGCTATGTTTGGTGCTGTGCGTCGATGGACACCAAGTCTAACCGAGTGGGGTATTGCTTTCCCCGCTCGCACTGGGAGACAACCACCACCGACGACGTATGCGCGACGACCCCACACTGTCAAGGGTCGTCATCGCAGGAAACCATTGGCTTGTATATATGCGCAAGCAATAAAAGCAATGTACTCTACCCGTCGCGCATAACGTACGCGGCTACTGGAGACTGCGCTGCTACTTTGACTTCGTATCGATCCGCCTGCTCATGCATTTACTCCTATAGCCAACGTGCCATCATCGCCTTTTGTTTGAGCACATCTCAATGGTAGCGTTGCCTGATGTCTGTCATGTCCACGCTTGTCACGCAACTTGGAGAGCACGCCAAACGTCTCGCACGTGATGCCCAACCCGAAACGTTGCTCAAGGATGCCAACGTACAGCCCAAAGCAGCTCTCTACGCAGTCCTCTTCCTGGCGACATTCACATGGTCCGCCATACTCGTCACCCGCCTCTTTCCCACCTCCCGACCCAATACACCGAGTCTTGAGAAACGATGCCCGTTCAACGCCCCAGATAGGCCACCTGGAAGTATGTTCCCCCTTTTTCATCGAGTCTGTTTCGCAGCCCTCCCCTTTCCTCCCCTTCCCACCTCAAACTAATACCCTTCCTCGCCGATTCCAGCATGGCGCCCATCGCCATTCACCCGCCCCCACGCCTCGCCCCACCCAAACTGGTCCCTCACAGCCACCAAACCGGTACCCTACCGCGCCTTCCGCCACGGCCCCAGATACAACATCACAATGGGCCTGCGCAACATGCCGTGGGACGAGTGGATACAACTCGACAACGAATACCTACGCTACCACTCGCTCAAGGCGGCCAGGATAGCCGAGCGAGGGCCCAGGTGCGTCCGGACGGCTCCCGAGGCCGTGGGTGCGGCGGAGGAGCTGTTGGCCGAGTTGGTGGAGTACTTGCCGCAGCGGTATCCGGGCTTGTTCCGGGAGGTGGACATGGGGCACGGCAAGGGGATGGAGAATCTCGTCACGGGCGAGGTCTTTGACGTGGGCAGGTGTGAGAGGAATGGGGGGAGGGAGGATCCGATGGAGATGTGTGCTAGGATGATTCAGGATGATCTCGCCATCATGGTGGAGAGGGGGGATGGGCTGTATTATTTGCTCGCTGGGGCTATCCTGCTCGCGGGGTTTTGGAGGTTGGAGGATAAGTTTGGGATGCCGCTTTCTGCCATTCACACGAGTGGGGACGTTCCGGGGTGAGTGTTTGCTTTTCCCTGTTCTGGTTACAGAGTGGGGTGTTGCTGTTGTATTGAGGGTAAGACGTGTGCTAACGAATCCTGCAGATTCAAAGACAAACTCGAAAAACCAATGACCAGCTTCTTCCGCAGAATACAGCCCCAGTCTCCCGTCGTCCGGAACAACTACTTTATCCAAGTCGACGACAAGCTAGCCTGGAGCGAGAGCATAGGGAGTGAAGATGCGAAAGAAGAAGAAGAAGGGGGGATAGGATGGTTTACAGCAGAGAAGAACAAGGCGGTGGAACATCATTGGTTTAGGAGTGAGAGGCAGAGTTTACGGAGGTATGTTATCGACGCCTTGCTACTCTACCTGTTCCTGGGTTTCCCCTTGCAGTACAGCTGCTGACGCTCCTTGCTCAGACTGCCTAAATCTGGTGGCGTGGTATTTACGATTCGAACTTACTTTCACCCGATTACCGATATTGCGCAGGAACGCCATGTGCCTGGCCGGTTAGCCAGCGCGATTCGTTCTTGGGGTGAGGATGTGAGTCGGTACAAAGGGAAGGAGATGTATGGGGATGTATTGTTGGAGTATCTAGACGGGAAACATGCGGAGCAGGTGGCAGCAGGGCTGGATGTGGAAGCAGAGGAGAATGTGGCAAGGGGTTATCCATTTTGACCAGGGCGCCGTTCGGGCAGAAGATGTTCAGCAGAGGTTTGCTGGATATGAAAAGAAGATTCTTGTTCATTCCAGAGATGCCATCCATCTCGGTGCATGGGCTATGCATGGCTGATGTAGCATGCAGACGATTGATTGGTTCGGATCGCATCTTCTCCTCCTTGTTCAGGGTCATTTCGTACAGGTGCGTCCTTTTTCCGATGCTATTCGGGCCGGATAGGTGAGGCGAAGTCGGAGTGTGCAGCTGGTGCCGAATATAGAAGCTGTGCTGTGCATCAGGCAGTTCTTCGGTCAGCCACGTTCTCGACCATGTCTGTACTCGTCGTTTGAGCACTCTGGCTGGCTTGCACGGGATGGGTCGGCACGAGCTAGATGTGCCGGCGCAGGTTTTCCATGTAGGTAGGATTAGTGTGTGGGCATCTCTGGAATCTTACAGGTGTCAGGCAGAGGTGGGCAGATGCACGACGATGGGTGGTACCATGGTTGATGTCGTGCAGTAGCTCGCGGTTTGATGGACATCCGGGGGCGTTGCGCTTGTGGAATTGCTGCCTGACGCAAAAGGCCATGAGAATGTGCGTGACTGTGCCGGTGGAGCCAGCTTGGGCGGGCCAGAAGCAGTGGGCGTTTGATTGCGGCAGCCGTTTGTAGAAGGGTAGGCCTGTTTGATGGCAGGGCTGTCATGAGGTTGCGGAGGGCCGGAAATGAGCCGACGTGGTGTTTGCAGGATGCCAAGGGATTGCGAGAGAGGGAAGCACTTGTTTAGCGAGATGATGAGGGCGGCCAATGGGGGCTTTGGATCGCCAGGGAGCAAAAGTACCGATACCGTGGCAGATCACGGCACTGGATGCATATGTGTGTGTGTGTTCGTCCATCTGCAACGGCAAGTACCCTTTGTACGGGATCGCAGACGGACGTGTGTTTATCCAGTGTTGTTACTGTATTGCCGTGTGCATGGTTGTCTTTGCAATCTTCTCGGCGCATTGAGTGCCGGCTGCGAAGACGAGCAAGACCAGCAGCGGGAGGGAGCCACCTCGACACAGCGGCCGAACCATGACCTCACGTGGGCACAAAGGTTATTGTCTGGCTCGCGACGTAATAGCGCAGTAGTGGTTGCTAGGTCTGCGTGGTGAGTGGCTGTGAGGCGGAGGCAAAGGCGGACAGTTCGCATTTGCGCAGGAAAGCGGGTTCCTGTGCGTGCCAGGGCGTGCCAGGGCGTGCCAGTGCGTGCAGACGTGGAGTCGGACCTTGAATATCCTGTACCATTTGGTAGAGGAGCAGGCGGAGCAGCGGAGTGAAGCGAAGTCAGCGTAGCCCGGCCAGGCCTGGCCTGGGTCAATGCAGCGGCCAAGCAACACGGGCGCTGACTGGTGAATTGCGTCGTCTGGCGCGCCGCTGGGCAAGGTGACAGGGCTGCACATGAATCAACTCTAGCCAATTCCCTCTTGTCCTGTCCTGTCCTGTCCTGTCGTCAAGACGTCTGTCTGCACAGTCGAGTCTCTGCTGGCCATGCTTCGTCCACGTACTCGCTGACGCCGGCAAACCTCGTCGAATTGCTGCGCGCTGAACTATGGGGGAGGATGGCCCTATCGGCAATGCAACACAATGTCTTCCCTACGCCAGGCTCCCCTGCCCAAGGGAAACGCGATCTTCTGCCCGGTGCAGGTGCAGGTGCAGGCGCAGTAACGGCAAAACGGCGCGCTGAGGACACGCGCCGCCTGCGAAGGGTGAAGGACTCGAGGGAGCAACTCAAGAGCAGGACGAGGGCACGCGGCACCAGCAACGCCACCATCGACACGACGACGAGCAACTCGACCTCGGCCGGACGCAGCTATACCGTCGCCAATGTCCACAACGGCGTCATATACCTCAGGTACGCAGAGTCTTCATGGCGCGAGGGTACTGTGGTGTTGGTGGTGATGGTGGTGATGGTGGTGGTGGTGGTAGGGCGAGCAGCAAACACGACGCCGAACGCTGCGAGCAAAGAGAGCACGTCATGCCTCACCTCCTGCTCCACCACCCACATCCCACATGCCTCCATTCACCCATCCATCCCTCACAGACAGACACTAACCCTCCCAGACCCGTAGCCCGTCCTGGCAACCAGCGAGGCCGTCAACCCGATCCCTTTGTCTTTCCGCCCCAGACGCCGCCCGACAGCGCAACCCTCGACAAGCTCCGCCCGACCAGCAATGACTGGGAGCAGAGTCTGTACGGCTCGAGAACACCTCACTCTGAACCTACACCACCGCTACCAGACCTCAACGAGGCCAATGCCTTTGAGCAGCAACCCCAGGCAGATCCCACCACTGGACGACTCGCACACGCGCGCTCGCATTCCTTCTCCACCGTCGACGGCCACGCTGCCGCCACGCTGAGCCACGAGCCGGGCACCTTCAAAGTCGTCATCGAACGGCCCTCGCACATGCGCCCCAAGACCGCAGACACGTCGTCATTCCCGCAGCTGCAGGTCCCCATCCCGCATTACCGCTTGGGTACTCCGCGTTTCAGTACACGAGGCACCGCTGACCTGCGCACTTCAGTCTACACGCGAGCCTCAGGCACCGAAGACTTTGCCAATTCACTCCTGACCCCACAGCGAGGGGCGCGGCTGTCGTTGCTGTCGTCGCGCCCGCGTTCAGACGCCTATTCGCCCGTCCCCCACTGCTTCCGCGCCACCATGGACCGCGCGCCCATGCCCCCCTCCGCTCTCTCTTCAGCTCGTGTCTCGCACATGCCCATCGGCCCCCGAATCTACGACGCCCTTACTACCAACCCTGACGACCGCGCCGTCGTGCGCTTCAACGCCGACGGCGAGATTCTCGCCGCCACGCCTTCACGCCTTGTCGCCCACATCACTTCTCCAAGCTTCCTCGACTACGAACTCCTCTCCGACTTCTTCCTTACTTTCCGCGCCTTTCTGTGCGCCCGAGACCTCGTCGCATACCTCATCTCCCGACTCCGATGGGCCGTCGACCGCCAAGACGACTTTGGGCGCATCGTTCGTGTGCGCACTTTCGTGGCCCTTCGCCATTGGATCCTCAACTACTTTGTCGACGACTTCATGCCCTTTTACGACCTACGGACTAATTTCTGCCATCTTGTCAACAGCCTGTACAGCGATCTCCGGGCCCGACAAGACGGGGGTGGGGGCGACATCAAGATTGTTGGCGAACTGAAAAAGTGCTGGAGGCGGACATGCGCGCTATACTGGGAGACGGAACATGTCATTGGCCAGAACTATGCCGACGACGAGCTGCTTCCAGGCGGATACGATGGCTCACAAGCGGCATGCGAGGAGCTTCCTCCGCTTGTGCCAGTACCCAGCACCCCTCCACGAGCCAACGTCCGGGATACCAAGGAAACCATGGGCTCGAATCCAAGTGATCACTTTGCTAGTCGGCACATGGACTGGGCACAAAGAGCACGCCATACGCCTCAAAACTCCATGAGCTCACCCTACATACCATCGCAAGAATTCGAAGCCGCGCCCGCGCAGATACCCCTATCGCCCGCCAGTGAGCAGAGTATGCATGTTCTGTCATGTTCAATCCCCATGCGAGGGCTGAACAAACACGACCAGGCCGTCGAGCTCCCCCTGTATCCACATCCAGTGCCCGTCGCCAATCCAGCCCCCACTGGTACTGCTCGCTTGACAGCCAGTCCACAACAGCCAGCGTCCATCAAGAACGCCCACCGCCCATCGCATGGTCACAAGCGTAGTGGGAGCTTTTCAGACGCTCTCAGGGATAGTAGAGCCCCACTTTCGATTCCCAAGAACGCACCCGCAGACTATGCCATGTCCGCTGTCATGAATATGCCTGGCACTCTAGTACGTGGTGGACTCTTCCAACCCAGCTCCCCATACTTCGAAGTCAGAGCTATACGTCCTCTGCGGTCTCAGTACCTTCAAGAGGTCGAAGATGCTGAAGCAAATGAGTTTCAAAGACCAGGACATGCCACCTCCCCAGGCATGAAGAAAATTTTCGGCAGCGTACGTCGCGCACTAAGCACACGGCAACAACTGAGCCCAAGCCCCCAATTAGGTAGCGTCAGCCAACAGCGCCAGCCGTCACATCTGCGAGTCTCCAACCCAGGCGCAGCAATGCCCACCGTCTCAGTCTCAGGAGGTGGTGTGCACAAACGGCGTCCTGCTCGACCAAAGCCCCAGGTGCGTATCGATGTCCTAGCTGCCACGGTCGCAGAGAGCTTTGGAGCTGCAGTCCAGGAGCAGCTTGAAAACGAGAACCAAGATCACCGTGGTATCGAGCCTCTTGATCTTGGCGGATTCGAGTTTGAGTTCAATAGGCGTGGCACACAAAACCCGAACGAACACCAGAGGGCACCCGATCCCCGCGTGCACAGCGCCATCACCAGCGGCAGCAAGTCGATAGTCATCATTGACGATACTGGTCCGCCGCCCTTGCCCGCCATGTCTGACATCCTACCACCTGATTCCGACAGGGACGCGACAAACCTGGATAGCCATCAGCAAGCGGAATCAGTTGACCAACACTCGGTCGGTGAAGCCGCTTCAGTGCAACATTCTGACCTCTACGACGACCCAGAGCCTCGCTCAGCACCGCAAGAGCAGCGCGACTCGCGTAGATCGTCGATCCGGCGACCTCCGACGGGACAAAGGCGATCCATCTCTGCAGGTCCAGAAAGGATGCATTCCTTCCGGCGCCGAGGCTCTATCAAGAATTCTCTGGCGCGTGCAGGCTCTCTCCGTCGACATGCATCCTACAACAGCGTGTTTAGTAAGCGCCAAGGACCTGCGAGTATTGCGACATTCCAAACCATGTCGTCAGACAACGATCCCTTTTTCCTTGAACGCCAGGCAGCACCTGAAGCTAGCGGACCAACCCGTCAGCTTCGTAGACGACCGGGTGGTGACCTCCGCGCTGCAGGCAACGTGCATGATCTTGAAACCTTGCAGCGTCCGCATTCTACTGGCTCAGTCTCCAACCGCACGCACTCGGTCACAAACTCGGTTATCCTACGGTCTGATCGCTTCATTGGTTCGGAGGCAAAAGTCGACTGTGCTGCGGAAGGACCAGCTGAAACTGAAGTGCCAAAGAAGCCAATCTCGTTGGTAGATACGCACTCTTCGCAGCCCAATCTGAGGCCGTCTTTTGAAGCTGAAGTAGCAAAGCTTGCTGCTCTTCCTGACGATACAGACGACGAGGGTGGTGTCGAGTCGGCTCTAATGAAACTAGAAGGGCGTTATGAGAAGAAATCGCCTAGCATCCCTTCCCAACGGACTACTGTTGATTTGGCTTACTATGGTCCAAAAGGAGCTTCTGAACAAAACACCCGGCCTGATACGTATGAGCAGGATGTTGAGCAACATGAGCGTCCCGGAACTGACGACGTTTTCCACCGTCCACTGTCTCCTCCAGAGACAGACGGGCAAGGCATGTACCGCCTGTCCGCTGAGAACTTCAATCGCCGCGTACCCGCGGTCCAGTCAGTTGGCGAGTCAACCGACTCTTACTCGTCAATACCTCTTCTCGACCGGGACTTGAACGAGATTGCAACCCCTCAGCGAGGGCATACGCTCGAAACCATGACGTCTTCTGCCATGCCATCACCTTTGCAACTTGCCAACATCTCGCCCGAGCCCGCTCGCGCGCCAGGAACATCTTCGTCGATGGATTCATCTGTTGATTACGTCGTCGAGACAGACAGCATGAAGCGGATCCCGCCTGGTGGGACATTGCCAATGACCTCGTACCCGCGCGAATCATTCTTGCTTGACGAGGACGAGCATCTCAGCGACATGGATTCTGGAGACGGGGCAAGGTCGGGCCATACTAGTCACGGTGTGAGAAGCTTCTTCGACGACGAGCCAACAACACCCGAGGCGGACCCCGACACTCTGCCAACGCATCCCATGCGCCACCCTCCAACACCGCCTCTGACCGGAAATCGGTTAAACGATGGCTTGCCCAGCTCAACAGTCTTCGACAGAGGCCTGCCTACTCCAGGTCTCACCCCAACCGTCTCTCGAGCGAACCCACAGCCATCTACACAACCTAGGCATCTTGCCGACTCTCCCGCTGACCTCGAAGGTCCGCAGCAGGATGCATCTTCGACCCGAATCGCACATTTGCCCTTTGTCCTGGCGTATGACTCTGAAGTCCTCGCTCAGCAATTTACCATTGTCGAAAAGGACGCACTGGACGAGATTGACTGGAAAGAACTCATCGAGTTGCGCTGGAAGCAGTCGTCTCCACAGATTCGCGACTGGGTACAGTACCTCCGAACGGAAGAGGCTAGAGGTGTAGACGTTGTCATTGCGCGATTCAACCTTGTTGTCAAATGGGTCGTTTCCGAGGTTCTGCTCACAGAGGACATCCATGAACGTGCGCGATGCATCACAAAATTTATCCACATCGCAACACATGCGCGACGATACCGCAACTACGCCACCATGTACCAGATCTCGATAGCCTTGATATCGAACGATGTGTCAAGTCTAAAGAAGACATGGGCTTTGGTTCCTGCGGCCGAAATGCTGGTCATGACGGAGTTGGAGGCACTTGTTCAACCATTGAAGAACTTCCATAACCTGCGGCTTGAGATGGAGACAGCCACTGTCGACGATGGCTGTATTCCATTCATCGGTGAGTGATTGTCATGGGATTTGCCTATACAGAAGCTAACCATTACCCCTAGGCGTTTACACGCGCGATCTCATCTACAACGCTCAAAAGCCTGCCTTTATTGATGCACTCCCAGTCGACGGCGAACGACTGGTAAACTTTGACCGACACCACACGGCCGCCACCATTGTCAAGAACCTACTCCGACTGCTCGAAGCCAGCTCCAAGTACACCTTCAACGTCGAACCACAGATTCTCAGCAAATGTCTCTGGCTAGCTGCCCTTAGTGACGAGGATATCACACGGCGCAGCCGCCAATGTGAATGATTAGATACCCCGGTACCCCTGTTTTCCCTTTTCCTTCACGGCGTTTGAGCGAGCGGGCGGGCCAAACCTTCGTTATGGGCTTTTCCTTATCTCCTTGCTAATACCCATCATGGCGCACCGGTTCTGTCAGCGCTTGCATCAACCCGACACGATATCACGACCCATACCATATCATCCGCTTGTTGTTGTTTTGCAACCCATCGAGTCTCTGTGCGACTTCTTCATACAAGCCTCATAGCTACTGTCTAAATACTAAAACTAATTAACCCGTGCCTGCACGAGGCCATGATGTAGTCTAAGGCGTCGAGTATTGTAGTACAGATGTAGGGATGTGTACGGCAAGGCGTTTGACTTTTACGAAGCTGTTGTACATGTCTGGAGGATACTAAGTCGTCAGGGACAATAGCGTAATCGATCTGAATACTGTTCACGTGGACTTGTTCTATGTTGACCTTGTGATCCAGCCTAGACGTGGGCTGTGATGACAGCTGACCTTCTCGCAAGTGTGCCCACGGCTGTCGTTCACTGGCCGGAACCGCCATTGCATACTGTAAAGGATGTGTCAGCAAAGCACCCCATGCTGAACAAGTCTGCGAGATTCAGAGGGACAAGAGATGCGTCGGAAATATCCCAGGGTCCCCCGTCTCCCGTATTCGTAGGGCTGATTCCGCAGCTTAGCTTACTTTGGTGCGGGCGGCGATTGTTCACGCGACGCGAACCCCAGGCTCGCTCAGCCTCATGACCGTGCCAGCCACCACAACTCTCTCCACCCACGCGTTCCTCCCCTCTTGGCGCATCCACCGCACCGGCCCGGCCTCCACCATGGGAATTATATACTATCATTCTCGCCCGCTGTGGTATGGGGTCATTGCTATTTGCACCCATGTGTCCTGCCTCTTTGATATCACAAGCAAGCTGGCCTGTTTGTCGGTCGTACCCGCTTGTCGCACTCGCAAATATCGTTGGTGCATGGGAATATCCTTGAATGCCTTTACTTTTAGGTTGCAACATCGCTCTGGCAAGCTTCAGCTACTTGGGCAAATATTTGGTATAACATGACTACTGGTATGAGCATGGACAAGTCGGATTCTGCGCCGCCGATTACGGTTGAAGATATGGATACAGGCGCAGGGCCGCTGCCGAGTCCTGATTTGGGGGGCTTACACGGTGAGTGTTCCCGGGGTGGGGGAAGAGAAGAAGAAGAGAAGACTAGCATGGATCATGAGCAGTGGCTAGGAGTACTTACCGGTCCCTGAAAGTTGCCAGGCTGGGCGTTGCGCTGGCAAATGTCACAAATGGCTGGTTGAAAGGATCCCCCTGTTAACGTCTAGAACAGCCCCGCGAGCATTTACCGCATCCACACGTCCGTCTCTTGAACGCGAACAATCACAGCCTCGACCGCATGAGCACCAAAAGGGCGCGTTTGGCCACCGTCGCAAGCATAGTCCGAATCTCGAATGGCGGCAACCCTGGACAAAGGATAGCTGGTCACAAGGACGCGTGCTGCTTATTGACTATGTCGCAAAGGAACACTCGACGGAAGGCAGGCGGAAGATTATGGCACAGGAGTTCTGCGACATTGACAGTTTGCGCCGTTTCTACCGCAAAGAAGACCTCTCAGCGCAAGCAGCATTGCGTGTAATCCACGTGCAAAATGCGAGCTGGGCAACGCGGTACCTCCTCCGCAAGTTCAACATCGACGCCACGGACGATCTAATAGGCACAAACTTCGGTCGCTGGGCCAGCTACGAAAAGCCTCAACAGCGCGGCGGCAAACCCGTTCTCAATGGCCGTACGTTCCGCGCTCAACGCGATCCCTGGCGCGGCATCTCGCGCGCAGCCTTTGGCGCCGATTACCTCAAATCCTACGAAAGAGGTACCCATGTCCAGCGTCCAAACAGCAACAAGTCCATTATGGAACTCAATCACTACGACGACATGGACCAGCCACGATACGGATATGACGTTTACGTGCAACGATTAAGCGTATACGTGCAGCTCAGCAACGGCACACCAGGCCAAGCCGTCGACCCCGACATGCCAAACCCGTACGACGAGGAAGCATGGGAAGAGTACATGCGGTTGAAGAAGAGCTATGGCAACGTAGATGCGAATGAACACCAGGAGCGCTACATCCCCAAGCTTCGCTCCCTCGACAACGGAAACACGATCATCTTATTTGAAAACTCAGTCACTGGCTCCGTCAAAGATACCCTTATTGGCGCGAGACAAGAACTCGAGTCCCGCTGGAGACGCCTATCTTTCTACTTGCCCATGGAGGATAATGACGAGACGTTGACGGCGGAGTGCATGGACTTCATTCTGCAGGATGTTTTCAAGGCGTTGAGCTACAACTGGCAGAAGTTCCTGACCGTTTGCGAGACGCATGTTGGAATTCTAGAGGATAAGAGTGAGTAGTAGCCTTTTCTCCGACTGTCCAAGTCATTCCATCCCACTAACGCATGCTTTCCAAATCCAGTCTACGAGAACCCCGCCGACGAATCCCGCGCTCCTGAGCTGTGGAAGAATAGCGCGCAATGGCTTAAAATCGAACGCCTCATCTATATCCACGTCGACGTCATCAAAGAAATGGTCACGCATCTCCACGACCTCGCTGGCGCTGATCCAAAGGAGTCTACAGACCAGCCTTGGTTAGGCTCCGTACCAGACGAGCTCGATAAGCTGACTGGGCAGTGGGAACGAGACGTTATTCTGCCCACGACTGCTCTGTCAGACCTCATGTATAAGAGTGTGGGCATTAGGGACGCCAAGCACTCGCTGCAATTAGGCTTGAGTATGTGGCGATTGAGTTGGATCACATTCATGTAAGCCGTATCCCATGAGCACCAACTGCTGCCTGAAACTAACAAACGTCGTCTAGTTTCCTCCCCCTAACCTTCACCGTCGGTTTCTTCGGCATGAACGTATCCACGTTTTCTGAAAACCCGTCGTTGAAATGGTGGTTCATCGTCTCCATTCCCGTCCTCGCCGTTGTCCTTGTCCTCTGGTACGCTGTCAAACATGGCCTCGCTAGTCAGCGCCAGAACCCCATGCGCCGAGGTGTCTACGAAGCGCTGTACCATGAACTGGCTACTGCGCAACCGTCGCTGTGGAGTAGGAGTGGTCCGCGCGATGACGTTGTACCCGTGGGGTGGTGGGCAGGCGTCAAATGGCGGCTTATTACCCGGTGGTTTGGCGAAGAAAAGGTCAAGCTAGGGAGAACAGTAGACGGCGGTGAAGATTTTGGCGTCGTGGGTAGGCTTCGGAGGGCGTTGGTACGGAGATGGCTAGGCGAACTAGCCGTCATGCCTCTTCCGCAGCAGTCCTCACCGTCGTCGTCCGGGAAGCCGGGCGAGTCTGACGGCCGGTCGCGTAGCCGAAGTTCGGTTCGGAGTGAGGTGCAGTCTTTTACCATGCAGCCTTTCGAGCCCAAGGACGGGGGTGCCGTGGCGCAGTTGGCGAGGATCGCGACGCCTGTTGCGCTGGCGGATGCGGATCCTACGGCTGCTAGTCGGCTGCAGAGGGGTGGGAGGGGCGAGAGGATGGGTAGCTTGAGCCCTCAGGGGCGGAGCGCGAGCGCGACGAGTAGCGATGGGGCTGGGGTGATGGTTGAGGAGAAAGGGGGCAGTGGGGATGAACGCCAACCTAGATTGCGTGATGGGCGGGTGAGGAGGGAGACGACGTTGGACGTACCGACATGAGTCTCAGGACCGGACATGAACAAGTTAATTTTTTTTTTTAATTTTTTTTCGCCCATGATCGATTCAGTAAAGCTTTTGCTACAAGACTGTCACACCCGATTCCGTCCGCCAGTTCTGTCCAATCCCATACTGCCGAGCTTCAAGATTTTGCAGCCGCGAAGACATGCATCCACACTGCCCTCTCACGCTGTGGCCCCAGCCCAAGAAACGCTCTACATACCAATACGCCTTCCTCTCTCTCACTGGTTTCCTCGTCTCTTCCACTGAAAACGAAGCATCCCTCCGCTCAAGGCTGCTCCTCTGCCTTTTCTGGATCGAGATTTTCTGGCGTTGGAGACGTGAGCCGACTACGAACGAGATTAAAGTTGCACTTTTTGGAATTCCGAGTATGGAATACATGGTTCGTTTTGGGCTTATTGTCCTGTTCAATACAGCGCTAGAGAGAGGGAGAGGGAGAGATGCTATATCGAAAGTATCCTCGATGAAACTACATGGGTGTGTGTCTGTGGGTGTGTGGTGTATATCCATAAGCATGGCTTTCTGTTGGCTATCAGAAGACTCCCCGCCCCCCTCCCAACAAAAAAAAGACAGTAGTACGAATACATAGATCCTTCACTTTTCATTTGCAGTAGATGAATGTATATACCTCGCACGCGTGATGGTTTCCTTCCAACACGCTTCTACTCTTCTTTGTAGGACCAAAAGCAACCCGCCACGTCTGCGATGGCACGGGTGTTGCTGCGTTCTCTTTTCCTTTGAAAGCAACATAGACATTGACATGTGTGCTTCTTTCTCATCTCTTTCTCTGGGAAACTCGGCGAGCGGTGGTCATTGCATTTACGAAAGTGTGCAAAGCCCCCACTTGAATAAGGCACTACCCGTGCAGTTCGGTAGGGTGTAATGCAGGAAAATGTAATCAAGTGATGTATGCCCTGGAACAATGCAGACGACTGAGGAGTGTGGGCATTGCGCATGCCACCCGCGAGCCCACAGACAAAGCATATTCGCAAACCGATATTTCATACGATACTGATGATGTATTTACCATCATCACTTGCTGATTCGTACTCTAGCCATGACTCGTTCTTGAATTCTGGAAACGAATTCCAATCCTCCAGCCCTAGGCTCGTACTATGTTCCCAGAAGATGCCCGTCCTTTGAAATTGACCACGTATAGCTCGAGTAGGAGTGAGCAGAAGAGCACACAGCCATTGGCCGTCGACGAAGAGGGGTAGGCAGTGCGTTTGGGACGACGAGGGACGACGATCGAGATCCAAGGGCCGACCGCTCAAGCCGGTCCACCTTGCGTCAAAATAAACTTCTCGGGTTTCTTCAAAGTTTGGATGCAACTTCATCGTTGCTAGGTAGCCAGACAGTTGCAGAGAAGCGCCAACGACCGCACCTGTTCGGTCCGCTGTCGCGGTTTTGATATCGCAACCGATGATGTCGACTAGATGGTGACATTGAGGCGAGTGGAATCCGTGCAAGGCTATTGGGCCATCTAGACATGCCCATGACCACGAAGGTGCACGATAAGTGACGGCATCCGTCCCTATTGGGGGTAAGTACTGCATTTTGTATTGTTTGTCAAAGTACCAAGCCAATCCTGCGACGAGATCAAACCTCCAAAGTCCCGCGCAATATTCAATGTCGAGGAGCTGTTCCATGTGCTTGGCAACACCGGATAGGGCAACCAACTTGTCGCTCGGGAAGGTCAAGTCGCACATACTATAGTCCCTCACGACCTTTGTCCACAGTCTCCTGAATGCAACCGTATTGAGTCCAGCGTGTTCGTCCGTGGAAGAGATACGCCGAGTCCCAATCTCATTGGTCTTTTCCGAGCCGAATATTTTGACGGCAGCAGGCCATGTATTGGACTTCATCGAAAAGTTATACATCCCTGATGGTAGCCCGGTCGGCCAAGTCTCACAGGCACTTAAGCCATGACATTCCCAAAACATCTGGCTGCCGCAGAGATGAAGCACCCTGGGGGCCAAAGCGAGTTCCTGAACAACCCATGCGCGATGGTTCAGAGGCATACGCTCGAAGTTTTCGTACCAACAGTCCTCATCGTAAACGTGGTAAATGTCATTTGGATGATCGGTCCATGCAGTCTGAACGAGGCAGGGCTTGATTGCCGAAGCTCTTTCACGAAAGCAACCGGCGTCGCTATCACTCGCGATACTAGCTGCAATGTTGAGGAAGCTATGGCGGTACACCTGGCTCATGAGTCCTGATTCCTGCTGCCAATCTTCTTTGGAGTCCTGGAAGATACAAAAGGAGTCTATCCACAATAGCTTGATGCCAAGTGATCTCGCCGTGAATATAGCGTTTTGGAACGTCTTTGCCAGTTCGGAAATCGCCACTCCCTTTCTCAAGCGTGGAAATGACTCTGACGTTAACCGGAGGGTTTTTGAAGTTCCCCAGCAGTGACTGAGTGTTGCATAATGCGGGGATGTGCCGTCTAGCTCCGAGCGCAGCCGCAAGCACACTCTATCAGCTTCTGGCTGGCCGATCTCGATGAGACGCGTAGGGCAGTATGTTTCGGACTCGCCTATAACTACCTGATCAGATACTTTGCTCGTATCGCGAACTGTGCGCTGGCTTGAGCAAGGCCCTGGACAGTTGGGGTGTTTTTCTACACATTCGGCTAACCACGTTCTCGCACACGCCATACTAGCAGTCCAGTCCGAATGGTCGTATGACTTGTTTGCATTAGAATCTTTGCAATCTTCTGTCTCGAACATCAGCATAGAATACTCATTGATGGCGCAACACGCATACCACCCGCGGGCTCACAGATGATTGTCCATTCGCGTTTGTAAGGGGGTATGTTGGCTTGAATGCGCAATTTCTTGATGACTTCGTCGTCGCGAGATTCCAGATTGGCCTTTGTTGACACGTGAACGTGCTCTGGGCCTGGTTGCGACTGGCATGATATCCACGTCCATAGAATGTGGCAGATGTCACAATTCTCAAGAGCAGATCGTTGTAAGCTTTTGATAGAGCCATGATGCACAGAATGTTGCACGGGAAAAGAGCCTCGGAAGATATCGAGGCAAATCCCGCACAGCATAATGAAGGACTACCCGATGTGACAAGAGCAGCTAGATGTTAAAGTGGCTAGGAGCATGGAATATTGACACATGGGGAGGGAGAGAGGTGTGTTGTCATGGAGAGAGAGGAAGCTCCAATGAGGGGTGCTAAAGTGGGGGTCGTCGTGAGGCAGCGTCGTCAGGCGTTCAACTTGTCTAATCGAACATCAAGTCCAGAGTCTCTCATGTCAACATGCCTTGGCAGATCCGAGCAGCATAATACAAACCGTTTATCTTTGCGGCTTCGTTTTCGTATGCGTTCTGGTAGGTTTCTCTCACTCATGCCTTAAAATTCTACAACTAGCGTCTCGCTCCCGTGCCTCAAGCTGAAGCGATGGATGCACCTTAGCACAAAGCCCCATATCTCCATTGTCGTACGATACAACTATGCAAGTTCTCGGACAATGCAACGTCAGCTTACCGGGCCTTGCTTGCTAAGTTGATACTGGTATACGTACTGCTATTCATGGGGGTATATTCTACGTTACGCTACAACACTACAAGAAGTTTGTAGGGATATATGTTACAGAAAATGGTGGTCAAGTTGCTCGCTGAGTGTATGTTCAAGGTGGGAAGAAAGAGATATGATGGAGCCCGCGGAATACTTCCTGCCATCGAGAGAAAAGATCGTAGGACGCCGTCCATGTTTTGTTCATCAAGTCTTCTCGCGTCCTGTGTGCCATGGAACAGCAATCTACGCGACGAAGTCCTTTGTTATGACATTATTTGTCATCGTCGTTACCGTCTGCCGTTCGGCCCCCATGGTGGCTGTTTTGTACTGTCTCTCGGAAACAAGCCATAGTTGTTGACGTCTGTTGCCGCGTTGCCCCAGTTGCCGACGCTGCTTGTTCTTTTACTTCGCGTGGGTTGTCGAGTAGCATTTCCATTCCCGTCTTTCCGGTTGAATATACTTCCAAAACCGAGAACTTCTGGTCGGTCAAGGTCGAAAGGGTCCGACTGTCGAACTGTTCGACCAGTTGGCGCTGGAGTGAAGAAGTTGGTAGCAGGTCTGCTCGGTCCTGGCTCTCCGAAGAACATATCAGAATCACGCGAGGCGAAGGTTGAGGTTGCATCCATGGTCGACAGCGCACTGAATCCTGGTAATGCTGTCGACGAACGGCGGGTACGGCCCGGCAAGACTGCTTGAGTGGGAACAGGCGGTGCATAAGATGGATCTTGGAATGGGTTGTCTGCTGTGTAGAACGACGACGGAGGGTGCGAGCTTAGTGCAGATATCGAACTTATAGCACGTTGATGGTAGTGAGCCGGTGCTTGGACCCATGTTGTTGTTGCTGCTCCAGGTGGATCCAGAATGGATGCGAATGGATCTCTTGGTGCCGTGCCGGCAGTGGCTGCAGGAACTTGGGGAGTGACAGGCGCGCTCCGAGGATCAGGGTTGAGTAGCAACAGCGTATTTTGCGGGCCGGGGTCGGCAAATGGATTTGGTGAGCCTGTGTCTTTGATGGTTCCTGGGAACCGGTAGTTTGACGATATGCTGCTGGGCTTCTTGCGAAGGAGATTTCTCTCACTCTTCTTGCTCGATCTGCTGCTGTTGGAGCCCGCACGCTGGACTCCGAGGAAACCTTGCGGCTCGCTAGACGATCGGCCTCTACCGATGGAGTCTCTTGAGTACACTGAACCAACGCTAGCTTGCGCAGCATGGCGTTGGTAGGGATTGCTCATCGGACCAGCCTCGCTCCCTTTCATCCTCGCAGCCAATGCTCCCACCCTGCTAGGTATCGTCTTCACCCTAACCAGGAAGCTTGGACCTGCCTCTTTCTTCTCGTTCCATCGCACCGGCCGCGACTTCCGTTTCCGCAGACAGAAGAAGAGCAGTATGCTAATGATAGCCAATGCAGCGATGCCACCAAAGACTCCCCCAATTATGCCCCCTATATTTCCACTGTTCGAAAAGGTCAGAGGGCTATTGTCGCCAGTGGATCCTTCCGGTGCAATTATACCCGCCAACCCTTCAGTTGGTGTAGAGTCTACTAATGAAGTAGTCGGTTGTGGCCGTGCTTGGGCAGGCGAATCTGTCACAATGGACGGCTGTGCCCTCGTATCGGTTTCGATGGGCGACTGAGGGCTCGTATCCAGAGTAGGACCATTGGATATAGCCGGAGCTGTAAAGCGGGCTGGTGCGCGTGAAGATACAACGAGTGACGTTGGAACAGCTACTTGTTCTGTGTCAGAGCTTGTTGATACGGAGTTCAGAGGCTGAGCTGAAGACATTGCAGCAACTTGCGAGGGCAGAGACAGAGTGACCATAGCGGCTGGAAAAGGTACTTGCAGCGGCGCTAGAGTCTCTGGTGGCTGTTGGGCCGCTGCCGTTGCACGTTCTGAAGACGAGAGAGCCAGCGGTGTTACTCGCTCAGAAGATGTAGGGACCGTGCTAACCGTACCTATCGCGGACGTTGCTGATACTTCTGTTGTAGATGTTGTCGGCACTACAGTCGGCTGCTGTGCTGGCTGGTCGACTGGCGTAGTTGTTGGGGCCGGTGCCGTCGAAGAGGGTGGTGGCGGCGGCGGCGGAGGCGGAGGAGGAGGAGGAGGCGGCGGAGAAGAAGGTGGAGGGGTTGCTTGGGCGGTGCTGGTCTGTATTTGCGATGTCTCCTCAGCGGCTGCAGACGTAGTGACTTCGGAAGGGGCGGCCGACAATGTCTCTGTACTTTGAGACGTTGTAAGGGCCGTTCGGGCTCGAGAACGAGTGCATCGTCTCCCGTTTACGGTCGTAATTGACTTTTGAGGAGTGGCCATGCGAGCAATGGCTCATGGAAAGAAACGCCGACGAGGGTTCAGAAAGAGAGACGAAGAGAAGAGGTACAAAGCACCGCGGACGCTTTGTGCATATTAACTTGGGCAGTCGGGATTCACCGCTACGTGATGCCGGAGGAATGATTAACGAAGAGAAATGTTAGTAGGCGTTCGACGAACGGCCGGGTCATAGTCAACCGTTGGCACAGTATGTTGCGCTTGTATCTGTCTGAAACGCGGGCGGCTTCACATGGCGCTTCGAACAATGCACATGAAGCGCGCTGAGCCTCGCAGAGTTGAGCAGTAGCGGCATGGCCGTCTCAGCCGAGTGCCGTGCCGCACGACAAAGCATTCTGGTAGCCATTCTTGCAGACGCGATGGCATAGGTGACGATGCGCGATGGCATAGAAAAGGAGTGTGATGTGGGAGGCATCTGGTGTTGCGACAACCTTGGAACAGGCGAACGGGACGTCCTCGAGCACGTGATTGAACCCCAAAAGCAACTCGAAGATGCAAAATACTTCTATTCGACCTCTCGCACCCTGAGAGTTGCTTGGAAGCATCTTCCCAGTCATGCCACGATTCATTCAGTCCGAGTGACAACACCTGACAGCCGTCTGCGCCTCGACGCATGAACAAGCTCCTGGGTACACGACAGCTACGCTGGGCGTGACTTGTGGAGAGGGACCATCACAATCATTATTTCTGCCTTCTCCCGAGTCGAATACCATGCCTCAACATTGTGTGCTTGCGAAGTGCTCTGGGGTTAGAGCTGCTGGTGGGTGTGGAGACGTTGTTGCGCCGGGTGCGCACGTCCAGTTTGAAGATCCGCCTCGCTCGACGTCGACATCCTATCGCCGATTCCAACAAGTCCCTAGAAATCACGGCCCTCATACCACGATCCTGTGACCATGTTCAGCTTCAGTGGTAAGTGCTTTGCTCGTTGATTCTCATACGATCTATCATGGCCATGCTGCCTTCGCATACAAGCATCGCATCTGCCCGCTCCAAGTGGAGCCCACGTCAACAACAGCATTATCACGCATCGTTCATCATCGCAGTTGAGGTGGTTTTTCACTTTCGCATATTTGTTTGCTTTGTTGTGGTGTTGAGCTGCTTGTTGCGGAAGCTACTTGGGATGCTTCTGTCCGTCGAGTGGATGTATATTCCACACATGTTTCGTCTGAGACGTGCGCCGCACGTGCAGTATTGTTGCTGATATAGGACATTTTGTTCACAGGCAACCTACTTGCGGGGCAACATGATACGCAGAAACAGAGGTCGCCACCTTCGAAACCAACACCCGTCAGGTTTCCTTCCCTTGAGCCGCCCGAGCCGTCAATAAACAAGCTGCCAGCTTCCTGGACCCAGCCAGGAGCCAAGATCTCAGGGCACTTCTTACGACTGAAAAAGCCGTCCGACGTCAGTAAGGACACCTTGGCTTTGTTGAATGTCACGTTTCAGCCCCAATGTGACCTAGAGACCTTGTTACCATCTTTGTCAAACAACGCAGAATCGTTCTTACCCCCAAGCTCCTGGATAGATTCGCCTGGGGGGCAAGAGGCAGTACCCACAGCATCTACGGCCACACTTTTGAGCAATGGCAGAAGGTTGCCAGATCAGAGAGAGTTCTACGTCCGTGCAAGAGAACTTCTATTCAAGAATGCCGATGCTTACTCGACACTCACGCGTAAGAGTAGTGGAAGTCAACCACCGCTTCGACTGGCTCATTTTCGAAAGTTCTGGGAAGGCCTTGATAACCTGGCCTATTACTGGGACACATCTCTAGACGAATATCTTCCACCGGTCCAAGAAGCTAGCCGTAGTAGTGGAGAGACCGCAGTCTTAGACTCCCTCCAAGAGTCGACAAATGCCGAGAGTCAGGAAACCAAATGTGAAACAGACTCAGATCGGGTGTCGATAGCGAGACCAGGGTGTCGCACATCTGAAGAAGAGGAGCCTCGTAAGAAGGCCAAGGTAGAAGGCGCTGAAAACGAACAACGTCCAGCCGAGGCCCATAGCGCCAATGGCTCCAGCAACTCATCAGTGAGTGCACAGGTGTCATCCATTTCGCCAAATCGTATACTCCCAGCTCGGGCTGCACCGCCCAAGACCCCGTGGGTTTCAAACATGGAGTCTCAGAGCAAGGCGGTTGATCTCTCGAATGGGTCATACCGAGGGTATCGTATTGGGAATGGTGCCGAGATGCCCGACCAGTACCGCATTGACTGCGTGCGTAGTTTCTTGGAGCCGATTGCATGGGCGTTTGGTGTGACACTTTTACCGCACCGCCGTCCTCCTGTCCTCACAATCGAGCACATTCGGTTCCCTGTTCGTATGAGCTCGGTCGCTTGGCAAGCATCTCCGGACAGAGCCAAAGCCAGACATGGCTATATGGAAGGTCCTGTATTGGGTGTACAATGCAGGGCAGACGTCGGCTTTGGTTTGACAGGCAACTTGGAGAAGCAGTCCACCCTTGATGCCGTGCGTGAGTTGGGAGGATTATTGTTGTTGGCACAGGAGAGAGCTAGAGAAGGAAAGTCCGAGCGAAGAGGTGGCGAGAGTAGGTGGTGGACAACAAAAGAGCGCTGGGGTGGAGGACCTGGCGGTGAGGTTGGCGAGACTATCGGAGCCACCGAGATACTCTCCAAAGACGCAGCTACTAAACCCGAAGGGAAACCCGCTGAAAGAAATCGTGACGGATCCAAAGCTCGACGCAGGCCATCACCAGCAGAGATCTGGAAAACGCTGCGACCCGGGAATCCACTATGGGACCCGAAAGTCACCTACAAGGCCATTGGCAAAGACAAAAGTGTTGAGTGGGATGATGTAGGGCTCTGTACAACAGCTCTAGGAAGCTCGATTTGCTGATCCGTTATTCTAGGTCTTCATGGTTTCGTCATTGAATCACCATATCAGCCTGTTGAAACTACACATACATCCGGCTTATCTTGAATATATTACCGAAGGTAAACTCCCCAACGAGCCGCCATCAGATCCCGACTGGTTTTCGCCAAAGCTGCAAAGAACGACATGGTTTGACTTGTTCAATGTCGATGATCGCACCGAAGCAATGAGAGGTATTTGGGGCATCATGTCCTATCTCATGCGTGCGGATACGAACAATCACAATGGTACTGCTGCAAACCAATGATAACTGGCTGTCATCAGCGTGGCTCTTCTTGCGCGAGTGGGATGGCTAATGAAGGATGATCTGGGCTTGTCAACATGGAACTCAAAAGTAAATACTGAAGATTCATCACTCCCAAAGACCGGACATGCTCGGAGCATCAGAGATGATGTACAATTTCTCGACCTGCCCACGGTCTCGGTCTTTTTCCCCCTTCCAAAAAAAGTACCCTATCCCGGTTTCCGATTCTTCAAGCCATCTACATGAAACACTGAGCTAGATCTACAAAGACGAAATTATTCAGTGTCATAATCAATCCAGAGATGAACTACTTGTTGCGCTTGCTCCGCGATCGATACTAATCTGGAGAAAGCACCTTTGCAGCCATGACACTGCAAGAATATCTCTCTTCAGGGTAGATCGTTGCTTTACTGCGCCCAAAGCATCGTAGTAAAATACACAAAAACACTGCGCGACGTTGTGGGCATCTTTTTCTCAAGCTTGCGTCTGGCCAACCATTCCTAGGACAGCAAAGCACAGCCGTCCAAAACGTCAAAGCTAACGCAGCAGGGCCACAACGTGACTGGCGTGTTGCGCTTCGTCCACAGTCGCACGCACACCCGTATCGCCGTTGGTCAACACTTGTTGTTTGAACGACCAATGGCGCAATCTTCTAGTGCGACGGTGTCACTAAGAATATCGACGTTTTCCCACCAACACCCTTGACTAAGCTCCGCCTCGTTCGGTAGAACTGTGGCGCTCTTAGCCAGTCTGTATCCAAGGGGCGCCCGACGCAACGACGTAAGGCGCCTGCCAGATTATCGATACATTTTGCCGCTTGCTGGTAGCTCGAACATTGGTCGGCAGCACAAGGTCTACGACCATCAATCAATATGCAGTCACTACCCTGGACCCACTCATTCCTAACAGCACTTCTACGGCCCCTTGGAAACGCTCACAGGCTACATGTTGTTACACTAAATCGGCGTCTCTTTCCAAGTAGAGCTTGTATCAGGGAAGAGTGAGTGATGAAGCTTCCGCAATCACACGCTTGCGACCACATCTTGTTACAAGTAAGTTTGCACAAACACTCAAATTCGCCAGTGACAGCCAAGCGGCTCAGCATAGCAATCTATCACATCTGCTTCTAGTCAAGCTACGCCACACACTATGTTGACCCCGGTTCCTGGTCCAATGCGGCCGCACACATGGTGTGAATCTTGAGCATCGATCCGCAAACCGGGTTTGCAGACAAGTCAGAAGTATCTATGTACCTAGGTACCTTACAGAAGCAGCAGCCTCTCGAGGTCTGATCGCTTCCCATATAATCTTCACGATGCATAACATGCCTGGATCACGAACCCAATCCGTCGGAAGCAACAGTGCAAACAGTAAACATTTTCTGTTGAAGAGGATATTGAGAGATCTGGTCACAACACAAGCTGGGGAGGAATGGCGCTCCATAGTCAGGAACGCTCCAATGGCCGATCAACCCTCCTAGCGACGCCTCCACCGGGCAAGAGTAACAGTGGCTTAAGAGCCTACGACGATGACCAAGATCGAGCGGTCAGCAGCGCACCTCTCTCGAATATGCCCTTGTCCTTCTTCTTCCTCTCCACTGTATCCAGACCCAGCCTTGTATGCAGCCTCAGATCTATATAAGTCCGCATGCAGGACTTGAATAGACGGCATCGAATTCGATAAACTTCACTTGCTTACTACTATCCACCCCATCTCGACTCAGCCCCAAAGTCAACACGCCCTGTTCCATCTCTCTATCATTGTAGATAGGATCCATCGCCGTCTCGCCTATCTTGCCCTATCTGCCGACTTCACCTCCTGTTGTTCAGTTGTTGGTATATAAAAACATATACCCATCATCTCAGCATCTCGGCATCCCAAACCATCTACCTCTTCAATACTCTACACCCCTATCTACCCTTACAATCGCACACATCCCCACCACCATCATGTTCACCAGCACCAGCACCATCATCCTCCTCCTCGCCTCCCTCCTCCCCACCCTCATCACCGCCACCGACACTCCCAGATCCCGCACCATCAACCCCGACCTCAACGCCGCCCTCCGCATGGCCGCCACAAACGTCGACCGACAAGCCCTACTCCCCGCCGACACGGACTGGTACTACGACTTTGATTCAAACCCCAACTACGACTCGCCCAGCGGCGCCGTCATCAACGCCGACGCCGCCAGTTTCCCTGCTCTCACTGGCATGGGTTCTAGCATCGCCTTACTCAAGCTCGCTCCCTGTGGAATGCTGCCGCCGCATCTACACCCCAGGGCAACTAACCTAGTCACCGCGATTACGGGTAACACGACGAGTTATATGATTGGGGAGAATGGTGTCAAGACTAGGAAGGTCGACTTGATTCCCATGCGTGTTACCATTTTCCCGCAGGGAAGTCTGCATACGATGCAGAACAATGGTAAGTTTCTTTTTTCTTTTCTTCTTGTCTCTTTTTGTTTTCCCCTGCTATCTATTGTCCATCCGGGGATACGGCTCTCAGCCTCGAGATATACTTCGTCTTCTACCCGGTTCTCGATTATACGTGTTCGTATACAGCACTCTACTGATTGCAATCACAGATTGCGAACCTGCCCTCCTCCTCAGCGCGCTCAACAGTGACGATAGCGGTACCCTCAACATCCTACCCAGCCTCTGGACCGTCCCGCAAGATGTCATCAGCGCCGGTTTCGGCGATGCGTCTCTCAATACCGGTAGTCTGGGCCAGATGATTCCTGCCGTGGGCACTGGAGCTATTATTGGGAGCGCAGAGTGCAAAAAGAAGTGTGGTATCCAGACCTAAAGCAGTCAGTCAAGTTGGTGAGGCCAGGGCTGAGCAGCTATTATCGCTGCTGCAGTAGCTTGCGTGGCGCAGACGTTTGCAACAGCGTTGTCCCTTTTTTTCCCGAACGATTTTGCTTCTTCTGCTGTATTTCTGTAATCTTTTCGCAGTGGCTTTGACTTGTGTTTGCATGCTGTCTTTATACAGAAACGGTATCTTGATTTTACTGCTTCCTTGATTTGAACATCAGGGTCGATGTCATGATGCATGCATGCATAGATACGACAAAAAAGAGTGAGAATAAAAGTTGATTGTATTTGCATCCCAACGAAGTTCTTCTTTCTTCCTTATTCAATCTAGCATCGATCGTGCCCTTGGTGTGCGAAACCAGGTTGCGGGCTGTCACCCCACCCTGTGGTAGTGGGGTCCAAGATGCCTCGGCAACGCAGCCAAGTTGATGTGCAACACATTGAAGGTAAGCAAGGAGGCTTTTATTAGGTGTGTTGGACTCTCTTGGTAGTAAGACATGAGTTCTACCAATGAGAACTAGTAGATGAAGGCCTTGTATGGTAGCCGCCATTGCTTGCCTACACCGGTAGACCGGTGCAAATGCGGAGCAAAGTGTCAGCATCTAGACCACAACACGAGAGCCATGTGGTTTCTTGCCCTCACAGCAGGCATAGGGCTGATGACGAACATCTAGTAGCCGAACGCAAGTGAGGCGCAAGTAAGGCATAATCCTACTGTGTGCCAAGGTGCCCGACTTCTGACCGGCTGCGAGCGTGCGGCGCACCTTGGTCTCTCCAGTTGTGCTTGAATCAATGGGAAGATATTGATTGCCTAGGTGCGTGAGGGTTCGATAGAGATACCATTCATCGTGCGTTTTCCGAGACCCTAACATTTGAGAAAGCGACATCCGGTCCTTCTCCGGCAAGCTTAGAACACATGCTAGTAATGACCTCGTCCGACCAACGAAACGAGTCGACCTGATGGTAGTCTAGAAGAGAGTTGAGCCCCTTGAGTATCCATGCCTGGACTTCCGGTGTGCAATATTCGTAAGCAACGACAAAGCTTAAGCCTGTATGGAATGCGCCGATCGGCCTACCAGCCCAAGCATCCTCCCATGTCTTGCAAATCTCGATCGCGACTGACCGACACTCAGCTTGCAAGTCATAGCGTGCGCGATCAAAGGGTGGTAGAAGTCGCATCAGGACTTTGTTCGTCAGAATGACGACAGACCAGAAGCAGTTGTAGGCAGTCATGTCGCGCCAATTGTTGAAGTGATAGGCTGTTTGCATGGGACTGTTCTGTTCTCTAGCTGGTGTTTCGGAAATGGCGATGCCGTTAGTGAGCTTTGCGTTCATGTGCTCACCTAGGCTGCGGACAGCATCCTTGAGGTTATATACCTTGTACAAGAGTGCCGTCCGCGCAGGTTCGTAAGGGTATGTGTATGGACTTGCGTTGATTAGGTAGGAGGTTTTGGTAGGCCGCAGGTCTTCAATAAAGTCCATGTCTTCGAAAGAGTCGGTAGAAAAGTCAAGCGATGGGGGTGTGTCCGAAAGCGATTTGCACAGTTCGTCGTTGGGGCAGAATTCGAAGCTCGTAGCGTGTGACGGCTGAGAAGCATAGCACTCGCCCACTTCTTTCAGATCATGGAAGATACCCGGAAGCTCGGCCATGTACTGCATTAGGTCGGTGTTCAGGCAGTCATCGAAACTAAGGCCGGTCTTGTCAAAAGCGATCCCTCGCCATTCAGGAGAGACAAGAAAGCATGGTTTGCGCTCGTATATGCACGTAATAATCTGTCGATATGATAGTCTTGAGTTAGCATGCCCATATCCGTCAGGGTCGAAAAAATCGATGATTTCATCGAAACTCGGTCGACTTACTATTCCACCTCTGTTGAAGCGTAGTATCTCTTTGGTGAAAGTGTCCCTGTATCTAGAGGGTCCTTGTAGTTCCATCAATCGCCCTGCACCGCCTACGTGCGTTAAGTACCGGTTGCCTATTCTTGGACCTGCAAAGGCCTAGTCATATAAGTATAGTCATAGGAGATAGGCCTGACAGAACTTACTTCAACCAAACCTAGGAGTACTGATGCGCACAGTGTGTTTGGAGACATGCCTAATTGTGGGCTTTCGAGGCATGACTGTAGTGTTTTTATTGCTCGGATATACAGTTCTGGGGATACAATCTCGTCTGCAGCCTTTTGGTAAACCAGCGAAGTATGGACGTTCACAAGTACGGCTACCGCCGCATCGAGAGCTGCGTTATGACCAATTCTAGCTGGTACTTCTTGGATGAACGGACCAAATACGGACATCCGATGCCCTGTACTGCCTGTTGTGGTGGCTGCGATCAGAGCGCGGGCGAGTTGCTGATGCTGCGATGGCGACGGATGTCTTAGAAAGGGCGATTTGGGTAGACTTGGACTGATTGAACTCGATTGTGAAGCCTTTTTCCGGGATGTTGAGCTTTTGCTTGAGATCCTGAATTTGTGGGTGACCGAGCCATTTTCGGCAAAAGTTTCATTCAGTTGTGTCAAGCGTCTGTCTTGTTGGTCTGTGACCCGATCAGCGTCACACTCATTTTCATTTCAGCTAAACCTACCTGGCGGTGTGGTGGTCTCCTCTATGGCGGAGTTTGTGGCACCGCCATTAAGCCTAGGACCAAGGTCTCTGAACGTGTGTCGCGCAGGTGGTCCTGGACATGGTTTTCTGTTCTTCTGGCAATTCAAGCAGGCTGGCCAAGTCTCATCTTGATCGTCACTAGTCAGAACGTTTGAGTCGCGCCGGCCTTGTGGAGCTAGCCTTACCGCACTCTGTTCTTAGTCAGGCGATATCCGCAAGGAAGAGGGGTGCGGTTTACTTACTAATCTTCCTCTTGCGGCAGATGAGACACCCAGTGCTTTTCGGAACACCGACCATGCTTCCACCATATGTACTTGTTGGGAGCTTCTGGCAAGCCAAGTGAATGACGTGAAATTCCAGATGCAGAAATTAATAAGACTAGGAGGAGCTGAAGCTGGAGCGTTCGCTGTCAACGCACATCGGTAATCATATAGCTGTTGAACGATGCTGCGTATGATGCATACAGGCTGCTTGCCTCCTTTAGGCTTCTCGGAGAAGTTCCATACCGTGGCTGCAGGCAAGGCTTAGGCTCACAGGGCTGGTGTCGACACCCTGGACTGGCGGTGGAGGCTTGGTTGGAGAAGAAGCTCGTCAACCCACGTGTTCGCGGCATAAAGCCTGATCAGGCTAGATTGGATGTGGGGTACAGGTGATTGGTCGAGCTGTATATGAGTCCAAGATCTGGAGACAGGAATTGGGTGGTGAGTTTCTTTTGAGTGGCCACAATACCGCTCGCCGAGTATGTTGCACATGTTGTCAGACCGCGTATGCAGCGTATGTAGAGAAGAGTGCGAGAGACAGACCGCAGGAGCCACAGGAACCGCCAAGCCACTAGAACACAACTACATCATTCTACGCGATGAGCGTGGAGGCATCCGAGAAGCATCAGTATCTCTTCCTATCTGATCAGTGAACCGATACTGTGACTTCCAGTCTGCTTACTGTCCCTGCTCACATTACCTTGCTATATGCAATACAGACTTCTTGCGACCCTCGTATGGCTGCCTCACCGTAGAAGATTGTCACTTTGTCCACCCAACACGACGCGTTCATTCTGCAACTGACTAGATGAATCCCTCGGAGATATTCAAAATAGTCGCCGTGTCGTTTGTTGGGTAAGCACTGCCTCATGTGCCACAGCATGGACGACGTGAGGCTTGTAGCTTCCATGTGTTCACTGCAATCCCTATGGCTGATCAGTTGTTAACAGACTATCGCCGAGGAACGGTGAAGACTTTCTTGCGATTTGAGTAGTGTGGATGACTTCAGCTGGGTAGGAATTAATTCTCCGTGAGGCAGAGACGCTCCTTCGCACACACCGCTGACAAGACATCGGCTGCAACGACCCACCATCAATCTCACCCCTAGCCAAGCCGGTGCGTAGAACCTGCTCAGACACCCATAGTTGCCGCGATCGGATGTACGCTTACTGATCTTGTTGTGAGTATCTGACCAATAATCACAGCGCAGCATATGCAAGGTAAGCTTTCCTATACCCAGTGAGACTCACAGAGCAGATCGGCCCACATCGTTGACATACACTATCGGCATATCGGCGACCCCCTTGACTGTGACGTCGGGCCGATCAGCGTACTATTCTCGAAGCCAAGTGACGCCTAAGCAGTAGAATGCGCATGATATAACCTGTAGATTGGCACAACAGACACCCAGAGCATGTGCCTAAGAAGATATCTTGGACATGATGAAACAGGGTATTGCATATGAAGGCCTGGGCCGAAACTCAGTCAGTTGGCGCATTTTCAAGCCACTTTTGTCGGTCTTATTCATCCGGTTCCAACTTCCACTAAACGATCAGCGGGACACAGTTGAGCTGGAGCCATTTCCTCAGGGCAAAGCAGTCTTATATGCACCCTTCACCCCATCGGTGGCGCCAATTGCAAGCTCAAGTGGTTGTTTCTTATTCCTCCATTTCCTCCTCATCCTCTCTCTCGGTCTTCTTCTTAGTAGCGCGCTTCTTTTTCGGCTTCGCATCCTTGATTGTCTTCCTCTGTACTTGATCGCCAACGCGCACGCGCTCGGCTGCACCCTCATCTTGGAGACGCGCACTGAGCGCCTTGAACTCATCTGAGCTGTTATCCATGCCGACAAGACTTTCAAGCAACTTGATCTCACGAGCATCAATACCCTTGTCCTCTGTCTTCTTGCCGTTCTCGTCGATGGTGTCAATGGGTGTCTCGAGAACCATGGGAAGGCCATAGAACCGCTCATCGTTCATGAGGTTGTGGAAGGCTTGCAGACCCAGGTATCCGGTTCCGATACGGGCGTGCATATCACGGTAGCTCGCCAATGGCGCCTTGCTATCGTTGATGTGGAAAGCTTTGAGATACTCTATCCCAATCTCCTTGTCAAATTTCTCCATGGTTTCGGCGTAGGCTCCAGGTGAGCGCAGATCATAGCCAGCGGCGAAGACATGACAGGTGTCCAGACAGACACCGACACGGCTCTTATCCTTGACGAGGTCGATAATGGCAGCGAGGTCGGCGAATGTGCCGCCAATGGTATTCCCGAGAGATGCCATCGTCTCAAGCACGGTGACAACCTTACCAGTCGCTGGATCCGCATGTGCTCGGTTGAGATTCTCCGCGATGATCTTGATGCCGTCCTCGCGAGTAGTCGCATTGGCGTTTCCAGGATGGAAGTTGTAGAGTCTAATGCCAAGCGCATGACAACGTGTCAAGTCATCGAAGAATGAGTCGTAGGCTTGCTTCTTGCGAACAGGATCGGGATGAGCAAGGTTGACCAGGTAAGAGCCGTGGGGGAGGCAGCACTCTGCAGCGTTGATGCTGTGGTCTTTACACCCCTGGATGAACAACTCCGCATGTCCCGGATCCATGGCAGCAGACTCCCATTTCCGTTGGTTCTTCATGAACAAAGCAAACGCGTTGGCCCTATTAGTATTAGCAATGGCCAAATAGAGTTGTATATCTGGCGAGGATTGGAGACATACCCGATGTATACCATGTTAATGATGGAATTGTGAACACCTAAACGACGATTGTCCAGGCCATGTTAGCCAGTGGTCTCTGAAGGCATCATATCAGGGGTATGATGATGACTAACCTCCGGCGATGCTGACATGGGCGCCAATTCGATGCTTGATGTCTTTGGTGCGCTCTGCACGAGGTGGTAGAATCTTTGCAGATTTGGTTTGAGTCTTAGCCTTGGGCTTGGGCTTATCTTCAAGGTCGCTATCTTCGTCCTTTGCCTTCTTTTTGCCTTTTGCAGTCTTCTTGACAGGGGCCTTGGTCATGATCTGGCCATCTTCAACTGCATCGATTTCAACTTCGGCATCAACCTCGCCTTCGACCATATCGTCTTCAGCTATCGGCTTGTTTGTAGCAGAAGTTTTCTTGTTGCGTCTAACAACCGCTTTCTTCAGCTTGGCCTCGCCGTCTACACTCTCTTGGACCACGACTTCGTCTTCCACCTCTTCTACGACCTTCACCTTCTTGGTTGCGCGCCGCTTGGGTCGAGACGGCTCGCTAGTGTCCTCAACAGCATTCTCGACGTCGGCATCCTGTGTTATAATCCTCTTTGTGCGCGGTGTTGTTTCAGCCTTTCTCTTCTTGCCATTCGTTGCTGGCTGAGCTATGGTAATCGCCTCGGTGGCTAGTGCGGTGTTATCAGGAGGGGGTGAGAGCGACGAGTCTGACGACACAGTCGAGGTCCTCTTTGCCATGATTCGCGTTATCAAGGGCTGGTTTGTGGTCGTGCTCGAGGTAGCTAAGGTGATTGAGGCGGGAGAATTAGCAAGGAGTGGAGGGAAGGAGTGGCGGAGGTTGTAGGACAAGAGTGTCCTTTTGTAGGCGACAGGAAGGTGCGAGCAGCGGCGGTAAAGGTGGGATAGACAGGCTGATGGTAAGTGAGAGCAGACGTTCAGGGCGCCACTCCTGATAGCATTTCTCGATGCTTGTTGATAAAGTGAAGGTCGAGACGAAAAGTACGATTGCACCTTTGTATAATTAGGGACACGTGCTACTATCTGGGGGTAATTGCGATGCTGATAAAGACAGTGAGTATTAAAGGAGCTGTGAACGGAGCGCGTCGGCAGTGGTGGAGAATTCAGGAGCGAATAACTGTTTGTGACGGTTTCAAAAGAGCGACGATGCAATGGGGAGAAACAAGCAGATAATAGATTCCGGGAAAGTATCCCCATACGAAGATAGCAGAGGGGGCGTAATGGCTGTGAAGATGCAATGAAAGTCGCATCAACGTCATGAGCATCAGACGCGCAACGCTAAGTCGCGCGCTCACATGTCTTAACCCCGCGATAAATCCGCAACACCAAAAAATATCGTCCCCAGATCTAACCGCCTACGCCCATCGATCGCAAGCTCGCCCAATACTCGCAGCCACCAAACTTGCGCCGTCCGCCCCGTCACAACATCCCTCGGACCTCGCAACATATCCCAAGTCTCTCCAAAATAACATAATCGACTACACTTGAGCCTCCACCAGCTCTACCACCCAAGATGCCGAAGGCAAAGCAAAAGCGCACGAAAGCCGTCGACAACGATGCCTCTCCCTACGCCCGCCCAACCTCAGCCAAAGCCTCGGCCGCACACTCAATCTTCAAAATGGACAAGGACCTCGGCCAACATATCCTTAAGAACCCCGGTGTCGCAACCGCCATCGTCCAAAAAGCGCACCTCAAGCAAAGCGATCATGTGCTCGAAGTCGGTCCCGGAACCGGCAATCTGACAGTCCTAATCCTCAAAGCCGCCAAACAAGTAACAGCCGTAGAGATGGATCCCCGAATGGCCGCCGAACTCACCAAGCGTGTACAGGGCAGCCCCGAAGAAAAGCGTCTCACAATCCGCTTAGGCGATGTCATAAAAGCCGAACTACCACGCTTCGATGTCTGCATCAGTAACACGCCTTATCAAATCTCCTCGCCCTTGGTCTTCAAGCTGCTAGCCCTCCAACACCCACCCCGCTGCTGCATCCTCATGTTTCAGCGCGAATTCGCCATGCGCCTCTTCGCCCGCCCAGGTGAAAAGCTCTATTCCCGACTCTCTGTCAATGTACAGATGTGGAGTAAAGTCAGCCACGTAATGAAGGTCGGACGCAACAATTTCAACCCCCCGCCGCAGGTGGAAAGCAACGTCGTGCGCATCGAGCCCAAGAACCCACGGCCACAAATTGCATACGAAGAGTGGGATGGCCTGCTACGCATTTGCTTTGTACGAAAGAACAGGACACTGAGGGCGAGTTTCCTGGGCACGGCTGCCGTGTTGGAGTTGCTGAGTAGCAACTACCGTCTTTGGTGTGCGCAGAACGACATCGAGGTTGACGATTCGCCTGTGGATCCCTCCGAGGTTGTTGAAGACAACGACGAGACGATGGACGTCGACGACGAGTTCAAGGGGTTTTCCGACCCAGATGACCCCGATGACGAACTCCCAGACTTCTTCAAGCAACTCCAGACGGAGAGTAGGAAGAGGCAGAATGGGGTGAATAGGAAGAGGAAGGGGAGGCTGAGTGAGTTGGTCAGGGAGAAGGTGAGGAAGGTGCTTGAGGATGAGACGCAGTTGGCGGATAAGCGGGCGAGGCTGTGTGATGAGGGCGACTTTTTGAAGTTGTTGTATGCATTTAATCAGGAAGGCATACATTTTAGCTAGAAGACTGAACGGTGAGAAGGGCGAGACGGGTAGGTGGTGCATTTCATGGCGTTTCTTGCTGCATGGTGGGCGTTGGGGTATACCAAAAAGCGTGGCATAGGGGGATAACGGCGTTCTCGTATACGACGGTTTAGGCAACGAGAGATGGAGAGGAATACGTACTAGCAGTCAAACGCTAGTTACTTTGGGTATCTAAGAATGAACGACCTCTCCGACCCTTGCGTTTTATCTTCGCCTTCCGTCTCCTTGGTCAAGAGACTTGCTAACCCTCAGCGAAAGGATGAGAGGGAAGGGTATCAGGATTAAACCCGTTCGTCTCGTCATCCTTGATCCCATTCACATTCTCCTCATGTTCCTCACCATTTACTTTCCTCTCCTCGTCATCCGTCTGCACTTTGTTAATATCCTTCCCCTCTTTTGGTCTCCATAATCTAATCGTCCGATCCAAGCCCGCACTAACAATCAACTTCTCACTCGGATGCGTATGTACAGAAAGCACCGCATCAGTATGCCCTTCCAACCTCTGCAGCACATTCTTACTACTAACATCCCACAAGACAACCTGACCCTCTTCATCCCCCGACGCAACAAAGGCATATTCCTGCCCACCAGACTCCTTGTCTCCATACGTGCCAAACGCCCCAGAAAGCGAGTATTGTTTGTTGACGTGCCCTTGATACGTTTTCACGCATTTCCCCTTTCCTTCAATGTAGTTCCAGAGGCGGATACACGAGTCTAGGGTCCAAGCCAAGATGTATTTTCCGTTGGGAGAGAAGATGACGGAGGAGACGGGGGCGTTGTCTTCGTGGACGAGGGTGCGCAGGCATTGGCCTGTGGCTGTGTCCCAGACACGGATTAGGCCGTCGTGAGAACAGGAGACGATCAGAGTGCCGTCACGGACGAAATCTACGCCGCCGACGGGGTCAGAGTGTGCGGGGAGGGAGCGCATCACTCGGGCGGCGCGTACGTCCCAGAGATAGACTGCTTCGTCGTAGGAGCCGGAGACGAGCATGTTGCCTTTGGGGCTGAAGGCTATGCTGTAGACGTAGTTGTGGTGGCCGATGAAGGGGGTTGCATGTGCTAGGCCGGTTGTTGTATCCCATAGCCGTATGCTCTTGTCGTCTGAGCCGCTGGCTAGGATCTTGGAATCTAGAGACCAGCATATTGTGCTGATACCGGCGAGGTGGCCTTCGAGTGTGTGCTCGAGTGCTCCTGTTCTGGCGTCCCAGATCTTGATGGTGCAGTCGGCCGACGCGGAGGCAATGTAGCGGCCGTCTGGGGAGAATTTGACGCAGGATATGGCTTTCTTGTGGCCGCGCAGGATGAGCGTGGGCGCATAGTGTAGAGAGGTGGGCTTCGAGGATGGGCTAGTGCGATGCCGACGGGAAGAGGAAGAGGAGCTGGAGCGTCGTGACCGTAATGGCGACGCCGAACATGAAGGCCGTCGGCCATTGTATCCCCGCTGTCCGTCTTCACTGTCTCCTCTGCTGTACCGGCGCGCGGGTCTTTCCGCTATCCTGTAGCTTGGTGAGGCGTTGGGCGATTCATGGGAAGCGGAGCGTTTGCGCCGACGTTGGCCATCGTCGCCGCTGCCGTCGTCGTCTTCACGCCGTCGTTTGGGCGAGGTTGATCGTATCGAGTCCATGTTCACTGTAGAGCTGGTTCGTTTGATGTTTCGTAGTGCAATGGGAAAACGCGACTGATCGGCAATAGGAACGTTAGCGTACAGGCGGCAACTGGCATCCCTGCAGCATCTCAGGTACATTTTCCCCAGTTGCATCATAGCCCGTCCACGCAACTCAGCCCGACTTTCACCATGGCTTCACACGTCGCCTCACCACCTTCGAGTATACGCGTCTTGTCGCTCAATTGCTGGGGACTCAAGTTTATCTCCAAGCTCCGCAATGAGCGTCTTGCGGAAATCGGAGTCCAGATCGCCGCCGCCAGTCCGCGACCAGACATTGTAGGACTTCAGGAGTGCTGGACGCAGGAAGATTATCATGCCATTCGGGACAAGACACGCCATATACTGCCTTATGGCAAGTTCTACCACAGCGGAATCTTCGGTGGTGGTCTGGTCATTCTGTCACGATGGCCCATTGTTGAGAGCAACATGGTGCGGTATCCGTTGAATGGACGGCCCGCTGCCTTTTATCGTGGAGATTGGTTCGTGGGCAAGGGCGTTGCCTGTGCGAGGATACAGATGGGACCTTCGAAGAGAGATATCGCAGAGGTGTTTTGTACACATGTATGCCACCCTCCCCTCTTCTATACAAAGTACACGTACTGAACTCAACAGCTCCACGCCCCTTACGAACGCGAACCCCACGATTCCTACATTTGCCATCGAACAGCCCAAGCATGGGAAATCACAAAACTCATGCGCGCAGCGGCCGAGCGCGGACACCTCGTCATCGGCATGGGTGACTTCAACATGATCCCCCTATCCCTCGCACACCGTATTATAGAAACACATTCGCCTGTTCAAGACGTGTGGCGCATACTCCATCCCGAATCTTCCATCGGTGCAGCCAAAGACAAGGTTGAGCAGGAACGCGGCGTGCCAATGCCTTCGGCCCAGTACAACATGACTATCAATGGTGCAACTTGCGACAGTGAGCTCAACTCCTGGCGGTGGAACAAAGGACAGCAGCGGCGTCTCGCCAAAGGCGAGAACGTGCAGATTGATCCTGCCGTCCCAGATCCAAACGCGAAACGACTTGACTACATCTTCTTCAGTAGCGGCCGATACCACAATCCAGAAACAAACGAGACAGCTGAGTGGGCGCTCAAAGAAGCGAACGTGGGTATGGCAATGCGTCATCCTACGCTACACTGCTCACTCAGCGATCACTTCTCCGTCGAAGCAACACTGACAAGAACTTCTGCCGCGCCATCAGCCATACCGCTATCCCCGTGGACACTGCCCGAACGCCATCTGCCCATCGAGACCTATGACGAAATCATGGCAACAATACTCAAGTACCAGGTCCGAGAAAGGATACAGCGCAAGCTGCGCATAGGCCATTTCTTCTACCAGCTCTCCTTCTCCGTTGGCTGTCTAATAGGTGTCTGGTGGTCGCCCAAGAACTACGTTTCCTTCATACTCATGCTGCTGAGCACACTGGGATTCAGTGTAGGTGTCATCGATGGACTAATGGGGTTGTTGTTTGTTGGTAGCGAGATCAGGGCACTCAAGGAGTTCGAGTGGGAGGTCCGAAATACCAGGGAGCGGGCGCTCGCAAAGGCCGAGGCTGCGAAGACGGGTTCTGAAAGTAGTCAGATACCTTTTGTGTCCTAGCGATAGGTCTAGTTAGATATTGAATGTAATTAGAACATGTTACAAGTAACGTTCGTGTGCTCTAGCATCGGTGGTGTGAGGCAGAACGCGTGCACGTGCGGTCGTCCAAACACGCGACGTGGGAGTGGTCGAGTGCTTGGCCTTCTATTGACCATCACTCCAAACCTCATCACGCCCTGCATTCCACTTTGCACACCAGATCCCCATCCCTACCCACACAACTTTTAATCGCAGCAACTACGCGACACAACCTTGGCGTTTTGCTGGATCAAAGCTCGTATACGATTCGACGACCCTCCAACGTGCGGCTCGGAAGGACATGAGCGACTCCCAGCCACAACAGGCCAGCGGCGGTCAGCAAGGCCAACAGCTGCTACGGCCCGACGATATACTCAAGCTGCAATGTCTTCCCGAAGACGAGAAGCAGAAGTACCGCTTGATCATGCAGAACTTCTGGACCATCTTCAATAACAACGCGCAAGGTAGCCAGGAGAATACCAACGCGCGCCAGAAGCTGACGGAATGGTCGCAAAAGTTCATCGGACGCGAACGCCAATATCGCGCCAAGATGAAGGCACAGCAGCAACAGGGAAATCAAAACCAAGGACAAGCTGGTCAGTCTAGTGCAGTCGGCCAGCAGAACGCCAACGCTGTCAAGCAAGAAGGGAGTCAAGTTCAAGCTCAAGGTGCTGTGGTTCCAGCCAACCAGCAGTCCCAGGGACAGCAACCATCCAACCAAGTTCAGAACCCAGGACGTGGCCAAGTTGATCCTGCTATCGTCAAGCACGTCCACGATTTCCCTATGCAGGGGCCAACTAACGGGCCTACGCCAGGCACACCCGAGTACGAGAATAAGCTGAAGGAGTATCGGACTGGTTATCTCAACATGCTTGCAAAACAAGCTACCTTGACTGAGCAAAGACGGAGGATTATTCAAGAGTTGACCGAACGGCAGAACAACGGGCAGGAACTACCTCAGGAGCGGCTCATGATCAAGAACAACATCGAGAAAGAAGCTGCCAAGATCAAGGCTCAGATTGATAAGTTCAGGGCGATGCAAAAGCAGTGGAAGGA
This sequence comes from Alternaria brassicicola, assembly GCA_002796735.1. Classification (NCBI taxonomy): domain Eukaryota; kingdom Fungi; phylum Ascomycota; class Dothideomycetes; order Pleosporales; family Pleosporaceae; genus Alternaria; species Alternaria brassicicola. The sequence goes on from PHFN01000004.1 coordinate 500,301, forward strand.
GGAGCGTGAGCAAAATACCCAAGGCCAGGCACAACCTCAAGGCCAGAATCCAGCGCAATCGCCGCCACAGCAGCAGCAACCACCGCAGCAGCAGCCACAGCAGCCACAGCGCCAGCCTTCACAGCCTAACATGGCTGCTCAACCTCAGGTGAAAGAAGAGCCACAAATCAAGATTGAGGGCGGGCAGGGACCACAATCGCAAGCTCAACCACAGCCTCAATCGCAGTTCAATATGCAAGCAAACCAGGGAAACCACCAGCAGGGACCACCACAACAGCAGCACAACCAGCAACTCAATCAGCAGCTTCCGCAATCACTTCCGCAACAGCAACAAATGCCGCAACAGCCGCAGCAAGCTCGACCTCCGCCAGCGCCTCACTCGCAGACGATGCCACCAAACCAGATGCCACAGTTTTCGCAACAAGGACAGCAGCAACAGAACTTCCACCAACAGCAGCAGCAACAGCAGCGACCTCAAATCAATCCCATGCAAGCGAATGCGCACCAGCAGAGCAACTCACCACACCCACAATCAGCCGCATCGAACGCGCCTGGTCCGCCAGTCCCTCTCTCCCATCAAGCCGCAGTCAGCGCTGCGAACCGATCCTACACTGACCCTCAACGCACAAACACCCCGATGCAACAAGGCGGACAAGGCGGCAACTTTGGAAGTCGCGAGCGCGAGCAGCTCAACAACCCGAAGATGCCTATTCCACGCCATCTGAACGTGACTTCACCACAAGCCGTTCATATGGGACAAGCTCGACCTACTATGAGCGGTCCTACAAACGGTGCGCCAGGCCCAATGGGCCAGCCTGTTATCCCACGACCACCCCCATTTCAGCTCGAAGGCGAGGGCGACCGGGTACTTAGCAAGCGCAAGCTAGACGAGCTCGTTCGGCAGGTAACAGGCGGATCAGAGGAGGCATTGACACCAGAGGTTGAAGAGGTAAAGATATCCCCAATCCTCCTTTCTTATACACAAACATGTCTAATTACTTGGTTTTGTATAGGCTGTCCTCCAACTCGCAGACGACTTCGTCGACAACGTCATCAGCAACGCCTGCAAGCTCTCCAAGCTCCGGGACTCACCCCAGCTCGATATTCGCGACATTCAAGTCATACTCGAGCGCAACTACAACATTCGCATTCCTGGTTATGCATCTGACGAAGTCAGGACTGTGCGCAAGATTGTTCCTGCACAGGGCTGGGCAAACAAAATGAGCGCTGTTAATGCGGCCAAAGTCATGGGCGGGAAAGCGGACTTTTAGTCTGGATCGAAGTCGTGGGAAAAAGAGAGTTTACCGTTGGAAAGAGAAGGTTTTCTTCTAGTCTTCACGCTCGAACCCGATGGACGCTGCATGGAACAAGAAGCTTTTGAACTGAGACCCGGGACACTATTGCTCCGAGAATCATATCCCGGTTCTACCAGTCCCACTTGCGCCTCTTTATCGTCTGAACAACACCCTCTTCATTATCATCGTTATCATGATTATCATCACGCTGGACGAAAAGATTTTAATAACCCGCACAACCGACTCAGCTGCCGACGCTAGTGCATCAGCACCTCCCCCAAACCTCGAATTCAATTTCGCTAGTACCACTGGCACTTCATCTTCTCCTTCTTCATCGACAAAGAGAACGTGCATATCTTGCATAAACAGTCGCAGATACAATTGCAACGGCGAACAGCCATGTGCATCCTGTATCACCATCAGAGACAAGACTCGATGCATCAAAGATGCCCCAGACCAGAGCCTCGGAAAGCCTCGTCCACGTCCTCTTTGTCGCCGTCGACACCAACCTTGTGATGAGAACGTGCTCTGAGTTTTGTGTCAAGGTCGCTCAAAGTTGGAGTGGGCGTAGATGTCATTACTAGGACAGTTAGAGTATGGGTTTAGAAGCAGTAATCATGGATGTCATCAAGTGGCAATGCTATGGATGGTTGATCCGACTGTATGGGTGTGATCCTGTGTTTGCAAGCAGATAAGACGTATATAAAAGGATATGTGCTTTGAATCATGCTGTACACTACTACTCTAGACGTCAATCCAACTCGTGCACCAAAACGCCCACTAATGCTGCTAAGCCGACTTCTTTTATTTAATGGTCCAATAGCGTAAACCAAGAGTACGCCGATGAAAATGCGCAAACACGTGTCCATGATCTTCATTTCCGTTTTCTCGTCTTCTTCCCACTCTTCAGGGCCCGACATTGAACTTGAGCCTAACACCCATACTAGCCAGCTCGATATCGAGGAACTTGAGCACACCGGGAACTGCAACCACGGCAACGTCTTCGCCGCCAGAGTATCGCAGACCCTGTGCATCCATCCACAGATCGGCCTTGCTGCTGGTGCTGTCGGCCAACACGGCGCACCTTCTGCAGCGGATCGTAATATCCTTGCCGCTTCTGTCCTTCTTGCGGCCGTACTCGCTGACGGTAGGGGTTGTGCTGAGGAATGAGCCGCAGGTACGGCAGATGGCGGCCTTGGTGTAATCGGAACAGTTCATCAAGCGGTCCTGCAGAAGGAAGGCTGTGCCGTGGGCAAGTAGAGAATCACGTTCCATCTCTCCGACACGAATACCACCTCCCTTGCTCCTTCCTTTGATAGGCTGTCCTGTCGTGGACACTACGGGGCCAGTAGTTCTGGCTTGGAACTTGTCATTGACCACTGCGTAGTTGTTAGTAAAGGTCTAGATTGTTGTTAGAAGAAGAACTTACTGTGTCGTAGACGCTGGTAGTAGACGACGCCAATGTAAATGTCTGCGTGCAATTCTTGTCCAGTGATACCCGAGTACATGGGCTCATTGCCGTAGTAGTTGTAACCCGCCTTCGATAGCTGATGTCCAAAGTAGTCAACAGCCGTATTTTGCTCGTCGAAGCGAAAGGGCGTTGAATCCTGGGCCATTCCATGGAGTGCTCCAGACTTTCCAGCAAGCGACTCGACGAACATACCGATTGTCATTCGCGAGGGGAAAGCGTGAGGGTTGATGATGACGTCGGGCTGCATACCGCTCTCGGAGAATGGCATGTCTGGCGTAGGGAACTTTTGACTGACGACACCTTTCTGTCCATGTCTGGATGAAAATTTGTCGCCAACAACAGGAGATCGAGGAATGCGTAGTTTAATACTGAGCTTCTGGCAAGGCTGCGCTCCATCCTCGGCACCAATGATGCGGACTTCTTCGACAAAAGCGAGTTCATCGTCCTTGTACTTGAAGTACTGTGTCTGACCGTCACGGTTGATATAGTCGCCGGTGGCTGGGTCGTAGGAGACGGCGTGCCATGCTGCGATAACATCGCCGGATCGCAGCATGGTTCCAATGCGAGGAAGACCGTCTTCATCGAGAGTTTCCTTGGATGCAGCCTTGACTAAGCCCTCAGGGGCAAAGCCAAACAGCTTAGTAACCGTCCTGCTCGATCGATTCCTTCGGCTGCCTTCTTCGAGGTCACAGATCTTGGTCTTGTAGACAGTGCCATGGCCGAAACCGCGCTCGTGTGAGGACTTGTTCAAGATCATAGCGTCGTCCATGTCGTATCCGGTGTAAGAGATGACAGCCACAACGGCGTTCATTCCGTTCGGGAAGTTGTCCATACCGTACTCGTTGTGCAACGGAGGGCGGGCGATTGGGGTTTGGCCGGTCTGTAAGCGGTAGGTTTTGTTGTCGGTTCGATATCTCATAGCAGTTCCCGGCGTGCCCATCGATTGTTTACCCATCTGGCACTGCAAAAGTGAAGATACGGAGTCAGTGTATGTCTCACATGCATTTCGTACAGTCAGAACTTACTTGGTACATATTACGTGGCGACTGGTTGAAATCCGAGAAGGGTGTTTGATTGGCGATAATGCTAAAGATGTTCGTGGGCTCGATCTCGACATGCGTGGAATCGCCAGATACGATCTCGGCGTCAGTGCATGCAATCGACATGTATGGCTGCTCAAACGGTCCCACGTAGTCTGTCTTGCCGAGAGGCAGGTACTTGACAGGTCGGTACATTCGCGAGCTTTGTGAAAACATGTAGACACCGGGGTACTGGCCGCCGTTGGATCCGGGAATGTAGCCAATCTCCATCTCCAAGGGTACATTGTGCGAGCCTTCGACCTTCCAGTAACGAAGCGTGTCCGCGATGACCTTGGCTTGCTTGGGCGAGCAGAAACCTAGGACACGACCGTCTAATTGTACGACTACACTCGCGTCAAGAGAGGCGGATGACTTGCTTGACACACCCAGTTGCGCAACAAGGTTCGGAATTGCCGAGACATCGAGGTTGGACGTTGCAAGTTTGCACTTGTGTGCAAAGTGGTTGAGAAGTCCGCAAGGGCTACCGTCGGGGGTATGAACAGGGCACATGAATCCCCATGATTCCGGTAGCAACTTACGAACCGTGGTTGTCTTGAGCTGAGCGAAGAAGGCACCTCTGTGTACCATTCTGAAGTGCGAGATGAAACGAGGAAAGTTCAATTTCTCAGCAACCACGACATATCCAGAAGTTTGCTGCAAGTCGAGACCAGTCGGACTGATAAGATTGCCCGTACTGAGGAAGTACTCCATGGCCTGACCGAGGTTCGATTGTGTCCGTCGGAGAATCTTCGAGTTCCAATCCTTGGTGAATTCTTGAGATGTGAAAGGCTTGTACTCTGTCTTCCTTCCCCATTCTCTTAGGACGAGCTGGAAGCTGTTGAGCCATTCCTCGAGCTTTTCCTTCAATATCATGCCGTAGAGTTGTCCGCCTAGTAGAATCTCTTGGTTCTGGACGGCATCTGGGTTGTCGACAGCGCAATCACCTTCGACCAAAGCGTAGAGTTTCCTAGCCATGAAGAGGAGCATTCTGAACTTGTCGGCGTCCTGACTCTGTCTGACGTTCACACAGCCCAGATGGGGAAGTACAATCTTGCGGAGGAACTCGGTACCGGCCTCCTCGTCGGTGACGTCGGCTGGCAGACCAAGTACAACCTTGAACTTTCCACCTAGATACGCGCGAGTCTTGGCCTTTGTGTGTAGCCCGTAGACCTTGTATGTTCGGAGTAACAGCTCAACTCGGTCTGTGACGAACTGCTTCTCCTCGAGGCCTTCTGAGCCAGCTGCGCCGACCAGGCCCTCGAAAATCTCGCGGTCGTTCGTTTCGACCAAAGCCTTCATCACCATGACGATGGGGACGAGGTATTCGGACTTGCGCCATGAAAATCGAAAGTTGACGTTGCCGTCGCTGAGGTAGTGCAAGGCATTGGTTTGCGAGGTCTGGTCGGGTCGCATGGATCTGAGCTGGATGCCGAACTGGGTGTAACCGGGACCACGGTTGGTGAAGGCGCCACGCTTGATGGCCATGGGGTAGTTGCGACGATTGACCTGGAGGAGACGGATGATCTTCTCAATGCCGTTGACGATGAAGTATCCACCCAGCTCATCGGACTCTTCTTTCGCCTTGACTAGTGCCGCGGGCGACATGCCTTCGAGCTGGCAGCGGTTTGATCTAAGCATGACGGGCACGCCGCCGAGGTCAACAATGTCCTCTTGCCAATCTCCATTGTTGACCCTCCACTCGAGCCGCGCGCGCATCTTGCCGCGGTACGAAGCATGTCGTTCTCGGGCCTCGGCGGGGAAGATATTTCGGTTGTTAAGCGCAACCTTGTTGGTAGGCGGCAAGAGTGGCTTGTCGAGGAAGACATCTTGTATGCGCAGCGAGAGGCGGTTTCTCTGGCCGGCGTCTTCGGGGGTGGCGTAGGGGTCGCCGTCGAGGAAGATCTTGGTGCCAATGTCTCGTATGCCCTGGGCTAGTTGGCCGCCGGGAGTGAAGATGTTGTTGAACGAGTTGATGTGGGGGTCCACGGCGGCAGCGAGCATGGGATATGCCGTCTTGTCTTTGGGCGGGTTGCGGAACAGGTCGTGCCGCCTGAGGGTGTCAAACTAGATTGCCTGTCAGAGGTGGCATGAGCATGTCGAAAAAAGTGGTCTCTCTCTTGCCTTGGTCGACCATTTCTGCGGGCTGTCGGCCCTTGCGACAGGCGCCATGATGTATGCACGTGTCGTCTCGCTGTGGATGGGGAGCCGCGAGCGCAACTCTTGGGTATGCGCAGGATTGTCCCGGCGTGTCTGGGCTGTCTGTCGCGTTGGCAAGCTGCAGCGCGCGATTGTGAAGATGCGACGCCAATCTCGAACTTTTTTACTAGACTAGTCCGATAGGCCACCCCTGCCTAGCGCGTTGGCCAAAGTCACACGCCGCGGCGGCTCCATCACTGTGCTGCAGCGTGAACCACTCCGCGCTTTCGTTAGGGCGGCACAGCTCTGCTTCTCTACTTCCTCACAGCATTGCCGGCGCTCTTTGCACCCGCTTACTGCTCTGCACAAGTCGTCCATTTGCCTGTTGCTGCTGCTAAGACTACGCCGATCACGCCTATTACATGCCCCGCAGCAAGGATCAAGGTTCCCAGACTTCCCTTCATCGCCCGTACATCACCACTCCTCCCGACCAGATCACGACAGCACCGAGCCAGACCTCGCCCTGACGACGGCCATGGCGAACCTCTTCCGTCGCATCTATGACTGGCTGCTCCGCCTGTTCTGGTAGGCCTACCTGTCCTTTTTTTCCTACTCGATCAGATGCCGTCGCATCGATGCCTGATGCGCCATCTGATATCCTCCCGGCTATTCAGCTTCCACCCACGAAGAAGCAATGTCACGGCCGACGACAACATGAGCGGGCGCTTGAACACTAACACCATGCAGGGCGACTGAGATGGACATCACCATGATCGGGTTGCAAAACGCTGGCAAGACTTCGCTGTTGAGAGTTCTGGCGGTGAGTCTCTTCCTGATGCGGACGGACCCTCCCTGTGTCGACATCATCAACTCTGATGAGCGCAAGCTGACCCATCCTCGTATAGGGAGGAGAGTTTACTGTCGAGTAGGTCTACATCCGTCCCGGGTTGCGCAAGCCGGCGGCGACGTTGTTTCATCCGCGTCCCGAAGCTACTGCTTTGCGCAACCATGAGCGCCATCGTAGCCGGGGCATGCGCTGACTGGTCCTAGCTCCATCCCGACTGTTGGCTTCAATATGAAGCGCGTCCAGAAAGGCCATGTAACCTTGAAGTGGTGAGTGCTTTCCATGATTCCTCTGGTCACGCATGCAGCGCCAAGCCCAGCCTTGCGGGGTGCAGGTCAATCTACTGGGCCGTACGCGCATCTGCTGACCAGCGGCAACAGTTGGGATCTCGGAGGCCAACCCAGGTTTCGTTCCATGTGGGAGCGGTATTGCCGCGGTGTGAATGCCATTGTGTACGTCTCTTCTGCCGGTGAACGCAGGCTATCGCTCATCGTCCTAGGTTCATTGTTGACTCGGCTGACAAGGAGGCTCTGCCGGTCGCTGGCGAAGAGCTCAAGCTGCTGTTGGAGAAGCCAGCTCTAGAAGGCATTCCTCTTCTTGTCCTGGGCAACAAGTCCGATTTGCCCAACAAGCTCTCTGTGGACGAGCTGATTGAAGCGCTCGACCTAAAGTCAGTGTCACACCGAGAGGTGAGCTGCTACGGCATCAGCGCAAAGGAGGAGACCAACCTCGATGCCGTCCTCCAGTGGTTGATTGCCCGAGCCAGCAAGTGAGGTATTGTCTTGTTCGTATTCGACCGACGTAACGTGACCGCGTCGGTCAGGTGCCGTTCGCAGCGCATTCGACTGGGTTTGGTGTTTTCGCAACTTCACGATGTTGATGTGCCTACGTTCTCACGGATTACGGTCGTCAGCTTTACATGACATCTTTAATGATTCTTACGACTTGATGGAAGAAAAGACGGGCAGATCGCTCTGCAGGCTAGCGATGGCCATTCCATTTCCCCAGCTCGACACGTTTACTTCTTCTCACATCATTATGACGGCGACTGCTCCTTGCTCATCATGTATCATCCTCTTTGTTTCATCTTCCAGCGAACATGTAGCGGCTAGGAAAAGGCGGGAAGAGTTTGACACCAGGTATCAATGACATGTATGGTTGCGCATGCTTCGTCTCTTGTTCGGCTCCATGAGGAGTGACCCGAGGTTACAGCGATACAATGGTATCCTTGTGTCGGTCCAGTGCCGGCTGATGCTGTCCCTGTACTCGTGACTTTTGCATGCCTCGTGCGGAAGTGCGCGTGTACATGAGATCCCGTAGTGACAGGTCGTTTGAGTAGGTGGTTGCCGGAGATTGGAGCGCAATTGCGTGCGTAGGCGCTCGTCGTAACTTGTTCCTTGAACGGGTCTCCTCGCGTTCTGGCATTCAACATCCCGTGTTGCACATGGCCCAATGATTCCGGTACTTTGTAGCGCGGCGGAAGCAGCAACTTGGGCCAAACATTGCAACAAAAAGCGAACGACTCCACCAGGCAGGAGGAGCGGAGAGAGTGTGAGAGGATCAATGCATAAGAGGAAAGCAAACAACTATTATTTCGCCCAACTCACACCCGCTGGCAGAAAAAACGGGGTGGGACCCAAGCAAAATCCATGCCATGAACAATTGAACAACTCATCCTGCATTAGCGTCTCCCAGGGAACCTTGGGTAGAGGGCACATGATTGGTCGAGAGGGGTTTGGGCAATGCGAACCCTTGTCTCCCCTCCGAGAGGAGTGGGATGCTTGGATGGGTAGCCGACGGGCTGGAGGGGTGGACGGGGAAGTGGGTAGATATTCACGACGGCGATGGGGACAGATGGGTCGAGGGTTTGTGGCGTTGGTTTGTGGTGGGTGTGGCGCGGTGAGGGTGTGGGGGTGGGGTTGCTCTGAGAGCATGTACATGTACATCCGGGGGTTTTGGTGCGACGCCAATCGTTTGAGCATCACGTTACAAACACTTGCATATCAAAGCGCCGTGTGGAATTCCTGTGGTCATTGACGTGCTATTGCATCTGAAAGACTCGCGCAACGGCCATGTATGCATCATCACTGGACTTGCGACTGGTCAATCTTGGTCCTACGAAGAACACCATCAAGAGCACCCGACAAAGCATTGTGCACCGCGAGTGGTGCGATCATCTCACGACATCGGTCGCTGAGTGAGCACGCAACGCAGAACCTCCTGCGCGCACTGCTGACATGATCAAACGCGCGTGTCTCGCACCCAAGAGGCCGATGTGCGTACTGTTAGTCTAGACTGAATCTACATTACGAAAGCAGCTGGCGCAGCAACCCCCCAAGGATTCCCCAAGGGACATGGTCCAACGACCAAAATCTCTCCGGCCAACCCCCATCAAGGCCGACGAGATAAGCAGCGCAGGCCTTCTGGTCTTCGAGAATAGGCTAGAAACAACGTTGCCCCATGTCCCATGGTAGCTGCGCCTCCGCAGGAACAATCAGCAGTTCGACCAGCTCTTCACATCAACCAATGATATTGTAGTAAGCATAGTAATCGTCACCAAACTCCCCTCGCCGTCTCCGCTCTACCCGTTTGGAGTGCCGGCACCGGCATGGCATTATCCATGCCGAGGACCATCTTGGCGATTGTGGCTGAGCAGCCGAAAACACATCTTTCCCCTCTCGAGTGTATATCGTCATAAGAGTTGTTCGGGAACCTTGCTCCTCGGTTTGTCAACTCTATGCATCGTCACTTTTGATCTTTCTTACTCCCTTTTATCTTGAATCGCTACAGACGTTACATATCCTCTCCTCCGATACATCGATAGGCGACTGTTGCTTACGACAATGCATCTACAAAGTAGACAAAACCCAGGGTCTGACTATGACGACGACGACGGGTACGTTGTGCGCGTTCTATCATCATCATCCTTTCTTCCATCCTTCCATCATTTGTTGCAAGTGGCGGTGCTTAGTCGCGCATCCTAAAAGCGGCGCAGTAGCACTATTGTTCTGGAGAAAGCAAGCTTGGTGGAGCAATAGATCGGCTTGGTCCTGGCTGGTGTGTTTGCGACAGACGACGTCACAACGTCACTGCGCCCAGCCCGCCGCCGCATATCACGGCAACTTTACTGTCGATGCCTGCCCTACAACAACACGTCGATTTCTCTTTCGTGCCTCTTTCATACAACCTCTCCGACTCCACATTTTGCGCCTTTTCTTCCTCCACACTTGCGCATCACAATCAGTCGATACTTGCGACACGACACACAAACATCAGATTCTAATACGTCATGGCTAGGATATGCTATAATGGTAGCCGCTACTACCGCTGTAGAAACTCGGCATGGGACAGCTGGGTACGCTGGGTTGTCCTCGTAGTAGTCGTCTTGGGCTTCCTACTCCTCTTCGTACTATGCTCGTAAGTCTTCCTTGTTCATCCATCCATCCATCCATACAACTGCCTACCGACCTCACCCATACAACCCCCAGCCACCCAAGCCAACGTAATCTAACACACCCCCAGTTGCCTAACAGCCCGCCGCCGCCGGAAAGCCGGTCGCCAACCTTTCTATGGCACAGGCTGGGCCGCGCGCCCAGGCGCCTACAACAACAATCACCAGACCGCCGCACCCTACTACAACAACAACAACATTCAACACCCACCCGCCCCGCCATACTCCGCAGCCACAAACAACAACAACGGATACTACGGTGATGGAGGCGCAAACCAAGGTTACTACGCCCAGCAGAATGGCGTTGAGCTCCAGAGTCCCCAGCCGACGTATGGCGGTGGCTATGCGCCGCCGCCTGGTCCGCCGCCGCCGCACAAGGGTTGATGGAACTGCATGGTACAAGCGACGCGATGCTGGAAACTAGGCAACGCTCTTATGATTAACATGTTGCGATGATGCGACATGAGGTGCACTCGACGGGCGTTTGGACTTTGCGAATCTCGTCGGTTTTACGCAATGGTATCAATCACGAGTCTTTTCTCCTTGGTGGACCATACGCTCGATACCTCTTATGTTTTGATGCTTTTCTCTTGTATGCTTTCCTCGACGTACACTGTATAATTCACAAGTAATGCCAAAAACTTTTTCGCATCATCATCATCATCATCCCACGTGAACCACTCGTCTGTCATGACTTTCCGAATGTGACCGAATGATTTTATTCAAAGTATGGAAGACAATTTACATAGGCAATCGAACATTACACTTCATCATGACATTTTTAACCCTTCTCTGTCCTCAAAGTCTAAAACTGCATGTATTCCATCAATTCACGTCACCAGCCACCTCCCGTTTTCAGTAGTCCGTCAAACTGGTAACACCAGATTTAGTAAAACGCTAAGCATACATCTTCCTCAAACGATCCTGTAATGCTACCCTTGAGCTTCCCCCAGACGTCTTTGCCTCCCACCTAACCCACCAACCTCAGACCACTAGCCGGCGCGCCAATCTGAGTGATGCCATCGATCCGGCACACAGTACCCTTGTACCTCGCGTGGTACTTGGCACCGCTGTACGGGCTGGTAACCGATGGCATGCCACTGTAGATGGGCGTGAAGCTAGCAGCGCAAATGTCAAAGTCGGCAAATTGATCAAAGTCAATCTCAATGACGTCGCTAGGGTTCCTCTCGGCAACAGTCTTGACACGCTTAGCTGCCTCCTTCATTGTCGCATTTCCGGTGCGGTCGAGCAATGCATTGGCAAAGTTCAGTGCCGTGTTGAGCTGCTTGTTCTTGTGGGCAAATTTCATGGCTGCCGAAAGTGGGATTGACCTGTGAGGACCCTCGAGTTCGGGGATGGTGAAGTAGGCGGAGAGTTCTAGAGCACGCTTCTTGTCGGCGTCAGATAGGGCCGAGATGTCGGTAGCACCATTGAGGAGTTTGCGGCGCTCCAGCTCGATAGACATAGCAAGTATGTATTGCGTGGCCGTGTTGATTGCCTTCTTAGCCTGGAGAATGTTAGTACGCGTCGACTGGACGAGCAATGGCGGAACTTACATCAGACAACTCTGCTTGCGACGAGACAACGTTGGCCATGATAAGCTGTAACAGCTTCCTGAAAGCGGCAACGCCATCTTCCAATTTGTTCTTAAGTAAAGCCTGCTTGCCAGCAGCCAGGTCGGTCGACAATATCGACTCCAGATCGCGTGGGATGATGGGCAAGATCTTGCGCGAATCTGTCTCGTCCACTGTTCTCCGTACGTAGTTGACTAGCGAGGGCATGTTTGGCGTAGCCGGCAAGTATGTTCGTGTCGCTTGGTAGATCTCCTGGAAGCGCTCTTCGAGAGGGGCGAAGTTGACAGCACCGACTTGTCGGTTTAGCAATTGCATAGCGGTATCGAACGAACCTGCAGCAATGTGATCCGCTGCCAAAGGTGAGTTGCGTGCCCAGAATTCGGCTTCGCTGCTTCCAGCGCCGGCTTCAGCACCCTCAACTTCAACAAAGTCGTCCTCGGCCTCCACGTCTCCATCATCACCCATGTCCCACCCGCCGACATCGTCTTCCTCGTCACCTGCAAGGTCAGCCGCAGCACTAGTCGGCTCAGCATCGCCCAGAAGATCTTCGTCGCCGAAGCCGTTCGCTGTTGGCTCGTCGGATCCAATGCCTTCGACCTCGCCTTGGAGAGCCTTCTCGAACACAGTCGAAGAAGCTGCACGCGTTGGCCAGTTAGTCTTGTGAGTAGGTACAATAGGCTTGGCAGGCGCAAGGGGAGCACCTATCGAAGGAAGGTTGATCTGCTCTTCCGAAACGCCGGCGGCTTCCAGTATCGACTGTGCTTGTTCGTCGAGACCTTGGGCTTTGGCAGTGGCGTATGCAAGGGGATATAGGTCAAGCTCCTGGAACATTTCTATCCGGTTCTGAACGTCCCCTAGGTAGAGAGCATTCTGGAATCGTGCCGTCATGTCACCGCGGTGCTCCGCAATCTTCGCCATACGCTTCAACTTATCCTGGTCTCCTGTGGTAAGGTACAGGAAGGAGAGCTTGTCAAAGTTCCGCAGCTTTTGGTAAGTCATCTCCACGGTTTGGTGGTTACCATGTGCTAGAGCTTCTGTACTCAATCGTTGCCAGAGCTTCGGTCGGTCAAGCTGCTTGGCCATCTCAACCGCCACTTCCAGATTACCACATTCGATAGCGAGCTCGAACCGTGTCTGAGGATCTTGCACGAATTGAAGAGCAATCTCGGGATAACCCTTCTTCTGAAGGTAGGAGATGATGCTCTGTCCCACCAAGCTCGAAGTCTTGATAATGTTGAGCATCTCATCATAGTTGCGCTTGACCAGAGCGAGCTTGAATCGATATTCGGTAGGGTCAATCTGGAGAATCTTGGGTTTGGCAGCACGGTCTAGACAGTATATGTTGCGGCCCTTGACCCTCACCAGGTATACTGTTTGCTCGAGCGTGCGCACAATTCCGTTGTCGCCGTTCATCAGACTGTATTTGATGTGGTTTAGTGTAGAGTAGAGAAGGACGCCTGTGTCGTCGAAGATTGCACTCTTGATCCGGATAGTCTCGTGCAGAGTGCTGACTTGTTCAAGATTCTTCGTCGCGATGGTCACGTTGTGTTTGCTCAGCAATGCGACGTGCAGTCCATCGGACGACCATACGACATACTTGACGCCATTGACAGAGAGCTCAGCAAGGTTCTTCTTGGCCTGAATGTCGTAGAGTACAACCGAGGTAGGGGTGATCAAGAGCAGATTGCCAGTGCCGCCAAAGTAGATGTCGGTGGTTCCGTGCGGGGGCTTGATGGTCTTGGTAGTCGAGTTGCTGAGATCTTTGATGTCGATCTGTTGGTTCGACAGATTGAAGACGGCAAATCGATTCCTAGCCACGAAAACAGCGGAGTTACCGGACCCGCGCTTGGTGTCGGTCGGTTCCACTGCTCCTGAAGCGTCGCGCGGGAGGCTGATCAGCTCGTAGGTTCCGCTATCGGCTGGTGATGTGACCAAGATGGAGCGTTCGGCAGGGTTGTAGGACAGCGTTCGTGGAGGTACCCAAGCGCTTCCTAGCTTTTTCAGAGACAGCATCGATGGAGACTCGATGTTCTTCTGGAAGTCGTAAGACCGCACGTGCTTCTCCTTGGTAATGTAGAAAAGATTGTTCTGGTAAACGGCGGATGCGGGTCGCTCGCGCTCCAGTTTGAACACCATCACACCGTTGTCGTGACCGGCAGCGAAGAGGTTGATCTCGGGATGCGCCGCGATGACCCAGAAGCGGTCATTCTCGCGCTTAAACGACTGAACCGATGTTCGCCGGTTGAGATCCCATACACGAATCGTCTTGTCCTCCCCAACAGACAGTATCAAATCTTGATGCGGGTGGAATAAACATGCAGACGCGTTCTGGAAGTGCCCACGGCAGGTATCAACTTCCCATGCCTTTGTCTCGGACATCCTCCACAGCTTTACAAGGCGATCGTCACCAGCGGAGACAATCAACGGGAGTGTAGGGTGGAATGCGACCCAGTTCACACCTCGGTCGTGGCCTTCAAGAACGAATTTGACAACCGCATCCGTGTTTCCAAACATGTCTGCCTGGTTCTGGTTTGCACGTGCCATTTGATCCTCGAAAGACATGGCTTGTGGTGCAGAATGCTTCTTCCTCAGCCCAGAGATATCCCAGACGCGAACCGACTGATCAAGCGAGGCGGAAACGATGAGGTCTTCCTTCGGGTGGAATTGGGCGCACATGGTGTAATGGTTGTGACCGGTCATGGTACATACTTCGGAGGGTTAGGTGTGTTCCTCCGAGGGAGTGCGATGGGACTTACTCAGTGAACCTGAGCATGTTAGCTTCGTTCCCAGTGAGCAGCTGAGAGCAATACTTACGGTTCTGCCAATTCCATATACGGATGGTCTCTGGTTCGTATTAGCCATTGTACTGTCGCCAACCCACGACATGCGCTTACGGTCGTCGGAGCTACTCAATATCCACGGGAGCTCGTGGTGGAAGAAGACGGTCCGGACATAGTCCAAGTGGCCGTTCAGTGTGAAGAGACACCGCCGTGTCTGGTATGACCAGACCTTGATCTTGTAGTCGTCGCCACCAGATACAAATCTGCCCAGTCTTAGTATGCCGCTGAGCCGCCCCGACGTGTCCAAGGAATGCTCACAATGGCTGTGTCTTGTGGAAGTCAACGCCGCGGACCGGCCCGTCGTGTTCTTCGAAGCGGTCTATAAGAGTGCCCATGCGGTAGTCCCATAGTTGAATCGTCGACGAGTGTAGCGACACGAGGATCCATGGCCTGGAAGCGGTCAGCGGGGAGGGGAGCCATGTGGTGCAGGTCAAGGTACCTCTTGGGATGGAAGGCAATGCCCTTGGCACGCGAAGACTTGGACTCGAACTGCGCTGGATTAGCTAGCCATGCGGTCGCATGGGCGGGGAGCTGCTTGCCTTGGTCAACATTGAGGGAGAAGAAGACATGGCGGAATTGGAGACGAAGCCGCAGCTTCACTGTCGTCTACGGTGACCTCAATGCAAGAGACAGCAAGCGCGGGGGGGAACAGGGGTATAGGTAAAAGAGAAGGAAACACGGTGTTGACTATTATCTTTGGTATTGCTGCCTCCTTGAGCTGCTCTTGCGAATGTTCGATATGCCACGCAACATTCCGATCAACCGTCTAACTGTGTTGGTCCCTAGCGCGGTTTCCCCACCACGGTCACGTGAGAGCTGCTAGACATCGCTCCAGCTGCGTGTGAAGCGGTCGGGTCCATGTTTCAATTTCAAGCGAACCTCGAGTTCCCACACTAGCAGCCGCAAGCAGAGCCTCACTCTCTCACGTTGCTTCATCTCAACTTCGCCTCCGCTGCGTGGCTCGACTCCCCCTGGCCTGGCGTCCTGCAACCATGCCCCGCAGAAGTCACCAATGCGACTCCGTGTGCCAGCTGGCATCGTAGTGCCAACCCTACCTACCCGCCCTGTGCAGGACAATTTTGCTCGCTGACCTCATTGGGCACCCATCCAGCCTGACGCAAGGTAGATTGCCCGAGTCTTTGTTGCGACAAATCGTGCGCGTCCACATATCGTGGCCAGCATGGGAGTCCAGGGAGCGAAGGCGATGCTGCGCATGCAAAGGGCAGCAATGCTGCAGACCCGCTCCGTGGCCGGCCAGCTCAGTGCTGAAACGCAGGTGATAATTGGCGACAGCCCGCACACAGTTCTCACGCTGCAGGGAATTCGTACCTTCTCCAGTACTTTTCTTCTCCTTTTCCGTTCCTATTCGATTCCCACAGACGCATCGCACCCGAACTGACCTGCACTTTGTGGCGTTTACCGATCTGCGAGCTTCGTTTCCTGCATTGCTGCCTATAGTACTCCAATTCCACCTGCACGATAAGCCAAGGCGTTGCAGGGTTCGACGGTCAAGACTCTCCACCTCTCCGCTCGAGCTCGCCGCTCAGATATCCCAGTAAAACACTCCCGGGCCACCTCCAGAATGATACAGTCGACGCAACTCCTTTTCCGTAATTCAAACATTAGACACGTCTGTCGGACTTTGATTCCTTGAGAAAATCAGCATAAACACTAGACGAGATCTTCGATCCGTACGCTTTCGCAATTGGCTGCAAGCAAGCCTGACGCAACATTTCCCGCCAAACCACCACAACGCCCTCCTGGCCATGGCAACGCATCCCGAACCGCCAGCCGCCGCGCTCAACGGCCATCTACAATCACCGCCCATGACGCCTACTCCCGATACACATAGTCGCTTCCCACCCCCAGCATACAAAACCTCTCCAGTGCACAGGCGCACGAGCAACTGCGTCCAGACACCTCCGTTGGAGTACATTGAACCGACCGGACAAGACTATCACTTCAGCTTCACCCGCCCACAGTCATGCAACCCATCTTCTCGTCCATCGTCAGATTCCGACCGTGCTTACCCGGCAACAACTCGGGAGGGATCTGACACTGAGAGCGAATCTGACGAGGAGAACGAGTCAGATGAAGAAAGCGAGCAAGAAGACGAAAGGCCAATGCGCCGGACAGAGAGCGCTCAGTTCGTACTCGAAGAATTGGACAGCGATCCAGGCTACGACTGTGACGTAGAGGTTGTGCGACCAGATCATTGTGAAGACGCAAAGAGCGATAGAAGCGGCGCCAAAGCAGAAATATCTGCCAGAATGAACGAGTTGCAACTCGAAGAAGATACTTCTGATGATGAAGAAAGAGAGCGCATATATCTCAAGAAGAAGAAACGATGGAGCGCAGGCATCTTCAAGCGCAGCCACAGCCAAAGCGTCGAAGGAGATAGCAGCTACTCCGATAACGACCCTCTCGACGACATGGGTCAGAACTCTCGCCGATTGCGACGCCGCGTTCGCGGGCCTAGAAGGGGCTCACTCAACTTCGAGGACCGGGGCGTTTCAAACACCAATAACATCGCGGAGGTTGAAGAGCCTGAAGAAGGAACGGTGCCACACTGGAAGGGACCGCCCTCCATCCCTAGTGATGATGCCTTTACGCTTGATGAACTCCCGTTTTGGAGGGAGCAGAACATGATGGATGTCGAGTTCGAATCTGACTAGGTGTCAGCATCACGATTTACGCAGGTTAGAGCCTATTATCATGATCTTACGCTGTTTGTTTCCTTGGTTCACGGCGTTCATGAGCGACAAGCTTGGTATCAACTGTTGGATTTAGCGTAGTGTACTATTCTTTGAATGTATCTGTTTTTACTTGCACATTGCTCAGCATTCAACAAAACGCAAGACATCACCTGAATGCCATTGCGAAACTTGATTGTTCCTACGCGCAGCATTTGTCGGCGTTTGTCTGTTCTTAGAGACGATTTGGTACCGCGAGTCAGTCTAGGGCTAATTTTAGACATCCTCAACTAAACATGAAGCCCAGGCGCCAACAACGGAAGCTGACCACCACTCGCACGCGGCCAGCCTCACGCGCCGCCAATTCTCAGGCAACACGCTCCTTCAGAGAACGCGGATACTCACTTTTCCGTTATTTGCGCTAAAGTTCATGCCCTCACAGTTGCACAACGTTGTTCATTTCGTGCGAGATCATCAGCCTCATTATTCGGAGGTACACACGTAGGTCAACCAGCATCATCACTGCTTCGCATGATCAATTCCATTTCCGGACGATTCCATTTCATCAGCATATGCAAGTATCAAGAAGTAATTTCGGCTATTTGTACAATCCTTTTGTGCGAGCAGGACTCAGGATACACCGCCCCCCAGAAGGTCCACGCCCCATCAGCGCTTCCGCTGTCAGGCTGACAGACTAGAGGACATAGTCGAACCAACTTCAAATCCAGGCCAATAGATATTCTTGACTCCGCGATGTCTAAGCATACCAGCTCCCTCTCTAGATTAAGCACGCTATTACTCGGCAAGCAACAACACCGTGCTGTACAGCCATCCCGCTGGCGACGGATCACTGACTTCCGCTCAGAAATGCTGATCGTGCTGATGACAGACGACAATCATGTGGGTATAAGTAAGGTATCGTAGACCACCAGTGAAAGAATCATCTCCTTACTTACAACCAAGAAACCATACTACAGTCTCATCTTCTCTTTATTTTCCAACATCTCCTTGTTTCTTTACCGTCTATCCAAGCCTTCGCTTCTTAACCAGTAATCATGTTCACCGTTGCCAAAATCGTTGTCACTTCGCTTGCCCTCGGTGCCGTCCAGGCTCTTCCCCAGCGTCTTGGGGCAAGGCAAGATATAATCGCCAGTGCCACCCCTGCTGTCCCGGCAGTACCTTCTTCGATGCCTGACATATTCGATGACCTTCTGACGGCTCCTACGGCTATCAAGCGTTTCCAGAGGCTTCTGACTCAGGGAGAGGGGGACAACATAGAGCTCCTCGATGAAAAGGATCTTCGGAAAGCGACCGTCTTCACCTTCGACAGGAACACCGCGCCACCCAATGGCTCTCTGGGTGGTGTTGCGGTCGCAGCTGTAAGTCTATTCAATTCCATAAGTCACATAAGCTGTACTGATCCTTGCTCGAGAACATCGGAAACTTCCCCATCCTTACCAGCCTTGGTATCAGTACCACGGTCGGTTTCCTCGGGCCCTGTGGCATCAACTCTCCTCATGTGCACCCGCGGGCCACTGAGTTCCTCACCCTAGTCGAAGGTGACAAACTTGAGTTTGGCTACGTCCTGGAGAACGCCCTTGTTGGACCCATGAAGAATTCAGAAATCGCTGGCTACCTCAACAAGTTCGACGGCACTGTGTTCCCCCAAGGTTCCATCCACTACCAGTTCAACAACAACTGTCAAAACGCAACCTTCGTTGCGACTCTGAACTCGGAGGACCCTGGTACCAGTCAGGTTGCGCAGAACTTCTTTGCCCTCAACCCTCAGGTCGTTGACGCTACGATCAACGCCACGGTAAGTTCTATCTGTCCTGCAAGGTTGGGGTAATGCTAACGCAAACCATAGCAAATCAACGGCCTTGACATTGACAAGTTTGCCAAGTCTCTCCCGAAAAACCTCGTCCAGGATGTCAAGACCTGCTTGGCCAAGTGCGGCGGGAACTAAATCTGTCGTAGAGGAACTGATACATTGAGTGAGACTTGAGGGGGTGATTACATGAGGACACGGCATCTTCTGGTTCAGCATACATAGCAATGGCGCGATTTGGATTTTTTGAGCGATCGGTGGCATTGGTTATTGGGTTTACTTCTTTGTGGGCTTACCTTGGCTCTGTCTGCGTTTTGTCTATACACTCCTTACATATGCGAATAGAAAAACATTTGTTTACCGAGAATGGTGCCTTGTACTATGTCTGCGCGTTTGATTTTCCATTGGGCCTGGGCTTGCGACGAAATTTGACTGAAGTAAGCTTCTGTGAGGATCGAGCATGGCAGATTGTGCGTTGGGCGAATGGTGGTCCACGGGCTGAAGAATATTGTTTCCAGGGACTTGGTGTAAGTAAGAGTTGTAGTCAAACCCATTGTCGCAAAACTCAGTGAGAACTTCACCCGAGCTTGCTCGAAGGAAGGTGCGGTCAGCCACATGAGCTGTGGCACAGCAGGTACTGGACCCTGAAAATGTTATTTTGGTGACTGTTTCCGGCCCCGCAACGCCTCATTCAGCTGGGCGCAAGACTCACCAACAACTCGTACGCTACAGCTGCGCTTGATACAACGGCCTTGTATCGCTGTCTCTGCTCAATCATCTTCCCGTGTCATTTGCACTTCTTTTTCTTTCTCCGTCTCGAGACAATCGGCACAACAGCTGCCCCTCCTACCCCACCACGGCCGACACAATGGCAGACCCCGTGGTGATTCAGCAGGAGATTGCTGATATTGAGAAGAGAATCGCAGAAGCACAAGCACAACTCAAGGATGCGAAATCAAGATTACAAAAAGCTCAAGAGGCTTCGTTCGTCAGCCCCGGCGCGAACATGTCCGAGGAAGAGAAGATGGCACTCATCAAGGTCAATTTGGCGGAGGTGCTGAACCCAGAAATCATGGATGAGGCGCTGAAGAAGCAAGGGCATTTGAAGGTTTACTGGGGTACTGCGACAACAGGAAGACCTCATTGCGGTTACGTACGTACACATTGCGATTTGCGGTCGCGTGCATTGCTGATGATGTATGTTTCAGTTTGTACCTATTCTCAAACTTGCGCAATTCCTTGCTGCAGGCTGCCACGTTAAGATCCTTCTCGCCGATATCCACGGCTTCCTCGACAACCTGAAAGCTCCAATCGAGCTCGTCAAGTTCCGTGCAGAGTACTACCGCTACACCATCACCGCACTGCTCAAGGCCGTCAAAGTGCCAATCGAAAAGCTAGAATTCGTGCTAGGATCGAGCTACGAATTAAACTCGGACTACACCATGGATCTGCTGAGGTTAGCGAGTATAACAAGTGAGGCGGCGGCGAAGAAGGCAGGCGCAGAGGTTGTCAAGCAAACCGAGAATGCACCTCTGAGTGGACTCATCTACCCACTTATGCAGGCCCTCGACGAGCAGTACCTTGACGTAGATGTCCAATTCGGAGGTGTAGACCAGCGCAAGATCTTCGCACTCGCAAAGGACGTCCTTCCCAAGATTGGCTACAAGGAGCGCGCACACTTGATGAACCCCATGGTTCCCGGTCTACAAGGTGGAAAGATGAGCGCCTCGGACCCGGACTCCAAGATTGACGTACTAGACGACGCAGACGTAGTGAAGCGCAAGCTGAAGAAAGCCCACGCCGCACCCAAGGTTGTCGAAGACAACGGCGTACTTAGCTTCGTCGAATATGTCCTTCTTCCTGCTGGCCACCTCATCTACGGCGAGCCCAAGTTCGTCGTCAAGCGCCGCGACGCCGAACCCCTTACCTACACAGACATCAAGAAGATGCAAGAAGACTACTCGAACGACATCCTTACACCTCAGGACCTCAAGCCCGCCGTCACTGAAGCACTTATCACCCTTCTTGAGCCAGTGCAGAAGGAATTCAAGACTAACGAGGCGTGGAAGGATATTGAGCAAAAGGCCTACCCACCCCCACCAGTAGTCAAGAAGGAGAAGAAGGTCAAGAACAAGGGCACTTTCCACCCGAAGCGGAATGTAGAGGCGCAGCCAGATGGACATGTTGAGGGTAAGGACAAGGCCAAGGTTGACGTTGGAACTGAGGGCGGAGAAAAGGCTATCGAGGGCCTGACTCTGGAGGAGGAGGAGAAGAAGTAGACGAGTCAGATGCAAGTATCTGGTGATATCGCGTAGAAAGAGTATACCAGCTGAATCCGCTGTCTGCAATGTTTGTAGTATACTTGAGGCCTGTAAGTGATGTGGGATGCTGTGATTGGACATATCTTCCTGCCTTTGCAGGAAGTCTAGACAAACGTATCATCATGTAGCCTGAAAGATTTCCGACCAAACACAATTATCGTCTGGGTCTCACGATCTTGCCAAGGCAACCAGTCTGTCGCAAGGCAGTTGCCATTGAGCCACTCCAATCGCCTTAATAAGTTCGTGTAGACATGTGTAGATCCAACTCCTTCAAGAGTACAATTCAGCCTCATCCACCCGCCTCATATCCGGCATACCACCCATCTCGCCATGCCCAGCATGTTGCGGTCTCTTGAGCGCAGTCCCTTCCTTCAAGTAGAGTATCAATCTAAACGCCGCATTTCCATTCAAATAATATCTATGCAGCCGTTTACTCCTGATAAACCCCAGCCTCTCATACAGCTTCAAGCTCGCAGTATTCGACACCTCGGTCTCTAGTACTATCTCGTCGGCGTCGCGCGCGGTCATGGCATCAATGGCTAGTCGGACGAGCTGCGTGGCTATGCCTCGGCCGCGGTATTCTTCCTTCGTTGCGAGCATGGCAATGTAGCCGCGGTAGGTGCCGCTGCGGTGCGGTTCGAGTTTGCATGTGATTACGCCGATTAGGGTGTTGGTGGGGGAGAGGGCCTGAGGAAGGGGAGTTAGTTTGTAATCGGTAGGTGAAGGGGTGAGGATAGGATCAGTACCATGTAGCACAGGTCGCCCCATTGGTATAAGAAGTATCGGTATACATAGATACTATATGGCTCGGACAAGTCTTTGGAGATTAGTTGGCGGATTGCGGGGAGATATTGCTCTTCTTTCGCGGGTTCGTATTGGACATATTGGAGGTTTGATTCTTTCAGCTCTTTGATCTCGGTTGTCTTTGCCGGCGCATCGCTCGTGACGTCGCCATCTTCATTGTCGGCCATGGCGCGTAGGGCATGAGAGCGATGCGCGGCAAGTGGAGGGGCTTACGATAGCGGGAGTCTCTCCGGCTTGGCATCATCAGGAACGTGCTTCTCCTGCATCCTTGTGCCGATCATTCTGTCACATGTCGGAGATCTCGGTCTTGAGGAAAGATAAACAAAATCCCTTGTGCCAGGCGCCTATGTTCCTTCGTACACCCGCGCGTAGATACTCCGACTCTTCGTAGATGTCTTTCCTGAGACGCCGCTTCGGCAGCGGCGGCGGCGGCAACGATAGCGAGACCTCGACACCTGACCTGTCCCGCGAACCTTCCCCAGGGCCGGGCGGTAAACGACCCGCGAATCTACGGCTAATCACCGCCGAGCAGCTCCAGACGCTCAAGCAGAAAGGTCAACATAAGAAGAGAAGAAATGTGTGGGTGTTTGGACTTGGAGGCCTTTTTGGGCTGCTGCTGGCGGGCTTCTTTGCCAGCAGTAACGACATGATTGATCTGAGTAGTCTGGAGAGTGTCAATCTGGAGAGCATCATGGAAGCGCTACCGGACAACTTCGTGAAAAGTGCGCAGCAGTTGCAGGTACGCGGCACTTCCGCTTCTCACAAGAAACGATGGGACTACAGGAACTACGAGTCGTTGGGGGATCGAGGCTGACTGCCCCAACTCAGTAGAAAACAGAACGAGACGCCGTAAACTACGATTCCTTCGCCGTTGGTCTCCACGCGCAGAAACAAGGCATAAAAGCCAAACATCCTGTTATCATGATACCTGGCGTCATCTCGACAGGTCTTGAATCTTGGGGTACGGACGAAGGCTCAAGACCATACTTTCGCAAGAGGCTATGGGGTTCATGGACGATGATGCGCGCGCTCGTCCTGGACAAGGCCCAATGGAAACGACACATTATGCTCGACAAAGACACGGGTCTCGATCCACCAGGCGTGAAGTTACGAGCAGCCCAGGGCTTCGACGCAGCCGACTTTTTCATAACGGGCTATTGGATATGGAACAAGATCCTCGAGAACCTCGCTACAATAGGCTATGACCCCGGGAATGCCTTCACAGCAGCCTACGATTGGCGCATGTCCTACATGAACTACGAGATTCGCGATCAATACTTTACCCGTCTGAAGTCTCACATTGAAGTCGCAGTGCGCGTGTCAGATAAGAAGGTCGTCCTCCTCTCACACTCCATGGGCTCACAAGTGCTTTACTACTTCCTACATTGGGTGGAAGCAGAGGGATACGGTAACGGCGGACCAGGTTGGGTAGACGCCTACATCGACAGCTGGATCAACATCAGCGGATGCATGCTCGGCGCATTGAAAGACATGCCTGCCGTCCTCTCTGGCGAAATGAAAGACACAGCCCAACTAAACGCCTTTGCAGTCTACGGTCTCGAACGCTTCCTCTCCCGCTACGAACGCGCCGAAATCTTCCGCGCAATGCCCGGGTTGTCCTCCATGCTCCCCCTCGGCGGAAACGCCGTTTGGGGCGACGAAACGGGTGCGCCTGACGACGCACCAGGCCAGAACGTCACCTACGGCCCCTTCATTCGTTTCCGCAACGCGAACTCGACCATGACGCAGAAGAACATTACCGTCGATGACAGTCTGCCCTTCCTCTTCCGCAACACAGAACCCTGGTTCAAGAAAATGATCCAAACCTCCTACTCCCACGGCGTAGCCCACACTACCAAACATGTCGAAGACAACCAGCTCATTCCTGCTAAATGGGTCAACCCTCTCGAAACGCGGCTGCCGCTCGCTCCAAATTTCAAGATATACTGCTTCTATGGTATCGGCAAGGATACGGAGCGTGCGTACTATTACCGCAGTGATGATGATCCTTTGTCCGGGTTGAATGTCACGCTCGATACTATGTTCACCCAAGACAACGTCGACCACGGCGTCGTCATGGGTGAGGGAGATGGAACGGTCAACCTCCTCAGTTCAGGCTACATGTGCACAAAAGGATGGAAGATGAAGAGGTACAATCCCGCAGGAGTCAAAGTTACGACGTTTGAAATGAAACATGAGCCTGATCGGTTCAGTCCTAGGGGCGGTCCTAATACCGGTATGTCATTTCCTCGCTCTCACGTTCTTTCTTGTTTTGAGTGTTGTTGCTGATGATGCATGTGAAACTAGCGGATCATGTGGATATTCTGGGGAGGATGTCGTTGAATGATTTGATTTTGCAGGTTGCGGGTGGTAGGGGCGAACTGATCAACGACACTATTCATTCTAATATTAGGGAGTATGCTGAGAAGGTTAAGATATATGAGGAGGAAGCGTGAGGAGGTTCTGAGATGGTGGAAGTGCTTGGGATGATGGGGTTGTATATATGGCTATTGCGCCACGATGTCGGATCATGATTATGATGATGAGGATAACTAGTGTGGTTGCTGTGGCACGTATGGCTCAGGGTGGGACTGATTGAACTTGGAATGATACCATAGACTAACACTTGTTGTGAACCCCTCCCCTTTTCCTGTTCATCTTTAGGCTCACACAAAAGCCAACACAGCTTGACTCGCTCACTCCCCACCATCATGCACCCGATGCAAGGCTTGGACAACGCAAGGGCAGTCTCCAGCTCAGCGATTTGTGCTCGTATAGCGGCCTTGCTCGTGAAGCAAGTCCTCGAGCTGGACCTCGTCTGCGCTTCCTGCATCCGAATGGGCGTAGACGGCGATATGTCCCCTGACACGGACGATCGGCCATCGACAGAAATTTCCGACATTACGGCGCACGTAAGGAGCGCGCGGGCTCTTCTTGTCGCAACGAGTTCTCTGGTAGCTAAGAATCGCACATCGCGGGCAGAGATGTCATGTCGATTGCTGTCGGACAGGCCAAGGCATTGTGTCCCATCGTTGTACAGGAGATCCTTTCTCTACACGAAAGATGACATGTCATTGCCTGGATCACACATGTGACGGGACACAACCTACCTCATGGGGTATGGTATAGTCTGCAGGTGAATACCACTGAGAGCCTTTGATATGAGACACGAGGATGAAATAACAACATGCATCATGATACCCTAAATCTCGCTCGACAGTCGATTACCACTCTTTGTGAACAAAAGTATATTTTTCACATGCCATTGACAGTGTGGAAGGGTATCGCAATAATTCATTGAGCCGCCGCTCCACAAATGGCCCAGAACTCCCGTAGTATGCCCATGTCGTCGTACGCCTTCCATGCTATTACTCGTACATCGTCATCATATGGTCGTGATTGGTGACCTTAGCTCTCTGCAAAGTCTTCTCTCATGTCCTCGTCCACTTCGCTCTCGTCGTAAGCTTTCGCAATAAAGGGGTGCTCGAGCGCTTCAGCCGCCGTGATGCGCTTTGCAGGATTGCATTCTAGCAGTCGATACAGGAACTGAACAGCTTCCTTCTCATCTTCATCTAGCTCCTTCTTCGGTTGTGTCTTATCGCCGGTGCGGCCTGTGCACCAAAGAATGATCTTCTCCAAACTGTGTCCGCCCTCGCTGTAGCTGGGTACGTTTGTCTCAAATACCTGGCCGTGCAGAAGGGCTGTCTCCCGCATCTTCTTTCGTCCGAAGATGGTCGTGATCTCGAGTAGCGCATCGATGTCGTCTGCACTGTGGAAGAACGGGAAGCGCTTCGAGAGCATGGTCAGCAGGATGACACCGACGCTCCAGACGTCGATGGAACAAGTCTGCTGAGTGCACTTGAGCAGTACTTCAGGCGCGCGGAAGCCACGGGTACCTGCGCGATTAGCACGTCGACTGTTCCGTGTATCATTCTTTGGGTAGGCAGAAGTGGTGTGACCCGCTGACTGGGTCTGGGCATAGACACTGTGCGTGATTTTATACCGGCGTTCTTCTTCCGGTAAATGGCAAGCGCAGTTGTGCCAGTCTGTACCCTCGCGCTCGGCAAGACCAAAGTCGACAAGAACTCCACGAGACTGCGACGTGTTGTAGAGAAAGTTGGTAGGTTTGACGTCGCGATGAATGATGCCCTTTTGGTGTACGGCCGCCAGTGCTGTGAACAGACTCTTGAAGTAGCAGCGCATGTGAGAGATGTCCATGTCACGATAATAATCGCGGAAGTCGCGATGCTGAAAGTAGGGCAACACGGCAACAACCTGGTCCTGGTGGCGGAAGGCGGTGATGAGCGGACATACAGAGTCCGAATCCCTCAGATCATACAGCAGTTCTAGTTCGTTGAAGATTCGTATCGGACTGCTCGTGACGTAGATCTTCTTGATGGCGACGTAGTGGGGCTTTCGGGCGGAGTGCCACTTGTGGGCTGGGGGCATGGATTTGATCTTCTCTCGTTCGTCAATGTCCCAGTTATTGTTGTACTTGGTATATTCCAGGTCCTCGGCCTTGTACACGGTTGAGAAGGTTCCTGTAAGATAGTGTGAGTCCAGCTGGCTACCCTGCACACTGCAAGCCAACAACACAAGACATACCCTCTCCAATGCGGTTAATCAGTCGGAACCGCTTGTTGATACCGGCGAACGACTCTTCAAAGCGCGCCATGTCTTCTTGAACGGAATCTTCGACTTCTTCGTCGCTGCTGTCGGCGGTGCGCCCGCTTTCCTCGAGCGGATTCATGCTTTCGTCCTGTGTCAATTCGGCCTCGTTTTCTCTCCTGTCGTCCTCATGGACGTCGATGGCCTCTGCATGGCGCAGTGCTGTGCGTGCCTTTGCCATTGTAAAGGTGGCTTGTGAAGTAGTGTCGGACGATGCGCGAATCTTGTTCGCGGTGTGGACGGCAGACGCGTTGGACCCTGTCTTGCTAAGCCGAAAGGGGTATACTGATGACAAGACAAGGTAAACACCCACGCGCCTTCCCGGCAGGTGCGACGGTTGCGGCCGCAGCTTTGCTTTCACCGCGCAAACAACCCCACCCCACCTCCACCCCCGCTCCCCGACGCTCTTTTCGTCGCTTCTTGTTTCTGATTCTTGATTTCCCCAGGCGACTTTGGACATGATGGATGACCGGGTGGATTTTGACATCAATGAGGCGGTCAAGCTGTTTGATAGCGACCCTTCAACGATTCCCACTCCCGAGGCTGCGCAAGCGCTGCAAGACTGCGAAGATGAGCTAGAATCACTGTCGTCGCCCGGATTGATCAACAGCGCGCTGAATCCTGTGGTCGATGCTGTGGCGGAGAGTCCAGATGCCATTACCCGCAGCTCTGTATTTGATACGCTACAGTTTCTCTTGAAGTGCGTCCCTGCGTGCCCAAAAGATGCAAAAACATATGAGATGGAGCCTAATCGTAACCTCTTCCGACTATCTAGGCACTCTTCGCAGATACCACCAGCCATCCTGAGCAAGATCCTCGACCTCTTATCCTCAGCCTTGTCCACGCAAGCCGAAACCATACACGCAGACCTCGAAGCTGAAGACCAAGATGCGATACCACACCACAAGAACCTACTCGAAATGTACGGCTTCCTTCTCAGGTGGACCATCTCCGCCGTAGAGACGAGGGCGCTCGAGAAGTCGGCGTCCGCACCAGCGGCGAGGGGGCGGGGCAAGGCCGCAAAGACGAAATCCAGTGGCGGCAAGGACGTTGCTTGGGACGCCTCAGCACAACTCGAGACGGCTCTCGACCGGATGAGTAAGGTGCTGAGGCTCAAGCTGGGCCGTATCTTTGTCACCACGTCAGAGCGGGACACTTTCATCGGCCTATTCACCAAGCCAGTATACCACATCCTCGAGAATGAGGCAAGAGTCAAGAACAACGCAATACGGAATCATTGCTTCAGAGTTCTGTGCTTTGCTGTCAAGTCCCACGGGCATGCTTACAGTGGGTACGAGAAACCCCTAGCGAATGCCTATGCTAACATCTGTGGTAGCTGCCCAGACATCCATCAACCAGAGCCTGACATACTTCGAGCACCTTTCAGAGCCCATGGCTGAGTTTCTTTTCACCCTTGCCGATGCTTTCGATTACCCGCAACTCACCGAAGATGTCTTGAAGGACATCAGTAGCAAAGAGTTCAGCTCTACCGATCTCAAGGGCCCAAAATCCATTTCGACCTTCCTTACTAAGATCTCTGAGCTCACCCCCCATCTCGTCATTCGCCAGATGACACTGCTCGCAAACCTGCTCGATAGCGAGTCATATACCCTTCGCTGCGCCCTCATCGAAGTATGCGGAAATCTGATCATCATGCTTAGCAAGTTGAGCCAAGACGACCGCAGCGACAACCACAAAGCCCAGATCCGTATCTTTTTTGACGTGCTTGAGGACCGGTTCCTTGACATCAACCCCTACTGTCGGGCTCGAGTGATGCAGGTCTACATCAGGCTTTGCGATCTGGATCAGAAGTATACCAAGCGGAGGCAAAAGGTCGCCGAACTTGCTGCACGTAGTCTGGAAGACAAGAGCAGTAATGTGCGTCGTAATGCAGTCAAGCTGCTTGCAAAGCTCATATCAACTCATCCGTTCACGACGTTTGATGGTGGATTACTATCGACCAAGGATTGGACACGGAGGTTGGACGATGTCGACGCTCAAATCAACGCCCTGCAACCCCCAGAGGAGCTACGAGAACGTGCGCCGGATGACCAGACCGTAGACGAGACTCTGCTGCAAGATGCAACGCAGGCTGACAACGGAGATGACGAAGGACCGAAGCATCCTTCAGATATGTCCGAAGAAGAGAGAGCCGCTGCAATCGAAAAGGCTCAGAGAGACGCTGCAACTGCGCAAGAACTTGAGAAGTTCCAAGCAGTTCGCAAGTACCTATTGGAAGCGCTCAAGTTTATCGAAGTTATCAATGACGCCGCTGAGGTGGTCACTCAGCTGCTGTCATCCAAGAACAAGAGCGAAGTCATTGAAGCCATGGATTTCTTTGTGACCATCGACGCATACAAGATCGCGAATGCGAAGCTCGGTATACGAAGAATGCTGCGCCTGATCTGGACCAAGGGCAATAGTGACGAAGGCAAGGGTGTTCAGACACATTTGCTGGAGTGCTACAAGGGCCTTTTCTTCGATGCGCCACCTGGATTCGACGACAATGCCGTTGCTAACTACATCTCGAAAAACATGATCAGTCTCACATTCGGCACAACTCCCGCTGAACTCACGTCTCTCGAGCAGCTTCTCAGTACCATGAAGAAGCAGGGACTGGTCAATGAACTGGTCATCCAGAAGCTTTGGCAGATATATGGATACCAGAAGAAGGACATTTCCAAGAATCAGCGTCGTGGAGCGATCATCGTCCTCGGCATGTTGGCACTCTCATCTCCAGACATTATTCAACAAGAAATGGAAGCATGTCTACGCATCGGTCTTGGGGAGCTGGGTCGACGAGACTTGGGACTGGCTCGATACACCTGCATAGCGTTGCGTCGCATGAGTCCTCCGCCTGGGAAGCAGGCCTCGAACGACGCGCCGATACAAACTGTCAAGCTCCCAAACGACCACGCAGTTCTCGTCAGGCTAGCCGCTATTACCGAAATGACGTCAGATAGCAAAGAGTGGTATGGAGTTGCGGAACAAGCTATCAGTGCCATCTATGTCCTTTCGAAACACCCGGACGTTTTGTGCTCCGAGATCATCCGTAAGGTCACAAAGCGAGTATTTGGGGGCCAAGTCAAAACTCAGTCGCGACCCACCTCGAGTTCCAGTGCCGCGGAACCAATGGACGTCGATGAGGAGATGCCCGATGCGCCTGCTGTTGACGAACAACAGCCAAAGAAGCAGAACTCTGCGCTTGCATTGTCGCAGTTACTTTTCGTTGTAGGGCACATCGCCATTAAACAGATCGTCCACTTGGAACTTTGTGAGCTTGAGTTCAAGCGCCGTAAAGCTGAAAAGGACAAGAAGATAGCACCGACACCTCGAAAATCCATGGCTTCGTCGGAACCCACACCACTGAAGAAGGGTCGGAAGAGGGGGTCGACGAAGGAGCCGACACCAGCGCCCGAGGAAGCAGATGAGCTGGACCTCATGGCGGGAACGACTGAGGATGATTTCACAGAGGCCATTGCGCACGTCCGCGAACGCGAGCTTCTATATGGTCCGCACTCCCTCCTCGCGAATTTCGGTCCGCTTGTAGCGGATATTTGCGCCAACAACACGTCTTACAACCATCCGACGCTGCAAGCGCAAGCTGCACTGTGCTTAGCTAAGCTCATGTGTGTCAGCTCTGAGTATTGTGAGACCAACCTTGGTTTGCTTCTTACCATCCTCGAGCGAAGCCAAGATGCAGTTGTGCGTAGCAACCTTGTCGTGGCACTCGGTGACATGGCCGTTTGCTTCAACCATCTCATCGATGAGAATACCGACTTCCTTTACCGCCGTCTCAACGACGGCGACCCCAGTGTCAAGCGAACATGTCTTATGACACTCACCTTCTTGATTCTAGCTGGACAGGTCAAGGTCAAGGGGCAGTTAGGTGAGATGGCCAAGTGTCTTGAAGACAGTGACAAGAAGATTGCAGACATGGCACGCATGTTCTTCACCGAGCTGTCAACCAAGGACAATGCTGTGTACAACCAGTTCATCGACATGTTCAGTGTACTCAGTGCGGATTCAGCGCTAAGCGAGGATGCTCTGAAGAGGATTGTCAAATTCCTTGCTGGGTTTGTCGAGAAGGTATGCTTACTCTGTCATGTTATGCTTTTTACCCAGTTACTGACTTCGACCAGGATAAGCATGCCAAGCAGCTATCCGCAAAACTCGCGTCCAGGCTACCAAGAGCGGAAAACGAGAGGCAGTGGAACGATGTCGCATACGCATTGGGTCAGCTTCAGCACAAAGACGAGGAGATACAGAAGATGGTCTCGGAGGGCTTCAAGGTTGTTCAAACGAACGCTTAACTTGCGTCTTCATGTTTTATGTTTAATTCGTTATGACTATATGAACGCGATGATACCCTGGGTTGAGATGGATCGGGGTAGATGAATATTGGCGTTTGGAACTGCATAGCGTATATTGATGTATATGGTATACAACAGAGCTGCTCACCTTTGTCGTCTTCAGCAATCGCAGTCTTGCGTCCAATTTCGATGTATCCGCCTCACGTACGATCAGCCACACCCTTTGCATTCTCCACGTCTGTTGCTTTATCTAGGGGGGGAAACGTGGACTCCTAAGGCTTCGGGCAAACGGGTATCTTGGTGTGTGTGCTTGTGGCATGCCATCTCGTGATTGCACCCGAGTAGAGACAATGGAAGAACTACATCTACATGACATGTAAGCAGCTGTCAAATCTGTACTACGATTTGCATCGCAGAGGACTTCGATAGATTGATGGTAATGTAGTGTAACAATTGCGAGGGGTGAGTACGAGAACCACGTGTCGAATATAGCCGAACACTGCAGGCCCTAGTGATGATGATAATGGTGACCATGACCAGCGAGAACGTAGAGGTTGAACCATGCGCTGCCATCACTCACCGTGGAGGCAGTCTCTGGATGTGTCCGATGTGTGCACAATATGATTTACAATTCCACTTTGTGGACTACTTCATGCGGTCTGCTTCCTCGCATCTTTAACTTTGCTCTCTGCCTTGGCTTCTGCCCTCGTCTTCTTGCCTTGCTCCGCTCTCCTCTCCTTTGCTGTCTTTTGCTGTCCAACCTGCCCACCATGCGCCTCAGCCCGTGCCTTTTCTGCCTCCGTGTGTATCCTCATACCCTGCATGGCTTCGTCCAGGGTGGGTATTCTTAGGCCCTGCTTCCTCGCCTGCGCCAATCTCTGAATACTCGTCTGTCTTCCCCGCTCCGCTGACCTCACGTCCTTCAATAACCGCTCTTTGATGCGCTGTTCGTCTAGTTGTGCTTGGGAGAGGACTGGTGGTCGGTTTTCTACGGGCTCGCCAAAGGGCGCGACGATGGAGGTCACGACGTGGTGGATGACTTTAGAGGTGCGGTATCCCGACGTTATGCGCACGATGTCTCCTTCAACAACGGAGTCATTAGGGTCGCGGGCTATGTACGTTTTTGGGGCTGGAAAGTGCTGTGTTCATCCGTCAGCACTGGTATGGTAGAATGTGCAATTGCCAAGCCAACGCACTTTTCTGAACTTCTTATTCCATTCTTGTTCTGCGACGCGCACTCTTACTGCCTTGGACATCTTGCCCGCTGAGACTACGATGCCAACCTTCTGACTCGAGAAGCATTGCGGAATGATGGGCTTGCCGGCTACTGCTTTAGTCGCTATCGACGCCATGTTGGGTGGGTATGTAGTCGGGTCAGGAAGGTGGTGGTGTGTGGATTGCGGAGGTCTTGCGGGGGTTTCCTAGCGCGGAATGCGCACGCAAAAGTTTATTTGGATGATTGAATGGTAAGACTGCAACTCAATGCGTCCTGGTAGGGTATCCGATCGCGTGTCTGAGGCGTAGGCGGTGAGGCAGCCTCGGTTGACTGTTGTCGCGCTGGAATTGCTTCGCATGAAAAGTGAAGTCGGCAATGCCAAGGCGTAACTCCGATTGGTCGCGTAATCTACGTTACTGCTATCGTGTCCCATTCGCAACTTCCCAAATCCAAGTCATCTTTCCGTTCACATACCTCCATTTCCTTCCTTTCGTGGTCGCTTGCCCTCGTCTCACATCTGCGAACTTCATGTAGGCGTTTGCTCTTGCAATTGTATCGGATACTTATATTCCGTCCACTCACTTTCGCAACTTCGACATCGCCGTTGGCGCGATTCATAGTACAAGATGCTCCTACGGGTAGCGCTGTTCTTTGTGGTCGCCTGCTTAGCACTAATAGTGGTCGGCGCAGAAGATTACTACAAGGTATGCAGAGGCCACATCTGTATTTACCTGGGTCTTCGCCTCGTTTCCAAATTAAAGCATATAGGCTAACAGAGACAAATGTAGCTACTTGGTCTCAAGAAGGATGCCACGGAGCGCGAGATCAAGAAAGCATATCGGACCCTGAGCAAGAAATACCATCCGGACAAGAATCCGTACGTTCATAAATCGAATACTTGGGCTCAAGGTTCTAACAAAGTTTAGTGGCGATGACGATGCGGGCAAGAAGTTCGTAGAAGTTGCTGAGGCCTACGATGTCCTTAGCGAGAAGGAGACACGTAAAATCTACGACCAATACGGCCACGACGGCATCCAACAGCACAAGCAAGGCGGCGGTCCACGCCAACACGATCCCTTCGACCTCTTCTCGCGCTTCTTCGGCGGCTCAGGGCACTTTGGACATCAAGGTGGAGAGCGCAGAGGGCCAAACATGGAAGTGCGAGTTGCACTGCCTCTTCGAGACTTCTACAATGGCCGAAAGACAGAATTCACAATTGAAAAACAAGCGATATGCTCCGCCTGTGAGGGCTCAGGTTCGGAAGACGGCCATGTAGATACATGTAGCACATGTGGTGGACGGGGTGTCAGGATACAACGACAGCAACTCGCACCCGGTCTGTTCCAGCAAGTCCAGATGCATTGCGACCAATGTCATGGTAAAGGAAAGACTATCAAGCACCCATGTCCCGTCTGTAGCGGTAGCAGAGTAATCCGCGAAGCCGAATCACACATTCTCGAAATCGAAAAGGGCATGCCGAAGGGCGTACGCATCACCTACGAGAACGAAGCAGACGAGAGCCCCGATTACGTTGCCGGCGACCTTATTGTGCACCTCACTGAGGCGGAGCCTGCTATGGGAGAACAAGAGCACGAGCGCACAGACGGAACCTTCTTCAGGAGACGGGGTAAAGACCTTTTCTGGCGCGAAGTCCTCTCTCTCCGCGAGGCATGGATGGGCGGCTGGACACGTAACATCACTCACCTGGACGGCCACATTGTCCAACTTTCACGCAAACGCGGTGAAGTCGTACAGCCCAATCTTGTTGAGATTGTCAAAGAGGAAGGCATGCCGATATGGCACCAACAACTCGAAAACAACGAGGGTCTGCAGTATGGTGACCTGCACGTCGAGTATGTGGTCGTACTCCCGGATCAAATGGAGAAGAGTATGGAGAAGGAGTTCTGGAGTGTGTGGGAGAAGTATCGCGCGAAGAAGGGCGTTAGCATCGATGCCGAGTTTGGCAGACCGCAGGAGCCTATCAAGATGCCAGAGCCAGATGCGCACGACGAGTTATAGGACATACTCCAGAAGTGGATGCCTCCGGCTTACGTACAGCGCATAGGAGACACATGGAAGATGATGCTGAGATGAGGGATGTGTTCAGTGCATATATGAATTGATTGTGGTATACCCGGTGATGACGCGGAGTTGGGGAGTCAGTTCCGGCATCGATTTAGCATATAGACCGCTTTCTGATGTATTAGAACGATGCATGCATATTTACGAATGACTATGTGCTGAGTTTGCAAGGATATTTCATAGTGATGGCCATTACCAGCGGAGCACGTACTTTACCATTGCTCGTCACTCGAACCCTTTTCCAGAAGGCATGGACTGCTCAATGGTTCATGTAGATTTCTAGCCGTACGAACGCTACCTCTCCAAGATCCCATTGCGTGAATGTTTTGAAAAAGGCAACGACATGTTCTCTCCCTGGTGCGTTCTCGGAGGTGTTGGCGCGACCCCGGTAAAAGCGTAGCGTTCTGTACCGTAGAGCTGCCAAGCAATTTGCCGTAATCATAGATTTCAACCACCACCATTCCTTCCACATACGACCATAGGACACTGAGAGTTATGCTTCCCGTCCGCTCAGCTATATACAAGCAGTGTACCGGCGGATTAGTAGTTAGGTGGGTGACCACTAGCGAATCCCCGCTGTTGTATGTTTTTTTTTCTGTCTTTTTACTCTAGTGACCATCTTGGCGTAGGAAGTAGCTCTAGACTGCTCTCTCCTCTTTCTTGAGGCCGCTAGGAGGGTTTGGAAGATTCAAGGGCTTTGCCTACCATATTTCCGCTGAGCAGGGCAGAAGAACGTAACTTCGAAGAGCCTGTACGTCAGGGAGCGGCCGTTTAGATGATTGATGGCACTGCTAAGCAATGCTACTTTTAGGATGGTGCACCTTGGGATATTGCGATTAATCTTTGATCTGGGGTTTACAATGCGTACCTCACTCTTATGTTACCCATCGCTTCTAAATCAGACGATGGGTAGTTATGTGCTATATAAAGAGCATCGCTTAGACCTTATAAGTTGGACATGTGGCGATGAAGAGGATGTTTGTGCCTATGGTTATCTGAACCTGTTCCAAGGGAGTTTTACTGGCATATAACCGTCGTTACCTACATCCAAAACTTTATACCAACGTCCTGCGTTACTGCTTACAGCTTTTGTTGCAAGCTCGTTTCCGTAGCCTTGTGCTCCTTGCAAACAGAAACGTTGGAAACTGGAGCGGGATTAGCGACTTGCTAAGCTGTGATATCGGACGCTGTTATAATACTTACCGCTACATCAGGTTGTTCGCATAGCCAGATGCAGCGCGACAGTGAGTGCTGGACGTGTAGTCGAGACCCCACGGGCTGCGAGGGGTGAAGGTTAGACCAAGCATTAACCGTGACCCGCTCCTACGCTAGCGCGTTCGGTGATTGGCTCAATGAGAATCTTAGCCGGAATAGTCTCTCAGCCTGTAGCTTCCCGTCACACAAACATCCCACACTCGCGGCATACCTCAGCTCGTTCCCGTGCATAGGAGCCTGCATGGTACAAAACCCGATGCCTGACGATGGCGTTGGATCATCACCCGCCACCACTATGGTCTGGCTACATTCCTTTGAGTACCTATGTAGGGCGTCCTTCGGGAGGGTCTGAGGGCTGAAGCCTGCTTTTTGCCATTGCCAGAGGCAACCTACAGGGTGCGGGATTTAAGGTACTGCGATATCTCCCCCAGGGCTTTGCGGCGTAGAAAAGCAAGCTCTGCGAGTCACATCCCCCGCGCGCCGACGCTCAAAGAAAATGCCGCAGTGCTGCGCCTTCCTGCCTAAACAATGACCCAGCTAACTGCACCTGGGCAATTTGCTCTCACGATAAGCACAAGGCCAAGGGCCAACCAAAGCTTTGCGCCAGCAGTGAGAGCTTGTTACCAGATGAGATTGTCAGACAGCCACAGCCTTAGCAAGATAACGGAATCGTATAAGTCTTGCGAGAACGCTTTACTATCTTCGCGCACATCTCCAACAGCCTAATATGGGTACCTCAATACACTTTGCAGATACAGACATGCATCCAGTTCGGTCGCAGTCCGTGGGTGGAGTGTATCCCATGCGCTCACGCACGAAACCGCATGTGAACAGGACTTCTGTAGATGCAAAGATCGGCGAACTGGAAGACGCCGAAGACGAAGATGCTGGCCTGCGCGATGAACGCGATTTCAAACGCAGTCAGGTAAGGGGGTACAAACTGGTGCGAAACCAGCCTACTAACAGGACGCAGGCCTTCAGTCTAACACAGATCCTCATCCTTGCGTACCAATCCACCGGTGTCATCTATGGTGACATTGGAACATCCCCACTCTATGTTTACTCTTCGACGTTTACAGAGGCTCCTACTCGAATTAATCTACTTGGTGCTTTGTCGCTCATACTATGGTCTGTCACCTTGATGGTCACCGTCAAATACGTCATAATTATCCTGCGCGCCGACAATGATGGAGAGGGCGGTACATTCAGCACATACTCTCTTCTTTCCAAATATGTATGCTTGTTGACCTTGCGCATGATCTTCGGTCACTAATGCATGCAGGCGAACATTGCCAATCGAGATCCTCGCGAAGCTACCCTGATACGTGAGTATGCTTCCAGCCCTAATCGACCATCTATACTGACCATCCGGTAGGCATGGAAAGACATGACACGAATGATCTGGGCCGGTCCACAAGAAATATTCGCTCAACGATCGAAAAGTCAACGTTCTTTCGCGGCTTGCTGCAGGTCATTGGTGTACTTGCCGTGTCTATGGTAATGGCTGATGGTGTTTTGACCCCCGCGCAATCCGTCCTGGGTGCCGTACAAGGTCTCAGCGTCGTGAAGCCCGACATCGAGAAGTCCACCATCATCGGTGTCACATGCGCCATCCTCGTCCTGCTATTCGTAAGTCGTGACCGTACGAAACGTATGTGAGACATACACTGACTTCGTACCTCCACCTTTATAGGTGGTGCAACCGCTTGGCATCACAAAACTGACATTCATCTTCTCGCCCATCGTCATTGTGTGGCTAGCTCTGAATGCCGGGTTTGGCGTTTACAACCTGGCTAAGTAGGTATTCTTGCTGCCTCATAGGTTCTCTTGGCTGACAACTCTAGGTACGATTATGCAATCTTGGAAGCTTTCAACCCTTTCTATGCGTTTGACTACTTAGTAAGGAACAAGTACGAAGGATGGAGGAGCCTTGGCGGTATTCTCCTCGCCTTTACAGGTGTCGAAGCTCTGTTTGCCGATATTGGAGCCTTCAGTCGCCGTGCGGTTCAGATCAGTTGGCTTGGATACGCCTATCCATGTCTTCTCCTCGCCTACAGCGGTCAAGCTGCGTACATCAGCGTACACCCTGAAGCCTACTCCAACCCCTTCTATAACTGCGCCCCGCCTGGATGGCTCATTTTCTCGCTCATTGTAGCCATCGGTGCTGCAATCGTTGCGTCGCAAGCTATGATTACCGCGACTTTCCAGCTCCTTACCCAAATTATGAAGCTTTCGTATTTCCCGCAGATCAAGGTCGTTCACACTTCGACAACGTACCACGGACAGCTGTACATTCCCAGCATCAACTGGCTTCTCATGGTTGGAACTGTGCTTGTTGCTGCCATTTACAACAACACAACTTCCTTAGGTAATGCCTACGGTGTATGCGTCATGTTCGTCACGTTCTTCGACACGTGCATGGTTACACTTGTTGCAATCTTGGTGTGGCGCATCAAGCCGTACTTCGTACTTCTTCCGTGGCTCACTATCACTTGCTTAGATGGTACCTACCTATCATCAGCACTCACCAAGGTACCAGACGGCGCTTGGTTTACCATTCTTCTCGCCTCGCTTTTAGGATCCATATTCATCCTTTGGCGTTTTGGCAAAGAGCAACAGTGGGGTGCGGAAGCTAGCGACCGCTTCCCAACAACACACTTTGTCAAGACACTTCCAGACGGCCGTTTAGAACTGACTGAGATGTTCGGCAGCAAGTTTGTCGGTACCATGGAAGGCTTCGGCATCTTTTTCGATAAAGCTGGTGAGACGACCCCTATTGTGTTCAGTCAGTTCATCCGAAAGCTGGTCACGATCCCTGAGGTTATCGTGTTCTTCCATCTTCGGCCGCTAGAGGTACCATTCGTCGCCCTGGATAATCGGTACAGCGTTTCGCGACTAGCTATTCCCAACTGTTACCGCTTGGTAGTACGCCATGGGTACATGGACGAAGTTATCACACCGGACTTGGCCTCCCTCATTTATGAGAAAGTCCGCAACCACATTGTCGCACGGGCTCTTGAACGCGAAGTTGAGGTACCTACGAAGGCCACTGGCGTTCAGACGGAGAAGAATGGTGGAACTGAGACTGTTGCCGGAAGTGGAATATCTACTCCAACACGCAGTTCGACGACTTCCGCGCGCTTGGAAGCGCTCGAACGCGCATACAACCACGAGGTGCTGTACATCATCGGTAAGGAAGCAATGAAGGTTAAGGCCGGCACGAACATCATCCGGCGGTCCTTCCTGGAGGCCTTTCTATTTATTCGGGAAAACTCGAGGGCAAAGATTGCGAGTTTGAGTGTTCCGATGGATAAGGTTATTGAGGTTGGTTTTGTGAAGGATGTATGAACAAGGCAGTTCGCAATCGTTGTATAGTGGTGGTGGGGTAAGGAAATGTCATCGTATATCGGAACGTTTGCACCCAAGTTCATCTAACGACCCTGGTCTTTCAATACTATGAAGTATCACGTATTATCTCTTGGTTGCCAGTGCTAACAATGGTGTGCCTGCCTAGACGTCATCTGCCCCCTCCTCGGATTGGCCGCACATCGCTAGTCCACACGATGGATCATCCTTCGAGGTTCAATGTGCGATGTTGCGGCCAAAATACCTGCAACGAGAGCACTCTGAACTAAGGTCAGAGGTGAATACAGTTCAGTCGACAGGGATGAACCGTCCTTGGAGAAGCAATACCATCTCTCGTTCATGCGTCGAGGCAAGCGAGATGACCGAAACAAGCACTCTTCAATGTAATCCGTTATGAGGCTGAAAAATGGACAGAGAAGCAATGAGTCACAGCAGGAGCTCGTCGAAGGGACGAGCAAGCGATCAGTGTCAACAACAGTTGATACAGTAGCTGCGTCCCGCCGACGCAAAATGTTCAGGGGGGCAGGCGATCGTTGTCACGACCGACGTAGGTGTACAGCGTTCACCTAGGATGTCGCTACAGAAAGCAAGACGTTCCGAGGATTTGCAATAGACTTGGGTCAAAAATGAACGTATTGTATAACACACTATTCTGGCAATTGGAGCTGCTCGTTAGGAAGCCTGTAAGATCCCGTCTTTGCCCGCGCTAATGGATGACAATCTATCTAGAGCCCCGATTAGGGCTAAAGCAGCATATCGCTACTCCAGAACCATGCAAGTTTCAAATACAAGACTCTCACCCTATTCATATGTGCCGCAGTACATCTTCTAGCTGCTCAGAATCAGCGACAAGAGGATCTGCACAAATCCAAGTGATCATCTGCAATCTAAACAGCATCATAATGGATTGGCTATTGATCACTTGCATTGCAAGCATCAGTCTCTTGAGTTTACTCACATGGCGCCGGTACTTCTCAGCGATCAGCGACATTCCTGGGCCCTTTGCCACTTCTTCCACTCGCCTTTGGCAGATGCACCGCATCCTGAAGGGCGATCAAAACCTTGCGCTAATACGATTACACGAGCAACATGGTAAGTTTGTACGCGGGTAAAGATGTGTATTATTGACCTTGCGCGCACACGCCTTGTAGGCCACTTCGTTCGCATATCCTACGACGAAGTAAGCGTTAGTCATCCAGATGCCATTGCAGAGATTCTTTTAGCTCCCCTCCACAAGGTACTATGTCAAGAAGAGTTCTCATCAGACAAATGACTAACATAATCACAAGGTAAATCGGTACAAGATTCACGCTCTGCCAGACTACCGCTTCCAATCGCCCATGAGTATCACAGATCCCAAGAAGAAAGCCGAAAAGTCAAAACACATAGCTGCAGCATATACCGTCTCCAACCTGCTTCGTTCAGAAGAGCATGTCGACCGTACCTTGGAATCTTTCCTCGACTGGATGGACAAATATGCAACAGACAAGAAACCCATGAACCTCAACACCTTCATCTCTGGTACGCAACATTCGACGTTCATCGGCGAAGTTGTATTCTCCAAATCCTTTTGGATTCCTAGAACAAGGCAAACACATTGGCAGATCGACCGAGAACTCGCGAGCTCTAAACGCATACATGGCAGTAGCCGGGTATTCCCAATGGATCAACATCGCGCTCCTCGCCAACCAAATCATGACCCAGCTCTCCATACAGCCCATGGGCCATTTATTCGACACGGTCAAGTCCGTGTTGGCGGATCGAGAGAAGAACAGAAATGTCCGTTACGATGCAGTTCAGTATTGGTTAAAGCGGGCATGAGCGACATCTGGATAAACTCACTATACGCGAGATCAATACCCAGGCGCTTGCTGCCGTGGGAGCGGCATCTGATACTGTTGCTGCGGGTATACAGGCGTTTGTACATCACATGATTTGTCATGCTAGTGCGTGGGAGCGCGCTCATGACGAGGTTCTCGAAGCAGGCGCAAAGGGGCTGTGTAGGGGTCCAGTGTCAGGCCCAGCTGACGATATATACTATCCTGCACTCTGACCAGTAGTCTACTGATCATATGTACCTTTTTGGGTTGCCTGGCGTAGTGGTGCAGGGCTGCGTTCT
Organism: Alternaria brassicicola; assembly: GCA_002796735.1. Lineage (NCBI taxonomy): Eukaryota > Fungi > Ascomycota > Dothideomycetes > Pleosporales > Pleosporaceae > Alternaria > Alternaria brassicicola. The sequence continues at coordinate 541,616 of PHFN01000004.1, forward strand.
GACATCCAGTAGTGTCTTATGCTGATGCACAGCCGCTTGGGTAAGAAGATGGTCCTCGAATCCTGCTCATGAAGCTGCCCCAGAACTGATGATGAGCAGCTTTGTGCAAGCTTGCGTGAAAAGAAGCTCTTCGTATCTTCGGTCCTGTACTAATGGGTCTTCCTCGTATAGCGCCCAAGCGAGGCTTGACGGTTGGCGATCGTACCATACCTGAGGGTACGACCATCTCAATCAACCGTGAGTAGATGGTTTCTGAGGACTTTTCTTTTTGATAACTAAACTGACTTTACATGCCAAACCATAGCATGGATGGTACACTATTCAAGGGAGATATGGGGCGCTGATGCGCATGTGTTCAACCCAGACCGATGGTTGGAAGAAGATATCGCTGCGAGAGAGAAGTACTGGATATCTGTGGGTAGAAATCATTATTCTCTACTAGTTTGAGATTCGCGACTGTGTATATATGCTGATTTAGTTGCGTAGTTCGGAGCAGGTTATGGCGGTTGTCCAGGACAAAATATATCGCGAAAATTAAACTTGCTAAAGTTGCAGCGACCCTGGTCAGGGATTATAAGATTAGGCAGGTGGAAACATCACAGGAATGGCAGTGGAAGGCTTACTTTACAGTTGTGCCACATTCGTGGCCTGTGTATGTTGAGAAGAGAGGATGGTGTGGAGGTATGGATGCGAAGATGTTCGTTAGTGTCCATGATGGGGGTATATAAACATAACCAAGGCCGAACTCCCAAACTAAAACCCGAGCAGAAAAACTCCAGTTCGCCCTCGAAGAAGGAAACTACACACTATAACCACTGATCCATACTGCCAAAGGGTGGATACTTCAACCCACTCGGTTTTTTCCTCCTTGTCCACCTCCCACCACCACTTGCACTACTCCCTACAGTACTGCTCACGCAATCCCAATCCCATGGGGTTCGTTTACCCAATACTTCGTAACCGGCTACTCTGCGTAACGCACCTCGCGTTCGCTCTTGTTGGACGCTGCGGAGGGCTGCGCGGGTGCTTTCTCGGACTGTTGTTGGACCTGTGGTTGGCTCGACGATTTGGGTGTGGTAGGTGGGTTCGGGAGGGCGAGAAGTTGGCGGGCAGCGGGATGGCTGGCGGGTTGGTGGCGGAGGAGAAGGGGACGAAACAGTGCGTTTCCTGCCTGGGCCTCGGAGGCGAACATCTGTAGTGTTGGACATATCCAGACCGTGGTGATGATGATGGCCGTGAATTGGATGCATGTGCAGTGGGTGAAAATGGGGGTGTCTGTGGTGGTGATTCAAGTGTGCGTCGAAGTGCGCGTGATGGTGACCCCCCTTTTCTTCCACCGCAAGGCTAATTTTCGGCACTTTGACGTGGACATCGCTGAAGCGCGGTGATGCCGGACTACGATGTACGCGAACGAGGTCCTCTACACATGAAGAGTCTGTAGAAAGGCGATGTTGCCTTTTCCCTTTGGCTGGTGTGAGGGTAAACCAGCACATGTCGGCTGCGCGTCGAGGATATATCGACACCAGAGTCGATGCGCGTGGGCAAGGGGTGAAGTCGTGTCGGCGGGGCAAGGCGATGGTAACCAGTATAAGAGAAAGCCGGAGTATAGCTTGAAGGCGGTCTCGAAGGGTGATAGTAAGAGTAGGATGTTGTGTCGAAACGGGGCATTCAGAAGACTTGCAAGAAGACGAAACAATGGAAGCAGGCTGTACTTTAACCTACGACAGACACACGATGTACATATGATCAAACCCTTTCTTACCTTTTCTTGTGAAGCGTCCTTCTATGTATATAACATTGCCCTGGAAGATCATTCGTTACCATCATGCACGCAGCGCCGGACTTGCACGCGGGCCGCACATCTGCATGCAATGAAGGGAACAAATGAGACAGAGTGGGTAAGAACGGTGCCTGCATGATTGTTGATGGTGCCTGCATATAGGCAATGCAAACATGTGCCCAGGTGCGCTGGGCGAGTGACGGAGGCTGATGAGGGTGGGAGATGAGCGCGTGGGTCGGCGCGATGTCTTGCCTGACCTGAAGTCTCAATGGGCGGCATGTGACGCTTGAGCCCCCAACGCCCGTTCGTGCCTTGCACAATGAGGGAACTTGCAAGACTCGATGACGTATGTAAAAATGCAACATGGTCGCGCAGCAGTCCTTCCTACTGCATACATAGTATGCCTCTTTTGGAGACGTGCCTGCGCCACCTCCGTCCTTTGACGGGCGCAGTGCAATAGGCTGCAAGTGTGCTTGCACTCTTTGGAAGACTTCATGTCTGGAATGAAATGCCACACTTATCCCGTCTCTTTCTGTTTAAGAAAGTAAATGCTATCGCGATAGGTAATGACCTGGCGCATCCAACGCGCGATTTGTCCATTATCGCTGCTCCTGCGCGAGTGGCGGTGACTGTGCAGTTGATAGGGAGACATTGAGCGTAATACAGGCTAGAGCATATCATGAAGCTCTTTGATCCTGACGAAGCGTGCGCGCAAAGTGTGGTGTAGTTGACGGTGTCCAGAATGCGACAGCCCAGGCGAAGGCAGCAGCTCGGACGCGGCTACGTCTTGGCATTACCGACAACGCCGGAGCTTCGAGCTCACATCACCACTTCAACAATCAAACAACCCCACCGCAAACCCCTCGACCACGTCTCTGATACCCTTTGATCTCCGCCAATACATACTGTCGCAACCATGGATTCATTAGTATCGCAGTACAGCCGGCCGGCGTATACCGAGGAGGGCCCGTCAGAGGAAGAGCAGTTGCAGCTCTACAGCGGCACCCCAGAGCTATCCCTCAAGTTTGCCCTACCACCAGTAGCCCAGGTGCGCTCTATCGTCTCCGTATAATAGAGGACGTGGCATACTGACAACAACACAGTCAGCGTCATGGCTCCGCGCAATGACCGACGACTACTCCAACCCCAACTGCCCCATCAAGATCGCCCACGGTACCACAACCCTCGCCTTCCGCTTCAAGGGCGGTATCATCGTAGCCACCGACTCGCGTGCAACAGCCGGAAACTGGATAGCTAGTCAGACGGTCAAGAAGGTTATTGAGATCAATAACTGCTTGCTGGGAACTATGGCTGGTGGCGCTGCTGTACGTACGACCACAACCGCGAAAAGGACACGGAAGGAGGCCTGAGTATTGACAAGCAATAGGACTGCCAATACTGGCTCGCATACCTAGGCATGCAATGTCGCCTCCACGAGCTGCGACACAAGCGCCGCATCTCCGTCGCGGCCGCGTCCAAGATCCTAGCCAACCTGGTCTACTCATATAAGGGAATGGGTTTGAGTATGGTATGTCTTTCATGTTCCTCGTCAATCTTGTGTACTTCATCAACCTAACATTCTACACCTAGGGAACCATGTGCGCCGGCGTAACCCCACAAGAAGGCCCCGCCCTCTACTACATCGATAGCGACGGCACCCGTCTAGCCGGTAACCTCTTCTGTGTCGGCTCGGGTCAGACATTCGCATACGGTGTGCTCGACGCACAGTACAAGTACGATCTCGAGGACGACGAGGCGCTCGAGTTGGGCCGAAGGAGTATTCTCGCTGCTACCCACAGGGATGCGTACTCTGGTGGTTTCATCAACTTGTATCATGTCAAGGAGGACGGATGGGTCAAGCATGGCTTCAACGACACGAATCCTATCTTCTGGGAGACGAAGCTCAAGAAGGGTGAATTCTCCAATGTTACTAGTGCGTTGGAGTAGGCGACTACCAAGTCACTGGCGGGCCTGAAAGGTGCCTAATAGTAGTGCTGGGCGGATACGAGGCAGATGGCAGCCCATGATTGCTGCAGTGTAGCACTTACATAACATCACGACTAGAAGACATGTCCAATGAAATGACGTAACACAAGACTCCTTCATACCCCTCGACATATACAACGACGTTGCAGCCTACGACTAGACGACATGGAAAATGTTGAGGAATGCAACAGTGTTGTAGACTTCCAAGAAGCCTATTTTTGTAAACAGTACCCTGACCACGCTTGCCGTAGTAGGCTAAAAGAAAGCCTAGCTTGCTAAGAAGTAACGTGTCTTCTTCTTCTTCTTAGATGGAGTGCACCGAAAGATAGACAGCAGCATGATGGTTTTGAACATGTTTCCATTTCCATTTCCATTTAATGATAGGTCCATTAGTTCCAATCATCCATGCTACCCTACATGCAACCCGCCAGAGCAAACGATAAGAAAGCACAGTCCACGCTGGCTGATGAACGCCTACTTCCCCTCCTTGTAACAAAAAGAAAGAAAAGAAAAAGTTGCAATATACACTATCCCAGTGTCAAGTAGTTGGGGTATAAGCAAAAACGCCGCGCAAGTTCCCTCGTCCCGTTACGGAGATGTGTTGTGAACGCCGGTTTCCCAAATCAATGCAGAACAAGGAGAGTTGACAATGCGGAAACCTAGAGAAAGAAAGAAATAGAGAGAGAGAGAGAGAGAGAGAGAGAGAGAAAGTCTTCAGTGATAGTGACGTCTAAGACAAAACAAAAATGGGGAATCAACGACTCCGTCTCCTCAATCCCAAATCCTCTTGTTGCAACTGCTTGATGAGATCGAAGCTCGCTTGATCCAGATTCGGGTCAATCATGTTGAGCATATTCCCCATATTCATGCCTCCATTCATGCCCACACTGATACCCATTCCCGTCCCCATACTCATGCCATGCTCGAGTTTGATGCCGCTAGTGCCGTTGTCTTGCCGCTTGCTAGGCGTCGATTTAGGCGTCTTGCTATTGCGGCCAGCGCGCGAGGGCGTGTGACCAGGTTTGCGGCCCGAGGAGTGCTGCGTGCGGGCTTTGTACGAGTTGTTGAGCGTGGGGGTGATGGGTGGGGGAGGGAAATCAGAGTTTGTTGTGAAGTTGTTGTAGTTGTTTGTAGCGGGAGAGGTTATGTAGGGGCTGTACGAGTGGTTGTTGTTCTTGCTGTTATTTGTCGGGGGAGATGCTGCGGAGACGTGTCTGGGTGAGACGGGTGATGATGGGTAGCGGACGGCGTGAGGTTCTGGTCCAGGCTTCGAGGTGAAACCATTTGTATGCGCCTGCGAGGAGGTATCGTTGTGGGGTGGTGGACCAGGCGTGAGCGGCTCTACGCTGGGACCGTGCACTTCGCCATTGTGTCTTGTGAGCTCCATTCCGTCCATGAGCATCGGGTCGATAGGTTGATACTCGACTGACGACATGACAGTATCGCCATTCGTGTGGTATGAGTTGCTTATATCCATATGGCTGTAGTCACCGTTGGTATATGATTGGAGGGCAGGATCAACAGGCGCCAGATCCTCATGTTCGGGGCTTTGGTCTAGCGCTTGCTGGGCGGAGTAGGCCATCTCCTGGAGGAAGGACGAACCACTACTGAACTGATGTGGCAGGGAATGACGTGTGTGCATGTCTCCATTCAAGTACTCGTCGTCGTATGAAGACCCGTGTCTCATCCGCTTCGCTGTTGATGTTGAGTCCTCATCGCTGACCCTTCGTTTCTTTGACGCAGAACCCCGCGGAATAGGAATCTCGTTAGCCTTGACGGGATCAACATTGCCGTATTCATCATGGATACAGCGACGCTTGCTCTTCCTACAATCAGCACACGCCTTGACTCTGCCAGATTTGAGGGCGTAAGGGTCGCCGTTCACGTCAGCCATGATTGGACCGCCGTTCACCGGGCCATTGGCGGCGTTTGACAAGCTGTCTGCAACCGAGTGGTCACTAAGCCGACGTTTGACAGATATGCCGTACGAGCCAGAGAGGTCGATGGTGTGCATGCCTGGCTTCGATGTATCCACGATCTCGTCCTTGTGTTTGCATCGGATTCGGCGTTTTCTACACGCATCGCACGCAACACGTTTTGGTCCCAGCTGAGATGTTTTCGGCGTGGTGATGTGCGGGTTGTTTGCCGACGGTCGTAGGAAGCCAGTCAGTGGGCCAGATGTGACAGGAACCATATCGAAGTTGTTGTAGTTTTCCAGTTCCACAGGAGGCGAAGGCTCAGGGACCACGTCAGAGGCTTTGATACGGGCTGATGATCTTTCTGCTGTTGCCCTCAAAGCTTCGTGAAGCGTCTCGCGCTCCAATCTTTTGACCTGAGCAGCACTCAGCTTCTTTTCGGTAGTCTCCATGACTTCGGGGAGGGCAGCATTAGAGAATGCCCATGATGGTATAGTCTCGTTGCCGCGCTTCCATGCAATCCACATTGCAAAGCGTCGCGCCAGCACGAGCGGCTCGCCATGGCCCTTGGGAATTGACTTGTTGACAGCGCTTCGGGTCTTCTGTGGCACGTCGATCTTTCCTTCGGTGATTAGGACTGTTCTCCAAATGTAGTTCAACAAATCGCTCAGTCCTTCCAGTTCGTGCTTGGAGTAATATCGTTTGTTGTAGTTTTGTGCGCCGAGGTGTGAATTATCCCCAAATCTGACCGGCTCGCAGTAGATAGGTGTCGATCGTTTGAACTGTTCACCGCTCTGCAAGAGCTCCTGAACTGGACCAGGAACAGGATCCTCTTCTAGATATTTGATGGCAGTCAACCACATGATCTTTTGGAAGAAGGGATACCGGAACTGGAGGGCCACCTTGGTGTTCTTCTCAATTTCCAAGATCTTGATTTGCATGCCGTAGTGTATGCGGGTGAGGAAGTTGCCTCCAATGACGAGACTGTCCTCAGGAGTCCAGACCGCGTGGATCCAGCCGGAGGGAATCAACATAGTATCTCCAGGATACAGATCCACCCGGTAACATTCTTTGACTTGTTTACCAAGCCAGTCGTGCCCTTGGTTCGGCGAGAGACACCAGTCTTCGTACTTTTTGAGGTTTTGCTTTGTGGGTGGAATGAAAAAGAAGACCTTCTTTCCCTTTACAATGTGGTAGTATACCGATGAACCACCAAAGTCGATGTGAAAGTCGGTGAAGCAGTCTGCAACAGACATCAGACAGTAGAACTGCACTGGTGGCGGCGCAGATTTGTCGTCCTCCCGCCATACGGAGTCTTGTAGATCCATGTCCCGAACAGCCTTGGGCCGTCGAATGAGCTTCCCTAGCCTACTTCGAGATACCTCCAGACTGATGACGTTCCGCACAGGTTTCTCTCCTTGTTGTTCGTAGTAGTCTGCCCACTTTCCCATAGTCCACTTCTTGCCTTCGCCCTCTTGTGCTTTGACGTCAATCACGGGTACGGGTTCGTTTGAGCCGTAAAGTTCCGCTACACGACGAACCGTCAGGCCTTTGGGTATAACCATGTCGAGACTGTCCTGACCGTCGTCGGCGACTGCCTCGTACTCGTATCGTAATTTTGACCCATCTGCCTGCCTATCGATGTCTTGCATAGTCACATCCTCCTCAGTCGACGCCGCCGGAGTGTTCATATCGCCAGGAATCACAATCGGCTCCTTGAAACCATTCATCTTCTCGAGAAAGTCACCAGTGATGAGCTGCGCCGGCATGCGCGCAAACGTCTCCGGAGTGAATTCGATGTCGCCATTCTTGAAAGCTGCGATGTAGTGATGTTCCGGATTGTCGTCCGATGTTTTGAGAACACCCTCGTTTAGACCGGCATAGTCAACAGTTGTGTGGGCTCTGACGGATTTACGAACCTCTGGACCATGTTAGAACTATAAGCCCAATGTGCGTCGGTAGACCTACTCGTTGTTTCACCAAACTTGGGTCTACACGGTTCGCAGTAGAATTTGTTTACCTCCCGTACCTCCCGTTCGCTGTTGAAACCAGCGCATGGGTAATGATACCACTCTTTGCAGCCATCGCAGCCGATCCATTGCTCGCCGTCGCCGATTTTGGTAGGTGATTCGGACGATTTGCAGTGGGCGCATATAAGTTCTGGTTCGACCGGAGCGAGTGCGGGTTGGGCGACTGCATCGATAGGAGCAGGGACGACTGCCTGTGTGCTGAGGGGTAGTGATTTCGCACGCGAGTAAGTCGAGAGAGGTTGCTCGTCTGGTAGTGCTGGAGCTGACGTTGAGAAGGAATGCCGACGAGCTTGCGGGGGCGAGGCTTGGGCTGGTTCAGCTAGAGATACGGTAGGAACAGAGCTGTCCGCTGGGATGACAGCAGACTGATCGGCGGGCAGACTCAGTGGCGACTGAAGCTGGTCTGGAGCTCCCGAAGTGCCTGTAGACGTCGCACTCTTCGGCTTGGGTGTCGACTTCTTCCGTTTGCTACTTGCTGAGGGTGCGCCACGAGATCCGCGCCCTTTCCCTTTCGGCAAGCCCTGACCCTTTTTTGCCTTTGGCTCTTCTGTGGAAACGGCATCTTGCATTTCAATCTCAGGCTGTGTAACCACGAGGAGAGCTTCCTCAGGCGGTGTATGTGTTTGCGCAGTCGAGGCAGTCTGGGCTACGTCAGAGGGTGCCCCTAAAGGGTGTTTCAGGTCAACGGGCGCCTGCGCAGGCTGGTTGCAATGGTCGGAAGGCGGTGGTGGTGGTGGCGCCACGTAAGGATTTGCAGGCTCTTGCTTATGTTGTATCTGTTGTGAAGGTTGCTCAGCCGGCGCTGATTGTGAGACGGTCAACCGCTTTGCTGTCGAGGGCGGGGAATGCGCGGTTTGAGTGGAAACATTGAAGAAATCCAGCAGCAGCTGAGCTTCGACAAGGCGGTCGTCTGGTACGCTACTGTTCTGGTGCATGCGACTGCCGCCATCTGCCATGTGCTCGACATTGTAGGACCAGCCCGGGTTATGACTCGTAGCGGGTCTCGACTGAGACGGTCCATACTGCGGAGACCCATACACCTCGGAGCGCGCTCTCTTCGCAGGCCGCTCATCAAAAGAATAGGAAGGGTCCCTAGGGCGAGTGTGTGCCGGGGCGCGTTCGCCGATCGGGTAAGGCACTGTCGTGGGCGACGCCACCGAGTGCGGAGCATGGCGCGAAAAGCCAACGTATTGCGGGTTTGTATGCTGCCTTGTCATAGCGACATCTGCGAGGGCTTCAATGGGCGATGCCTGCGCCAGAGAATACTGCGGCGGAAGAGGTGCGGAGCGCGACGGGTGCCCGTACGTCACCGCCGGCGACGACTGCTCCCCAGACGCGCGCGCGGCTTCTCTAAGAGCAGATGCATTGTTCAGAGCGTCATTGATGTGCCTTGTGTTTGATAACGACGCGGTTGGGAGATTCGCATTGCCGGCGGGGTGCGCTATCGAGGGCTCAGTCGGCGGCAGGACGGGCGACAGCGGCTCGTAGACGGGCGGCGGAGGTGTAGGGGCACGCGTCAAAGCTCGCCTGTACTGCTCCTTGAAGGATGAGATTCGTCTCATGGTGGGTGGGTGTGCGGAGGTGGGTGGACTAGGGCTTCGGAGGTGCGAGGTAGTCGTCGGTTTGGCGTCTCAGACAGATGCGCGGCTATGGAGCAGCGGCACTATAAGCTGAGAGACGGGCGGCGTAGCAGTAGAGCATGGGCATGTCCTGCGTTGAAGCGACAGTTGGCGCGGTCGAGGGTGAACGAGTGTAGGGGGTGGTTTGGTAGTAGAAGGATGGTGGTGGAGAAGTCGGCGGGGATTGTATTGGGAATGTTGCGACCGGACAGCCAGACAATCGCTGAACCAGACTCGGCCACGCCAGCGCCGACAACACAGTTAGAGCGCAATACGTAGAGGAAGACGCGGCCGCTTGATTCACAGCTCCAAGCGCATGTGTCTGTCGTATGCGAATAGTTGGACGGGTGTTGGGAGCTCTGGGAGTCGGCAAGCCGCTCCATTCGCTGCCAGTCCGCGTCTCCGATTCGAGCGCTCAGTTATCTGGCACCAGGTGCTGCAGATGCGCATTTGCTTTGCTCAGGGACTTTTGCATTTACGACGTGTCCTCCATCACTATACAGCCTCATCATGTGCATACCACGTCTCCCTTGCAGTGCATCCACAGCATCATCTCGGCGTTGCATGAGTCGCTCCTGCTTCCCGATCATATGCGTTCGCCACGTGATGCGGCCTTGCCAACGCTCGGACGTGCACGCCATCCACGATTGATCCCGCATGTTCACCATCTCAACTTCCCTCCCACTACAACCTCCCCCGTCAGCCGCCCTCAATTACACATCCAGCAGCCCGTCCTTTACCGTCCATCTCAGTCGCCAAAGTATGAGTCGAGGAGGAAAATTGGCACCGGAAGTCAACCGGTATGTCCGCCTTCTCCGCATCGCGTGCCAATCGCAAGGCTGGTGCGACCAACTCACACGACATCTGCGCTAACATGTCATGTCTACAGAGCTCTCTTCGTAAAGAACCTGAGGTTAGTCGGAGCCCGAGGTGTCTAACATGCCATGCGCTAATCTCTCCGCAGCTTCAACGTTACGCCAGAGGAACTCTTCGACCTCTTTGGCAAGTTCGGCCCAGTGCGGTACGTCGTCTTCCTTATGCATTGGCGCATCTTGGCCTCTACAGTCGCTTCACCTCACTAACTCCACCACAGCCAAATCCGCCAGGGCATTGCCAACAACACCAAGGGCACAGCCTTCGTCGTCTATGAAGACGTAATGGACGCAAAGTCGGCTTGCGACAAGCTGAACGGCTTCAACTTCCAGAACCGATACCTCGTCGGTACGTAGTAGCACGCGCGTCTCTAAAACTGCAAGCGCTGACACAGTCGCAGTACTATATCACCAGCCAGATAAGATGCTCAAGGCCGCGAATGATCTTGCCGAGCGCCAAGAGAACTTAGAAAAGCTCAAAAAACAGCACGGTATTGATTAGGGGTGCGAGAGGCCTCAGGAACAGGTGACATCGCGCGAGCGAAGTAAAGACAAGACTCCTGTGGGCCTCAAGACCGATAGCGTAATTTCTAGACGCTCTTCGAGCCGCGGCGGCGATACGCGCACCTCGACGACCAATTCGATTTTAGCGGAAAAGACCGGCGCTCCTTCCCCGACGGCGACAACTACCGCATGTCGCAGCTGCGACTGGCGTGCTGTCAAGCAATCGTTGAAGGGCTTATTCAAGTCGGCACACGGCGTTAAGAGGTCATGACACGTTCACGAACCATGACGGATTGCTGCATTTTCCTGGAGTGGGATCTTTACTTAGGATAGCCGGTGAAGCATAGGGCTACATCAGATTGCAACAGGCCTCGGCTTCGTCTACACCGGACAGTCGGCATGGGTCCGACTGGGAATCAAGGAATTCTTGTTCCAGCATTTGCATTAGATACTGTGATTTCACTAACATGGTGAATGCGTAAAGATGACTGCCCAAGGTCCGTCCCACCTTCCACTTTCGGCTGCCATCCATGGAACCAACACAGCCACTGCCGTTTACGGAACCAACACGGTCATTTAGTCGAGTCCGACCTCCGTCACCGCATCGTGACCTCTCTGTCGTCCAAGCTTCAGCACTCCCGCTTCAGCCATTTTGACAAGTTCCTCCACATCCAGTCCCCAGTGCATGGCCTGGTTACGGACCGTAGTACTCTTGAGCGTCAGCTGCATCATCAGAATCCCAACAGGATAGAAGTAGAAGACATGCTCGGACCTGGGTAATAGTAAACGTCTTGACGGTTATGAGATTTGGAACGAAGAAGTGGATTGAGAGTGAGACGTCTGCACGGTTTCCTCCATTCTTGTTGGTTGCGCTCAGCTGTACTTGTACTTGTCCCATCACTATCTACGCCCTTTTTACCACGTCCATCGAACCCGTCCCGCTCTAGCCCGTCCATCTCCTTTCCGCAAAGTGAGGTGCCACCTTTTCTTGGAGTTTACCAACTCTGGGTACTTGGGTACTTGGGTACTTTATGCACCTTGGAACAGAATACGAGGCTTGCAATGCGACGTCCGAATACTCGTGTCGTCGTTGTCGTTGACTCTCTGTACGGGAGCGAAGATCCCTACTCTTACCTCGTCGACCACACCCAGGGACCGATGACAACCTCGTGATAGAAGCGTGGCTCCTGATGCCTGGTAGCAGCCGACATGCTTCCGTGTCTGTGGGTTAGGAGATGTATTGGAGACGTACACGACGATACGCTGTCGCAGCAAACAATGCATGTTGCTACATGTGGGTGACTGTCATATCATGTTTGATCCCAACGATCGCTTCCATTTCAAACTCTTCTCACGCCTTACAACGTGTAAATGAACTCTGGGTTCTCTCTATCCGTAAGATCAAGCCATCTACGCACATGGTTAGCCTCTGGGTATGCCATGCACAAGGAGTGCAACACAGGACTTGCTCTTGGTTCTCCAGCTTCAGGTATGCAGGCGACGCGCGAACCTGCGCCTTGTTCTTATTTTGCCATGCGCAGTAGAAGTGAATAAACGCCAAGATACACAGACAAACGCCCCAGCAGACGATGATGGTGATCTCAGCGGAGACAAACCGAGGCGCGTCTTGAGGACGGAAAGTCTGTGGACCTATGTGAAATAATCGTGTTAGGCCGGCACTGCTTGTTGCAAGGGGACGTGATGATGGCAGGTACGTACCGATGATGTTTCCAACACAATACCCAATCAAATACATAGCCGCTACTGTCGTCTTCTTCGTATACCCAGCCACGTTACTCGAGATGAGACTGAGCAAGGCGACAAACGGCGTAGGACTAGCTTGCGTCAAATAGTAGCCAGCGAGGCGACCAGAGTTGCTGGAGAGCGGAAGTGCGACAATGAGGATCATGCCTAGCATAGCCGTGCAGAGGCCAATCATGGATACAAGGATACGGTAGCCATACTTGTCGCCAGCCCAGCCGCAAGCAATGACGAAGACGACTTCGACTGCGCCGCCCGGCGTGCCATAGAGAAGCGATTCTTCGGCTGTGTAGCCGAAACCGACGATGAGTTGGGAGAAGAAGTTTGACAGGCCGCCTTTTCGGATCCATTAGCGGTGATGATGGTAAGAGCGTGCGGTAGTGTCTTACCGTTTGGAATATCAGCAATCAACGCGTAGAAAAAGAATGCCCAGCTCAACGGATCAAGCAGCGCCTCCTTCAACTGGTACCACTTGAAATGCTTATTCCCCACACCCTGCGCATTCATCCTAATCCGCTCAATCGCCAAGATCCTGTCTTGCTTGCTCAACCATCTACAGTTTAGCTGGTTGTCAGGTACGATCCAAAGGAATGCGATGCCCAGACACGTCGTAAGTAGTCCGGTAACGAGGAAGACAATCTTCCAGGGCTCCAAAGTAGTACCCGACTTTCGACAGCCCACGGCGATGCCATACGCGAGACATCCACCGAATATCTGTGCAAAGCCATTGAAACTGAACCAGATGCCCGTGCGTGAGCCTTGCTCATGCTTGGTGTACCATTGCGATGTGAAGAGGGCAAAGCCAGGCGTTACTGCTGCCTCGAAGACGCCGAGGAAAAACCTAATTGCAATCGCCCCGGCATAGTTTTCGACTGCAGCGAAGCAGGATAGTACGAGGCCCCACATGATGATGTTGAATGCGGCTTTGGTACAATGTGTTAGTCAAGTCCGACCTCTCGACATTCCAAACTCCAACGCAGTAGAGACGAACGTGACATACAGTATTTGCCTAGTGGCAGTACTTGGAGTAACCGTGTAGTAGGATATTCCCAAGCGATATATCCAAAGTAGAACATGCTACCCAGCCACGAGTACTGGTCCCCAACTAGACCAATACCAGAAGCTAGCTTGTCGTCCGAGGGAGGGAGGCGCAGGCCCATGATACTTGCGTAACTCAATGTAGTCTTGTCGAGGTAGTTCAAGCCATACACAATACACATAATCTACAAACCTCATTAATTCACATCCATAGATACCGAGAATACTGCAGAAGAAACAGGGGGGTTACTCACGGGCATCATATGCATATCAATCTTCCTCAGCAGCGCCTTGCTCTTCTCCTCTGTCAAGTCCACAACCTGGCCCTCCATACCCTCGTACGCCTTCATCGCCGCGTCCGCATCGTGCGAGTGTTTCAACAGCTCTTCATCGAGAACTTTTTTGATGCCTTTGCTGTTGCCTGTGACGATTGCTTCTTTCTCCACATCTGTCGGTGCAGGATGCGGTGGTGATATTGCCTGTGAGGGTGTGTAATCAGTGGCAGACGCCATGGCGCATTATCTCCGCTTCGTTGTTCGAATAGGCAATCAGGTTGCACGCCGTCTCAGTCAAAGATACAAACAAGCGCAAGATTCTGGTCGTCAAGTCTGTTCTTCCAGAGGCCCATGTACTGCTGCCTGGGAAGATTGCAAAATGTCAATAGCGGCAAGCAAGCCGACCGCGCTGACAACTGACGTCTCAACGCGCCGTCGACGTTTACTCATGCTGATAAGCTACCCTGGTCCCAGACGCGATATGCTCACATGTGCAGGTGCCGTAGCCGTACCACTGCGGGGTATCAAGAGTGTTGATCTGCGGGCTACTCAAGATAGGACAACCGTCAGCGAAAGCGCTCCATGATAGACAACGGACCTTCCACAACAGGAAGCTGCCTTGGGCGGTTGCTCCGCAACATGGGAGATACTGGGCAATTGCCGTACTGAAGCTCAGCGGAGGCGCGAGACAAGGTTGAGCAAGAGTTAGGCTTGGTATGATAGTGGGCTTGGCTGTGTGCTAGACGGGTGAAGGGGCTGGTGGGTGGTGGTGATGATGATGATGATGATCATGTCAGTGCTGAAGGCTTATCGCTAGGCGCAATTAGACATGTTAGGCATGCTCAAACTCCAAAGGAAACGCCACAACACGAGAAGAACAGGGACTTGCACAAAAGAAAAAGGGTGCGACTGTGGCTTCAACTTTGAATTTGCAGGAGCGAGCATCTCATAGCTAGCGTTAAACCCATAAAACCTTGTCAAGAACAAAACTGTAAAAATGACACTGTACACCGGATAACTCCAGGCCCGATGATCGGCCGATGCTATAAACCGCGCATCCCATTGGCCTCGAGCCCCAGGTTTATCATGATTTGTACATGAAACCGTGATACCTGAACGCCGCCCATATGCAGTTCGTAAATGCTTCAGACGACTTCCCGCACTCGAAAAAATAATAATAAAGAGTACAGAAAAGAAGTGTGGGGGAAAAGGCTGGAAAAAGTGCTACTTGGCAGCAGAAGAAGAGTACTGAGACGTGGACTGCGAAACGTTGCTATGATCGCACAAACACGCTGTTGAGCTTGTTCAAAGCGCTGCTGTCTGCAGCAGTGCTGTTCTTAGCAAGTCTCTCCGGTGCCAAGTCTCGGGGAAACCTCGTTGCAGTGTTTGGGCTGCGGCTGCCTGAACGGCTGTTGTTCTGATTATCCTTATCCTGGTTCTCGCCGTTGAGAAGCGATCCTAGTGTAGGAAGTGGTCTCGATGCTGCTGCTACTGCTGCTGCTGGGGCTACGCTATTTGACTCGGATGCTCGTGACTCTGGCTTGTCAGAAGGCTCTGGAGTGGGTGGCTTGTTCGCGATTGCGGCAGCGGCAGCAGCACCGTTGATGGCGGGAAGCTGAGGGCCTTGCTCGGGGATCACTGGTGCGGGCGCTGGAGGAGGTGCGGGTGCACTGGAGCGTTGAAGGTGTTGATGTGGAGCCTGCTCAGCCGTGGAAGGATGGCGGATCGGTGGTGTTGCCATGTATTGCTGGGCAGCGTGTGCGGCATGTGCGGCGTAGGCGGGGTGCTGCATTAGCATGGGATGATGGGCTTGAGGGGCGTGGGGGTGTGCCATGGAGGGGTGTGGGCGGTCGAAGACGTGTTGCGGATGATATTGAGGCTGCGCGTAAATGACACCGGGGTAGAAGTAGGGATGCTGCGAGTAGTAGAGCGGAGGGGTGCCATTGGGCGGCGTGGGAGGGTAGACTGGGACCGCGTACATGGGTGCGACAGGGCCACCGCGAGTGTACGGCGATGCAGGTGCCATGCTATGCCCGGGTGCACTGTATGGTGAGCCAGGCATGGGGCCGCGAGTGACGGCAGGCACGGTCTGGGTTTCGTTGACTGCCGACTCCGGGTACATGTTCTTTGGTGGGCGGATGTGCCGCAGTTGGGCGTCGTTGGTGGGCTGTGGGAGGTTGTTGGAGTTTGATCGCGAGTAGTAGCTGATGAGGTGGAGGTGCTGGCCGCTCTGGGTGGTTATGCTGAAGGACTGCTTCATGAGACCATCGGGCTTGTAACGGTAGCCGTCTGGCCCTTCACCCTCCGAGTCGCCGGAGCCGGAGCCGTCTGGCGACTTTCCACTTGCTCTCTTGGCTACGGGGGCTGTGGGCACTGCGCTGCCTCCCCGCTTGCCTTCCATCTCGCGGTATGTGAGGAAGCTGCCTGACACGCGACTCGCACTCCATGACTTTCCGTCGGTCCACCGCCTCATACCGGCCTCGCGCTCGTCCCATACAAATACTGAGCCCGACTTGATCTGCTGGCGTTCCTTTTCAGATAGGCGGCGCTGCACTCGTGGTAGTATACCGATGCGGCAGGCCTCGAACAAGATGATGGCATCGTTTGGCGTGCGAACATGTCCGTGGTAAGTCTCCATGGTAAAGACGTTTGTGGAGAGAATGATGTCGATGAATGTGTCGAGGTGTCGAGGTGTCAAGACCTCATGGATGCTATTTGGCTTGCGTTAGTCCAAACTGCAAATGGGTTCCTCGAATCCAAGAGGATGAATGTGACAGCGGTAATGGGTTTGGAATGCAGGTTTTCCGGCAAACTCGGAAAACGTGAGGGTGCACATGCACAAGGATGGAAATACTGCAAACCAAGGAACAGCGAACCGAGGGCGGCGCAACAGAGGGCGCAAGCAGACACGAAACACAAATAGAGACTTACAGTAGGACGTGCGTGTGTGTGTGACTGTGACGAGCAGTGTCTACCGAGCCGTCGCAAGCTCTCTATGGGGCAGTGGGATGAGATCAAGTGTGTCGAGGACCGGTGACGCGGAACGGGCGGGCAATGCAACAGAGTCGGCGTATCAACAGGCGTGCGCGGCAGCGGTGGTCCACTTGGTAGAGAGGCGGCGCTGAGGGACGGAAGCTGGGGAAGATGGGTGGGAGAGCGAAACTTTTGGAAAGGCCTCAGCAGTCATCCGCCCTCATGTACTCGCAGCAGCAGCGCGGGCTTGGGACCGAGCAAAGTTCCTTTGGCGGCTTTGGCCCTTGCTGGGCGCTGGGGTCGTCGTCTTGATCGCCCGCCGAGACGTGGAGTGGCGTCTGATGGCGAAATAAGGCGCGCGACAAGCTTTAGTTGGGCCTTTTGTTTAGCTGCTCACTGGCCTGTGCCACCACACAATGCCCTCGACAGACTGGCGGCGTCGTTTGCAGTGCGCTGCACTCCGAGCGGCTCGCACTCGCCAAAGCCAGCGCCTGCCCAGTCCGACGCAGCGTTGGCCGCCATCAGCCAAGCTTTGCGAGCCGGATAACTCTAAACCAATCTTTATTTTCGACAAGCCTTCGTGTCCTTGGCAGCTCCACACCGCCCCCGGTGCTGACACCTCCCAAGCCTTGGCGCTGTCGTCCGTCAGCCCGGCCATCCGACTTGTCGTCCTTGGCCCCCGCTAGCAGCAACACACCAAGCACAGCCAAGGCGTCCCACAAGTCCGTGTCGACCCAAAACCAACTTACTTCCGAGTCTGCTTCAGATTGTGGCAGGCCATGGCATGCTTGGCCTCGGTCCCCTAAGGAATCTCCACCTGTCGTGCTCTCGGCGGCGCTCTTGGAAGCGGACAGACATGTGGCCTGCAGGAGAAAGGAGCTCTTGCCACCTCATTCGCTTAAAGGCTCGGCCACCACTTTGATTATGCTTGGTGCCTGTGGTTTAAGCTTACTACCGTCCCCATGAGGATCCGATCCACCCGCGCTGGCGGTAGCACAGGGCCATCGCCTATCCGCTTCTAGAAGGAACAGCTGTGTGTCCAAGCCGTCGAGCCTTTTTGCCCAAGTACCATCATCGTGGCAGTGCTTTGTCAGTGACGACATCTCACCTCCCGCGAGATTCCGCAGCATGGCCTACCAAGTTGGCAGCGGACCTTTTCCTCGTCGTCAAGACTTGTCCAAGACGATAGATTGCGGACGAGGACTCGTGCAAGACGCCATGGATCCTAGCGTCTCAGCTGCCCGAGAGAGACAAAGGCCCGAGCCAAATCCATTGGCGCAGTCACACTCAAGCCTGCCAAGCAGCAAACCGGATCGTTGTTTCCATGACTGGCCAAGGCCGCCGCCCTTTCTCCACGTTCATGACAACACCCGCTGCTTGTCTTATCAGCGCACTCATCCAGGAGCCGCGTCATCCGACTTGTCAAGCCTGCCCAGCGTTGGCTTCTCCACATGCCGGATGAATCCATTCATGGCATCGGAAATTGCTGCTACATCCCCTTCCTTCATACCATGCACAAGTCTCAAAGCAGGTCCTTCTGTTTTCTTGCGAGCAAGCTTCTTCACCCCAAAATTACCATGTGCGTGGATATCCAGCGATCTGCGCGCTCAGCAATCGCCGGTTTCGCTTACAGCTGCAAGCTTGCAGATAAGGTTGGTGCACACTTAAGCATAATTTCCTTTCCGCTGCTATCCCTGGGGTTTGGCCCTCGCCAAAGGCACCCCTCACAAGCATGAATCGCAACGCCCCGTCAGCCATGATTTGCTCGTATTATCCATCCGCTCAGATCAACCTCGTAGGCGCAACGTGTCCACTCGCAATCTTCGCATGCTGCGGCAACTGGCAGGTCGCTTTCAGCCCGCCGTCTGCCTAATGCGAAGCAATGGAGCGATTGGCAAGCCCACGTGCTCTGTGCCGCAAGTCCAGAACTGCGCCATTGGAGCGTCGTACCGCAAAACGGCAGCTCCTAGCCCGCGGTTGGAGGGGTCGGACGGAACCGGTGGAAAATTAAGGTAGGCCAAGCGTCCGATAGCGCCCAATCTTTCCCCAAAGTCCACAAACCTTTGCTCAACGACCGGCGCTCAGGCGGCTTGAGTTTATCCGTCTAGGGCCGGCAAGCTCCGAGCGTCTCATCGCCACGCGTCTAGTTTCCCTTGATGGATACGACTTGTTGCCAGACCGAGAACCTATTTTTACCGTCATCTAATGTATTGTTAGCTGTCAAGTACTAGCCAACATGACAGTGCTTCTATGGATACACAAAGTAATAACGAGCATGAGCAACTTGTCGCACGTCGTGTGTGAAATGACACAAGAAATCTCGCTCCGATACAGACTTGGCTTATCAGGATCTTTGGCTATTAGCTCTTCCGTCCTTCAAACACTAGGTACAATCTTTGACAGCGTCGCAAGCGACGCAATAAGACTATCCTCCGTTGTTCTACTCCACCTGATACTCTGTGGGAATGGCTGGAAAGTTGTCCCAACCTGGGAAGTACGTAGCCATCTCTTTAGCCAAAGCGGCCATGTCCCTGGTGGATTTATTCAAGTAGTAGGCAAGGGAAGCGTCGTACTATGCGACTGTACCAAAGACCTGTTGATCCGAGGCAATGTCCTGGCCCCTCGGCAGATTGCCCTCTATCGTGTTCTTGTCGCTAGGTAGATAGGAAAGACCGTAGCGATAAGCATGTGATCCAACAACAGGCAAGAACCTCATGTTCGGAGACTGTAGGTCGTTCCAGTCATTGCCACAATCGTGGTCCGACCCGAGGCCTTTGACTACAGTAACGAACTGCTCACCAGCTGCCAGATGGGCAAAGTTCCAAGCATTGCACACATTTCTTGCCTGCATTTTTACTCTTTTGAGTGCCTTCTTGGGACACAAGCACGCCTATTGCGGGCACCATGAGCAGATGTTCAATACTGGAGAGCTGTGAGGATCGTCGGCTTTTATATCTCTAGGCTTGGCAACGTGCTGTGTAGAAAATCTTGGGACTTGCCTCTTGCCAGTGTTCTGTGGTCCATAGGATGGTCTCTCGGGAAATGGTAGTAAGCGTGGTTGGGATGTTGCCTATTGAGTGGAATGCCACACCTAGGTAGGCAGCGCTTGTCGGAATCAGATTAATGCCTGCCTCAAGTACAAGTGTTTTTTCTTCTTCTCTTTTTTCTTTTTTAGCTGAGCCCAGCGCACGTTTTGTTTCCAGCGCGTTCTTCCAGATGATCCACGCCATCAGACATGGATCGCTCCTCGATGGATTCATCAAGTTTGGCAGCGTCACAGCCACCGTTTATTACAAAGATCTGCAGCGCACACGGCGACGTTCAGTGCGTCCTCGTTTGGCTTGCAGCAGAGCGCTTTCAAACGCCCCCTAGAAACGCAAAGTCTTTACATTAGCCTTGGATCAAAGTAAATCCGAGCATCAATATCACTATGAAAAAAGGTGTTTAAGAGCACGGAGAATACGTAAAATCGCAAGATTCGGTACAATCTCCATACAAATCTGTTGCCAAGGTGACTTTATCCCAGTCGCACGTATTCTTTTGCGCAATCGCCACTGCCAACCCAACTACACTTGTCCAAAGGTCGACAAGAACAGTTCCAACATCTACCCGTATTACCCTCACCAGGAGAGCCGCCCCATGAGGAGCCGCCGACTTTGCCTTTGCTGGAATGAGACTGCCAATTGCAGTCTCCACCACTTGCACACCACATACACTTGCCCTACATACGTGCCAATGTAGGACAACGGATTGGCCATCCACACTGCCAATCTCCATCATTCTGCAATGTATGGGTCAGTACAGCATCTATTTTTCTCATGTCCAGTGGCAACTCACCTTGTCCCCTTTGCAGCCATGTGTATCACAAGCTACCGATTCCATCTTCTCACCACAGGTATAGCTCTTCACGTCGCCAACAACTGTTTCGTTGAACTCGCACCCTTGGCCCAGGAAAGAGTTTTCGGTCCCCGTGTACTCATCCCTGAGGCTGAAATCGGAGAGGTATTTCCGTGATGCAATGTTATTGTTGCAGGCACATGCTTTGTGCGTAGTGTTGTCGTAATCATCGGGATGAGACGCCAGAAAAGCTCCAAAGCTCGGCTTGATTTCCGTCAAGTCCATGTGTCTGCACCATTGCTCCGTTTCATGTATTATCAGCAACTTAAAATTCTTACAAGGAGGGCAGATGAGGGTTACTGACAAGGGCTTGCTATCATCGCAGACACCATGAAGATTGCGGCTCATCTATGTGCGGGAAGGTCAGCTTAGTGGTCCTTAGCATTTGCTCATCGATCCTTAGCAAGCTGATCCAGTCGGCGTACTCCACCATTCCGGGAAAATCAAACCATCAGAGGTACCAGAATGAACATGGTGCGGTGAATGTGAGGCCTGTGTTTCAGCCTGACTTGTCAAAGGAGGATTTCAATGTTTCGAGAAGCTCAACATAATTCTCAGTATCATCTGCCTTGCCCCCGCAACCGGATGCACCAGGATATCCCCTACTTGGTGTTCGAGTACTGGAGGAGAGCAGTTTTCTCACGCTCACCAGTCGAGATCAACGCCATCTAATCCATACCCGGCCATGAATCTGGGGAGATTATCGGCAAAACTTTGCCGGTTGTGTGGAGAGCGAGCAATGCTTCACAATACGTGTTGCGTGACTGTGTCATCGTCTGAAAAGGTCCACCCGCCGATGCTGACGAAGATTTTACGGTCTGGCTTCAGGTTCTCAATACCCAGTCGCTTCAGAAGTAAGGTTTCATGAGCATGTACAGTCAGGGCAGTTGCTCAAAGTCTTGCGCGCAAAGGTCTCGGAGACGTCAAGATTGGAACATCAGCTGGAGCTGCTTCCCCATGACGCGATGACGATTACCGAGGACGAAGCAGCAATGATGCACACGATGCGCTCAATACAACGCATCCTGCGAATACCGTGCCTCCTCGACGGCAGTACTGCATATTCGTGGACCAAGATTGCTTGCGCTTGGTGGAGAAAGGGCCTGAGGACATCGAGTTCAAAGACCCAGCACTGAAGATTCCAACTACGGACTAAGCATGATGTCGTAGGTTCTGTACGCTATGCATGCTTTGATGAACGTACTGGTGCTGAAAACGCGGGCACAGCGCCGTTGAGTAAGACTGTACTTGACATCGCAATGCCGGTGTATCTCCCAAACACCTCCGTCCTCGACTCCTCGTTATACCGACATGATCCCGCCTGTGAGCATCCTATACTTGCAATTTGTCTTCTTCAAGAGAATCTTTTCGTTGAGATTGTGGAGACTTGTCGAAGTTGTGGTTGGCAGCTCTTGGGGTGTTGCGTTGCCAGAGTCGCTACAAAGACCCAATTGCACACAGCCGAATCTTTCGAGCCGGATCCTAGACGCCACCAGCCATCCGTTGCACTCGGAGATGCTTCAGGCGCCCTGCATAGTATCTCTCCGAAAGACCAGCAGAGAGCAGTCAAAGTCAAATTGCTTTGTCGCATTACCATGCGTGATGGGATGGCGCAAGTGGCGTTGGGTGTGATTTTGTTTCTCGAACAATTGATTCATGATCTACACTTGTACCAAGGGCGCGGAATCAGTCGGACCCGGCCATGTGGCATCAGAAGTCATGTAGAGAAACAGTCACCAAGTGCGCTGGACTGTATCTAGGCAGTTACAATCCAATATCTCGGGTCGCGCCCAGAAACTCAGCTCTGTGCGGTACCAGTATCTTCTACTTGGTACGCTCGTGCAATATGCTGCGTGTTGGCGTGTTCAGCGGTACCAGGTGGTGCGCTTACCGTGGTGGCATCGCCACACGCAATCGAAAATGAAGCGAATTCGAAGTACTACCGGCACGTTGTACATGGCAAAGCTGACGAAGGCGTCGTAATACATACTCTCGACAAGCATTTTGATGCACCCAATCTCGACTACCAAGTCGACATGTGGGGACAAGGCACAATACCCAAAGGAACAGTACCGCTGTCTCGGAGCCCATCCATGACACCTGCCGAGTCCCAAATTCCTGGCTCCAGGTCTCGCAGCGAATCGTCACGTCTGATAAAGCCATGGTAGGGTACTACTGATGCGACTTAGTTGCACGTGTCGAAGATTGGTGGGGCCCGCACAATATGGTACGATGCGGCGGCTCCGCGTCAGCGGACGTTTCCAAGGCCTGCAGCATCAAGCCACGGCTAGCTCGTAGAGGAAAACATCAAGCTCGACTTCGTACTCCATCCGCCTGCACCGGTAAGATTCCGGTTTTGGGATAAAATGAGGGCGTCCTGCTCGGGCTATCGCTACCGCGAACTTTTTCTCCCCCCCCCCCCCCAAATGCCGGGACGATAGCTCCCCATGGGGCCGGAGGAAGTGAGCATTGGAATAGCCACGTTGGAACGCGAGAAGAAGCTGACAGCATAGCGATGATTGTATCGACTTTCTTGGTAGACGTGTCTTCACGGTGGTAAGGCGGCGGCATGTTGTTGGCTGCGATTGAGCGTGGAGAAGAGCAGTGTGGTCAGACCCGCCTCCAGCGTGGAGAAGGCAGGTGGAGTGAGAAATCCGGAGGAGCAGCACGCATCTGGGGCGCGTTAGCTAGGGCCTCGGATGAATTACGGGTCTGCTCCAGTAAACAGGGCAAAGGCGGTGCGGGGATATAGCGCGCGTGTCTTAGCCCCGGAACAAAGCTTTGCAACGAGGCAGTTGATAGGCTTTGCCGTGCTACGGTACCAAGTCTAGAGCGAACAAGAAACAGCCACCTGCAAACCGCTGCTTCACGCTATGGTTGCTTCTGGTGAGCGGTCCGCTGCTAGGACATGGCCTTGCCCGCGTCGCAGCACTCCGACGACGAGGTCGTGACAGCCGAATCGCACGGCTTGGGGCCCTTGCCAGTCGGCGCAAGGAACCATTGCGATAGCTCGGTGCTGTGATTGATGGAATTTGTGTCCTTTCGTATGCGTATAGCGCCGACACGGACCCACCGCTTAGGTGCGTACTTGTATCTTTGGTAATTTGATGGGGAACGGGCTGGTTCAAGCGCAACTATACACACCCCGACATGCCTGAATGCCGTTCCGCGAGCCCACAGATGGGCCCCGCGTCTACGTGCCTGTCCTGTTTATAAGGTGGGGACGTATCCCCAATCTACTCGTCTTGCTCTGCTTTTCTTTGCCCTGCCATCGTTCTCCCTCTTATACCCCACACTTTTGCTACCCCGGCCCACACTCGCAAATATGGGTGACGCTGTCGGCCCCAACAAGGACTATGGCGGCGACGTCCACGTCGAGAAGGCCATTTCACACGTCGATGACTCGGCTGTTCTCGACGAGAAGGCGCAAGCCGCTCTCTACAAGACACAGGCCATGGATGCAGAGACCGCGGAGCATGACATGGGCGTAGTGCAGGCGGTCAAGGCGTATCCTATGGCTGCTCTCTGGGCCTTCATCATGTCTTGTACTATTGTAAGGACCCTCGCTTTGAAAACACATAATCAAGCAATCCTGGCTAACAGCATGTTCAGATCATGGAAGCATACTGCGTCTTCCTCATGGGCAACTTCATCGCCCTGCCCGCCTTCGAGATGGAGTACGGTATCCCGCTCACACACCCGGACCCGGAACGTCCATGGGGTAAGATTATCGCGGCCAGTTGGCAATCCGCGCTCCAGATGGGAGGCCCAGTCGGTGCCATTATCGGTGTCTGTCTGGCTGGTCCCCTTACCAGCCGCATCGGATACCGCTGGGCAACCATTGTCGGTCTCATGCTCCTGAACGCTTTCATCTTTGTCTTCTACTTCGCCAACTCGCTCCCGGTCATGTTCATTTCCCAACTGCTCGAGGGAATCCCATGGGGTATCTTCATTGCCAACGCACCCGCATACTGCAGTGAGATTACACCAATCCAGCTGCGAGCCCCTGCTACCCAGATGTTGCAAATGTTCTGGGCCATTGGTGCCATCATCGTCAACGGTGTCGCTTACTACTACAACCCCAAGCGCGACTCGAGCGCGTACAGGTACGCAGTCTTCTCCTACCTCGATTGTGACTTTGCTAACGAGAAGTCAGGGTTCCTATTGCGCTCCAATGGATGTTCCCAACCCCTCTCGCGATCCTCATCTACATGGCCCCAGAGTCCCCCTGGTGGCTGGTACGAAAGGGACGCCTCGCAGAAGCTGAAAAGGCCGTCGGACGTCTCGGACGCAAGGGCCAGCTGAACCTCAGCGAGGCTGTTGCTATGATGCGCCGTACCATCGACCTGGAGAAGTCTATCAAGGAGCCCAGTCTTTTGGAGTTGTGGAAGGGCACCGACCGTTACCGAACCCTCATTGTGTGCGGTGTGTACGCCGCCCAGAACTTGACCGGTAACCTTATCGCCAACCAAGCCGTCTACTTCTTCCGTCAGGCCGGTATCTCAGTCAACACCGCGTTCGCCCTGGGTCTCATCACATCCGCCCTACAGATGATCTTCGTCATGCTGTCTTGGATTCTGACCACGTACCTCGGCCGACGAACCATTTACGTTTGGGGGTCGCTCATCAACGTCGGATTCCTAGTCGCCCTCGGTATCGCAGCCTCTGTCGGTGTTTCCACGGCAGCATCGCTAGCTCAGGCTTCCTTGGGTTTGATCGTCTCCGTTCTGTTTACCTTGGGACCGGCACCCGCTTCCTGGGTCATTATTGGAGAGACGTCCTCGATTCGTCTCAGGCCTCTGACCACCGGTATCGGACGTGGTGCCTACTACGTTGTCAACATTCCCTGCATTTTCCTCGCCAGTTACATGCTCAACCCTGATGTAAGACTTCTTCCACTCCAAACATTGTCATAAACATGTTACTAACAAAAAAATGTAGGAGGCAAACCTTGGCGGCAAGTGCGGTTACGTCTGGGCTGGAACTGGTTTCTTCTGCTTCGTCGTTGCCTTCTTCTACCTTCCTGAGATGAAGAACCGATCCTACCGTGAGATTGACATTCTGTTCAAGCGCAAGGTCCCGGCCCGCAAATGGACAAAGACTGTTGTCGACATCCAGGACGACTCGTAGATGGAAACGCGCCTATTATGGCGAGGTTATGGAGTCTGCAGCGGAAACCCACCAGTCAGCGCTCAATGTTGTTTATTGTTCAGAAACGATGTAGTCAGTGGGGGTAATACATGCCTTGTACGCCTGTCGGTGACAAGAGGAGACGACGAATGAATCATCTCCACACAATCAATCCAATCTCCGTATACGACGTGCAGAATTACGTATGAACACCCTCTGAAAGCCTCTCAAACTCTGAGCTAGTGGAGAATGATATATCAATCGTATTCGATGTGAATATATAGGCGTGTCGTTCGATTCATGTCAGGACCCGAGTTTACGAGGCGCACATACCAAGCCACTAGCACTTTTTGGGACACCATTTCACTCGCTGCTGGGCTACTCCGACCATTGGCTTATAATTGTACGTGCCATCATCCAGCAAGTTTCCGGGACATTGTACATGCAGTGTGAATGTCGCTTCATTCTGCGAGATCCTATTTCAGTTGCCATGTTCACGTCGGAGCAAAGGCTGGTTGATGCGCGTGTGCATAAGTCGACGTGAGACAACTTTGTCTGACTTGAACGAAGAGCACGAGCAACAAAGCTTGATCAGGCTTGGGGAATGTGAAAAGTTTTATTGGTATATGGGTAGATACACCTACTCATCTCCCTCACGACGAGCAAGTAGCCAGCATGCTAGTCAGCGCACTCTTCTCCGCACTCGTAATCGTCAGCGCGTACACGCTCTTGACCTTGATCCACATCTTGCTGTAAGTGCAGTAGTAGCTGGTTAGCGGTGGCTTCCAGTCCTCGGGTCCCTTGTCTCCCTTTGCTTGGTTGACGTTGTCAGTCACTGCGATCAGCTGGGGGTTGGTAAGGTCGTTGGCAAAGGCTTGACGGCGGGCGGTGGTCCAAGAAGCAGCGCCGGACTGTCGAGTGGTCAGTATAAAGACTTCACAAAGTATGAGTAGGGGAAATGAACCTTCCAGGCATTGCTCAAGGGCACCATGTGGTCGATGTCGACATCGCTGGCTGCTGTCCATGTGGCGCCATCGAAAGGGCTGAACCAGGTTCCGGAGGTTGCGGCGCATGAGTCGCTTGTAACGACACCGGTGCCGTCACGCTGGAGCACTGTCTCGCGCGTGTTGCAGCTTCCGGACTGAGTGATCCAGTGAGGGAACAGATCACGAGAGTAACCAGTCTGAGGACCTTGGGCGGCGACGGTAAGGCCAGCGAGCTGTGTAGTCGCGGCCGATTTGCTGGGAATGTTGGGAGGAGCGCGAGCGTCAAGAACAGCTGGTGTTGGGGCTGCTGACACGAGGGCGGCTGAGGCCACCGCGACGAAGATGGAAGCCTTCATGGTGATGTGTCCGAAGAGAAGCGGCTGAGGTCGTAAGAGGGAGGAGTTTGCACTATGAAGCAGAGCGACTTTGTGATCTCTGACTTGTCCTCTCGGTACAATTCGACTTCCTAGGCGCTTATATACTCTTTCTCTCTCAAGCCGCAGTCGGCGCCTTTCAGTTCACACATTGTCAAACCCAATGATAAGCACCACGCGTGCCGTATGGCCCTTTGCCCCTGCTTCAATACCGCATACCCGGTCTTCGCACCACCAAGCCTACTGTCAAATGCGCTACCACTCTCACGACCCCGAAAGAGGCAGGTGAAGTTGATAGCCAAGTCACCGGCACCATGTCCATCATCTACCCATTGGGGGTGTGTACCTGATCAGCTGTGTTTATATGCCCGCTACATACCACGAGTGGTTTGCCTTCCCTTCGCGGAGACCGGAGCCGACCTACTTGCATGGTAGCGCACACATGACTGGCAGGAGGCAGAATTGCTATTGTAGCAAACAAAGTTGCAGCTGATCGCAGGTGCTCTTATCGCGACGTGTGATAGGGCGCGGGGTGCATTGGCATGGGCGCAGATCGTCATCTTGATTGGCAGCTTCATATTAAAACCCCGACGACGTACCGGCGCTTCCTACGGTCCGGGACGTTATCCCTTTGCGTGATCGGGTAGAGCGAATGACTGCTACGGGATAGTAAACGTGAGGAAGAGCGCGCAGAAGTACTTGAGATGATTTGGGAGGTAAGAAAGTGGTTGGGATGGAAGTTGATTGGTAGTTGCCCCGCTTCATAATACACCTAAGACCAAGCGTCGGTCTTGGCTGGCAGAAGAAAGCTGTTAGCCTCATCAGGAGGTGCCAAGCCACAAATGGTGAAGTATTGTCCGGATGGCGCAGACCCTAATTGATGCTGTGAAGCGAAGATTTTTCAACGCCATGATGATTGCGCGACGAGCGTCGACGAAGATAAGACATTGCGGCGGCTCGGGGATAAGCCTGGCAAAACCGGAGCTTGGTATGCCAACCCTTTAGTGCCGTGTTAAACACTTTCCTGCAAGAACTGCCGTTTCGAGTATGTTCGCAGCGACGTCGGGGCTTTCAGACTTGGCTAACGAGTCGATATCGAATTGGAGGTAGTACTGGAACCATATTGCGACCACACAAGCTCTCGTGAGACGCGCAGAGAGATACCTCAGAGTCTATGTCGGCCATGGTTGAATCCCTCGAGACTTGTGCGCGTAAGTCGGTAATTACAGGGTCCTATGCAGCGAAATCAAAGTCCTTGAACGCTGCTTTGAACTTTTCAACATCCTGCTCTTCTTGGGCCTGTGTCTGTCCACAGTTCTTCCAGTCAACGCGGTTGTCGAGCCTCAAGAGTTTTGCCAACACCTCACGCCCGAACTGGTTATGGAAGCGAATCTTCTCATCAAAACGCATGACGTAGCTTGTCTGCTTGTCAGGGTCGTCTTTCGGGTTCCACACCAAGACCCTGAAGAAGTCACTCGTTTCCTCGAACCCGTCTCCAACATCTTCCTTCTCAAACTTTGGCCAGTGTAAATTCTCTGCTAGCGCCTTGAAAGCAGCTTCGACGAGACCCTTGCTGATGAGATCCGCGCTTACTGGGAGATACTGCCAATGCGTGTGTGGTAAGCTGGATTTGCTGGCTTCCCAAGTGACGGAGCCATATTCGGTATCCGCAACAGACTTGAGCATGCTGTTCATTGCGCGTCGGTAACGCTGCATCTCTGCGTAGGTCGCGTGACGTTCCTCTTCTTCCATGGAGCCGAGCGTGGGTTGATGTGTAAAGGGTATAATGAGCATGTGGCTTGGGAAGCCAAGTTTGGGGTACGTTTGTGATGTTGGTAAGGGACCTTTTGCCGTGGTCAGGTACGAGTTTTCAGCGATCGAAGTCACCAAATGTGTCGCAATATTTTCGTTTGCTAGACAGAAGAAACACTCTGATGCCGTAATTGGTCCGCGGGATTCACCCTTGCGTCTTTTGTTGCCTCTCCGGCCGCGATTTCCGTCATCGTAGACGAGGTGCTGCTCGCGGTGCTCCGGTGCGACTCGCTTCTTCTCTGAGAGGGTCACAGGGCAAGCAGTTGAGCCAGCTGGCGGCGAGACGGGATGGCTTGCTGAAGGCTCCAGAGAAAAGGCATATATCCATTTCTGCTTGTTAGGATTGCCAAACGAAGCGAGACTGATGAATCGAGTGACTGGGTAAAGGTTGTCAGTCTCGTCACTGGGTTGATGGAAGAATGGCTCCCGTTCGTAAAAGGTGTTTCCTGACGTTGAGAAGTGGTACTTGGGTTTCAGTACCACGTCCAGGTCGGCGATGCATTGTTGCATAGACGGCTGTACCTCGGGGCTGAACTCGACCTTGGAACGCTTTCGGATGCCCTCTGGCCACTCGTTGGTGATCAGAATGTCCGCTGTGGTTGCTCCTCGTAGGATCTTTGCGTCCGTCTCGCTATAAAACGGCGGGTACTTGTCTTTGGATTGGCCGGCCACGATGTTCTGATCAAGCTGTCCGCCTAGCGCGACGATGCGGATGCCTTCAGACGTCTTCATAGTCGTCCGCTTCCCCAGAAAGAAGAGGTTGTGGCACAGTTCGTCACTTGATGATTCTAGTTTCTGGACGACTGGTGGCGGAAGAGGATGGCTGCCAAGAGCAAAGTATGTCGGTAGTGGTATGTCGATGCTACCATCGACGAGCGCCTGCACATCGGCTGCATCCGCACCTTCAGCCGCGAGTGAGCCTGCAAACAAATCGCCTGCAACAATGGCGAAAGCGAAGTTGTTCTTCGCGTGTAGCGCGCCGAGCTTCTGGAAGACGGTCTTGAATTGGCCGTTGACGCCGCCAACGACCACACTGCACGCGTCAGAACAATCTAGCACAGTGTCATTGGATCTGACTTACATTTTGGAGGCCATGGCGAATGACGTAGCTGGGGGTGCAACAGCTACTCTTTGACGCGGTAGTACACGCGAGCGGACGTGTGTTCTCGTGACTCTACAAGCTCAATATAGCCGCTTTGTCGTTCAGCAGTCACAGACGTTTGCTGTAATTATCCTGATCCGCCTGGTGCTGGACTGCAGACGCGTGGTGTTGAGTGTGGGTGATTGGCGCGTCGGAGACCTCGGTGATGCCAGGGTCCAGCTTTTTTGTTAGCGCAAGGAAATTCTAGTGGAGCATCATCGAGTAAAAGATGCAGCCACCGCGGCCTTCAACACGACACGACACCACTATGGCCGCCATGTCACGAGGCCTTACCGCCAAGTCGGCTGCAAAGCCCAAATCCAAGATATCAAAGCCGACGCGCCCACAGAAAAGAGCCAAGGGCGGCACCGAATCGACGCGCAACCATGTCTTCAAAGGCTTCACCCAGCGCATTGCCCAACTCAAGATCGAACCTGTTCGCCGCGGCCGCAGCACCATTCTCGACGATGCCGAACTCGAATCCACATTTTCCTATTTCCGCGACTCTTTCATCGAGTGGAGGGAGCTCAACATGTCCGAAGGCTTCACGACCTTCGCCCGCAAAGTCGCGCCACTATGCGACAGCCTCCCGCAGGTCCTCCACCACAGCGATCGCATATTCGAATTGCTCGTAGAATACATGGAGAAGGGCGAGAAGTTCAGCCAGGAGCCGTTGCTTAGTCTTACGGCGCATCTGGCACACGACCTGGGCGAACGATTTGAGAAGCACTTTGAGAAGGCAGTCAAGACAGTATCGCATCTGGCAGCTACACACGCTGATGTCGAGGTCATAGAGTGGGCTTTTGGCTGTCTCGCATGGCTGTTCAAATACCTCTCGCGACTCTTGGTGCCGAACCTACGCCCAGTTTTCGATCTGATGTCGCCTCTGCTAGGCAAAGAGCGCCAAAAGGCCTTCGTGTCCCGCTTCGCCGCCGAATCGCTCAGCTTCCTTGTCCGCAAAGCCGGTGCTGGCTACCACAGAGACAAGATGCCGCTCAGAACCATCATAAAGCACATATCAGACCAGCTGAAGGACCAGCAAGAGTCTGGCAAGGACTACGCTTTTCGACAGGGCCTCATGTATCTCTTGACCGACTCGCTAAAAGGCGTCCAGCGAGGATTTCATTCGAGCGCTACAGCAATATTACAGGAGCTCCTTGCAGAGACATACAACGAAGAGCATGTTCAACTCCGAATTCCGCCTCTCGAGCCCGTGCTAGTTGGCGTTGTCACCGCCGCGATCCACCACACGGATGCCGAAAACTTCGGGCCCCTACTCGAAGTGGTTCTTGCACAGATCGATAAGACATCTTCCGATACGCGATATTTCGGCCTTTCGTCTCGTCTGCTACTGGCCGTGTGTGGTGTACGACAGGGTGACCGCATTGACAACTGGCAGCCTGTCCTAGTTCTAGTCAGCCATTTGCTGGACTCAACAAAGGAATCCACCACTCTGGATCCTGTTGATGCATGGGAGCTTTTGTCTCTTGTCTCCGTCGTATTCCAATATTGTGCTTTGGATGCAGCGATACCCCATGAAAAACTGCTTGAAGGGCTCAGCCGTGGCCCATGGGAGCCCTACTTCCTACCTTTCTGCAACCTGTTTGCTGACTTGGGAGTGGAGAGATTCCGAACGTTATTACTGCCCCATCTCAAGAGGTTCATCGCACAGAAGGCACATGAGCACGGATCACAGTTTTGCGCTATTCTTCCTCGGTTGTACGACAATGGTGCGCTAACGAATGGCGCTCTACAGTCGTCTGAGCGCTGGCAAACGAGCCTACATGAGCCGTTTGACAAGCTTGTTGAGTCTGCACGCGGTGGTGCCGATTCAGACTATCAGACTTTCTACTGTAATGCTTTGTTGAGCGCCATAGAGATGCTACGCATAGGCAACGACAAGACGCGTGGAATATGGAACGACCTTGCAGAGCTACTCAGAACCGCCGTAGATATCGACAGCGCAAAACCCCGACGGGCCATGGACATCTTTGCTACTGGGAGTGGCTTCCAGTTTCTCATCGGAAGAGGCGACAGTGACGACCTGATAGCAAATTTGTGGCCCGCGTTGTGCCAAGCATCCACTGTATATGGCCATTCTGTAGCCTTTTGGCGCGCGCTCCTAGGCTTGTTACATCGAGACAAGACCAAGCTCGACATCACCGGGCCGCACATGGAGCCTCTCAAGCGAACACTCATGCGCTGCTTGGGTTCTCCGTCACATGATCTGAGGCTTACAGCCATATACGTTCTGCAGATCGTCGCAGGACAGAGCGAGGAGCATCAGAACATCCTGCATATCGCAATGCTGGTGGAGCAGACACCACTGAATCTCGAGACTCAGAGGTCCATTGCGATGCGGATAGGGCAAATCGCAAAGTTTTACCCAGGTGTATGCTCTGATCAGTGGGTAGGAGAGGCCATACCCGCATTTTGTCTAGGACTGCTGCACGTCCGACTAGCTTCTGTCTGGGATGACAGTTGCACAGCTTTAAAGGCAATATGCGAGACGAAAGAGGGGGAGGGCTTTGTCACTCAAATGGTTTTTGACTGGCTGACTGCTGCCAATGCCAGCCAGAGTGCTACTGACGAACCTCAACCAGCGTCTTCACAGCGACCCTATGCCACCGAATTCGAGTGTACCAACCTCATGCAACTAGAGGAACACGTCTCCAACATCCAGTCTCAGGCTGAGAGCACTGAGGAGCAGCTAGAGACTCTGTTCAAGGATAACCACGCCGAAGTACCTTTCCACAATCCATTCAGTAGAACACAGGCCCTTAGAGTCTTGAATTCTTTGCCACACATTGCAGAGAAGCGGTCGCGCCTTCTCGTACCTGTACTCTTGAACTGGGCGCTAAACCAGGCCACACCAGAACCTGAAGATGCCTCTAGTACGGAAGAGGATGTTGGTGTTGTCGTTCAGGATTGCTGGGCAAGAAAAGACCAGAAGGCAATGCTCTCAATCTTCGCAAAATTCAACAACCCCAAGGTTCTGTACCGAACTGATGAGGTCCGTGAAGCCTTGCTTGCTTTGCTAGGTAACGGAGACATTGAGATTCAAAAAGCTGCACTGAAGGCGCTTCTCACGTGGAAAGATCCCGCCATCGTGGCATACCAAGAACAACTGCTCAACTTACTCGACGATGAGCGTTTCCGTGACGAGCTGCCAATCTTCCTCAGTGAAGGAAAACTCCAAGACACCGATGTGGATCAAGTACTCCCGATCGTGTTACGACTACTGTACGGCAAGGTCATAGCTGGCAAACGAGGGCTTGAGTCGAAGAGGAAAGCCGTTTTCGTCGGCCTCAAAAACAGATTCGGAGATGACGCTATACATCAATTCTTACAGATCGCTTTCGGGCCTCTTGGCCATATTTCGATCCTGAAAGACTCTGCGGTCGATGAAGAGGTGTTGCAAAAAGACCTAGTCGATGCACGAAAGCAGGTCGGTATGCTAAACCTACTAGATGACTTGCTGAGTACTTTTGCAACTACATTCGCGCCATTCGCTGGAACCGTCGTGGATCCCATTCTGTACTCTGCCATCAAAGCATCACGAGAACTATCAAAACTTAAGGATCGTGGAGAAGATGAAGATCGAGCAACGAACACGTCGTTGCTGAAGACTATAAGGCAGCGCGCATTGCAGATTCTGGGAAGGCTGTTCGAGAATTGTCCAGAGTTTGAATGGAAGCCGTACACCGGTGCTCTCGTCAAGGAGATGGTTGAACCTAGGCTCGAGCAGTTGCCTATTGAGACTGCTCAATCCGTCTCTGGGCTTCTACGATTATTCGCGGCATGGTCGAAATCGAACGCTACGGCCTTGTTTCTGGTAGAATTTAACCCTGCCATCTTGCACAAGGTCATCGACTGTCTCGAGGTACCGTCAGCCAAGGATGAGGTCAAATGCTTTGTTCTAAACGACATCATCCGCAACATCGTCTCTCTCGTCACTGTTGAAGACGAACTGCCGACGACTGACTCAAAGCTTCTACGGAACCGTATCCACACCGACATCATCCAGCCGTACTCAACTGCGATACTTCACCGGGTTGGCCAATTACTTCGCCAAAGTCCTAGCAAAGAATTGCTTGAAGCCGGAGTACAAACCGTGGCAGACCTAGCCCCTCATGTAGTCGGTGCTACAGAGTCGCGTAGCATGATTGAGATCGCGACTTTCCTGCTTCGCCAGCCTTCAAAGCGCGTGAACCCGCGAACCAAGCTAGGCTTACTCAAAATCCTCCATGAGTTCATCCAGCGTTGTGACAGTCAGGGTCTGGCTGAGCTCTTTGACACTATCTACGATGCCGTCTGTCCTATGTTCAGTTTCGTTCAAGATCGAACAGCCCGAACCTTGCTTTGCGATGTTCTCCAAGATCTCTCCGACACCAACAGTGATCTCATGGCAATTGCAAAGTTGTGCCATGATCTCAACTCCTTTGCCACTGGACGCCTCGACGAGCCGGATTTCGAACGCCGTTCGAAAGCCTTCAATACCATAAATGAACAAAACTACCGGTCTTACACGCTCGCACAGTGGAAACCTCTGGTCTACAACATGTTGTATCTTATCAAAGACAACGACGAGCTCAGCATTCGGGTCAACGCATCTTTATCTCTGCGTCGCTTCAGCGAGGTATCGTCAAGCGAACAATTTAGAGCATTCGTCTCGGCAGCCGTCCTACCTGGCATCCACGCTGGTATGCGGGAAACCTCGGAGCTTGTGCGAGTCGAATACCTTGCTGTGCTTGAGCATCTGGTCAAAACACACCCTGACTGGGTCCCTGTAGCGGACTTGCATGTGCTCCTTTCGGAAGATGATGAAGCATCGTTCTTTGGCAACATTCTTCACATCCAGGGCCATCGACGACTGAGAGCCTTGCGCCGCTTAGCGACAAGTGCATCTCATCTGCGAGGTACAAACATCTATCATATTCTCATACCACTCCTTGAGCACTTCGTCTTCAACAAGGGCGATGATGAGGCTGCGGATAGCCTCTTAGGAGAGACAATCAAAACACTCACGTCGTTGACCGAAGGTCTAGAGTGGCCGCAATTCCGCTCTTTGCTCAAACGTTATATCGGCTACTTGACAAGCAAGGAAGACCTGCAGAAGCCAATCATCCGATTGATCGCTGGTTTGATGGACGGTTTGAATCGCGCGGCACGCGTCAAGGGATACATTGCAAAGGCCTCGTCTGGGCAAGATGATCACATTGCTTCAGAGAATGTGGAAGCTTCAGACGCGATGGATGTCGATGAGCCTTTGTCGACCTTGGCCAAGACTCTCCCACAACAGGACAAGCTGAGCATCGATCTCATCAACAACTTCTTGCCCGATCTGACCAACTTCCTGCACAAGAAGGACGAAGCCACTGTTAGTCTACGAGTTCCGATTGCAGTCGCAATCGCGAAGATTCTCTTGGTGCTCCCACCACTTGAAATTCAGACACGCTTGCCGGGAGTTCTTCTGGATATCTGCTATATTTTGAAGAGTCGTGCGCAAGAAGCTCGCGACATGTCGAGAAACACACTCAGCGAAATCGCTACGCTAATGGGCCCGGGTTATCTGGGGTTTATCTTGAAGGCTTTGCGAACTGCGCTCCAGCGAGGATACCAACTCCATGTTCTCTCGTTCACTTTGCATTCGATTCTAGTCAAGCTTGCCGACCAAACGGACCCGGGTGATCTCGATTACTGTTTAGCGGATCTGGTTGACGTGGTAAGTATCTTAGAGGAACAGGCTACAGCTGAGGAAATAGACTGACTCTGATTCTAGGTCATGGATGATACTTTTGGTGCTGCAGGTCAAGAGAAAGATGCGGAAGAGTATATCTCCAAGATGAAGGAGGTCAAGAGCAGCAAATCCTTCGATTCCATGGACATTATAGCACGATCAGCTACGCCCGCGCACATCATCAAGCTTGTGCTCCCAATCGGGTCGCTACTGATTGAAAAGCTCAATGCCAGAATGGTCCAAAAGATTGACGAGCTCTTGCGACGCATTGGACTTGGTGTTCTCCAAAACCCAACAGTCAACAACAGAGATATTCTGGTGTTTTGCTATGAGCTCATTCAGGAGGTCTACGCCGCGAACACATCCACTGACAAGAAGGCTAAGATTGACCCCAAGAACAAGCGGTATCTGGTCAACAACCGTGGCGCGGCGAAGTCGGGCGCGAGACTTAGCACGTCCTCGTACCTGTACAAGATGATACGCTTTGGTATGGATATTCTTCGAACTGTGCTCCGCAAGCACGAAGATCTCCAGACGCCCCAGAACCTGGCTGGCTTCCTTCCGATTATCGGCGACGCTATGGTACAAGGACAAGAGGAAGTGCAAGTTTCGGCTGTACGTCTTCTCACGACCATCATCAAGGTGCCTATGGCGGAACTGGACACGAACTGCCCCGTGTACATCGACGAGGCGATGCGCGCCATCAAAGGTGCACTGTCGTCCAACACAGAGCTTGCGCAGGCTTCTTTGAAGTTAGTCTCCGCCGTCCTACGCGAGCGACCGAACGTGCAGATCAAGGAACGAGATATTGGACACCTCCTCAAGCGCATGATGCCCGACTTGGATGAGCCAGACCGCTCAGGTGTGAGCTTTGGATTCCTCAAGGCTGTCATGAATCGGCACATTGATGTTCCTGAGATGTATGAAGCCATGGATAAGGTGGCCGAGATGATGATCACCAACCAGACGAAATCCGCACGCGATATTGCCCGTTCACACTTCTTCCAGTTCCTGACATCATACATGCAGAGTGAGAAGCGCTTCAAGAAGCAGATCGAATTCCTCCTCAAGAACCTCCGGTACGAGCATGTAGAAGGTAGACAGTCAGTCATGGAGGCACTCGACCTCATCATCGGAAAGGCGCTGCCTCGCTTCCCGGAGAAGGCACAGTACGAGTACCATGGTATCATGTTCCTCCCCCTGGTCAACACTGTGGCGAACGACGACTCAAGCAAATGCCGTGAAATGGCCAGCTTGCTCATCAAGAGGCTATTTCAACATGCCAGCGACAAACGACTACAAAGCTTTGCGACCGACCTCAAGAGCTGGTTGGAACAGGACGATAATGTCGGCCTGAAGCGTCTTGGCATCCAATGTTTCGGATTCTACTTCGAAGCAGTGGAGGAGGATGAAGAGCCGAAAGAGCTTACTTACGTCCTCGACAGACTGGACTCAACAATCGATGAGTGCTTGACGCGACGCGACGAAGACGACTGGGAGTTGCTATATTACTCTCTCACGCTGCTTTCGAAGGTCTGCAAGAAGTACACAGACACCATGTTTGCATCGAACAAAGACAGCCTATGGACCGCGGTGCAGGCCAGTGCAACCTATCCACACTTGTGGGTCAAGCTCAAGGCTGCAGAGCTCTTGGGTACATACTTCGCACATTTGGGAGTATCGAACAAGGACACGGGTCTTAAGGCACTGCCCTTGGAAGGATCAGGTGGCTTACAACTAGCAGAGCAGAGTATGACGCAGCTCTGCAACGCATTTTTGAGGAACTTGCTCAACCCAGAAGTCTCAGAACAGCTTTGCATGCAGAGCGTGAAGAACATCGCTTTCCTAGCCCGATGCCTCGCTGTCAATGGTGCCAATTGGCATTGGCAGAAGACGGATGACGACGAAGAAGGGGGAGAAACCGCAGCTCCCACGAACGATGATGCAGCAGCCACAGGCGACGAGGAAGACTTTGGCGGCTTTTCACCTCCACCCGAGACCGCGAGGCCCAATAAGACGGCAGACACTCCGCCAACAGCCATCCACCGCCTGATGATTCGCCTTTCGGGTATTGTCCGCAAAGACAAGAGCACCATGAACGCCAAGACAGCCATCATGAACCTTTTCGACACTATCGCTGCCAAATTCCCTCTCGAACCTCTGTCCACATCCCTCCCACACCTTCTCACAACCCTCTCCACCCTCACCGACGCCACTGCAACCTTTCCGAAAGCCTCCGCTGCCCTGGTCTCTAGCAACGCACCCAACGACCCGTATAAATCTCTCGCCGACAAGGCACGCGAGGTCATGAACACATTGCAGAAGCGCCTTGGTACGCAAGAATACCTGAATGTTATGGCTGAAGTGCAGAGAGGCGTCCGCGAGAGGCGCGAAGAGAGGAGGAGAAAGAGGAAGGTCGACGCTGTATTGGATCCGGAGAAGGTTGGCAAAGAGAAGAGGCGGAGACACGATGTCAAGAGAGTCAAGCGGAAGGAGAGGAGTGCCGAGGAGAGGGGAAAGCGCAGGGGTTGGTAGGCTGACATCGTGTGATATGTCTAGAGATGATGAATCGTGGTGGGTGTTGTGTATGCATTTTCATGGCGTTTGGTATCGAAGGACAAGAAAAAGTTTAGCATTTGAGTGGAGGATAGGAGTATAATTAGTGGAGATGTTAGACTGCAAATGACATGTGATACCCTTGATCGCAAATTTTGTGGTCACAGATTCGGTACTGTAGCTAACAAAGATGCTTGGTTGTCGCTTTGAGCTGCGCTGTCAACTGAAACTGTCGCCCCTGATATCGTCGTCCACCCTAGAGTCTCCGACTAGCTTTGAAGACAGCTGGTGCAGTGAGTAACATCCAGCAACGAAAGTGCCTGTATCCACGACTAATCATTTCGTGCCTGCTTAGTTCGAAGTTCATGGGTGGATCATATCGCACAGCCTTGACGGCAGTTCTTTCAGTCAGCAGAGAAAGCTGCAAGACTTCGGGGCTGGGGGCTTGTCACATGATAAGACCTCCATTTCATGTGTTAGGCTGACCAACCAGGACTCAGCTGGAAGCGGACGTACGTGGGTGATGTCGACATCCTTCCGCGCCACAGCGCCACAGCGCTTCCCAGATTACAAACAACACGTGAGACTTGATTAACTCGCAATATTAGCCCTTTGGATTAGAACAGACGAGGAACAAGCTTGTACGCTCCTTTTCGTGTTCAATTGAACACGACACTGCAAAGTGTCAGCCTATCTCCAGGAAGGTGGAAATTTTCACAAGGCTATCAGCGACGCTGTAATGCGAAAGACTGCATGTTCGTACTCGCTCTATTTCAGAATGTACAAACCGGTAATATCTCTTCGAAACTTACCACTGCACCATAGAATATAATAAAAACATTCGCCGTGTGTCCAAACTAGTCCGCTCCGTTGCTACACAGCACCTCACGGTCGCTGTACGGGCATCACCTTGACCATCAACGCACCCTTATCCCAGGGCGTGAAAACCTTCTGCTCACCCATCCAATCCCTCGCCTTCCCTACGAGGTCCATGGCAGGAGCGAAGAGGGCTTTCGCGAGGATAAGACGCATTGCAAGACTACAGAAATGTGCCCCTCACACAGTGCGCAAGCATTGACCGGGGAGTAGTCGACTCTTCACTTACCCCGTTTCTTCGCTCTGTCGCCGTGTCGCGCTGCTTCCCATGCCGCCTCCGGAACTCTTTCCTATAGCAATCTCGTCTCTTCGCTCTTTTCCCTTTATCACCTTCGAACCTCGCTCCTAGACTTACGCCGAGGTTGGGTACGGAGAGAATGTCTTCCGCGGAATATTCAATAGTAACACCCATAGAATATGATGAAGCAGGGTTTCATGTATACGTTGTGATGATTTGCGGTCCTGCGAAGTTACGTCATCTGTTCGCCCGTAGGGTGTAAAACTTGTCCGTCTCCACTGCGTGTAACTTTGAGCAGGGATGGACTGACGTGTACATTGACGTCTGCTGCTCGGATGCCAATGGTACCGGTGTTGACGTTAAACAGCCGGGTGAGTGGGCGCATTCCGCATGCCATCACTTTCGAATCTTTGTGTTGTGTAGCCATAATAACGGCTGTTATGAAACAAAGCAGTACAAAGAAGCAGATCATATTGCTAAAATCCAAGCAACAATCGACTTCGTTCTCCTGCGTAAAAAAGACCATGGATGCGAAATGGGCGCACCAAGTGTCACCACCACGCCCTTGTACATCTTATTGTGATATAACTGTCCCAACGCCTATTGACATAAACTGCCGATCGTCCTCACGCATACCGACGCTTGATTCGAAACAAGCTGCAATATGGGTCGGCGCATGCCCAAAGTAAACAGATATGGTAGAAAAGAAATGTCGGTTCGGACTCGAATCGCACGTGAACTCGTGACTATCTCGTAGGCTTTCGCGCAACTGTGGATCCCCTATCATATAGTCAGCATTGCAACTTGTCTCTCAAATACCACCCTGCACTACCCACCCTTCCTGCGCGGCGTTCCACGTCTTGACAAAGGCGCGTTGTGTCTTGTCTGTGTACGACTCCGTGCTGACTTCTTTGACTCCGACCTTTGCGCCGTCTTTCGTGAAGACGACGTTCTTCTTTTCCATCTTCTTGACGCCGCGCTCAGCGAGCTCGTTGGAGTAGAGGAAGAGCTGGGAGACACTTGTGTTAGCAATCCGATGCGCAAATCGTGGATGAGGTATAGTACCTGGTAGCCCACCCATCCTAGGCCTCCGACGACTGCGAAGAGGATCACAAGTGGAATGAGATTTAATGCGCCCATGGTTGTGATGATGGTGGTGACGTAGTGAGGCTGGTGTTGCGCCGACGGTCGTAGTGGCGGGGTAAACTTGCGATCAAGTTGAGCGTGATGGGAAAGAGGCAGAGGATGGCGCGAGACAAGAACAAGTCGTCAAAAAAAGAACCCCTTCACAGTTTCCGCAAATTGTCAAAGGGACGAGGACCCACAGTTGGCCGTCTTTCTAGATGCTGTGGCGGGACAGATGAAACCCCGAACACGGATTGTAAGGATCGGTCTTGGCACGGAAACGGGCCGCAGCTGATCGCGCCCCGGACGATGCCTCGATCGATGATTGCGACATGTGAGCGGCGACGATGGACTTTGCCATGTGAAGGGTGCTGATGATGCCTTGTTGCCACGAGGGTTCTGCTCGGTATGCCTGACGCGTAACAAGATGGGGCTCTCCACATTGATCATCCGCTTTGAACCGGTGGGTCACAAGAGCACTTGCTCAATCTGGAGGACTATCACGGGAACGGCACATTTGCTTCGTATTAGATCCTCGTCGAAATCTCACTTCCTGTGATCACTGAAGCTACATATAATACATGTGCGATATTGCCTACCGCGAACTTGAATCATTTTCTTCCTCCACCATTCTTACAAGTTTAGTCTCTCAGCTCGGTTC
Source organism: Alternaria brassicicola (assembly GCA_002796735.1). Classification (NCBI taxonomy): domain Eukaryota; kingdom Fungi; phylum Ascomycota; class Dothideomycetes; order Pleosporales; family Pleosporaceae; genus Alternaria; species Alternaria brassicicola. Next base: position 582,906 of record PHFN01000004.1, read on the forward strand.
GTGTTAAGGAAACATAGGCCCACATGTCAGAACATGTCTCCTTGCTAAGACCAGCACCTGAGCACTACTCAGCCCAAACTTAGTGCCAATGACCGACAGTCGACCTAACAGCCAGTCACGTTGTTCTTGCGCTACTGTATCGGCGTTTGCTGCGACATATAGTGGCCACACTAGTGAATACCCTCCAAATGCTTCCGCAGCTGCACAACAGTTAGCACACTGCCCGATCTCCTGTTCAGGCAGTTACGACTTACCATTCTGCTCCTGGCCCATCTCCTTGGCCACGGGTTGCAGTTCGTAGCTCATGTGAAATGGCACACACGCACTAATCTCATCCACCATCATCTGAATGACAAACACACTCTTATTCCATGCCTGGTCGCCATCCGCATAGTTACCACTGAAGCTCAGCCATGTCACACATGCCATGATTACTCTTCGACAGAATATCCGACACACACGGTAGTCGTTCATTATACTCGCCAACGGCACGTCGTGATAGACATGCTGCTCGCCTGGCCATTTTTCCGCTAGCGTGATATCCTCGGGCGCAATTGTTTCGTTGGCGACACCAATGATGCGATGTTTCCATTCTGGAGGTAGTGTGCGGTACCACTCTTCGAGGTTGCCGTCTACCATCTGTGCAAATTCGAGGATTTGCTTCGCTTCTGATTCGTAGGCAGGGTCGTAGGGGGTGGTAGTGAGCGTGTTTGCGCGGGCGCGTAGGTTTGGAAGGTCGATACAGATGAGTGTCAGGCGGTTGGCAGCGTTTTCCTCAGATATGTCGCCGTTGCCGACCCAGCCTTTCGTGCCAGGGAAGGTGTCGATTGGTTTCGAGCGTTGGACACAGCTTGTAATCTACTCTTCATCAACGTCTGAGATGCGATATTTGGCATGATCGTTCTTACCATCATGGTCCGTACAGCGCGGAACATTGCATGGGACATTGGATCATTGAACTGATCCATTCCTCTCAACTTGGTCAATGCAACAGCACCATCGACATGATTTCCCCACGCTGCGATAGTATCGTCTGTACTCATTATCGTCTGGCATTCGTTAGCTCTACATTACACAACTGGTCAAACAAGCTACCAGGACCTTCAAGAGATGACTAATCAACTTACTTCATACAATGAAAACATGAGGATAGCAAGCACAGTCTCATCACTTTTCGCCATTACAGGATCTTTCAGATCATCATTCAGCCTCTTGATAGCTTTGCCATAGGTAGATACTGCCTCGCGTAGGAGCTCTTGCCGGCCAGGGTACTGACCGCATGTTGCCATTGCAACAGCGGTGGTGGCTAGGTGAAGAACCGAAGATGGACGGGCGCGGTTGTAGAGAGGCACCAGATATTCTAGGTAGCCTCTTGTACTTTCGGCTTGTTGTGGTAGGGTGATGAAGTTCTTGAAGAAGAAAGGTACGGCTTCGGCTTCCGGCGCAAGGGAGATTGTTGGTGGTACTGCATTTTCGAGATTCCACACGAATGCTTCAAAGTCAAATGACTGATTGAGAGGTAGCGGTGGTGTTGTGTAATTGGGCAGGGACAGTATTTGTTGTGATTGACTCAGATGTGATGGTGATTTTGAGCGTGATGTTATTATCTGGAAGGCCTTCCCTCCTGGTACCGCATTCTCTCCTGGTGATACATCGAACGTCGAAGAAAGTGAGCTAAAAACGTTAGTAGATATTCAAAATGCGATGTGGATCTGTGGCTCGGGTCTATCACATGCAAATACCCACAGACTGTATACCACAAGAACTAGGGCACCCAATTGCTCGGCAAAGCTTGATGGTGTCCGTCAAAGACACAAAACGGGGCGTGGCAAACAGAATAGTGTAGTACATACAGATGCGGAGAAGTGTTCGAGCTTGACGCCCCGGTACTATTGCTTGATGCGGTCATCCCAGAAGATTTCCTTGCCTTCTTGGCCATAGCTTTGTTCTCGTCACGAAAGACCAGATCGAAGTCATCGGGATAGCCGGGACATACTCGGGCAGACTTCTTGCAATTGCCACATGTTGGTCGCTTCTCATCGCACTATGCATAGTCAGGAAGCGTATCCGAATCCGGAGGGAGGCGACATCGCTAGTTGAGAGGAAGGGGTAGTTGTCGCGAGGTAGCAATACATACCTTTATTCTGCGGCTCTTACACATGCCACATCCCCGGCTTGGCTTTCCGGTGTAAACCATTATGATATAATTGTAACCCAAGGAGCGAATGAAGAGAACGAGGCGACGTTTGGAAACTCCAACCCCGAAGGCGATACCTATCTTCCAAATCCAGCCCTTGGCTTATGATTATAAAGATCTTGCGGGTGAATAACGATATTCCTAATCGGATCTCAGGCAACTCCGCCTCTGAGGCCTACGACTACCATCAAGCCTACGTTACCGCTTGACCCTAGTGACAAGCTTCAGCCCGCCAATGTCTGACAAGCCCTGTCTACCACCAGAAACGTGAGTTCCCAGGAACCGAGGCACGCGATGGTAGGCACAAGTAAATTGACGTTGACGTAAGTCGGACAAGGCGCACGGCTGGTAGTGCAAACAACGTTGGCTAGGGAAGGAATTCGCGATCGGACCACCGAGCGTATACGTAGCGAATAGGAATTGACCTATAGGAAGGGCAGGAAGACGATGACAGGACTGTAAACTGCATTCTGAAACCGGACGAGGGATGACATGGCAGTCTGAGTCGGTTGGTCTAGCTCATCGAGATGCGCATCGCAGGAAAGGGTCATTGTAGTAGTTGATTTTTCTCGCAAGCAACACCAGATTGGGTTTAGGGCTGCGCCCAAGGAAGTGGCGCAGCATGGTGCCAGTCGTTTCTGATATCACCAGCTAAGCGACAAAAGACGAGAGACACGTTCTGAGGCGTTTTCAGACGTTGCTGCCTGATGTCTTCTGTGCAGGTACCTCAGGCACTGACGCAACTGCTTACGCATGTCGCATTTTGACCTCCTTCGGGATTGTGGAGGTTTCATGGATAACGCCGACTTGTCCGGGCTCGCAGTGTTAGCCGCATGCCAGTGATTGCGCCCTTTTCGCAATGTGTCTTCTTCTCCACACCACAATGGGAGATGGGCTTCGATGACGAGATGATGCAAAGAGACCGGTGAGTGTTGGAAGACGTGAATGGGCGGAGCGCACCTGGGCATGCACCCGGAGAAGAGCAGGAACGCCATGATTGAGCAACACAAACACCAAAGAACAAGTATAACATCGGAATTCTGACGAACAGCGCCAGGTGCTGTCACCACCAAATCCATACTCAGAGATGGCAAAGGGTTCACTTGCTGCGCAACAAGGGTTGCTCGTTTTGAAGGAAAGATGCAGGAAGCGCCGTTCCTTATTAGCCGGTCAAACAGCAGGTGGACTTCTCGATTGGATGCCGTTGTCGCCTATACCCGGCCAATGACCAAGTTGGTGCATCTATCTTACCAAGGCTGTGGGCATAGCCGATCGCCAACTTGAAGCAAATGATTTTCCCTCCGGATGTGCACGATGGCCTAGTACCTATCTTCATCCCGCCTAGTTCGGGTAGCTTTACAACAAGAGAGAGATCTGCTTGGAAGTTGAGGCGGCTCTTACTATGGCAAACTTCCAAAGATATGTGATCCGTCGTTCCCATACTAATGGTTGCAGAATACCTCATGAAGCAGTACCTACCAACCTCCGAAACAATATACTCCCAAGATGTGGAAAAAGGCACCGACAGGAATTCAGAGACACCATCGCACGCGGGGCGACCCTTGCGCTCACCGAAACTGAAGCCCGCCGCCTACCCAGTTGAAATGGCGAAAAGTCGTGACAAACTCAATTAGCAAGAGAGCTAAGGAAAACTTGCTATGGCATGTACAAAGTGACGGACACCGGTATCGCACCAGAGATCGTGTGGCTCGCGCAAGCGACGAGGCGCTGCAATGCAAGAACATGTCGCGCGTACCATTGGCACGTAGCTCCCACTTTGAGGCCGTCTGGAAGAAAGACTTGAACATCAAGCCTCTTGACGCGCATCATCTGCAATGACCAGAGAGAATTGATAGTTTGTTCTTGACGTGGAGCGTTACAAAGGATTCTAGCTACCAAGAATGGGGATGGGCAATCTTCAAAGCATTTTTTGGACTATTCGATCGCTCCGTTCGGAGGAGGTTCTTCTTCTCTGGAACGTGAACGCTATCCCATCTCCATGAAGTGATAACGTGGAAAGCTCTCGGGTGGTGAGTGAGGTCAGAAACTGATAGTAATGCATGTACCAATGCGCGTTTCTAGGCCAAAACACTCAGATACGCTTACCTAATTGTCCTCGCCGGACAAAAGTCCTTCCATTCCCAGAGGTTGTGTTCATTACTGAAGCACACGTATTTCCCAGGACTGCGTTGGGCAAGTTTGAGACTGGCTGGGAGCGCAAGTATAAGAAAAGAGGCTGAGTGATGTATTAGACAAAGTATTGTGCGAGGTTATCGACAGCTCGTCAATACATGCACCCAGGCCAGTTGAATGCAACGTCGACAGCGTTCCACCCCCCCTGAACCATGCCAAACGATCGAGCGTGTACTCATAAGCATCGTGAATATCAGCCTACTAGTCGCGAAAGAGGACCCGGTCCATGTATACTGCACTCCACCAACATCGCCACGCTCGCGAACGTACCAACGGTTTGACAAGACACGGAATGTGGTACAGCGAATCAACATACTGGGAGCTTTCGTTTGGCCTCTGAGTATGCACGTTGACGGGTGGGGAGGAGAACAGCTGGGGACGTAGCACGGTTAAAGAATTGATGCGAACATATTGTTAGTGGACCGTTAAGAATGGTGTTCCCTCGCGTTTCTGCCACCATGTCCTGTCCACTTGTTTGGGACACTGTTCTCTTTTTGGCTTCCTCGGGCATGCTGGGCATACTACCATACACATCATCCCCCTCGCAAAGCCACACGGATGTCGAATCTAATATATGCTTTACCTCAGTTCTTGGTAGTCAGCTTATCTTATTTCTAGTTGTTGAGAGCCTGACAAAGCTTGCAGTCTGGCCTAGAAGAGCCTGTCATCTAGGTGAATTCCATGTACTTTTCAAGCAACACGAACAAGTTCAATAGCAACCATGCCGTCGCAAGATGATCCCGACATTGCTGCGATTTCCGCATGCGCCAGATGCTTCTGACGTAATCTCGCAGGCATCACAGCATCGCTTCGCCGTGCGCGGGCAAAAGGCAAAGGAAAAGAAGAGTGAAAACAAAAAAAAGTAGCACGACGAAAAGAATCACTCGATATAGTGTTGCGGATGATGGCCCTGGAGTTCTAGACGTTGTTCACAATGTGGTTCGGCTACTGCACGTACACCGTGCCGTATGCAGGTCGCGACTCCAGTCGCGCCGCATAACAGCGGATCCCGCGCTATCGGTCCTACCTCGTATCGAATTTCATTGGAAAATCCCTTGGGGGTGTGCCAGCGCGCGCCTATCCGCAACATGCCCTGTGGGAATCTCCATGATCGGATCTGCAGAGCTGGTTGCACTGCGACTCCAGACACACCCAGGAAAAAAACATTCTGGTGGCGGCGTCCCTTATGCAACCACAGCGTTGCGTCTCGCGTGCAGATGCAGGCTTTGTTCCTGCGTCGATCCCGCCAAACCCTATTATTAGTCAGCTCTGCTTACAGCTTAGCATTGTGGTGGGGTAAAACTGTAGGAAGAACAACGCACGCGAGGGTCTATCTAGTTGGAAGCGGCCCCCGAATGAATCGATGATAATGGGATTCTTTTTTTCCCTAGCCCGGAGTAGTTCCGCACTGGACTCCTGGTTGCAATCGCGGTTGGTGTGACTGGCGATCCGCAAACACTTCGGTCAGAAACCCAATTCAGTGCCGAATAACCGCGAAATATTGCACTACTATTGCGCGAATTCTCAGTTGATGATTTTTTTCCTTATGCATGTGTCAGGTTTCATTGGCTTTCGAAGCAGGCTCTAAACGACCATCTAGGATGAGAAGAAAAAATAGCTATTCTTATCGTGCTCTGTGTTGACCGGATAGTTAGTTGTCTTGGGATGACGATACAGAGGCTTGGTGGTTTACCTGGGCATGATAAAATAAGGTAAGGCTCGAGCGAATGCCCAGCTGTCCGCAAAGTCTTGTCATGCAGGCTATCGCTGCTCAGGGGAATGATCATCATAGCACAGCACCCGTTGCGTGTTAGTGCCGCAGAGATATTTCGGACGGCAGCGTGCGCGTGGCCGCAAGCTCTGTGGGTGTGCCTATCAGGGACCGACCAGGGCCATGCTTTTAGTTTTTGTCCAGCTGGGACTCGGGGCGGCCGGTATGACGTTGAGCCCGCATTTTCTTCATTTGTTGATGGGTAGGCGTGGTAGGCTTGGCCAAACCTGGAGAAACGCGAGCATGTCGGCAATAGAAGAATTCTCGTGATGTCAAATGAAGGGCTGTTTCGTGGCTTGCCTGAGGGTTGACAAAGTGTCCGTTCGCAGCGCTTCGGCTGGGGGCTGCCGAACTATCTCCCGGCGAAATCACGCGACCTTGGCCTCGTTTACTGGCTAGCGGTGGTTGTAGGCCCATGGCATTCACTGGTCGCATGAGCAGGAATTCTGGCATTGCGGCCGACCTTCCAAGGATTGCCAAACGCGATGGTGTTGGTGTTGGTGGGGCCCAGATGTATGGGTTGCGTGTGTCTGACAGCCAATCCTGTGCAAATCTCCATGCGAGGGCCGCCCCTGGGCAAGGTATTGGGGATGAACACATGATCGCCCAACGGATAACAGATCCCCGTCAGTTGGTACAGGGCCCTACTGTATCGTGGCGCGCCGTCAGTAAAGCGCATGGTGCCGGTTGGCTAGCTCGGCATGGTAGGAATGAGCCTGATTCAACCTTGTTAGCACCAGCGGTAGGGGCTACTCCTACTGTCAGTATATAGACTCGAGGCTGCTCCTCTGCCCCTTGGCAAGCAATCCGCCCTACCCTCCTGTCACTCGCTTTCACATTCGCTCACTTGCATTTGCCATTCGTTACAAGTGTTGATAATCGTCGGTCGCTCAGAACCAAATTGTGTAATACCCATCATCACCGTTCGGTATCCGTAATCTACCACCACCACCCACCCACACCACACCACACCAAAACCTACCTCAGAATGTCTCTGAAGTTCCTGTCCCTCGCTCTTGTGGCTGTCGCTACTGCGTCACCATTCGAGTCCATGGCAAAGGCCACCAACGACGACCCTTATGAGGCATGCCAGCCGCAAGGGGCCTCTGGCACAACTCCACCAGCAGTCGGCACAGAGCTCAGCTCCCTCTACACCGATATCCTCTCTTCTATCCAGGGTATCACTTTCGACAAGCGATCTGTTCATAGCCGCGCGGACGGTTTCGGTTGCCGCCAGAGCCTCGACTGTGTCAACGTAAAGAACATCAACATACCCATGTGCTACGACAAGTTCACCACAAACTTCCAGTTCCCAGACGGCTCTTTCGGAAACGTCGCGGCCGGAACCTACAATTCCGGAGGTACTGAGGTCAACCTGGTCAGCGGAGACTACACCAAAGATGGCCAGAGTGCCAACATCTATTCCAACAACGAGGCTGAGAAGCCCAACACCTCGACCCTTTCGGTTCCTGCGCAGTACACCGGTACTGGTGTCGGAGCCGCCATCCCAGTCACCGAACTCGGATCCATTATCGTCTACACAACCACTATTCCGGCCGTAACATACTCGGCGCCCACTACTGTTGCCGAAACCGTCGAGGTTGCAACCGTCAGCGGACTCGAGGTTTCTACCACCATACCCGCCACCACCATCACACAGGCCACAACGATCGCCGCCAAGACCAACGTCGTAACACAAACTAACACCGCCGCAGCTGCACCCACAAGCACCGGAGCCGCGGGACAGGTGTCTGTTGACACAACAAGGTCCTTCGGGATGTCGGTCGTTGGTGCGTTGCTGTACGCGCTTTTGTAAGCAACTTGTTTCTCGGAAGTCATGCTCGTCGCAGTGGACTGCTTGAATGGGTTGGCCGCAGGAGTTATTCGAATATTCGAGGCACCCCCGAATGGATGATACCCACCGAAGTCTTAGCATATACATGTTGTATACATACTGTGGCAGTCCGGTATTGACGTGCCACGCCTAATGAATAATATTGTACCCTCCACATTCAACTCTTGCATTCTCTTGACTCCATTGTCGATAAAACTTGTTGCATCTTGCTCACTTCCTGATCGTCTACATACTCTCCAGATACTGTAATGGCTGCTGAGTGGAACCATGTTATGTGGGTCCTCCTCTTGAGCTCCTCGATATTTGCGCATCTGATCCCACCGCCGGCGATCAACGACAGATCTGTTCCGAACTTCGACTGTAATCGACCAAGCTTATCAGCGCCTTCAAGGGCGTTCTTCGCGCCGCCACTAGTCAATATGCTCTTGAATCCACAGTGTATTACTGTTTCGATAGCTTCTTCCAAATCTCTTGCTTCGTCGACAGCACGGTGAAATGTACATGGAAGCGGAGCTGCGAGCTCAACCAACTCGCGATTACGAGCGCTGTCTATACGATGATTGGCATCCAGAATGCCAAAGACGAATCCGCTGGCCAGGGGCTTAAACATCTCCATTTCCTTCTTCATGAGCGTGAGTTCTTCATCGGTGTACTGGAAGTTGCCGCCCCGTGGTCTAATCATGACATTGACTGGGATCGTGACTTGCTTCCGTACATTCTGTAGCGTCGAGAGGGAAGGTGTTACCCCACCAGCTGCGTAGTCGGCGCACAGCTCGATTCGATCAGCACCTGCTTGGGCTACGGCGATGGCAGACGACGCGTTGAAACAAGCTATTTCGAGCATTGTCGTGTTGTTGTTTGCAGTGCGGGATGTCAACGTGTAAGGCTGCCAGGAGAGGGGTCATGGAGCTAAGATTAAGGCAGGTTAGCGCTGCAAGTGGATTGGCTGACAACATGACTACACTATAAGCTCAAACCCGTCTTTCTACGCTCCTGGAAATGGGAAGACACGTGTAGGGGATGAGTATAGTGAGAAGGGATGGAGAAAAAGGTAGGTTGGCTTGTATCAGTGGAAGATGGGACATCGACTTGACAGCCGCCCGCTTCCTCTGAGCCCTGTGATAAGTGAAGGAGGCATGGATGGTCGAAATAACTGAACGTATTTTGCTTTCCCATCACTTCAGAGACTGCCTAGGATAGCCCATATATACTGTTAGCACACCAAAGGGAAGAAAATAAATAAGAGCGCAGTCTCAAATCCTGTCCTATGCACACCTCATGTGTAGGTGATATGACAATATTTACGCGTGCCTAACACTGCAGGCCCTATAGTGACTCCCAAGAAAGCGCATGCGAGGCTCACTCGCCGTGATGAGTCTCAGGTTCGGAGGTACAGGCCTTCACCTCACCGCTCCCCTTCCTTTCTATAACGGGACTGGCTGACACACTGCAAATTCGATGTGAAGGTGATTTGACGGTTGCCATGCTGCCCTCGCTCCATGCTGATAAACAGCTCTGCCTCCTCCTCTCTTGCTCTTGACCATCCGCTCCACACAACACCACACCACATCTTCGTCTCTACCTCGTAACATCGACATCACCAGTATACTCAGTCAACATGTCCGACGTAGAGCAGAAGACACCGAACAAGACAGGCGCAAGCGGCGCTGCTTGGTCTGAGGCGGAGAAGGCGAGTACCTTTCGCCTACTCCTCCTTTCGTCGACTGACCACGGCATAGATTGCGTACCTTATAGTGCTCTGCGAGAATGAGGGCAAGATCGACGCCAAGATCGGTGTAAGCAATCCTCCTTGCTGTTATACTCGCTGTTGTGCTAAATTTCATCGCAGAATGCACCCATCCCCGCTGGTCGCTCCATCGTCTCGTGCAAGAAGCTGCTTGTGCGCCTGAAAGAAAAGCACAAGAGCGACATTGAGAAGATCAAGAACGGCCTGCCTTTCGGTACTGCTGCTGCCGACGACGGGGCCACTGCTACTCCAGAGAAGCCCAAAGCATCGCCTAGGAAGCGCAAGAGCAAGATCGTTGAGGGTGCGGATGCCATGGGCAAGGAGGGCGCTGTCACTGAGGGTTCACCGAAGAAGAAGGCTACTCCGCGCCCTCGCAAGAAGAAGGGCGAGGTCGCCGAGGAGGCCAAGGACGAGGGGATTGAGGATGAGGAGATGGTCTAAAGATCTGTCTCCCGGTCATGTATCAGGTTGGTGTGCAGTCGCGTCGTGGCCCATTTGGGGGATTATGAAACGGCTCGGCACTCCGAAGTGGCAGTCGGCCACCCTCGGTCGCCATCAACTCCGTCTCTTTCTTTGCTTTGTCCAAGTGGCTCGGCTTGGTCACTGCCATTGAGCGGTCCAAAACCCACATGTCGATAGGAATTCGATTGACTCTGTGTCGTCCTGCTCATCACCCGTGTTTGACGTGACATGGAAGTTTATCTCGTAATCTCTAGAGAAGTGCGCGCAACACGGCACGCCTGTGACCCAACCGAAGCATGTATTCACTGCTCTTGGGAAGTGGATGCAGGTGGAGACGAATGACGATGGTTCGCGAGGAGCGGCGAATCTTGACCGGGGGGACGGTGGCGCATGCCGCTGCCGGGCTCTTCAGGTACTTTCCTCCGTGGCCTCGCTGCCATTCCGTACTCGTCGATTGTCTTTTTGCCTTTCTTCTCGGTGCCTACTCCTTTTAATCCACAGCAGCTGCGTTTGCGCTGCCTCCTTCCTTTAGACGCCTTACCCAGGATTGGCATGCTGCTTGGCCGAGTGTCTCTCGCCGCCTGCAAACGAAGTTTCCTTGCAACACCTTTGCGCAACCTACCGTTGCCCGTATCACGACCGCTCTCCCTCCTTCACGCGCGATACCTCACGAGACTCCCTAGCTCTAGCGCACTTGCCCTCGGCAAACGCTGCCTACACACCAACACGTCTATAAATAATCCGCCGCCAATGGAACAGAATGGCACAACCAAGCGCAAGCAACCGCCAACTTCACCAACAACAGACCGTCCGTTGAAGCAAATCAAGCCCGAATTAGACTCACACACCTCCAACGGAATCGTGCCGCGCTCGCCCGACCTGGAGGAGGCCATGGACGATGCGCGCAGCGAGTACAGCTCCCCCGAAGAGCTCCCGTCATCGGCGCTCATCACCGCCGTCACAGGACAGGACACGGCAGAGTGGCAGAGGACAATAGAGAACGTGGTCAAGAGCGTCGTGTCGATACACTTTTGCCAGACGTGTTCGTTTGATACAGACCCGGCCGTCAGCTCAGAGGCCACGGGCTTTGTCGTGGATGCCGAGAAGGGCTACATCCTCACCAACAGGCACGTTGTCGGCGCGGGACCCTTTATCGGCTACTGCATATTCGACAACCACGAGGAATGCGACGTCCACCCCGTCTACCGTGACCCCGTCCACGATTTCGGTATCCTTCGCTTCGACCCCAAGAAGATCAAGTACATGCCCGTCACCGCTCTCAAGCTCCGCCCAGACAACGCCAAAGTCGGTGTCGAGATCCGTGTCGTGGGTAACGATGCTGGAGAGAAGCTCAGTATCTTGTCGGGTGTCATCAGTCGTTTGGATCGCAATGCGCCCGAGTACGGCGAGGGCTATTCTGACTTCAACACCAACTATATCCAGGCCGCAGCTGCGGCGAGTGGAGGGTCTTCGGGTAGTCCTGTCGTGGACCGCGATGGATTTGCAGTCGCGCTACAGGCTGGTGGACGTGCTGATGGTGCTGCGACCGACTACTTCTTACCTCTGGACCGGCCGTTACGTGCTCTCGAGCTTATCCGCCAAGGCCAGCATGTCTCTAGAGGCACCATTCAGACGCAATGGATACTGAAGCCGTTCGACGAGTGCCGCAGACTAGGTCTTTCACCTGCTCTCGAGAAGGAGATCCGCACCCACTTTCCCAAGGAGACAGGCATGTTGGTCGCCGAGGTTGTCCTCCCCCAAGGGCCTGCGTCTACCAAGGTTGAAGAAGGTGATCTTCTGTTGCGCGTCAACGGAGAGTTGCTTACACAGTTCGTCCGACTCGACGCGATCCTTGACGACAATGTCGGCAAGACTATCTCTGTGACCATACAGCGTGCCGGGGAGAACATGGATGTGGAGCTGGACGTTGGCGATCTCCATGCCATCACCCCCGACAAGTTCGTTTCTGTCGCAGGCGCATCCTTCCACGACCTCTCCTACCAACAAGCTCGCCTCTATGCCATTTCGCTGAAAGACGCGGGTGTATACGCCTGCGAGGCAGCTGGTTCCTTTAGGTTCGCGGACGGCTACACATCAGGGTGGTTGATTCAAGAAGTCGACAACCAGCCAACACCGAATCTTGACACCTTTATCCAAGTCATGAAGAAGATTCCTGATCGCAAACGAGTGGTTATGATGTACAAACATCTGCGTGACCTGCATACTGCGAACACTAGTATTACTGCTGTGGACAGGCATTGGCATGCAAAGATTCGGGTAGCAACGCGCAATGACACGACAGGCTTGTGGGACTTCAAACCACTCGCCGATGCCATTCCACCTGTGCCTCCTGTTCCTCGCCGTGCGAACTTCGTCAAGATGAGCTCAAGCTATCCCGAGGCTGTAGACATTGTCCGCAGCTTCGTAAGAGTGCATGTCTCTATGCCTATTAAGCTAGATGGCTTCCCCAAGATGAACAAACAGGGCTACGGACTCGTCGTTGACGCTGAGCAGGGGCTTGTCCTTGTCTCGAGAGCAATTCTGCCATATGACCTTTGCGACATCTCGTTGATCATCGCTGACAGCATCTTCGTCGATGCCAAGGTTGTCTTCATGCACCCATTGCAAAACTACGCCATCGTCAAGTATGATGCCTCCCTTGTCAACGCCCCTGTAAAGACGCCCAAGTTTGCCACCGACTTCATCAAGAAGGGAGCAGAAACCATCTTCTTCGGCATCAACCAGAACTTCCGACCGGTGGTAGCAAAGACTGTCGTCACTGATATCACCACAGTCGCGATCCCAGCTAGCGCGATAACACCGAGATACCGCGCAACCAACTTCGACGCCATCACCGTGGACACAAACCAAGCTTCGCATAGTGGCTCCGGCGTGCTGATCGCTGAGGATGGCACCGTTCAGGCTCTCTGGCTCTCGTACCTGGGCGAGCGGACATCACACAGCGGCAAGGATGTTGAATACCACCTTGGTCTTGCGACGCCCAACCTCCTTCCAGTGCTCAATGAGATTCGAAGCGGAAAGACACCCAAGCTACGTATTCTCAATGTCGAGTTCCAGACAGTCCAGATGAGTCAAGCCCGCGTCATGGGTGTCTCAGAAGAATGGATTGAGAAGACCGAGACAGCTGATCCAGAGCGCCACCAACTCTTCATGGTCCGCAAGGTCGACTCGGGCCATGGTGACGGTCTCAATGAAGGCGACGTCCTCCTTACGCTCAACGGCAAGCTCGTCACACGTTCGCCCGATTTGGATGTCATGTATAGCAACGAGTTCCTGGACGCTGTTGTTGTGCGCAAGCGCGAGGAGAAGACTATCAAGGTCTCGACTGTCGCAACAGAGGACCTTGAGACTGACCGCCTGGTCAGCTTCTGCGGCGCTACTTTCCATCGCCCTCACCAAGCTGTACGCCAGCAGATCAGCAAGATTCATTCGGATGTTTACATATCGTCGCGGGCCCGTGGCTCACCGGCGTACATGTACGGGGTAAGTGCTAATTCTCCTTGTATTTCTGTTTTTCCTATTCATTGTTTTCTTCATATTGGAGCCTGGATACGCCACTGGATACTGCAAGTTTGCACTCACATCCTAGATACGTTACCTGGATCGTGCGGTCTTGAAGGCTGCAAGCTAGGGACGACTGCTATACCCTCAGTGAATGTCATCAGGCCTCACGTCGAGCAAGCTGTCTGTCTCCCACCTCTTTCCACGGCCAGTCGATATCACAAAAAAGCCCGGATGTCTTCGCGCGATGTCGCAGGCTTGAATCACGCACATACGGAGAGATCGCGTTGCTCTGAACCGAGATAACCAGGCCTCGTTGTGGATGACCATCTACTCTCCTTCTTTCCGCGCTAGCATATTCGCCTGGCGAAGAAGTCCGTGTCTCACCTTGGACGCTCGAGGTTCCGCCGTGCACTACCCGCCACGTCCTGCTACTACACACTATGGATATCTTTGCAGAACCATAGAAGTTTGAGCACGGATGGCTCCATTCTTCTCTTTGGATGTCTCGGGATTCCTTCAGTCTCGCTCATGCCGTGGATTCTATGGTACGCCCTGGGCAACTTCGAGAAATTGTGGAAGTTCGGTTGGCGGATGTCCTTAGGCTTCTATCCTCATGCCTAAAATATACCCAACTTCTCGTCTGTCAGACCCACGTTCCAATGTGGCCGGGTTGCTACTGTGGAGCCGACAAATACTTCCAGTGGATAGTTCCAGGCTGGACTTCTGCATATGCTAGGTTTCCAGCCTCGTACATACCAAGTTCATGCTATGCTGCGGCGTGAACATGGAACCAACAACCTTTGTCAGCGAGTACCTTCAGGCCACACTTTCCCCACCTTCAGTTTCCAGTTTCCCCATACCAAATTCACACTATGGCATGGCATGGAAGCTATCATGGGATTGACAATCTTTGTCAGTGAATACTTTTGGACCTCTCCTTGGACGCCAGGGACCTCTTACTTCTCGTTTACCAATCTCGCCACCACTCGACCTGGATGTTGTAAATTCGCAGCCAACGGATACCTTGAGCCCCTCTTATGGACACCCTGGGTTTTTGTGTTCTCGCTTACTAGGCTCACTCTTGGGTGTCTTGCACACTGCCCCAGGACCATGGAAGTTTATCCAGCGGATATGTTCAGGCTTCACTCGAGTAGCTCTGTTCCTTCCACCTGCACGCTACAGCGCGGCTTGAGTTTTATCGCGGGACCGTGGATTTTCGACCTGTGGAACCTTGGGCCTTGCGCTTGGCAATCTGCCACTTAGTGATTTTAAGAATACGTTACTAACTATTTAATCAGCTCGCGCCCACGAACTTCGTCACACACGTGAACAACGTCCCTACTCCCAATCTATCTGCTTTCCTCACCGAGATCAAGAAGATCAAGGACAACGAATACTTCCGTATGAAGGTCATGACTTTCGACAACGTACCGTGGGTCGCGACCATGAAGAAGAACGAACACTACTTCCCAACCATCGAGCATATCAAGGACGCCTCTGCGCCACTGGGTTGGAAGAAGATCATACACGAGTGCGATGCTGGCGGTGCGAGAGAGGAGATGGGGCCTAATGAACTAGAGGCAGATGCTGGGGATGAGTAGACACCGCGTGACAGCCACGGTGAGTAGAATAGGATAATGGAAATCTTCGAAACTTGAGCCTGGAGATTCAGCGAATCCGTTGGCTAGAAATGCGTTTTTACATAATGTGGTGAGGGCCTTCAGCCTCTAGTTTGGTAGACTTCCATGCAGCTTGATAGAATTCCATGGATTGATGGTTCGCGGCGAGTGGCCCGTGCGCACGGGCCATAACTCGTGTCCCGACACCCTTCCTCCTCCATCAACTCTACACTCTCCTCTCACCACATCACCACGTTTGAAGCCACACCGTACATCGCAACCATGACTTCATCAATCTTTTACAAGTTCAAGAATTCAAGGGATAGCGAGCGTATAGTATTTAATGGCACCGATTTAAGCGTTTTCGAGCTCAAGAAGGAGATCATTAGCGCAAGCGGCCTCGGTGACGGAACCGACTTTAACCTACACATCTACCCTCAAGATGACCCCGCCTCAGAGTACAAAGACGACACTACCTTGATACCGCGATCCTCCACTGTCATAGCGATTCGCCGCCCGGCGCCGAGAGGGCAGGGCAGAGCTGCCCGTTATGTCACGGGTAAAGCGCCTGTGCGCGCTTTTACCACCCAAAGCAAGCCTGTCGCACCTTCACCTCACACAAACAATGCGACACCAGAAGACGCTGAAGCAGCGTTTTTGGCTGAGTCAGCCATGGCCTGGGACGCGCAGAAGGAGGCACTTTCGCATGCAAAGCCCGTCTACCGCAAGAACAACACCAAGAACGTCGTCGTCCCTTCACATCCTCCCCCACCAGGCTACGTATGCCGCCGCTGCAACATCAAAGGCCACTGGATACAAGCCTGCCCTACGAATGACGATCCCGATTTCAAACCCGTTTTCCAAGCGAAGCGCACGACCGGAATACCACAATCCTTCCTCAAGAAGGTCGAGAAGCCTGTCGACGAAGAGGCCGCAAAGGGTGTTATGCTCAACGCCGACGGCGAATACGTACAAGTCATGACGGACCAGAAGACATGGGACAAGTTTCAAGAGAAGACAAACGCATCACGAGCACGCGCAGCAAGCGCCGACGCTGCGAGTAAAGAGCTCCGCGAGCGCGGTCTTGAATGCCCCATCGATAACCAGAGATTTGTCGACCCAGTCCAGACACCATGTTGTGGTAAGACATACTGCCGCGAGTGTATTGACAATGCGCTGGCAGATGGAGATTTGATTTGTCCAAACTGTGCAAAGGAGGATGTTCTGATGGATGATCTCGTTGCCGACGACGATATGGTCAAGTCTCTCAAGGCATACGACGCAGAAAAGGCAGCAGAGAAGGAGAAGGCAGCAAAGGCAGCAGTTGCTTCAACAAATGAATCAGTTAATCAATCACTTGCTACTGACAACGCATCTTCTTCTGTCGCAAATGACGATACAAATGCCACCACTACTGCTACTCCGGCAGCGGCGGCGCCTGCTGCGGCTGACGAAGTCTCCGATACTGACTCATCCTCTTCAAAGAAGCGCAAACAGCCTCCGACAGACATCAAACCACCTACCGCACCGAAAGCCATGCGTCAAGCGGCCGACCCTGCTTCGAAAATGGAGCAGGACTTTATACAACAGATGGAGATGCTCAAGAACACTCCGATGGGGCCTATGGGAATGCCGATGGGTATGCCTATGCCAATGCAGATGCCCCAGCAAATGGGTTTCCAGAATGGCTACCAGATGGGCTTCCAACCACAACAGCAGCAACAGA